>CM077079.1:270961130-272161130 GCA_039513925.1 Platanthera zijinensis | reverse complement strand
TCGTTCAATTGAGTAATCTTCCTGCGTACATTTTATCTTATCATCCATATTGTCTTATCTTTCATTTTATCTTTACCTTTCTTTATTGAACAATGTTAAAGGTAAATTTCATCATTCATTCATTACGTGTCTTTTGTAGCGCACTTGCATTCTTTTCAGATTCATGGCTATCAACTAGTTACTAGCTTGGAAGTCCAGTCAGGACGTCCGAATCCAATCATTCATAATAGGAGGAAACTCACACCCCACCTCTTCTGCTTGAGTTAATCCTTAACCATGCCCATGCATCGATGTATTATTCACAGTTTTATAATAATAATCATCATTAATTCATATTTATATTTGAGTTCAGTTTTCTTAATAGCTCCCTTCAGATTCATTAATTTCGTTTTCATATGTCCAAGTTTCCTATGGACTACATGTAGGGTAGGCTACGGGGGTGCACAAATCCAAGACCTCTTGGTGGAAATGAAACTGGACACGCTAACCCAAATCTAAATGCAATGATACCATCAGTGACAACGACAGATTAATACGAACCACCAAGATTTCAACCCACACAAATATTTAAAAGAACAAAAATAGCTTTCAATAAGCGAACATTAAATGAATTTCCTCCACTCAGAGGGCCAAGACAAAGCGCGTGGAGACTGGATCCCACGTGCAAGTTATAAGTGTATCGAAGCGAATTTCCACAGACAAGATTCCCAAGCAAATACTGTGTCCAATCCAATAAAAATATACTGAATCAAATAGTCCAATACAACAAAGACTCACCAAGTAGTGAGCTTATTAAGGAAATGAAGAGTTTGGAGCTGGAAATGCGTGGACGACGATCTGAGGTGGAACTGGAGGCGAGGAGAACCATGTAGGTGGCTGTCCTCGGCGGTGGAGGGTGGAAACAGACCGAAAATGAGTAGATATGACGACATATGGGTGGATCCGGGCGGGGGAGGGTAGATACAATAATTTGAGAGTGGATCCTTGCTATGGAATGAGGAACGAGTGAGGGGAAAAGGCGGATCGGGGCTGATCCGGAAGGAGGAGGGCTAAGGGAGGTGGTTCCACGGGAGGAGGGGTTGGCTGCAAGGGGAATTAGGGTTTGAGAGGGGGAGTGTTGTAGATGAAAGAGGGGGTTGACGGTGCTTGTAGAGGGGTGGAAGAGTGGAGGCATTGAGAGGGGGGAGTGGGATTGGTGGCGGCTTGCTGGGAGGGGATTGGAAGGGGCAGCCGGCGGTGGGTTTACTGGTGGAGGGGTCGGCGTGTTTGGAGGGGGGCTGGAACAGCAGTGAGGCCGGCGGTTTAGGGCTGAGGGGGGGGTGCGGGTGGAGGTTTGGGTGGTGGTAGAAGAAGGCGAGGGTTAGGGAAAATCTTGGGAGGGAAGATACATACCTATGAGTCGTCACCTAGGGTTCCACGGAGTCGGCACCGTGACGGGATCGCGAGAATCTGGGAATTCTGTTCTCCAAACTCTGCAAATGACCTAAATCAGCTCACTAACTACATATTTATAATAAAAGAAGAACTAAGACATCCCACCATCGACGACTATAATTGGCCGAAGGTGGGGTCATCCAAATACAACAAAAAAAAACCAAAAATACTAAAGTAATATATAAAAATGACTCGCAACACGGATCCAGACACATCCGTGGAGTCGGATCAGCGATCCGATTAGGCCCTCTTGTGCGAATACACGAACGTGGGTCCCTCCTTGCGCCGAATCCCTCCTGGAGCATGATCCGATGGATCCCCATCACTACTTACATTGTCCGGGTATAATGGATCACATTATAGAGATTTCAATTCTTTTTAGTGACTTAATTAGAAGTATGACACATATAAAATAACAAGATATATCACATTTCAAATGCTTAATATTTATCGCTTAATTAAGTTTCATATTAAAATTTTAATTACAAAAAATTCTATATGATTAATATTAACTTTTCATGTTCAATGTCACATGTGGTTCAACATCTTCAAATGCATATTCCTCCCCCGACACTCTTTCTATAGGAGTTTCTATGTATAAGTTATTAATTTTGAAATAATAATTATTTTGTGTTTCAAATTATCAGAAATAGATAGGTTAAATAAATTCTTGTACAGGATATGCTATATTGTTACGCAGTAAAAGTTAATGATTAATCAGTTATAATAATAGATCAAATAATGCCTTAGAAATGAGGTTCAGATGTGATGGCAACTTGTGCTCAATAAAGAAGTTGCTATACATGACCATCACTAGCCTTATGATCCTTATCTTAATTTTTAGGGGTTGTTTGATTTCAATTTTATATAATTCTTGGATTTGTGATAGTAAAACGTTATTATTTCCCTATAATATAATAATAGCATGGTGTCTTGAGGTGTGTGTGTGGTGGTGGTGGTGGTGGGGGGAGTAACTGGGAGACCATTGATGTCGTAGAAATAACAGTGTTGGACAATAAATAAATAGAACATTTTGAGTATTGTAGGATTGATAATATTTAGTTGGATGTACAACTGAAGTACTTTGCACAAATTTCTCGAGACTCCAACAGATGCAGTGTCTGTGAGGTGCTCATATCATATTGGAGAAATTTTAAAATGGATGTACAACCACGAAATGAGAATGTCAGCATCACGTATAACTATGAAATGAGAATGTCAGCATGCACGTATAACTATGAAATGAGAATGTCAGCTTGCATGTATTACTATGAAATGAGAATCTCAAGGTGCATGTGCAATCAATAAAGATGATATGAATGCCATATTAGCAATGATTATGCAGAGAAACCTGGTGATAATTTAGATGGTTTGGACATTGAGCAGAGAAACATTGCTCATACTTATTGATGGTATAGAATCAATGTGCAAAAATTAAAAAAGAAAAAGGTAGGCTAAGCTACATGTTTGATTTTTTTTCTCAATCATAACTATTAAAAGTAATTGAAGGCTTGGAATTTCATAAAACCTGAGCCTAAATATGACCAAATTCATTCAAATAGCACCGTAATAAAATGTATCATAGATTTGATGGGAGCGTTCCAAATATTAGTGCCCCTTATGTGAATGACCCTGACTTTGGGTTTGGATGATGCTAGATTATGGTCTATTTTGGTGTGTTCGTTTGGATGAAATTTGGCCCCTAAAAATAGATTTGGAGGTTCATTTTTTTGGAATTGGTCTTCAGTTTCAATTCAGAATCCCTGATTTCATCTAAGGCTCCGTTCGCCCCCCAGTAAATGGAATTGAGAAATTGGAATTCAGCCAATTAAAAACCATCAGGAATTGGAATTGGTTGAATTCCAATTTTATTGTTCGGCTGCTGTGCAGAATTGGGCATCAGACATTGGAATTGTACAATTATGTTGTTCGGATGCAGTATGAAATTCAAATTTGGAATTGAAATTAGCAGAATATAAAAACTAAAACCGAAAATGTATAGAATCCACACATAAAATAAAGTTCACAAACATAAACTCCAGAAACATAAAGTCCACAAAAATAAAGTCCACAAACATAAACTCCACAAATATAAAATCCACAAACCTAAACTCCACAAACATAAACTCAACAAACATAAAGTCCAGAATCATACAGTCCACAATCATGCAGTCCACTGAAATACTGCTAATTAAACTGCATGCGCAACCACTCCAACTTCAGATCGTCTGGCAAAGTCTGTAATGCGGCTGCCGCTGCAGCAAGCGTTGTCAAGACAACACTTTTGATAATTATTTCGGATTCATATTCAGAATCCGAGTCATAATCAGAATCATTCATCTAAAAAAGAAATGAATGTACAGATTAACATGACAACTCTTCATTGATTCTATTCTTGGCATTCTATTTTTTAAAATCAGATCTGAGTGAGTTATTTGCACATAGTGAGGGAATTAAAACACATTGAACGTCATACTACAACAAATTGAAACAAATTGCAACAAATTTAAACATAGTGCTGCTTCTATCTCATTTGAAACAAATTGCAACAAATTGCACATACTCGGTTGGAATATGAAGTGGAGGAGAACTTGTGCTGCTTCTATCTCATTTGATATTGTCACTTCTCAACTCTTTGAAATAGAAAGGCAACATTTGCTCAAATAAAAGAACAACTTCCACATTGAAAGCTAAATCTGAAAGAAATTCTAAATTGAAATATAAATCTATGTATTTTAAAGGAATTCAAAAACGGAATGAGAAAGAGGAACCTGGAGTGAGTTTTCTGAAACGTAATCTAGCTGGAACCAGATCAAAGCTAACTGGAACCAGATTAAAGTTAACTGGAGCCAGATCTAACTGGCTGCAAAGTGGACAATACAGTAGAGGCCGATCTTAACTAAGTGCAAATTTTTAACCTAACTGAAACCAGGTCAAAGCTACAACACTCGATGGTTAGATCTTACCTAAATAGAGGATCAAAAAGAGGAAGAAAGAGCTTCTAATCTAACTGGTGCGGCGAAGGCCGGCGAAGGAGCGACGAAATAGGTTCGTAAATAGAGGAGAAAGGAGATGATGTAGAAAAGGAAATAGAGGAGGAAGGAAGAAGATCTTATCTCCGGCGATGATGAGATCGACGAGATCTGAGCAGCGAGTGGGTTGGTCGAGATAGAAATGTCGTGGCGCGCCTACTGCGAAACAAGGGAGCAGAAAATCGGGAGAAAATGAGGCGGACCCCTAAGAATTGGGCCTCGCCTATTTCTAAAAATTTGGAATCCGCCCCAATTCCAATTCCGCCTTAAATCTCTCTTGCCAAACACTGGAAATGAATTCCGCTGTATCAAATTCCAGTTTCGAAAACCATTTTCTGGGCCGAATGGAGCCTAATTGAAGAGGTCCTTATTGAATTGAATGAAATTTTGGGATTTGGTTGGTACTGGATGATAATAGGATTTAGTTGGAACATACTAGTCCATTTATGATATTCTTGAAATGAAACCACAAATTTTTTCCACTTTTGACAGGCATAAAAATTAAACTGCGGTTGCTCCACATTCTAGAGCCCAAGTTCTACAAATTCATTGTTTCACTGGCATTTCAAACATTCCACCTTAAAGCTTATTTGTAAATTTTTTTGAATGACTGCAGAATGAGCGCTGTTTGCTACGTTGCTAGCTATTTGTCTCGAGCGAGGTTTATTTCTTGTTCCGTGGTTTCCAGTATAATTAAAAGGTTAGTCACAAGTTTTTGGCATACATAGTTTTTTTAAATAATCATATTTTAAATTTATATGCAAATTTGTTTTTCCATCAAGTAGCATTCCAGTAACATTTTTTTGCCATGCTGTTTTAGGTTAGTCGAATGGTGTTATGAATATTGCCATTTACAAGCTGGTAGTGAGAGAATAAACAACCCCAATAGTCATCGCCTCTTTTACGCCGGGTTCCAGGTAATTTATTTTTGATGCGTTGTTGTTTCAAACCGTGTTGTAATTTTTTTTTGAGAATTCAAAGGGCCTGATTGGTCTCTCTGTATAGTTCAGCAGCTGCTATGATCATATTTTTGAAAATATATGTAGCACTTGGCCACAGATGTCCAATAAGCGGTTGGACAAGTGGGCATAAATTTTGAAGCAGATTAATAGCCTAGGAAGCCATTTTCTTGCTTGTATAGGTAATTTTTAGGATGTCACCTTCGGGCAGTCTAAATTTTTGAATCGTTATTTGTTTTAACATAAAAACAGATCTCTTTGAAGGTAGATGAATAACTTATAGTAGTTTACATGACTTGGAGCTTCTTATTTGAAAGAAGGCTTCCTTCAAATATACCTGTCACATATTTATATATGTACATCTATATGGGTAATCTTTAGCCTATCCATGTACATCTATATTTATAAGAATAACCTATATGGGTAATATTTAGGCTATCCATGCCCCCAATTGATGGAGGATCATGTGCCTTCAAAACTAACCCACATAAAACTCAGTCTCAGATGAGCACCCTCTAAAATAACTACGAGAAATTTGGTTGTGCTTTCCCTTAATTCCAAAAACTTGTAATAGCCAGCAACTACTGAAGTCATTACTTTTGCACTTCCAAGTGAATTGGGTCTGGACAATCTTCCATCCGATTGGATCCATTTGGTCCGCTACTCGATCTTCTACCGAATTCAAATATTCGGTGGTTTTTCCACTCTAGTAATAGCATCGACTTAGTCTTCTAGATCGGAGTTCTCAACCAGGTCTATTGAATTACACCACTCAGATTTGTAAGAGTATCAGAATAATGCTCTATGTATTTTTTGAGTGCCATGATCTCTTGAAGCCCAGTGATATGACTCGGGACTGGTTTGTAGTGGTTTATCATCAAAATGGAGCAAAGGCCAAGGAAATTGAGCTAACCGGTTCAGTCTCCCACTCCTCCTAAACAGTTTCGGACGGGGCCCAGCCGGTTCAGGGTGCTGAGTATTGGGGGCAGGGAGGTTGCGGTGGCAACCCTGGTTATCGAAGAAATCAGATCCATGCATTCTCTTAGCACCGTAGAATAGGAGTAGTTCTAACTTTTGGTATCAGAGGATCGACTCTCCGACGATGACAACCAATGGAACTCGACTAACGACGCTGGAGGAAGTGCAACAAGAATTACACCTTCTTGTGGAAGCGTTGAAACAGGACCTGGCGCAGAGGATCAGTGACAGGGAAGAGCGCTCGCGCACTGCGGTCTTGCAGGCGACAAAAGCGCTGGGGGAACAACTTATGAGTCGCATGGAGAGAGCGTCCGATCGTGGCAAGGGGGTGGCAGCAAAAGGCGTCGTCGATCTCCGTAGCACCGGAGAACCCTTGGTCGACCGGAGGATCGCGGAAGGAGCTCCGCTTAATGCAGTGGATGGCGGGATCAACACGTCTAGCAGAGCTAAAGGGGTCGTCGCTCCGGGCCAGCGAGTGCAGGGGCAGCGAATACGGGGCATCTGGGGGCCATACAAGGTCTCTGGTGGAACCGATGACTTCATCAGAGATCCGGGGGGCTTTTGCCAGCAATGGCAGCCACAAGAAGCTTGGCGGGGGGAGGAAAGGAGTCAGAGGGAGTCAGATACAGGAAGAAGTGGCGGTCGACAATTGCAGCAGCCTCATGCGGGTTGGGGGGAGAAGAAGGAAGCAATCGAACTGGCTTGGGGTGTGTGTGGGGACACAAACTCCACACAGATGGGAAGGAGAAGCTCTAGCAGAGGACTACTGGGGCCGGGGGCCCATCATGCAAGGCAGAGGGAGGCCAGGGAAGAATGGGGGAATGTGAAATCAAGGATGGAGACAACTTCCAGATTATCCGACGGCACAGGCTCCGCAGCAACACCGCCCCCCATTGCAATGCCGACTGACGAGAATGGAATTTCCGAAGTACAAAAATGGAGACCCGCTGGAATGGATCGAGAGGGCCAAGATGTTTTTTGAGTACCAGGCAAGCACCAGTGGGTACACATCACTTCTTTTCATCTAGAAGGGGATACCTATTAGTGGCTTAGTTGGTGGAGGAAGCAGCGGCCCTACCCCACGTAGGAGAAATTCTGCGATGGGCTCAACGCGAGATTTGGACCGACCGAGTATGAGAGGTTCGATATGATGCTGACTAAGCTGAGACAAACAAGAACAGTAAACGAGTACAGAAGGAGTTTGAAAGATTAGCTAACCGAGTGCAGTGGTTAGAGAAGACGCTTCTGGGGTGTTTCATGGATGGACTCAAGGAGAAAATCGGTGATGAGGTACATGCATTCCAGCCCAGGAACATAGCTCATGTCATCAGAATGGCCCGATTGCTGGAGGAAAATTTGGAAGACGCAAGGCGGCGGTGACTTACCGAGAGAACAGTTAGGAGAATAGGGTACGTACGTCCAAAGGAACTAACAACCCATACATAAGGAAAGAAGCAACAATGAAGAGATTGTCGTGGCAAGAGATGCAGGATCGACGAACCAAGGGGTTTTGTTATACTTGTGACAAGAAATTTGTCCCCGGACACAAGTGTAAGGTAGTTCAGGTATACATACTGCAAGAGGAGGAAGGATCAGTGGCCAACGAGGACAAGGACAACTCATCCAAAGAGAGGGAGGTTCTCGAATTAGAGGAGATTGAGGTCCCCATTCATGCTTTAGAAGGGTGAGGACAACCCTCCACGATGAGCATGACAGGAAGGGTGTCAGACCAGAAGGTTTCGATACTGGTTGACGGTGGGAGCAACCACAACTTCATCAACACCGAGCTAGCCAAGAAACTGGCTATCACACCAATGAAGGTAAAGTGTTTAAGGTGCTTGTGGCAGACAATAATCTTTTGCAGTGCACATGGGCCGTGAGGAAGGTGCCACTTATGATACAGGGATTCATGTGTCATGTGGATTTGTATATACTACCGATTCGAGGGTCACATGTAGTATTGGGGGTGCAGTGATTGAGACAGTTGAAATTAGTTACGAATGACTGGGAAAACATGACCATGGAATTCATACATGGTGGGAAGAAGCACAAGCTGCAAAGTAATATGAGCCCGTTTGTGAAGGAAGCAACTATTTTGTCTCTTGAGAAATGGGTCGAGCGGGACTACCACATGGCATGGGTCCTGACAGGAGGAGAGCCCTTGGAGCAGAGGGAAGGGATCCCAGAAAATTTGCAGGAGGTCTTGGGAAGGTTCGAGGTAGTCTTTGAGACACCAAAAGGGCTGCCACCACCGCGTGCATGCGATCACAGGATCACTATTAAGGAAGGAGCGGTGCCCACAATTGTTCGGCCTTACATATATCCTCACATACAGAAGGAGATCGAGAGATGCATCCGGTAAATGTTGCGGGAAGGGACCATTCAACACAGCAAGAGCCCATTTTCTTCTCCGGTCCTATTGGTGAAGAAAAAATATGGAACTTGGAGATTCTGAATATACTACAGGGCGCTCAATGGGTTATAGTGAAAGATAAGTTTCTTATCTCGGTCATTGACGAGCTCAGTACTTCTCAAAGTTGGATTTGAGGTCGGGGTATCATCATATCCGTATGCAGGAGAGGGACATAGAAAAGACCGCATTCCGAACACATGAAGGGCACTACAAATTCTTAGTGATACCTTTTGGGTTGACTAATCCGCCGACAACCTTTCAAGCAGTCATGAACAAAACATTCAGACCGTGGTTGCAGAAGTTTGTCCTTGTTTTCTTTGATGACATCCGCATCTATAGTCCTAGTTTGGAGGCACATGTGGAGCACCTGAGTATGGTGCTACAAATTCTCAACGAATGTAAATCAAGGTGGGGTTGTAGATTTCAACGATAATAAAATGCGATCTTTTAAAATAATTATGTCGTGAAGGGATCTCGCGGGCTATTTTAAACGAATAAAACGGTCTAGGCGTCGCAAACGAACACAAAGCTACCACACAAATGTAATAGCGTCACAAATCCTAATTCCACAGGCTTAGAAATTAGGTGGTGACAATAACACATAAAAATATACGATAATTAGCGGATGAAATTAGCTAGGGCAAGCTCATGATAATTTACTATTCATTTTTAATTTTAGCATAAAACGACTCATGTTTGAGAGCGAGGAAATGACAAGGTATATCATATACCACGGGGGATGGGGCAACAAAGGAATTCCCCCAGCAGAAGATTGATCAAGGTGTGCTTGTTTGGAATCTTGCTAGCCTGAAGTTTGTCGCAATGTTGGGTGTTGAGAGCACACTGCACTGTCGAAGGTTGCAGGGGAAATTGTTGGTCTTGCCGCACGGAAGAGAATGGGCCTGCACCGCCGGGGCTTTTTGGGAATGTGCGGCAGAAGAAGGCTAGCTCTCTGGAACTCCTTGAGAAACATCCTAACAAGGAGCGGGACTTCCGTCAAAGCAGAGGAATGCTAGAAGTATCGTGGCTTCTGGCAGCACTGGAAGAAAAGAGACCGCCAGAGGGACACTAGAGGGGCTCCGACGTCAATCACCGGTGGCAAGCTGAAGCCAGGGTGGAGTCAACGAGCTTCACGGGAGCTTCGCCGAGCAGGAACTGAGAGGCGTCGGGTGCGACGCTGGATGGGAACCGACGAAATCAAATGATTCGTCAGTTCTAATTCCAGCACCGCACCCGACGCCTCTCAGCTCCTCCTCGACGAAGTTCCCATGAAGCTCGTCGACTCCTCCCTGGCTTCAGCTTGCCACCGATGATTGACCCCGGAGCCCCTCCAGTGCCCCTTCGACGGTCTCTTTTCTTCCAGGGCCTCCAGAAGCTGCGATCCTTCCAGCATTCCTCTTCTTCGACGGAAGTCCCGCTCCTTGCTGGGCTGTTTCTGAAGGAGTTCCACAGAGCTAGTTTTTTTCTGCCGCACATTCCCCAGAAGCCCCGACGGTGCAAGCCCTCTCTCTTTCGTGTGGCAAGACCGACAGCTTCCCCTGCAACCTCCAACAGTGCAGTGTGCTCTCAGCCCCCCCAACATTCCTACGAACTTCAGGCTAGCTAGATTCCAGACAAGCACACCTTTCTCCGTCTTCTGCTGGGGGAATTCCTTTGCTGCCCCAACCCCCGTGGTATTCCTCGTCATTTCCTCGCTCTCAAACATGAGTCGTTTTATGCTCAAATTAAAAAATGAATAGTGAATTATTATGAGCTTGCCATAGCTAATTCCATCCCCTAATTATCGTATTTTCTTACGTGCTATTGCCACCACCTAATTTCTAAGCTCGTGGAATTAGAATTTCTGATGGAATTACGTTTGTGTGGTAGCTTTGCGTTCGTTTGCGATGCCTTGACTGTTTTAGTCGTTTAAAATAGCCCGCGAGATCCCTTCGCACCACAATTATTTTAAAAGATCGCATTTTATTATCGTTGAAATCTACAAACTCACCTTGGTTTACATCAGTTTGGTATCAGAGGGGGTTTTATTTCACTCCTACTGTGAATCTATTGATTCGTTATTTAATAAAATTTTATTTTCATTTAGTCAAAAAAATTTGTTTTAAAAAATCCCTAGTCTCCCAAAAATGGAGGAATTAAACGAGGGCATGACAATTTTATTGAAAAACATTGAGTTCGTCACTGCAGAATTCAAACAGAATCTGCATGGGTTGTGCCTACACAAACTTGAATCGACAATGCGCAAGCAATATGTTTTCCCTGATTACGTCCCAACTACGTATCAACCAGTGGAACTTGCCCTTCAAAAAACTGATAGTCCCCTCTCTAGACTCGTCGTTTCCCCCACGTGCACTTTATCCCTACTAGTCTCCACCATGGCACCCCCTTTAGTCGAGGAGATCCTTCATGAGCCCCAACTCCAAGAAAAGGAATTTCATCCTCCCATCCAGACTGAAGAGGTGTCTCCACTTGTTCACACTGACTCACCAACTGTTTTCATCGAGTTTAGTCCCGAGGCCCCACCCCCAGGGAGAAGAACTTATTATTGATGTGCCACTCACCTCGGAGGACACAAAGTCTATCTCACTTCTCCCGAAGTTGGCTAGTGATGAGGCCATCCTCTTAGGGGACATAGCCTTGTTTGTCATATGTCCTGATTTTCTTAGCCTGTTGCCGCCCCAACCCCGTGAGGCCGCAGAAATTGAGCTTGGTGACCACTTGCCAGTGCACTTAGAGTCACCACCTTATATGAATTTTATTTTTGGTGGGCACGCGTTTTGTTCACATCACTTCCCATTGGTTATAGGCAAACATGTTGAGTCACCACATCACTATCGTCTGATTTCTGAAACTTTTAGGGTTAGGCGTATTGAGGGAGTCGAGTCACTACTTAGATTTTTTACTCCTCATAGGGACATCCGTTTTAAGAGCTTTTTATGCAAAATTTTATACTATGAAATTGGGGTATGTTTAAAATTTTGTCTCTAGTGGGATTTCATTGGGTGAAGTCAAAGTGATAGTCGATCCTGGTTTAGCGGACGTTCGTAGGTATCTATCGAGCAAGCGTACGTTGCGTTATGAGTTGCTGATTCCACTGGTTGATTTCACTTGTTTCCCGTTTTTCCTCCTGCCACATGTTTGCCCCGCATACTACCCATGTCATCCTATGAAAGCTTTAGTAATGACTACTCATTTAAATATTTGGCATGAAATTTTGACTGATAGATTGTGAGCTTTTTTGGGACTTTATAATCTCATGGTTGATTACATCTATCAGGGTTATAACTTTCCAAAGGGGGTTGGTTTCCTGTCTCTTTCAGGGATGAGAGGTTACTTCCAGATTTTGAGTCGCGTCGACGACATCCGCAGGATAGTATGCAACATCTCTCTGATCGACATTTGGACTTTCTTCTTGCAGGTTACAACGAGTCTCGGCGGGGTCGAGCTTTTTCAATCCTGGGAAAATTGATGCAACACACGTCGCTTCATTTTTTATTATTATTACCACACATGTCTTTTATCTTTGTAGCGCATGCTTTCACACATTTTTGGGATTATCATGTGGCGTTGAGTTGTAACACGCATGTTATCAGCGTGTGTTATTTTGTATCGCGCATATTATTCGCGCAATTTTTGTTTTGCTCGTTGGTGTGACCAGCCAGCGAGATCTTAAATGCATAGGTCCGGTAATTTAGGGATAGGATAATTAGGGCAAGCTTAATTTTAATTAACTATTTTATCGAACTATTTTAGCTGATTTCAGCCCTTTTGAAAAAAGCCCATTCCAAAAGATTTCTTTAATATTGGACTTTTCAAAGCCCATCTTTTCAAAGCACATTTACCCATTGAAAAAACCCTAATTCCTCCTTATAAAAGGATTCCTTATCTCCTGTTATACCCGGCTGGAATAGATCGAACAAGAAATTTTCTTTCCTGTTGTCGTTCTCCCAGCGCCTACCCATCCCACGACACCACTCAGTTCGTACTCGACGAAGCCCCCCGCTCGCCAGCCACGCCATCGACGCTGGAGCCTCTCCTGGGTGCCGACGACCTCTCCTGCAGCCTCCATCGGCGGCCCCGACAGGATCACAATTTGCCCTTGCCGTCCAGTGTCGCGACTTCCTCAGAAAGCCTCGACTTCCACCTATTACGGCGCTGGCACCTCCCTAGGGCGCCGACGCCCCTCCGGCAACATCCTCCACTAGGTCCTGCTAGCCTTATCCTATTGACGACACTTCCAACCGACGCCCCCCCTGGTCCAGGGCTCGCTTGCTGTCTGATCCTTTACCCGCTCCCAGTGACTCTCCATTCCTCTGCTGGGAGAATATGTGCTTGAAACCTGCTGGTATACCTCTCCAGGCTCAATCCCTTAGTTACATTTTATTCCCAATTTAATTAAATGAATAGTTGATTGTTATGAGCTTACCCTAGTTTTCTTTATCTCCTAATTGCCGTCATTTTTCCATTGCCAGGTGTGCCCGCCATCGTATTTTTGTGCTTGTGGAATTATGACTCATAACGCTATTACGTTTGTGCGGCAGCCTTGCGTTCGCGAGCGACGCCTAGGTCGTTATTCGTTAGAAATAGCCCGCGAAGTTCCCGTGCGCCGCATTAATTTTAAAAGATTACAATATTTTGTATTTTAAAACTACAGCCAACATTTTATTATCGTTAAAATCTACAACCCCACCTTAGTTTATATCAACCAGAGTATGATGCTGCAAATTCTCAAGGAACAGAGATGGTACGTGAAGAGGTCAAAGTGTTCTTTTGGGCAGCAGGAGGTGAAGAATCTGGGTCACCTGGTGAATAGAGAGGTTCGACCGAATCCAAGGAAAATTCGGAGCATGATGGATTGGCCCACGCCCACCAACATTAAAATATTGAGAGGTTTTTTGAGGCTAACATGCTACTACAGAAAGTTCGTAAAGGACTACGAGAAGATTGTTAAACCACTGACGACAATACTTCAAAAAGGAATGTTTGATTTGGGGAGGGATACAGAGTTAGCGTTCCAAGCATTGAAGGAGGCTATGGTGACGACCCCGGTGTTAGCATTACCAAATTTCTCCAAGTTGTTTATAGTGGAAACATATGCGTATGGGGCCGACTTGGGGGCATTACTGATGCAGGAAGGGAGGCCGACAGGTCGTTGACATACTAAAATAGGATGATTCAAGGGAAGGCGTTAGGACTTTCGGTGTACGAAAAGGAAATGTTTGTGATCCTGCATACAGTGGGAAAGTGATGTCTATATCTCATAGGGAGGCACTTCAAGTTACGAACAAACCATCAGAGCTTAAAGTACTTCCTGGAGCAGCGATTCTCATCACTGGAGCAACATAAATGAATGACAAAGATGCTGAGGTACGATTATGAGAGAGTATCAGAAGGGGAAGGAGAATAAGGTAGCTGACGCGCTTTCACGCTTACCTCCGATGAGTTCTATTTTCGCTCTCTCACCGCCGGTCTTGGACATAGTTGAAGATGCCCATTGGGAGGTGTTGCCGATGAGGAGCTAAGTCAGAAATTGATAAATATTGCAGGAGGAAGGGGGTTGGAAGTGGGCTACCATGTCATTAATGGACATTTGTATTATAAGGGACGCTTGGTGGTGACACCAGGATCCCCACTGATGCAGCAGTTACTCCATGAGTTTCACGACACCCCCAACCGAGGTCATTCCGGAATGTTGTGGACATACCAATGGATCAAGCAGAATGTGTATTGTAGGGGACTAAAAGAGGATGTAGTACAATATGTGAAGAATTGTGAGTGCCAAAGACAAAAGTACGACACGACCACTCCAGCAGGGTTATTGGTTCCTCTAGATATTCCGGAGCTCACGTGGGAGAGCATCGCGATGGACTTCATAGAGAGGTTACCCAAATCACAAGGAAAGTCGGTCATCTTGGTGGTGGAGGACCGTCTCTCCAAGTATAGACACTTCATTGTGCTTTTGCACCCTTACACAGCAGAGACCGTTGCAGAAGCCTTCATGTGGGAGGTGGTGAGATTGCATGGAATACTGAACTCCGTTATCTTTAATCGTGGCACCGTGTTCATTAACAGGTTTTGGAAGGAACTCTTTTGCTTAACAGAGACGTTGTTACACATGAGCACAACCAACCACACCTAGATAGACGAGCAGACAGAGGCCCTAAATAGAAGTGTGGAGACATATTTGAGATGTTTCTTTGCAGGTAAACCCCACCAGTGGAGTAAATGGCTTCTGTGGGCAGAATATTGGTACAATACAACATACCAACGACGGCAAAGATGACACTGTTCAAAAGCTTGTATGGGAGAGCACCGCGACACTTGGGAGTTATGAGAGAAGATCCTCCGTGGTGCTGGAAGTGAAGGCAGTGTTGAAAGGGCGAGACGACATCTTAAAATAGTTGAGGGAGAATCTATAGAAAGCACAACACCGCATGAAGGTTCAGGCAGACAAGCATCGGCGAGAGCAAAGTTTTGAGGTAGGGGAGTGGGTGCACTTAAAGTTACAATCTTACTGATAGCTGTTAGTAGCAGGAATGAAAAAACTAGAAGCTTGCACTCCACTACCACGACCCTTTCATAATTTTGGGAAAGGTGGGGATCGTGGCGTACTCTCTGGAGTTTCCGGTGGATTCTCGTATCCACCCAACCTTTCATGTATCGCTGCTCAAAAAGGCCTTACAAGGGAACGCTCCAAATATTTGCCCCTTGCCGGAAGTGACAGAGCTGGGCGAAGTCCGACCGATACCGAAAAAGATTCTTGAAGTGAGGATTAAAAAGGTACATGGGAAGTCTATCGTACAAATGTTGGTCCATTGGAAGGGCATGGGTGAGTCAGAACGAACTTGGGTGGACTATGAAGAGCTTAAATCAACATATCCCGAGCTTCAACTTTAGGAAAAATAATTTTTCGAAGACGGCGGGAATGATATGACTTAGGGCTGGTTCAGAGTGGTTTATCATCGGAATGGACCAAAGGTTAACGAGATTGAACCAACCGGTTCAATCTCCCTCCTGAACAATTCCAGACGGGGCCTAGTCGGTTCGGGGGGCTGGGTATTTGGTGGGTGGGGGGGGGGGGGGGGGGTTGCGGAGGCAACCCTAGGTATCTACGAAATCAGATCCAAGTATTCTCTTAGCACCGAAGAATAGTAGTAGTTCTATCACCCTCCCTGATCATTTCACAGTTATGATTAGTGTATTGGCCTTAAATGGGGGGTGTTCCTGGCCTATTTTGGTGTTTAGCATCCCATTTAGTGCAGAGCAATAAAATAAATTACTTTTTTCCTTGCTATATGTTCTTTCTTTAGACTGCGGTGTTTACAATTCTATCTACTTATCCTCTATTTGTTTAGGCGCTTTTTCTCCATTTCCAGTAGGAGAAAATGCACCGCTCAAAAAAACTATTTGGTAAACCTTCCATTCCCACTGCCGCCAATCAAAAAATCTAATAACCTCTGCCCTCTCTCTCCATCTCCCATTGATCCATTCCCAGTGCTTTCATTCTCACCCCCAAACAAACTAGGTTCACTTACAGTTTTAAATGTTTGTTTTCCGTGTCTATTTTGCTCCCATGTTTTGTTTTTATTTCTGTAGAGAAGTGGTTCAAACCTTGTATATACTTCTTGAATTAATGAAATACAAGTAAGAGTACAAATATATAGAAGAGAAGAGAGAGAAAGCATCATATACAGAAGATGCGGGACTAAACAAAAAGACAATAAATGGACCAACTTATTGGGCCTTTACATTGCATTTCCCTATATTCTCTAACACTCCCCCGCAAGCTGGAGCGTACAAGTTGTAGACACCAAGCTTGGACAAGAATTGATGGTACGATTTTCGTGATAATGCCTTGGTGAGAATGTCAGCAACTTGATCAGAGGTAGGAACATGCTCTAGCTTCAAATTCTTCAATTGAACCTTTTCTCGAACAAAGTGGGAGTCGACTTCAATGTGTTTGGTCCGCTCATGGAACACATGATTTTTTGCAATGTTGACTGTAGCCTGACTGTCGCACAACAAAACTGATGGTGAGGATAATTCAACTCCCAGATCCCCAAGGAGACTCTCAAGCCATGTGAGTTCTGATACAACGGACGCCATCGCACGGTATTCAGCCTCAGCGGATGAGCGAGCAACCACAAACTGCTTCTTGCTACGCCAGGTGATGAGATTTCCTCCAAAGTGAGTACAGAAGCCAGTCGTGGACCGTCGATCATCAAGAGAACCCGCATAATCCGCATCAGAGTATGCAACAAGAGAAAGAGACGAGGATGGCGTATACATGAGTCCCTGTCCAGGAGCAGTCTTCAGATACCTGAGAATGCGTTCGACAGCCTGAAGATGAGAAACTTATAGAGTGTGCATAAATTAGCTGACCACTCCGACTGCAAATGAGATATCAGGTCTTGTAACCTTTAGGTATATTAGTTTTCCCACAAGACGTCGATAGTACTCTGGATTTGGAAGTAGAGAGCCAGACTCAGATCCTTGAGCACTTAACTTGTGGTTGACATCTATCGGGGTTTCCGCAGGTTTGCATCTTGAGAGTCCAACATCTGGCAGAAGGTCAATGCAATACTTTCGTTGAGATAAAACAAGGCCATCAGGTCGCCTTGCTACCTCAAGCCAAGGAAGTCCCGAAGATTTCCCGGATCTTTTATTTAAAATACAGAATTTAAGTGTTGCTTAACATGTTGTATTCCCGCGAAGTCGTCACCAGTAATCAAAATGTCGTCCACATAAACAAGAAGTATAATCGTCCCAGTTGACTGATGACCAGTGAAGAGAGAGAAATCAGTTGAGCTTCTCTTGAAACCAACCTCACGAACAACGTTACTGAACTTCTCAAACCACGCCCGAGGAGACTGTTTGAGACCATAGATAGATTTCCGAAACAAACATACACGAGACTCTCCCGTGGTCTCAAACCCGGGCGGTTGATGCATGTAAACAGTTTCAGTAAGGTCACCATTCAGGAAGGCATTTTTGATATCAAGCTGATGTAGGGGCCACTGGTGATCAGCTAAGGAGAGCAGAACCCGAACCGAGTTTAACTTGGCGACAGAGGAGAAAGTCTCATCATAATCAAGGTCGTATTGTTGAGTGAACCCTCGTGTCACAAGCTGAGCTTTCAAGCGATCAATTTTTCCATCCGTCGTCTGCTTGACTATAAAAATCCACTTGCAACCAACACAACTATGGTCAGGTGGGAGAGAGACAAGATCTCAAGTCTGATTGCCCCATAGAGCAGTCATTTCCTCATCCATGACAGCACGCCACCCTGGATGCTGGAGAGCTTCCTGCATAGAGTTAGGTATAGAAATAGAGGATAGAAATAGAGCGAATGTAAGAAGTGGCGGGGAGAGGCGATGTTAAGATACATAATTGGTTAAGGGATGAGCCGTAGAGGTTGATGTCGTATCAACGGGCCGCGAAACCACACCGATTGAGGGAAGCTGTTGCAGGGCATCAGAACGTGGAGTACGACGAGTGTAAACCCGAACGACTGGTGGTTTGGAGAGGACTAACGGTGGAGGTGTGGGAAGAAGAGGTGACAGAGGAGATGTAACTGGAACTGGAGTAGGTGTGGGAAGAAGAGGTGGAAGCGGAGACGTAACTGGAACTATGGGCCGAGGTGGAGGGGCAGGAAGAAGAAGAGGATCAGTAGGAGCGGTGTGATAGGTATGATCCTCATGAAAAGAGACATCAGTAGAGACAATCACCTTACCAGTGGCAGGATAATAACATTTATACCCTTTCTGAGTGCGAGAGTATCCAACAAACATAGCCTTGGTAGCACGAGGGGCAAACTTGTCATTTGATGGGCCAAGAGTATGGACATAATAGATACATCCAAACACACGAGGTGTGAGAGAGAAGAGATCCTTGGATGGGTATAGGAGAGTCATGGGGGCCACAAAGTGGAGGATAGACGAGGGCATGCGATTGATAAGATGACATGCAGTGAAGACAACAAAGTTCTAATAGAGAGGGAGAACCTGCATTTGAATCATAAAAGAGCGAGCAACATCAAGGAGGTGACGATTTTTCCGTTCTGCGACGCTATTTTGTTGAGGGGTATACGCACACGAAGTCTTATGGATAATACCAAACTCGGCGCACAAATTGGAGAAGGTTCGACCGGTATACTCACGAACGTTATCAGTACGAATAATTTTAACACATGTGGAAAACTGTGTGCGAGTCTCGGTAAGAAAAGTACGGAAAGTCGATATGAGTTCGGTACGATCACGAATGAAGTATAACCAGGTAACCTGCAATTAATCATCAATAAATGTTACAAAGTACCGATAGCAAAAAACACTAGGGATCTTATATGGTCCCCAAATATCAGAATGTACTAGCGAAAAAAGAGCATCGCTCCGAGTACAGGGAGAAGTAAAAGAGACACGATGTTGTTTGCCAAAGATACACGATTCACAAAAGAACTCCTGAAGAGGAACACCTAGAAGAGCTCTCTTGAGAATCTGGAGAGGAGCATTCCCAAGACGACGATGCCAGTCAACAGAGGAGATAGTGGTAAGAGTAGGAGGAGGAACATCAAGAAGATACAGCCCGTTGGACAGCCGCCCCCGACCATGTATAGTCTGCGTTAGTCGATCCTGCAAAACAAAAGAAGAATGGGAGAAGGTTACACAACAGTCAAGGTCCTAAGTAAGACGGCTAATAGAGACAAGATTAAAGGGGGACCCCGGAACATGAAGAACCGGGGATAAGGAGAGGGAGGGGGTAAGAGGCAGATGGGCAACGCCAAAAATCGGTGTCGTGTCACCATTAGCCACAATAATAAACTTTGGATAATCAGAAGCTAAGTACTACGATGGCTTCTGCAGAGAGAGATGATGTGTGACACCCGAGTTCATAATCCAGTGAGAGCCGTGGGAGAGGCAAGATATTCCTTCATCGGAGATCGAGGCCACAGATCCAGAGGAGCGACTGACCATCCTTTGGAGCTATTGAAGTTGAGCGCACAGAGCAACAATGTCATCTCTGATGGGTGTGGGAGGTGTGAAAGCAGCTGAAACAGTATGCGAATCTGACGACATGCAGACTGAACCAAGGAGCAACGAGAAGGAAACCTGCCCGAGCGGTTAGAACAAGACCGCAGACCGCACAACAAGAGCCCGGAGACTAGTCGGGCGAGAATAGAAGGCCGACAGGCACAATAAGGCAATATTGTCCGCAACGGTACAAGAAGAGACCGTGCGACAAGGACTTGCGACCAAGCTGCGCGGCAAGGAGAAACCGCAGCGGTCAGCAAGCAGTGACGAGGAGAGACTGCGCCAAGATAAAAAACGACGAACAGGCACCAGGCCGTGCGGTTAGAAGCAAGCCACAACAAGATTGGCAGAAGCAGTTCGCAAGACAAACAGCAGCGGTCACGGTACAAGGAGAGATCGCAGCAATAGTAACAGCAGCGTCAAACCGCGCGGCAAGCAGGCCAGACCGCGGCGAACAGAACAATCCGAAGCCAATGTAGACAACGCGGCCAAGCGGCAAGGAAGAGAGACCGCGCTCGGTAAGAAAGAGTCTTCAGCGGTCACGGTGTTAACACACCAGCAGCAGGGAAGGCCACGACCAACGGATGGACGAGAGCCCGCAACAGATAGAAACAAGCCGCGTCGGTAAGCAGAGAAGGAACCGAGTGAGAAGTTCGCACGGTCACGGCCAGCGGCAAGGACAGATGCCGCGACCTAGATGCGGATCTCGCAATGGTCAGGGAAGCCACAACGACTAAGAGAAGTCGCGGCGAGAAGACGAGAAGGCGAGAACACGACGGGTAGAGAAGGAGATCGCAACGAGTAGACAGGAAGCGGGTAGCCGGGAAGAAAGTGCGCGGTTAGAGGAAAAAGGGAACAGGCCCCACCAGACAGAGAGAGAGTTATAAAGGGGGGAGCAAGAGAAGAAGAAGAAGAGGTGGAAACCACGAGAGAAAGAGAGAGGAGGAGCGGTTAGAAAGAGCTTAACCGCGCGGGTAGCCGCGGTTAGAAAAGTAGTTAACCGCACTGGAAGTCGCGGTTAGAAAACCGCGCGGAGGACCGGTTTCCCGTTGATACCATGTAGAGAAGTGGTTCAAACCTTGTATATACTTCTTGAATTAATGAAATACAAGTAAGAGTACAAATATATAGGAGAGAAGAGATAGAAAGCATCCTATACAGAAGATGTGAGACTAAACAAAAAGATAATAAATGAGCCAACTTATTGGGCCTTTACATTGCATTTTCCTATATTGTCTAACAATTTACCTAGTTTATATAAAACTGAGATGTGTACTCCACATTCAATGCAATTCTCATCTGTTTATCTTGATCATAATTTTCTCACAGGAAAACTGTTTGCAGCTTCTTGTGGTTGATTCTGCTAGGAATTATTTGGTTGCTTTACATCAAAATATTGTTTTATAAAATGATATATTTTATCAAATCTATTATAATTGATTGTGCGTGGTTTGACACTAATATTAATTCATACTCAACTAACCTCAAAACTCTCTTAAGTTGATGATTTCAATGTCTCATTTTATGAGTTAAAACAACACTAAGTAAACTATCTGCTCCTAGGTCTTATCATTCTCCATTAAAGATTTAATCATTTTAATGAGGATCAATATCACGGAGTTTAGAATGACATTTTCTATTTTTATGTGTATTCTTTAATTTTTTGGAAATTTATTTTGACTTTTGGAGAATACCGGGATCGAGCAATTAGGACTCTTCGCGATATTCACTCTAGGCTTCATTTTCTATTTATAGTCTCTCAAGGTACATTCACCCTAGGGTTCATTTTCTATTTACACGCAATTAAAAGATATTCATCCTAGTGCGCCTATGCCTCCTTTCTTTTCTCCTTGCCATCCTTCATCAAACGCTTACGAACTTCCTCGACCTCCAGATGCAGTCACCGCTTTTTCCCAACATTCTGCAAGTTACCTTCGCACGGATCCTTAGTCCTTCACCTACATCTGGCGAACGTCCCAAGCCTATCTTCGCTTACTTTTGCAAATCTGACGAGTGTCCACCCCTCCACCCCGACTCCTACCCTCAATGTGCCACCGCTTCCCACCGCCAAACCATAGCCCAAGCCCCAATGTCCTTCTCCTCCACCTCCAATCCATCACCACTCAACCCTGCTGCTCACGTGATTACTGCAGCCCTCATGACCTCCCCCCTCGGTTGTCTCCACCCACCGTTGAGCCCCACATCCACCTTGAATCCTCATTACTAGGTGAGGATTTTATGGTAGTCGGATTTTCTACATTTTAAGTTTGGATTCTTTTATTGTTAGTGATATTTGCTTTTGGATATTTGTCTACCCGACTTATCAATATTTGCAAGGCTTCGTTTGTTTCATATTGAACTTAAGCACCCTTGTTGTGTCCGTACTCAAACCTTGCTGCTATCTTTATTTTATTGTAATTGATTATGCCTTTTTTTTTATTAATTGCAATCATTAATCGAATTAATTTGTCATTACTTTTATATTAGCACACCACTATGTATTTCGCCCCCCCCCCCCCCCCCCCCCCCCCAAGGTCATACCCAACGCCATTTATAATTACATTATCTGATCTCTCAGCCTATCATGCATTTGCTTCATTTTAGAGCCCCTATTACCCCCTTAAGATGTTGATTCTTTCCATGAAACTTGTAAAATTATATCTTTAATATCTCTCTCAACAAGTAACTTTCATCTTCTCCAATTGGATTCTTACTCAATGTATATAGATTAGTATCACTTATGTATTAAATTCTTTCCATGGAACTTGTAAAATTATATCTTTAATATGTCTCTCAACCATTAACTTTCTTCTTCCTCAATTGGATTCTTAATGGATATTGATTGGTATCACTTATGTATTTAATGAAATTACTTGTAATAGAAAATCTTTTTCTTGTGAAATCATTTATTTTTTTTAAGTGTTGGGTGATGTCAATCTAATGATTTTCTGCATCACAATTCACAATCACAAGGATTGCGATCTAGCTAATTCTCTCAAGCATACTGCTACACTAACGCCCGAGCGGACTTCCTCACATCACCAAAAGAATAGAGCTCCATTCTTACAACCAACGACATTTTCGAAGAGCCACGAATGCGCAATTATGGGAACCACCATGAATGCAACATGATACCATGTAGTCTTAGTATTTAATTTGTCCTGATTAAATAATTGATATTAATTAATTATTTCTTAATTGTAATAGTTAAAATGATAATGCATTTCTTATTAGGAGTGCCCTTCCTCATCCATATATGGTGGAGAGGTAGGAGTTGATGGGCATCTTTTGGGATCCCAAGTCTTTGACTCTCATTTGAGATGAGCTATTTGCAATGAAATTCACATATTTGCAACGCTCTTGCATATCATATCCCAAATGTTTTGTAATTCGGAAACTCTCTAAAACTTGTTCCCGAAACTCTTGAAACTTTTTTTAAAATTTTAAAAAGAAAATTCAGTTACTCTTCGATACACTCGAGTATGCTTGAAAATATTCAAAAATTATGTATGTTATGATGATGATATGTAGAAAGACATGTTTGGAGGATGAGTAGTGGGAGTCAATTGATTACATAGTTTCTATCATGGGTCTTATCTATAATATGATACAGTTTTGGACACATGAATTTTGTCTTCGTTTAATATATGTTATGCGAGATATAATTGAAATAAAAACAAAGAGGGGTGTGAATGTCACATGTATCTTAATTTTAACTTGTATTTGTATTTAAATAATTTAATTCGAATACGTATCTCATCCCCTAATTTTTTGACAATCCCGTATTTGTATCATGTCATATCTCAACATATTGTCTCCGTCCTCGTGCAACATAGGACAATTGGAGGACCCAACTTCCAACAATTGACGAGAGCTTCTCACTCGATTTTATCTTGTTCATATTGAACCTATGATGCAATGTTGTTATTGAGTAATGTTACTCTGTTTCTCTCCAGAATCCTAGCAACTTCACCGACGATAACAATGGTCTGACATGTCTTAACACCTTCATCCTCTGCCAACAAATCAAGGCCGCCTTCATCGATATTAAATTATTTTAGTCGAGTAGAAGAATCTTTCATATATATCCTCCAAAGATATTCAAAAGATATTAGGATAGGAGTTGGAGTGGAAAATGCTATTGCACGCGAGGAATGGAGAAGGGGCTCAGAGAGTTAATCACGCGATAGTCAGTCCAGACGACGTCATTTTAAAGTGATAATAATAAAATAATGAAAACGGGCATTATATAACGCTAGTTTTACTCCCTAAATTGTTTAGTCGGTCGACATGTCGGTCATGCCGGCCAATATCTACAATACTGTGTTTTATAGATTTGTTTAATTGAGTTTGAACCATATTTTGAAATTGGGTAAACAATTGTGTGACTTTTGTTATGTTTCTCATCATGAAAACCCAAGTTACTGTAGCACTTATCAATAAACAACATAAACCATTGTGCACCAAAAATACTGGTAACAGACTTGAGATCCCAACCATCATAATGGATAAGGTCAAGACGTTCACCACTAATAATACTAGGATAAAATGATGTACTACAATGCCTAGCAAGTTCATAGGTTTCACAAGTCAACAATTCAATAGATTTTTAAGAAACAAAGTAGAAAATGTATTTTCAGAAGCATAAAAGACGGATACCCTTGTCGTCTGTGTTGGAGCATGATTTCAGAGATATCCTCAGATTGATGACCTGAATGGAAAGACTTCTAGTCAGCCCGATAGATTTTTGAAGCAAATAATACAATCCTCCCTTCTCTTCAACCACTCCAATCGTCTTTACCATGCCCAGATCTTGAAAAATACAGTGAGTTGAAAAGAATGTTACAACACAATTTAAATCAATAGTTAATTTGCGAGCATAAATAAATTTTGTGGACAGTTTAGGAACATGAAGAACGTAATGCATGTAAGTGGCAGGGACAATTCAATAGTTCTTTTATTGGTTGCTAATGTTTATGATCCATCAACATCGGGAATGGTGTTTTTGTTGGAAGTTGGTAAGAAGGATGAAAAAAAGAGTTTTAGATAAAACTACGTGGTCAATAGCACCTATGTCGACGACCCAAGAATGATCAACAACAATACTTGAAACATTAACTTAGGGACTTATATGTCATCGCAGGAATGCAAGTACTGGTGGGCTTTATTGAGAGAACTGTTGAAATTAAGATGGAAAAAAGATTGTGTGATCTTATTCATCCATATAGTGCATAATATATAGGAAATACATTGACTAGACTGACATTGACTCGATAATTCCAACACTCCCCCTCAAGGTGAAGGGGGACCCTTCAGCTTGGACACAACACATAGCGGCAATGGAGGTAGGCAATACGGGACAAAACAACAGACAAGCCACCGGGAGAAATTCCAAATCGGGGAATCAAGCTGGGGACATAGCCACACACGATCTGATCCACACATGATGCAGGACCCACATACGACGTGGACTCACTGGAAATCGGTTAACCAACATTACTTAGACACAACATGCAAAAGAGAATGAGAGATGAGCAAATCATCAAACCAGTGATCGGGGATAACACGTCGGGGATAATCTGGTAGGGATAATCCGCACAAAGGGCGATCCCAGTCATCCCACACAACACAATCCCATGTGACACAACCCGATGAGAGTAGAACACCAACATCTGTCGCGTCCCAACACACGACCAATCCCAAGAAATATGGGGAGACGCAAACAACACACAAAATAAGCCTAGAGACCGCGTGGAACAAAGACGAATAACGGGAAAGAACATCCGAGTCACATTCATCCCAACACTTCCCCTCACATGGAGAATACGTGCATATAAGCATACCAACAACATGAAGTAAATACAAAAATTAAAAACACAGACAAATGACTGAAAACACAAAAAAAACTTCATCTTCGAAGAGAGATCAGCACCCTGAAAACGTCTGCCACGGCTGGAATCGTCAGAAAAATGAGGGCAGCAGTTGGATCTGGAGCAGTGAAGTAGCTGAGGCAAGAGGGGCAACTGCTGGAGGTGGATGGAGTACAGATCAGAAAGCCGGAGCACGTTTGGAGGTGGTTGAAGTCGAGAACCGCGCCAGGGAAGGAAGATCTGCATTGTCGAAGAGCAATCATTGGAACGCCAAGAGCAGCAGCTGGAGAGGACGACATCGGGATTAGAAGGCGTGCTGATGACTGGAAATACATCCTCGACATGATCTGGGACGAGAGCCGCATCAGGCTTGACAGGATCGATCAGGAAGATGGGTGGGTCTTCGGGCTGAGAGTGCAGCGGTCATCGACGATGAGAAGCGACGTTGGAAGATGTAGCCAACGGCGGTCATCGACGTAGCTAGCGACGGTGGAAGAGCAGCGGTTGCTGACGTAGTTAGCGACGGTGGAAGAGCATCGATCGTCGATGGTGAGAAGCGACGGTGGAAAACGTAACCAGCGGAGGTCGTCGACGTAGCTCGCGACGGTGAAGCAAGTGGGATCTGGCGTCGATGTTGCAGGCGGGAGGTTTAGCACCGTGGAGACCAAGAACCGCTCTCGTCGATAGAATCAGAGATCGTCTCCGTCGACAGGAGCGGGAACAGAAAAACTTGATGGGAGCAAGTATGCGACAAGCTTGACGGGAACGGAAAAAAGAGGCGGAAGCAGTGCACGGGAAAAGGAAATTAGGGGTTCAGATGGATGACTTTGATACCATGTTGAAATTAAGATGAGAAAAAACTTGAGTGATCTTATTCATTCATATAGGACATAATATATAGGAAATACATTGACACTTACAACTTGACACACGATGTGGGACTAAACCCACACACTCCTAATTACTTTAGTAGACCGACATTGACTCGATAATTCCAACAAGAACTAATGAGGGTTCGCATGCTCTCTAACACTTCTTTTCTAAGAACCAGACTTCACGTTGTATCTCAGATGTAGTTTTGGATTCAGCAAGCTTGACTTGATAATGTTGGAAGCCTTTGAAACTTCTAGTACAACTCAAAATCTAATTTTTTCCATGAAGCTCGAAGCAATTTTTCTTTTATGGCCAGATTTTTTGCAGTAGGTGCACCAACAGTTCTCACGATTACGCCTGGGAACAGTGTGGATGAAGGGGTTTCCAGATTTCACAGACAGGCTTGTCACGAGGGTAGATGCATCAGTAGGTTTGTCATCCATCATTATAACCCTACGACTTTCTTCACCTCTAACATTAGAGAAAATTTCAGGGAGAGAGGGAAGTCATTCTTTACCAAGAATTTGTGCTCAGATGAGATCATATTCGAAGTTCAGGCCAGATGGGAACTCGAAGATCCTATCTCTCTCGACAAAGTTTGATAGGTAGAGTTATCTTTATTGTATTCCATCTTCAAAATTTGATAAGATACAGTTCTATCAAGGAGAGTTCAATCTATAGTTATCGGCAGGAAGCTAGAGAGATCAGCAGTGGCTTGCATTTTCAGGAAAAATCGACAGCAGCAAAGATGATCGACAGAAGTTTTTGAAATTCATCTCAGCAGTAACTCTTCGATGTCGAGCATGCACAAGTAAAAAAAATAATTGACTCCGTCATTGTTCAATCGCAGGAAGCGGACGAAGATTTCTCTTCGTCGTCGATTTCATGCAGGAAGTGGACGATGATTCCACTACGTCGTAAATCTATCGCAAGAAGCGTGACGACGACTTCTCTTCATCATAGAGCACTTGCAAGCAGCAAACTATCGCAGAGATCGAATGAAGGAACGAGTGACGGCAATAAGGAAGTAAAGACCTTGCTGTTTGGGCACGGGATTTCTACGATGGCTCTAATGCCATGTAGGAAATAATAATCTCACACTATTTTCATTAACCATGTTAGTATATATATATACATAGCACAACAAGAGTATAAGAAGGCCTAAGGACCCTCACAGTTAAATGCAACTCGTACAAGAATAGTATTTACGACATTACCATTTATATTTTTTTTCAAGTTAAAACATAAACAAATTTGGATGTTTATCTTCCAAAAAGCATGAAATTAACATGAAATTTTATTTTTATATTTTGGAAGTGATCTGTGATGCTAGTCTTCTGGGGGATATGGAGGGTGCGGCAAGAGAGGTTATTGATGGCTTGTGGGAGCTCAGCAATCATGTGGCTCTCCGTCTGAAAGATCTGAAAATGGAAATCATGGATGAGATGTGAGCCTTCGAGTGAGGAAGGTTCATGGCATGGCTATGCAGCACAGGTCATGTGATATGAGAAATGGATTAGAGTTTTTGCAGACAATGAATCACTAAAATTGGCTTGTGATTTTTGTAAACAGATTTTTGAAAAACGCCAAAATTTGTTTCAATGAACACAAAAAATAGAAGTGGTTTGTTTTACTAAGGGTATGTTTGGGTCTGCATTGACGGCTGAGCAGTGATGATGTTAAGTTGTGGTAGTAAACTCGATGGGGGGAGTTTACTTGTATTTGAAACTCTTAGAAAATTGTTTTTGGCCAAAATTCCGCTTTTTGGGGCTTTTTGGTGTTTTCGACCACTGAGGTGGCATTTTGATTTTTTTTTTCCGAAAAATAGCGTTCATGAACACCAACCCAAACATTTTTGTGTTTTTGATAACTGTATTCACAACCACCACTCTTTTCCATCACTTTTTCAAACAGGGTGAAAACATGTTTCTTTAACAAAAGCAGCTGTTCTTTTCCTGGGGGGGGGGGGGGGGGAATACATCAGGAGGGAACAAACTGCAGCAATCATTCCAATGTTTTGCATGCCTGAACTTTTGGAACTTAGAATGCATGTTTTGGGATTTTATTGTCTACCATCAAACAACCTCTAGTTTGCCTACACTATTCTTTTGAACTAGTTTTCCAATTTATTCAACCAGTCAGGTGTTCCTGTTAATCTTTGTTCTTTTTAAAAGTTACTAAGAGTTTAGGAATGGTTATTTACTGATCCACTTCTATAAAATTTTTTGCCCTAAAGCAATGTATATATGCCTAATTTTGCTCTTAAATTACAGTCCACTAACCACTTTATGATATATGGTTTTCATGCCGCAATTAAAACCTTCCTTTGCAGGCCGTGATGTATATCCTTTGTTTTCGCATGCAATCGTTGATGGATATTCAGGAGCTAAAGTCCGTTCTCTTTCATTTACCATTGGAAGCAATTCTATGTCACCCATTGGATCCCTTGAGGGTATGTATGCTCGGATATTCGTAAGAGTTGCATGGAAGTTCCTAACACCTTCTCTCAGTATTACAATATAACTGTTTGGATCTTAGTTCTCAAAGTGAGTTTTTTGGACTGAGTTCCTGTTTTATTTGTTTGTTTTGCTGGAATCAACTTCTTTTGAACTCAACTCCTGTGTTTAGTTAAGTTTCTGGAGTGAAGTTCACTTTCCCTAAATGAATTATTTATTTTATCTATTGTATGTATTAGCGGGGTTTTCATATTTTGTGGTTGTACCCATACCATTAAACTCGTAACGGGATGTATTTTTAATGAATTTATCTCATTCTATAGTCGTCTGATCGATGATCCGTCTTTTTCTGCGCCAGATTTGCTTGCCAACGATAGTGAAGGAGTTCTTGTGCCAAGCGATGGCCGCTCACCTACTGAAGAAACCTTTGATATCCTCTCTTCAAGACAACTTGCTCGAGTCGGAAATGTCGGCCGCCTTTGGCGGGGTCGAGCGGCTCCATATGTTTTTCCCCTTCGATCCTTATTTGCTGAAAGAATCCGACAGGTTTGTTATTCATTTTGCAGCTAATTTGTACCTTTTTATGCTATCAATAATATTAAAAAAATCTTCATTTTGGTCCTTTTTTCCAAATTTACCCATACCAGTTCCTAACTAATTAATTATGCATTTTAACTACAGCTAGTATTTATAGCAATTATAATAACTGTGAGATACTATAATTTTTTACTTTGAATTTTGAAATATAAAAATTATAATTTAAATACGCTGCCCGATTACTTATGTATTGTGTTAAATTCACCGGGGAATCTAGTGTTCGCCGGGTACCGTCGTTTTTGCACTTCATACGGGATGCCATGCACAATTGCTATTTTGATTGCTATTTAGATTCTTAAGCATTGAAGTGATAATTTTTTGTGTGTCCATCGCACCGTAAGCATAATGCGTGGATTTTTTTTCTTGCAAAATTACAGTTGTAACATAATTTACAGTTGTAATGAATAGTATTCTTACACATTTTTGCCACAAAATTACAGTTGTAAAATAGTTTTAAAAAACACCTTTACAAATGTTTTTTTTTTGCACATTTTTATCCCAAAACATTACATATGAGTACTTAAAATGACCGCAAACATCTGAATCAATATGATGGATAAAAGAAGAAGAGAGACTCTTAATCTATGATTTTTTTTGCGCCTGCCCTTTTAGATTCATAAAACCCAACTTTGAGTCGTGGTCCATGGTGAGGAAAACATACACCAATTTGAACAGCGAGGACGAGTTAGATGACCTGGACCCGTTGTCCGGCGATGATGGAAGCGAGGATGGTCGTGATGACGATGTATCGGCCGGCGATGATGATGACGAGGATGAACTTGAATATTCGATAAACCAGATGTCGATCACCCCAAGGCCGGTCTTTGAGATTGCCATGGCCGACGGCCGCGTTCCGATCCCCGGTAGAATGCCGGCCAGAATCCGACCGTCCGTGAGCCCGGTGTAGCCTCCCGATGCGCGACGTTCGAGGGCTTGATTTGATCCATAGGAGGATTGATGTTCTTCCAGGAAAGAAGAGCTATATTTTGTGGAAGAAAAGAGGAGAGCAGCTGGCCATGAGGGAAACTGGTGTGGTTTTGTGGAAGTTGTAATCCAAATTTTGTATTTTAAATTATTCTGCAAGTCAGTAGAAGTTCTTGTAATACTAATTATATGCTTTGTATCATAAAATGATTTTACAACACAACTTCATGGGACTTGCAATGGGAGAGCCTCATGATAAAATTGTATGAAAATCAGGTGAGAATTTTGTCCCACATTGAGAAATTTATATAGTTGTTGGTATTTAATATACATATTTAGCTACTTTGATAATCATTTGATTTTATGTTTGAATGCTTAGATTTTGGAATGATATTAGAGCAGTGTTGGTGGATCCACTAACCCCATCTAACTAAGGCTCCGTTTGGGAGGACTTATTTTCACCGGTCAAGCGGTCACGACCGCATCAACCGGGCCTTAATTTAGGTCCGATTCACGCGACCGTGACCGCTTGACCAGTGAAAATAAGCCCTGCCAAACGGAGCCTAAAAAGGTTTACTTAGGCTCTGTTTGGGGCGGTGGCGGCAGTCATGAATGCGTCGTTCATGAACTCCCAACCTCACGTAAGGAATTTCATTCACTTTTATGTTCAATAATAGCTCTTTTCTTGGTGACAGTCATAACTGTTGTCATGCCAAACATACATTTTATGACGATGTTTTTTGTCCAAACTCGTCGGAACAAAAATGTTGTGCCAAACGGAGCCTTAGAGACCAAAGACCCTATCTGTGTGGCAGGTTAAAAATTTAGTCCTATTTTAAGAAACTTATGTAGTGGTGCACACTTGGTATGAACCATGAACAGGTTCATCTACAGCCTAATGTGTTTAGGCTGGATTCTTAAGTTTTAACATTGTATCAGATCATGTTACACTCAACAGCCTATCATATCCTCCTAATTAAAATAAAATTCTTGTATTAGAAGGTAAAAAAGTCCTAACGAGTGGTGTGTTGAGGCCCTGTTTGGGGTGTCGTTTGGGCTCCGTCAAGGCGGCAATGGTGGGGACCCAAACGTTCGCGCGGGTGCGGCGGCGTTTGGCCCTGCGTACCACCGCGTTGAAGCGCTCTTTTCGGACTTGAGCAACTATTGTTGCGGCCCGCGTCCATTCTGCCTCTTGTGGGAATATAGATGACTAGCCTCTCACACTATTACCAATTAGTTTTAAATGAGATACTTAGGCTCTGTTTGGGGGGACTTATTTTCATCGGTCAAACGGTTACGACCGCATGAACCGGACCTTATTTTCACCGATCCGGTTCATGCGGTCGTAACCGCTTGACCGGTGAAAATAAGTACCCCAAGCAGAGCCTTAGATTCTATCCACTCTAGGTGTAAACATTTTTACACATGAGTGTGCATGTTCAGGATTTAGGCTCCGTTTGGCAAGGTGGTGGCGGTCATGAACATGAGGTTAAATTATCATTTGTTAACACCCGTCTAAAACTTTACTTGCGCCTCATTTCGCGGAAGCCGCGCTCCGTCTTCATTCTTCGCCGAGTTGTTCTCGTCTCTGACATCTTCCTCGCGACATCTTACTCTATTAGGTGTCCCATGCACATCGGTAGGAGATATTTTCGGGTGTGTTAAAAAAATATCGGGGTGCGGCAAGAAAAAAAACAAGGTGCGGTTATATTTTTTGGTTGTCGTTAACAATGGGGTGCGAATAGCCAAAACCGAAATGCGGTTAACAATTGCCTTTTTTTCTATTGGATTTTTTTATTTCAGGTAATATGCAAAAAGGGATTCAGGGGAGGTAAAATGCACTCACTGCACTTTATCGTAAAATGTTTGCATTCAGATAAGTGCACTCAAAGCGAGCTGAGATGTACTCGCTTTAAGATATGTGCCGGCATCCACGTGGGTCGTTGGATGCCCACACTTTACCGTAAAATGCAGGGGTGTACTTTACTCTTCCGAGTCCAATGCAAAGCTGCCAAACATAAAATATAGAAGAAAAAAATGATATTTTATTGACATGCAAATAAAATATTTAAAAATAATTAAATTAATATAATAACCCTACGCGCTTTATTTAGATTATGGTTGAAGTGAAACGCGAGGGTAGTTGGTGGCTGAGGTCACTATTACAGGGTTCTTTTTGGTGGTGTATGTTCCACCTTTTTTTAGCAATTACCAAAAACTGCAAGGGCAGAAATGTAAATACTTCTTCCAACTTGCCAATTTCTTCTTTCGGCTAACAAGCAAAAGGCACAAGGGGGCATACCACTTAGGCTATACTTGGTTCGGCGGTGGCGGGTGCAGCCGGCGGGTTGAAACGGGACTTTGGAACCGGAGGGGGGAGAGGCAGGGGTCGAAACGGAGCGGATCAGGGCCGTTTCTCCTTGTTGTTGGTGCAAACAGAGCAAACGCCGCCGGCACCCGTTTGTTCACCTTCCGTCCGGCGGCATTTGCTCCAAACGGAGGCGACGAAACGCCGAACCAAACGAAGCCTTAGTTATTGACATAGTTATTAAAAACGCAAGACGCACCAAGACGTAAAAGAGATCTTGAAGCCTAGGCGCAAAACTCAATATTCAGGCCCGCGCCTAACAAAGAAAATGCGCAATCAGATTCATTTTAAACAATAAGCTTCAAACATCAATTCATTTTTTTATCAAATTATTCATCCATTGTACTAATTAATTATTCATTACTACCATTTATATCTTATAAAATACAATCAGTGTGATCATTTGCATCATATCTAAGTCTCAATGCTCGATTACGTTTCACAAACACTGAATCATGCAACAATGATCGAGTTCTTGCGTTATTTCTTTATTTATTTTGAAAAAAAATTACAATAGAAATCTCACCTACCTTTTATGCTCCAAAGACGCAAATCTCTGAGTCTGTTAAATCTTTGACGCGCCTTTAAAAACACAGACATACGATAATAAGTTTGTGTTCGAGGATAGTTGGGTGCTAGCAGTAAGAATTGAAGCACCAGAATGATAGCTGATGCCACAACAAGGCCACAAAGAAAAGAGGGATTTTTAATGCTCTATCTTATCCTAAAATCATTTAATGATGAAAAGGATTCACAAAAGATTATTTTTTTCTTTCATCCTGCACCACCAGTTCATGAATAAAGAGAATATTTTCATGGCAGACAATAAAATTCTAAGGAATATGAGCTCACTCATGCACCTAAAATTCAATTTAGGTTTAAATTTTCGAATAATTGCGCCGTTGGAGGGGACCTGCATCCCACGGGACGACCAAGTGATCGCACCGCCCGTGTTGAGGTCTCTCCGACTACCGCCGATGCCAGGGGCTTAGAGTCGACAAAAGGCAAAATTGATAAAATCCTTGATGAAATCATTGATAAATCCATATATGAACCTCTAAATAAACCACTGGATGAACACCTACAAAAACTCGGAGATAAAATCCCTAGATAATGAAAGTCAACATGTGTGGAGCTAGTGTTGACATTCAACAGCAAGATTTAGGCTGCGTTTGGCGCGGCTTATCTTAACTTATTTGCTCCGGTGAGATTGGACAAAAATGTCATTGTCTGTTTGGTATGACAAATGTAACAAAAAAAAGAAATTAGTTTGAGACATAAGATTTTGGTATGACAATTGTTGCGGTCTAACTCGATGCTCCGGTCGGGCCGGATATTCTTGGGCCGCCTTAGCTCTCGGAGCGGTCGAGCGCGCACACAGTCAATTGAAGAGTGAGGGATGGACACGGGAAGTTTTGACGTGGAAAACCCTTCAACCGGGTAAAAAACCACGTGACCGGGTCGGTGCCGATCAAAATCCACTAGTTTGCTGGAGTTTTACAGTTTGATGGGGGAAACCGGGGCGACAGGCCGCTCCCGTTACAATCTTGAGGAGAGAGAGTATATGCACTCGTTGGTGGGCAGCAGACTGCCGCGCCAACGGGACTTGGATGGTGGAAATGTGCGAGGTACTTCGATCGCACGTGCTCGGAGGCGACGCGTGTCCTGGGGTTGTCGCAGCTTCCTCTGTGCGTCTTCCTCGGTCCTTGGAGTGCTTCCCTTGCAACCGGGCTCTGGTGGGGTGCCAATAACCGATGACAGGTTCTGGTAGCTGTTGGCGGGTGCTAATATCCGTTGGTGGCCGCTGGAGGTTGCGGGTGGCCGTCGGTGGTTGGCGGCGAGAGGCGGCCACCGGTAGTTGACGACGAGGGGTGGCCGCTGGCAGAGAAAACGGGAGAGCTCCCACCTGAGGAAGAAGAAGAAGGGGGAAGCGTAGGAGGAGAAAGTTAGGAAATGAGAAGCCCCTGGGGTCCTTTTATAGGCTCCAGGGGGAAGTTATGGCGGGCCCCACCACTAACATAGTGGGTTAGTGGGTGGTTTTGCCCCGATCGGACGGCCGGTAGAGCCTCCCCTTTGATCGGACGGTGGGGAGGTCCTCCCGTGGTGGGGCCGCCCGGACGACGCCGGCGGCGAGGAGGCGGCCGGGTACGGCGGCGGCCGGCCCTGGCCGCGGCCGGTCATGGCCGAGGCCGGCCGGCCATGGCCGAGGCCGGCCACGGCCGCGAGCCGGCCACGGCCGAGGCCGGCCATGGCCGAGGCCGGCCACGGCCGCGAGCCGGCCACGGCCGAGGCCGGCCATGGCCGGGTCCGGCCATGGCCGCGAGCCGGCCATGGCCGGGACCGGCCATGGCCGGGACCGGCCATGGCCGCGAGCCGGCCATGGCCGGGGCCGGCCATGGCCGCGAGCCGGCGATGGCCGGGGCCGGCCATGGCCGGGTCCGGCCATGGCCGCGAGCCGGCGATGGCCGGGGCCGGCCATGGCCGGGTCCGGCCATGGCCAGGGCCGGCCATGGCCGAGGCCGGCCATGGCCGCGAGCTGGCCATGGCCGAGGCCGGCCATGGCCGGGGCCGGCCATGGCCGCGCGCCGACCGTGGCCGCGGCCGGCCAAGGCCGCGAGCCGGCCATGGCCGCGGCCGGCCATGGCCGCGGGCCATGGCCGTGGCCGGCCGGGGGGAGCCGCCGGCGGCGGTTCCCTCCGCGGGAGAGGGGAGGAGATGGGGCCCACCCCCCATGATCTCCATGAGAGATCATGGGGGCAAGGTGGGCCCTCCCATGATCTCCCTTGGTGGGGATCATGGGGGGTCTCTTTCATTCTTATAAATTAAGGTGGAGCCTATCAACAATGTCATTTTTGACCAACCTCATCGGAGCAAATAAGCTGTGATAAGCCGCTCCAAACGCAATCTTAGTAGATGTTTGAAGTTCTGAAGCACTGATGCTGAAAAATGTTTCACTTTTATATGTATACTGCTGCAAAATTAAGGTTCCGTTTGGGAGAACTTATTTTTACTGATCAAGTGGTTCCGACCTCTTGAACCGGATTTTAATTAAGGTCTGGTTCATGCGGTCTTAACCACTTGACCTGTGATATTAAGTCCCCCAAAACGGAACTTAAGAAATACTTTATTTGTAGGTGTTGTATCATAAAAATCATCTCCATAGTTGGTTATTTAGACTCTTTTTGGCGGGCGACTTATTTGCTCTGGTGAGGTTGGACTAAAACGTCACCATCATAAAATATATATTTGGCATGACAGTGGCTATTGCTACCACCCTGAAAAGTAAACTAATTCTGAACATAAAAGTGGATGAAGTTCCTTGGCTGAGGTCGGGCGTTCACGAATGATGGTTAATAATCACCACGTTTACGACTGCCACCTCCACACCAAACAGAGCCTTAGAGAGAAAAGAAGAGAGAATGTGACTACGGGAAAGTGTGGCCCTTGAGGGAAAATCTGCTTCGGGCAGACATATTATGATAATTTATCGATTTTAATCGTCATTTTTGGCATAGTTTATGCGCTCAAAGCAATTGAAGGACATGTGAAGCTGTTCGCAACCAAGAGCTGTCGAATACGAGTGTAGCCCCGTATCCAACTGCTAGTATCTATATGTATTATTAATAAAATCCAATTTTTTGATATGAGTTAGCATAATTACAGGTTACACCCCCTCTATCTTATACATTTCATGACATGCATGCATAAAAAAACCCCTTGATGCTCTCCTCAAGGAGAAAATTTTGTGCATGCATGCTATGAAATATAAACTAACAGGGATGATGTTTTGTATGACTCAAATCTGGAATATATAGAATACATTGGAGAAGGAGACGTCAACGATACGAATTGGTGCCGCTCACATTGCTTCATATCGCCTGGCGAAACTGATAAAAAATATAGCGTTCGATCGACAAAGAAGAACACCGTTACCCGACGGCTAGTATTACAAAAAGATTCAAACTTCAAGTCACATTTTGTTCATCTTTCTTGCAATGCATGGTAACATGAAGAGGAGTCATAAGAAAGAAGGAATGATTATCAAAACTTTCCCTTGAAGTTAGCATAATTACAGATTGCACCTATCTTATTATTGAAATTACAAAAATCTCTTATTGTTACAAAACATAACATTAATCTCCTCTGAAGTTCACATTTCATAACATTCATGCACACAATACCTCCCTTGAAAATGTACTCCGAGGAGAGGTATTAGAGTGTGTGGATGTTGATGCAGACTCAAACTTGTTGCGGACTAACTCGATGCCCCGGTCGGACCGGATAATCTTGAACCGTCTCAGCTCACGGAGCGGTCGAGCGCACACTCAGTCGATGAAAATGAAACGGTGAACACAAGTCTTGATGACGCGGAAAACCCCTTAAATGGGTAAAAAACCACGTGACCGGGTCTGTGCAGGTCAAATTCCACTAGTTTCCGGGGGTTACAACTTGCTTGGTGAATCGGGGCGATAGACCGCTCCCGTTACAACTTGAACGGAGAGACAAAGACTGAAGCTTCCAGCGGGCAACAGGCTGCTCCGCGGAAGTGACTTAGGCGGGGAAACGTGCGTGATGCTTCTGGCGTGCGTGCTCGGGGCAGCGCGTGCTTCCTGGCTTCAGATCGCTTCTTCCTAGGGCTTCCTCGCGGTCCTGGACGTCCTTTGGCTGACGGTGCGATGGTGGAGTGCTTATAGATGCTGCCGCAGCTAGTTGTCACAGGTGGCCGTTGGTGGCTGTTGGAGGTTCACGGCGAGCGGTGACCGATTCGGTGGAGGAGGCAGGAGAGCTCTCACCTGAAGAAGAAGAGGAAGAAGCGGAGAAGAGAAAAAAGGGTGAGAAATGAAGAGTCTCTGGGGTCCTTTTATAGGCTCCAGAGGGAGATCAGGGTGGGCCCCACCACTAACGTAGTGGGTTAGTGGGTGGTTTCCACTTGATCGGACGGCCGTGGTAGCGCGCCATGATCGGACAGTGGAGGTTCGGGCGGCGAGCCACCGGTTGGCGGTGGTTAGCGGGAGCGGCCGGCCGGTGGCGGTCGACAGGTGGAGGTGGCCGGCGGTCGGGCGGCGGCGTGCGGCCGGCGGCGGTCGGGCGGCGGCGGTCATCCGGCGGCGGCCGGCGTTGGCCGGCGGCGGCCATCCGGCGGCGGCCATCTGGCGGCGGCCATCCGGCGGCGGCCGGCCGGCGGCGGGTGGCTGGCGGCGGCCGGCGTTGGCCGGCGGCGGTTGGCAGCGGTCGGTTGCGGCGGCAGTGTCCTCTCTCCCGTCTTTTCCCTTTTTGTGGATCACTTTTTTGGTGGGAGAGAAAGAGGAGGGAATTGGATGGAGGAGATAAAGATGAGAGAAAGTGAGCTCTCCACTTCTCCCATCATGAAGGGAATCATGGAGTTAACTAGTCAACCCCATGATCTCATTTTGGGGATTGCTATGTGCACCCCTAAAGCTATAAAATGGAGTCAATCCCTATCAAAACTAGGCCTCCAAAACTTAAATATCCTTAAGCAAAATATTTTATTTATTATAAATAAAATTTAGGGTTTTGACAAAATAAGTGGATTTTAATTTTGAGAAAGGGTCCGAGTGGTCAAAATCGAAGCTTTGCGCGCGAAATCACTTCCAACGTCCGAACTTCGCAAGATCTTTAATCGTTAAAAAAAATCCGTGGCGCTGAACGAATTGAACCTTTGCGAGATCCATACAACCACAAGCACAACCACAACCAATAATTTATGGAATAAGCGGAAATTAGAGCAATTAGAACATTCAAGCCAAGCTTATTAATATTTAATTGAGCCTTTGCGAGATCCGTACAATCACAAACACAACCACAACCCAAGGAACGAATTGATTTCGTTCACCGGATCGGGCCTGCCTTTTTTTCCAGGCAGCAGCTGATATTAATAAGAGATTAATTGGCCATAATCCCTCCTTAATCTTGCCAACTAATCCTATTTCAAATATTTTTTTCAACTTATTTGATAGCCGATTTTGTTAATTTGATTCCCACAGCAATTATCTCCAAAGATGAAATATCTTTTTCTATTTTTGATTTTCTCCCAACTTAATTTATGCGCCCTAAAATAAATTATAAGTTTTACCGAATTATTTATTAAGGATCCCACTGGGTGGTAAAACCGACGAGCTGAAAATAACATTGATGCATGAAAATAAAATAGCAAATACAAAGATAAGAGCAGCTGATGAGATCACGCGTCCTCTGGTGCGACAACGACTGCATCAGATGTTATGAAATGTGAACTTCAGGAGAGCTAAATTTTATCTTTTATAACATTCGAAGGAGGTTTTTGTAATTTCAATAATAAGAGGGGTGCAATTTGTAATTTTTCAAACTTAGAGGGAGGTCCTGGTAAATGCCCCTAAGAAAGAAAACAAATTACATAAGCCAAGGTGGATCAGAAAAAGCTGTGCAAGGGGTTGTGAAAGCAAACAGGTGAAATAAGGAAAATTTTTAAGTCAGGACCGTGGACGGTAAGCATCGTCCACACAACCAATGAAAAGCCACAAATGATGAGGGCCCCGCGCAAATGTGTATGGCACAAGCCACAACTGCGTGGGCCCCACCTCCTTTGCAAGCTTCTCATTAGTGCAGGACCATGAACATCATCCACGGTCCTGACCTAAATATTACTCGTGAAATAAGGAGTTGGAAGTCTCAAATCAATGGCAGTTGATTTACTACTACTGTCTTCCTCAAATGCATCCATTCATCCCAGTTTCCAAAAAAAAAAAAAAAATTGCAGAAGTTTGTCTCCTTCATGGCTATGTGCCAAAACTTTGCCCCTGAACATGTTGACACTGTGGACACTGCCGTGGGCAGGATATGACAGGTCAAAGGGGGTGGCCTCTCTATTATTTCTCCACATGTACCCTACCAGAAGGCGACGGGACCCGCCGGCCATGCGACTTGCCCGGCATCGATTGGTCGTGCCAACACAGACAGACCTTGTAGGGGCCCTTATGATTTTAGGGTCATAGAAAGTGTGTGGAGGCATCCCCTTACACCAAGGGTAAGGGTGGGACAAAACCAATAAAGGAGAGGAAGGCAATGCTTGGACTCTACCACCTAATGACATTCCATCTCCCCCTCTCCAGTCTCGTCGTAGAATCGGTCGGCGGCTACGACTTGTATTCCGGGTGAGAATCCTTAAAGACGGACAGAGTGCACGCACATCTACCGGGGCCAGAGTTCTCTGTTTTCAATTCTCCATGATCAATCACGACTTGCAGAGACTTTGCATTCTCCTTCGCTGGTTAGACGTAGGTCATTTTCCGCCAAACCACATAAATTTTGCGTATTTCTGCGCGTGATTGTTCATATTTTGCTGTGTTTTGCTCCAAAAGAATCTATTCCTTCTATTTCATAAAGAAGAAATTCCTTTACAATTACCTTACAAAAAGAAAGAGGGGGGGCCTCATTATCCCAAAGCATCAATCTTCGTCATCACCTTCCATTCATTCCTGTTGGGTGGTGTCACAGGCATCAAACACATTCTTCCCAATTCATTCTGACCCAACTTTTTTCAATGCCATTTAGGTCCACCCCAATCTCATCCCTAGTCCTTCAACGTAATTTCTTCTATCCTCCGTTATAGATTCGAATGAATGAGTTTTTATTCTCACAGCCACCGCTGTTTTAGAGGCGTTTCGTTATTCTTGAAAGATGCTTTCGTGACTTTTCGAAAAGCAGTGAACTCTCTCATTTTCAGAAAAACTAAAAGTATTTTCATGCTTCTGATCACGTAGATCCAGATGCTCTATGGTTCTTAGTGTTGGGCAGTGAATTGTGTACATGAGCAAAAAATGGGAGTTGCGGAGATGAGAATGCTTAGGTGGATGTGTGGACACACAAGATTAGATAAAATTAGGAATGAAAGTATCAGGGATGACAGGAGTAGCACCAATTGCAGAGAAGATGCGAGAAGCTCGTCTAAGATGGTTTGGACACGTACAAAGGAGACCATTAGAGGCACCTGTTAGGCATTGTGAGAGTCTAGTCACTAGGCGTGTTAAACGAGGGAGGGGTAGACCAATAAACACTTGAAATGAAACTGTAAGGAAAAACATGATGTGTACTTAGGCAATAGGCATTAGTGAGATTATGACAAAAACGATATGGCACAATGGCGACAAAGGATCCATATATCCGACCCCACTATAGTGGGAAAAAGGCTTGAATGTTGTTGTTGATCACGTAGATCCAGATCTCCTTTCAATTCCCACAGCTTTTCAGACGGCTCTACCGATTTTCCTAGGGACACAATGTCCAAACAGAGCCTTAATCAGAGGGTAAAGCCCCATACAACAAGGGATTAATCACTACTTTAAAAGGGCACATCAATGTGAGAGACCTCCCACAAATACAATATACAATAAAGGGTTGAAGCATGCAACCTAAACCCTGAACACAAGAAGAAGAATGCATCCATAATTTTTTTCACCCATGAGCTCCAAATCACATCAGACCAAACATTAAACAAATTGCTAAGAGCATCCAAATACTAACCCAATGAATCCCAATTTGCCCAAAACACACTCAATCAAGGCTAAAAGCATAAAATCATAAACTAGAAAGAGCATGAAAATATGAATTAGATTGGTGAAATTCTATTAGCCATTATGAATAAATAAGATCAGATTATGGGAAAAATAAAGAAGAAAAGAGAGGAGCTTTCAGGAATCACCAGAACTCCTTCCAACCATCCATGGCAACCCTCCCTCAAGATTGGATGCAGCAGAGATTGGGAGCTTCCCCTTCCTGTTTGGCCACAACCAGATCTTCGACACCGAGAAACTCTCGCCCTTGCTTCCCGCGTGCAGCCTCTTCCCCTCCGTCGCCCCGGCCTCGGCCGCAGAATTCCAGGCCGATCCCAACCTTGCCCTCGAACTCCTTCCCTCGCCTCCCCACCTCTTCACCCCGCTGCTCAACGCCACCTGAAGGTTTGCCTCCGGAACGACGTAATGATAAGAACCCATCGAAAAGCACCGCCTCGCATCCAAATTGCTGCTGCTGGTCTCACCTTCCTCAGCTCTCAAAACCACGTCGTCGCTCCCGTCGATCTTCCGGCTGCCGCCTCCAACCCCGTTGCTCGCACTTTTGAATTTTCCAAGCCTCACGGGAAAGACTCTCTTCTCCGTGGAAATCTCTTCCGATTCCGCCGCTTTATCCTCTCGGTTCGAGCACTCGTCATCCTCCCTCAAATCATCGAAATCGAACATCGGATTCTCGATAGCAAGCCCCTGGACGAAGAGCGCCCCGCGGCACAGCGGGCAGGTGGAGTTCGAGAGAAGCCAAGTGTCGATGCAATGGAGATGAAACGCGTGCCCGCAGATGGGGAGAAGCCTGAGCTTATCGTCGTCGGAGAATTCGCAGAGGCAGACGGCGCAGTCGAAGGGCTCCTTCGCGCCGACGATCTCCCTGTAAAGGAAAACCGGGAGGGCGTCGATGAACGCCTGGTCCAGGCCGGAGTCGTGGAGGTGGAAGAGCTGCTGAAGCTGCCTCTGAAGCGCATCGGAATCGCCCGCCGCGCTCGCGGCCGGCACGCGGCCGGAGCGGCGGGACGCCGGGGGACCCTTCTTTATCAGGAATCTAACCAGAAGGTGGAGGAGGCCGGAGACGAAGAAGATGACGGCGAGGATTACAATGATGAAGAGCACGGCGGGGCTGATCCGAGTGCCGCCTGACGGCGATGAGGAAGAAGCCGGCGACGGGATTGAAGATAGTGGCAGCGAATCTTTCTGGAAAGCATGGATTTGGGAGGGAAGACCAGGCATCAATCTTTGACTTGATTTACAACAAATCCAGACAATTTAGGGCAAAATTAGGGCAAATGATGGCCCCCTTTTCAACAGGGGCGACGGATTGAAGTCGGGATAATTCGAAATGCGGCGATTCTTAATTCTAGCTTTGAAGCAGCTAAGAACATGAACTGAATCGAAACCATAAAAAAAAACTCCCTTTTCAGTGACTCTAATCTCCCCTATTTGACTCTGATCAAAAGAAGGGCAATGGAGGAGAGAGAAAGAAGGGGTTTTTAGAGTGAGAATCGAAGGCTACCTCTGATACATAGCGAGAACAGGGGGGTTTGGGCTTCTCTTCTTCCTGGTTTTACTTCTCCTCTGCGCGGAAACCCTAGAAATCGGAAAGCCGGCGGACAGTATGCTAAGAAGAGAAGAGAGGGGGGAAACAGAAACAGTGGAAAATTTGGGGGGGCGGGTGGCGTTTTCAAGTGGATTCATCTTTTTCCATTATCAAGATCCAAGACTGTAATTTGGGGAATTAAAAGCTTCACCCCCCCAAAAAAAAATTCAATTTTTATAATAATAATATAATAGAAGGAAGAAGGCACGTCAGCCTTCAAAATCGTACGCATGCGCTGAATTTTGAATTCTCATTCATTACTAATATATTTTAATTTATGACTAAAAATTAATATTATCTTATATATTACATAATTAGAATATAAAATTATAAATACATATTAAATTATTAAGTATTGAATAGCCTTTTTCTTAAATGAATACTATAATCTTGCACAGTAGACCTGTAGGCTTACCGGGCTTTTGGGCCTGGACTTTTTTTATCAGGCCCAAGCTATTTATGCGTAACATAAAAAATCTAATAAAAAATCTAATCGAATGACGATCTTAAAAGCGTAGTGTGTGAAATAAAATTTAACGAAAAAGGGTATTCGAATTGGACCAAATCTCCGACAATTGATGCTTTCACGGAGCGGGGTTTTGATATGAGTAATGATCTTCTAAATTCTTGATCATATGCTCCTAAGAAAAAAAATCGAAGAAAGGGAAATAAAAGTAACGCGTCAAAATCATTTGCGCCCCGAATGATAATCTTCGTCTGGACGCTGCACCCAAAATTTTCTTCTATATAGTGACATTTTTTCCTAGCTTCACCAGAGCAAAAACGTCATCCTAATGAAGCCCAAGGCTTCATTTGTTTCAGCGTTTTCGGACTGCGTTTGGAGCAAACTCCGCCGGACGGCGGGTAACTAGACGAAGCACCATCTCCGTTTGCATCATTTGCACCCGCAGCAAGGAGGAAACGCCCCCCCCCCCCCCCCCCCCCCCCCCCCCCCCCCCCAACGCTCTGTTTTGACCCCCGCCTCCCCCCTCCACTCTGATTCGAAAGCTCCGTTTGAATCCACTTGCTCCCGCCACCGCTCAATCAAACGAATCCTAAATTACTATAATATAATATTATATATATATATATATATATATATATATATATATATATATAAAAATAGAAAATAAATTAAAACATAAATATATATGAGATGAAGTTATAGTACTAATAATAGAAAGTCATTGTGATCAGAAATATTATTGCTTCAAATACTTCAAAGAAAATAAGTATTTATTATTATTATTTTAATTATGTAGGGCACCATTATAATTGTTGCGAGCAACTCAAAGCTTCTGATAGACTGGATTAAACTAAACCGACTTAGCCCGTGGAACGGTTGAGCTCGCAAACAATTACAGAGTGAATATAGAAGTGCACAAGATGATTTTAATATGAAAAAACTCCTCAATTGTGTAAAAACCACATCACCAGTTCAGTGCCAGAAAAACTTCACTAGCAGCGGCAATTTACATGTCGGAAAAATCGAGGGAGACGGATACAGCTTGGAGATGAGGGCAAGCACGGATGTGTTGGGTAGGCGACAGACTGCTTCACACAATATTTAGTTTTTATCTCTTTTTGATGGTGGTAGACGTTCTCAGACGCGACCCAGCTGCTGAACACTACTACAAGGTGCGTATGAGATTTGCTTGTGGGGACTTGCTGAATGTCTCTCATGTAGGAGACCTCTGGGAGTGGCCGTCGAAACACCTTCTTCTCTAGAGCGTAGTGGACTTAGATGAATTTTCAGGTTGCTCGACGGGAGGAGATGATTTGTATGAGGATTTTGACAGAGCTCTGGCCTGAGAAGTAAAAAAGTTGGGAGGAGAAAAGTTAGAAATGAGAGAGGTCTGAGGGCTTTTTTATAGGCCTCAAGTGATGGTTACAATAGTTATGCGACCATCCGCACACAGTAATCACAAATATTACTAAGTGTGGACCGTATTTAATATAATTTTAAGTGCACATTATTTTTATAATATTTTTATATGCACGCCATAATTAATTAAATAAATTTCGCCATTAACAATGATGGTTACACGAGTGGTAACGTGAGTGGTTACCCACGTAATGGATGATGACGATCACGATGAAATGATAGGGCGGTGGAGAGAGATCACCATCCATGTAGAGATGCAAACGAGCCGAGCTCGAGCTCGAGTTCATCAAAAATAGTCGGCTCGAGCTCGAGCTCGAGCTATTTTTTTGAGCTTGAGCTCGACGAGCCTGTGGTGAATAGGCACGAGATCGAGCTCGCCAGAGCTCGACGAGCCCGGTAAGCTCCACGATTGAAAGCCAGAGCTCGCCAGCTCGCGAGAAAGGTGACGTCCGCAGATTCAGCAGGCTTGCTCCTCGCCCTCGTGGTTCGTCGTCAGTCGTCTTCTGTCAGCTCGTCGCTCGCGAGAAAAGTGACGTCCGCAGACTCCGCGCTCTGCAGCCACTCGGCCCGCTCCCTAAGATACCCTAACTGGGAAGAAGTTGAAAGAGGAGATGAACATAAGTTTATTATTATTATATAATAATATTTATTATTATTATATATGGTAAGACACTCAGGCTGTCACTGCACACCTCGGGACCTGTCGCAGGTTCATATATTATAATATATTATGTACAACCCGTATTCGACGAGGATGGGTCCTACCATAGCCAGTTCAGCGAGAGTCAAAGTCAACAAGTCAAGACTGAAGTTAAGATCAAGCCGCGAGCCAGCATAAGGCTTAGACGAGTATGACGAGTTTCCCCCGCATACTCGCCAGGTTGGCGACTAGGCGAGCTACTCGCCCAGCCCGTGCGAGCTCCCCAGGAAGTCGCCTAGTCGCCAGGGTGAGGGGTATAAGTATGACCCCCCCTCCCTTTGGATTTCTCTATAAATAGGACCCCAGGGGTACGAGGGAGGAGACCGAAGAATCTCGGATAGATACTCGCTAGCCCTTTGGATTCTTTTTCCTTAGAGACCAAGTCGCGACCTACAACTTAGTTGCTAGCTCGTTTCTCTCGTATCTAGCTCGACCATTCTGGTTGTGGAGGGACCGCTTCTTCCAAGCAGCCAGGTACGTGGTGGTACCTTCCTGCCGCAACAACCTGGGGTCTTGTTCCTAGCTCATTCTTATTCTTGCTTTGTGGGCCGTCTAACTTCACCACTTGACCAGTAGCCTTAGGCAGCCTAGTACGATCTTGAGGCAGGGAATTTTTCCTGGCTTCAACACTTAGTGCGGTGAGCGTGGATAGCAGCCAAGGAGGAAAGTTTCGTGGTTGAGAAAGATGGTCAATGGCGGCGATCGGGGCGAGTTGGCGGAAAACTCGGCAGGAGTTGGCACCTCGGAGCGAGGTAGCAGTTTGTAACGGTAGCTGCTTTTAAGGAGTTCGCGAAGAGGATGGAGAGGGTGATACTCGTCGGGTTCTCCAACCCCCCTGAGGTCACGATGACCTCTCCCCATCGCCTGACCCCACCGGGCGAGGAAGTCCCAACCCGGCGAGTAGGGAAGGAGCCCGCTTGGGCAAGAGAGGAGCGACCGATGTCGTCGCGTCAGCACCCTGCCAGCAGCTAGGGCATCAGGTTCCGAGATCCTGAACTCTCAGCGAGGTGTAGGGATACTCGCCGATGGAGCGAGTATGATTACTCAAGCGGCAAGGATACTTTCCACCGCCAGGATAGGAAGAGCCCCTTCTGCGACGAGATCCTCGCGGCCCCCGTCCCCGACAATTTCCGAAGCCCGCCCTCACCTACTACTTTGGCAAAGATGACCCGGTAAGTCATCTTCAGTGGTTTGAGTACGTGGTCTCCATCCGCAACATGTCTGAAGCCTTGAAATACCGGTTCTTCTCCATCACCTTTAAGGGTAGTGCGAGAGACTGGTTCCACCAGCTGCCAGCAGGTTCCGTCTACTGCTTCTCCGACCTTCGTCGGGGCCTCGTGGCGAGGTTCGCGACATCCAAGAAACGGAAGAAGGAAGCGACGGCCCTTTTCAAAATCGTGCAGGGGCAACGCGAAAGTCTGAGTCATTACATCGACAGGTTCCAGGAGGAGGTCTTGGAGGTGGAGGAGGTGGATGGGTTCACCTTGATGGTAGCCCTCAAGTTCGGCCTGAAGCAGGGCCTCTTTAATATGGAGCTGGGGCATAGGCCGCCTAGATCGTTTGAGGAAATGGTGGAGAGGGCGAATGTCTTCATTCAGGGGGAGGAGAGGAACAAGGAGTTCTTGGCAAGGCTGGACAGGGATAAGTCGTTAGGGGAAAACAGGAGAAGATTGCTGGAAAAGGAGAGGCGGCCAGAGAAGCGTGATGATAGAAGGCGGGAGGAGCCAAAGAGGAAGGAAGAAAGGAAGAGAAGAGAAGAGCCCAGGAGGCAGGAGGGGAGGAGGCAAGAGAGGCCTCGAAGGCAGGAGGAAAGGAGGCCCACCGAGGCTCCAGAAGGAAGGGGGGAGCAAATAAGATTCCAGTACCCGAGAGATCGCCCCCAATGGAGGCATCCGGTCCGGCAGGAGGAGAGGAGGGATAACAATCCGAGGGGGCAAGGTGGAGGAAGAAGGGAGATGATGGTTGTCGCTCGACAGGCCAATAAGCGTCAGCGAAGGGAGAAGCGTCAGGAGAGATGATAAGAGGCGGTGATTCCCCTCTACTGCGATATCCATCGGGTAGAGGGGCATGAGACCTTGGCTTGCCCAGAGTTTTGGGAAGCAAGGAGGAGGTTATAAGCAATGAAGGCAGAGAGAGCAGCCAAGGAAGGAGGCCCCGGTGGGGCAAGTAGCATTCCAAGCTCCGCTGAGGAGGAGGAATGAGGATAAGGTCGACCAGGGAGGTCGATGAAATGTTATTCCCGGTCTAGGAGGCGGGCACGTTGGGGTGATCAATGGAGGTGTCGGGCTCGGAGCTTCCCGCAAGGGTAGTCTCCAACAGATCTACAAGAGGAACGTCACCTCGACATGACAGACTCCGCTTCTGAACGAGATAACCTTCTCAGAGGAGGACATGCTGTGGAACGAGAACCCTTTCCACGACGCATTGGTGATTCAAGCTGCAATCGAGGACTTCACCGTTGACCGGATCCTCGTGGATAACGGGAGTTCAGTGAATATCATCTTCAAGAGAACCTTCATCGGGCTTCAGGTGGAGGCATCCAGGGCCCAGGCTGCGGATGGACCTCTCTTCGGCTTCTCAGGAGAGAAGAAAGAGGTGGAAGGGGGAGTGGAGCTGCTAGTCACTCTCGGGGGTACTTCAATCTGATGCTGATTTGTCATCGTCGACGCACCTAGTGGTTACAATGTCATCTTCGGGCGGCCCCTTATACACTATTTCAAGGCCGTCTCGTCGTCATACCACCAGTGCCTGAAGTACTGCCGAGATGACGTTCAAGTCAGGATCAGGGGAGATCCGAAGGCCTCCATGGAGTGCTACCTGAACGCGGTCAGCACCATTAGTTGGATGGGTGACGCAGAAAGGCTGGAGAGGATGATGGAGCAGGAGGGCCTGCAAGCTGCTGAGGAGCTAGAGGAAGTGGAGCTGATCTCCCCGAGAGGAGAGCCTTAGTTGCTAAAGGTCAGAGGATCCTTGCCCCTGGAAGGGAAGATGGAGATGGTTGCTTGCCTACAAGAGAATGCTGACATATTCGCTTGGAGCGCCGCTGAGATGCCGGGGATTGACGCTGATATTGCTTGTCATCGCCTCAACCTAGACCCCGCGGTAGCTCCAGTTTGCCAAAAGCAGAGGAAGAGCGCCACCGCGCTGGCTGGGCCGATCCGGGAGGAAGTAGGGAAGCTGCTAGAGGCGGGGTTGTAGGATTTCACGTGCGGTAGTGGGGCGAATTTTAAAAAAAAATTCCAAACACCACATAACACATAAGGATCGGATATCCCAAAACAATGCAACAAAGGCTTAACAAAAATAAACCCTAACTCATCACATCTAAACCATCACATGCGTTAGAAGTTATACCTCTAGAGAACAATCTCTAGGCGGAAGAGGAAAGCACGCCGGAGAAAATGGAAACGATCCCACCACAACAAAGAGGCCGATCGCCTCGCCTCTTGGTTCACCTTGAACCCGAACAGCGTCAAAGCTCTATTCCGTTGACGGGGAATAGAAGCAATAGCTCAGATCTAACTTCCTCTTGCACCGATGACTCCAAGTGGTCGAGCCACACTAGTCGCCGGGTAGGGAAGAGGAAAGATGAGGGATCTAAAACAGTTGAGGAGGAGGAGCAAACTCAAGCCTTCAAACAAGCCATGGCCGACCGAGAAGAACCACCTAAGGTCGGCGAAGGGCACGGAGATGGCGGTGGGAAGCATGCCCGGAGAAGAGAGGGGCGGACGCCAAGGCTGTGGCGGCGGCAAGCTAGCCCGGTGACGGAGCAACGGGCGGGGAAGCCGGCGTCAAGCTTGCCCGGCGGCGGGGCAAGGGGGCTGCACGACAAACGGCGGCCGAAGCTCCAGATCGCAAAATCCCTTTGCTCTCTGGTTTTTGCGGCTAGGTTTAGACAAACCCCCGTGAAAAACTCTGCCTCCTAATCCTCATAGGTTTTTTAACTTATATATATATATTAATATAAACTTATATATATTAATATAAACTTATATAAAACTGTATTCATTATATACATATATTTATATACATTTACATATATATATAACACATATATATATACTTATATATATAAATACTTACACACATATATATATATATATAATCCCAAAATACCAATTACTGTGCACTCCTACCAAAATGATTACGACGACTCGCTCCGTCATAATATTTCTTTTTGATAGTCGCACAAGAATTCTATCTAAGCATGTCGAGTCACGACATTAGATGTCCGCACTTATTATAGTATTTAGATTAAATGTTCCATAAAATCAAATACTCCAAATAAGCCGAACGGATGCTGTTCCCATTCATTTGGTGCGACCTTAAAGAGGAACCATGTCGTTGAGGCTATAATATAACATCCTATATTACTGATTATAAGAGGCTTTGTCACTGCATAATAGTCGCCCCAACAACATGGTAACTAGGTAACGCAATGAACGACCTTCGTCTATTTCTTTGTCACATGATATCATAAATATTGTGCAAACTGGGACTGTGTCATTTCGCACTATATTTGTCTTTCTTGGTCTCACAAGTGAGTTGTATTTATAACTACGTTAGTTATAATGCATGCTATACAACCTCGCTCTGCCAAGGGGCCCGACTATATCATTACCAAAATAATTTGGGGACAAAATGATATTTCGATATATACATCCCTTACGCGTAGGTATGAACAACGAATCATAGTGTTTATCACCATCAGAAGATAGTCTTCAATTATGATCACATTGCTCACACCAACGCGCTCAATCTACATATCTCATATCTACAAAACACTAGACACATTGTAAACACTAATGACACTTAACACATTCCACTTAATGTTACAACATAAGATAGGTCAAGCTCAATATGTATGAAACCATATACATACTCATGTGATTAAGTGATAACTATTATCAACATTTGTAGAACAACAATGTACTCTAATGCACATGACGATCCAAGGTGGTGGTCAATGTCCCTCTTTGATTACCGGGATCGAGAGCATATAAAACTAAGATCATGTGATGGAATTCAAGTGTTCTACAGCTCAAGATCAAGGGCATCTTCTCGAGCCATCATGAAGCATCATCAAATGATCTAGGGACAAAATGAGTTTGAACATTCATCAAAAACATAAAATTAAAGACAACTTTCAAAACACAAATCCTTCAATCTCCCACTTATTTTTAAAGTTTCTAATAAAAGAAATACAAAACATAGGAATCCTCGTCATCTAAACATCAAATCATTCTCCATGGTCTTGCAACCCCATGGACTCGAAGTGAACTTCCCCTTTGGCTTGAGACAGAGGCTTGGTGAAGGGGTCAGCTGTGTTGCTATTTGTGTCAATCCATAAAAATGCAATCTTGCCTTCTTCAATGAAGTCGCGAGTGACAAAATACTTCCGATCCATGTATTTTGTCTTGTGATGTGATTTCGGCTCCTTGATTTGTGAAATGGAAGCACTATTATCACAAAACAATTTCAAGGGCCCTTCACTAGATGTCACGACTCCCAATTCCTCAAGGAATTTCTTTATCCAGACTGCCTCTTTGCTTGCCTCTGCGGCCGCCATGACTTCCGCTGCAGTGGTTGAATCAGCAGTAGTGGATTGTTTCCAACTACGCCAACTCACAGCTCCACCATTCAGAAGAAAAACGAACCCAGATTGAGATCTTCTATCGTCCGGATCTGTCATAAAGCTAGCATCCGTGTAACCTTCTACATGGAGCTCTTTATGTCCACCAAAAACAAGAAACTTATTCTTGGTCCTTTTAAGGTACCTAAGAATATTCTTGACCGCCGTCCAATGAATTGGACTAGGTGAAGCTTGATATCGACTCGTCATGCTAAGAGCATATGCGACATCTGGTCTCGTACAGATCATGGCATACATGATGGAACCTATGGCGGAAGCATAGGGCACATTCATCATGTATTCAATGTCTTTATGTGATGAGGCACATTGAGACTTGCCTAGCTGAGTAGACGCCTTCATTGGCACATTTCCTTTCTTAGAGTTTTCCATATGGAACCTTTCTAAGACTTTGTCAATGTAAATACTTTGACTTAGGCCAATAAGTCTACGTGATCTGTCTCTATATATCTTTATTCCTAATATATATTGGGCTTCACCCATGTCCTTCATTGAAAAGATTGTTTTCAATGAGTTTCTTACTTGTTCCATTAATGATAAGTTATTGCCCATTAGGAGAATATCGTCAATATATAAGATCAAAAATATAACGCTGCTCCCACTAACCTTCTTGTATACACAAGGCTCTTCCTTGCTTTGAACGAACTCAAGGGTTTTAACTTCTTCATCAAAGCGTTTGTTCCAACTCCTTGACGCTTGCTTCAACCCATAAATGGCTCTTTGAAGCTTGCATACTTTGCCGCTATTGTGAGAATCTTCAAAACCTTGAGGTTGCTTCATGAATACATCCTCATCTAGCTTTCCATTTAGGAAGGCTGTTTTGACATCTAATTGCCAGATTTCATAATCATGAAATGCGGCAATCGCCAACATAATCCGAATAGTCTTAAACATCACAACGGGCGAGAAGGTTTCATCATAGTCAATCCCTTGGATTTGACTAAAACCTTTCGCTACAAGTCTTGCCTTGTAGGTTGTCATGCTTCCATTCATGTCCATCTTCCTCATAAAAATCCATTTACAGGGGATGGATTTCTTTCCATCAGGAAGGTCAACCAAGTTCCATACTTGGTTGTCATACATGGATTGCATTTCGGACTTCATGGCTTCAAGCCATGCTACGGAATCCTTTCTTTTCATTGCTTCTTCATAGGTCAACGGGTCTTCTGTGTCTAGAATGAACACCTCATGAAGACCCATGTATATGTCAGGCTTTTTCCTTTCCCTGATCGACCTCCTAAGCTCCTTTGGTTTGTCCAGCTCAATCTGAGATTCTTGAATTTCCTCCACTATTTCTGGTGGAGTCAATTCATGCTCAACACGAGTAAGACTAACAGGTGGTGGTAAAGCAAGAGTTTCCTCCGTAATCATATGCGGAGGTGGAATACTCATGCTCCCACTGACTAAAGGAACTTCTTGTGACTCTTGGTGATCATTTTGAACATCAACGCTCATCTCATGATCACTCTCTTGTAGGTTTTCTTGAGTTTCCTCAAGTGTCACCCTACGGTCACCGCTTTTGATTCTTTCAAGAAACTCTTTCTCTAAGAATGTAGCACCTTCTTAACAAATATAGTATTTGTTGACTTGTGCCAAAAGCTATACCCTTTTGTTTCTCTTGGGTATCCAATAAAGAAACACTTATCAGCTTTGGGGTCTAGTTTGGATGATTGCATACGTTTGACATATGCCTCACATCCCCAAATCTTGAAGAAAGAAGTGATGGGTGGTTTCTCAAACCATATCTCATAAGGAGTTTTCTCTACGGCTTTAGTTGGAACGAAGTTTAAAGTGTAAGCTGCCGTTAAAAGTGCATGGCCCCAAAAAAATAAAGGTAGATCAGATTGACACATCATGGGTCTAACCATGTCTAGCAGTGTCCGGTTTCTCCTTTCGGAGACACCATTCCACTGCGGTGTCCCAGGAGGAGTTAGTTGTGGTACAATACCACACTCCTTTAGGTAAGTATTGAACTCATTGCTCAAATACTCACCTCCACGATCTGATCTCAGAACTTTGATTCTCTTATCCAGTTGGTTTTCAACTTCATTTTTATATTCCTTGAACTTGGCAAGGGAATCACTCTTATGCTTCATTAGATAAACATAGCCATATCGACTATAATCATCTGTAAAAGTGATGAAGTACCTAAAACCATCTCTGGCACACACACTCATTGGACCACATACATCAGAGTGTATCAATTCCAATAAGTTGTTTGCTCTTGTACCCTTCCTTTTAAAAGGTGTCTTGGTCATTTTGCTAGTTAGGCATGACTCGCATGTCCCAATTGCATCAGGATCAAAAGAGCCTAAAAGATTGGCCTGATGTAATTTCCTTATGCGTTTTTCATTAATGTGACCAAGACGATGGTGCCATAAGAGAGTCTCATTCAAGTGAGATATTTTGAGTCGTTTGTTATTTATATTTAATACTTGTTTATCATCCACAATATTAAGCAAATACAATCCATTCGAAATGAAAGCACTTGCATAAAATAAGCCATCCTTCTCAATCCTCATTTGGGAGTTCCCAATGACAAAACTAAAACCTTCTGCATCCAAACATGATACAAAAATAATGTTTCTTAAAATAGAAGGGACATGATAAACATTAAATAAAGTTAGACATAAACCACTAGGTAAGGGGAGTTCCAAAGTGCCCACCGCAACTGCAGAAATACTAGCACCGTTTCCCACCTTCAACACCACCTCTCCTTTGGGGAGAGATCTCCTATCCCTTAGTGACTGCACATTTGAGATTAAGTGAGCACATGATCCGGTATCAAGTACCCAATCAAGGATAGTAGTGGTTAAATTCAAACTCAACTCAATAACAAAAATACCTTTAGGACGCTTCCTCTCGATTTTGCCTTCATCCAAGTCTCTCTTGTACTTGGGGCAGTTCATCTTGAAGTGTCCCTTCTCATGACAATGAAAGCATTCAGTGAGAGAGTTAGGAGAATTCTTCACTTTGCTTCCCTTAGAGGTACTATCCTGAGTACCTCCCTTTTTGCCCTTGAGATGAAAATTTCCTTTCGAGGTCTGGCCTTTGGACTTAACCTTGTTTTTGACTATCTTCTTGCTATCAGACGCCACAGCTAAGACAACATTTCCCTTTGTCTTGCCCATGTCAACCTCAGCTGTTTTGAGTGCGTTATGAAGTTCATTTATGGTCATTTGTTTCTCACGCATATGATAATGCATGATGAAATCCTTAAACGAGTAAGGCAGTGACCCTAAAATGATATCTTCTGCAATGTCTTCAGGAATTGGAGACTTCAGTTTCTCCAATTTCTCCAAATAGCCTTGCACCTTAAGGAAGTGCACTGAGACAGACTCACCCTCCATCATCTTGCACCTTGTGAGTGCGATGGTGGTCTTATAGCTCTCTTTACGAGCACTATCGGTGAACATTTTCTCCAATTGTGCTACAATTTCCTTTGCAGGAGTATCGAGAAATTTCCTTTGCAGCTGATCGCCTATGCTGGCCAGTATCAGAGTCTGCACGACACGTTGACTGTCATCCCATCTCTTTTGTTCCTCTTTTTCAGCATCAGTTGGCTTGCCAATCTCCTTCTCTACTGGGCATTTACCCTCCAGTATAGGTAAGAGATTCTCCAAGCGCAACACAATGTTAAGCTTGAGTATCCAGTCAGAGTAGTTTGACCCGTCGTTAGCAAGCGGGCTTTTATCAATCATGGAACGCAGAAAATTTGGCAATGTAGACATAGCTCTATATAAAAAGTTAAGATTATGTTCAGAAAAATTCCTTTTAAGAAAAAAATGGATCAGAGAGATCCAAAAATAAAATGCTTTAAAATAGTGAATCAAGATCCTTTTAGCCTAATGGACTCATCCACAAGATTATCAGGTAGGTACCAATCACCAATCATAACCTTTTAAGTCAACCTTAAACACTTATGATTCTTGATAGTAATATACAAACAACTATTTTAAGAACATAACACTTTCCCAAAGGACCAAGCCTAGATCTTGGTGATTCGATTAAGAAAACTCATCATGTAAGAAAACTCATGCGAGTGACATTCCAACAAAATCAGCAAGAAGTGCCTCACACAACCTACTCATTTGTGGCCTAACATCAACTCGCATAAGTGCCACCATGTCTAGTGATTGAAGTCACACTCATGTTCATCCAATATCACTAGCTTAGATGGGCACGATGAGGAGGAAAGACATTCTTAAATTTTTATTTTCACATTCCCAAAAGAATGGAGAATATATAAAATACCTAACTCACGGCATTCTAAAAAAAATATTACATCCATTCCAAACCAATTACATTCCAGAGTTGTAAAAATAAAAATGCCAAAGATAGAATAAAACTCGCTAGACGGAATCCTAACATTGGATAAGCTCATGTACTCAACCCTTCATGATTCATCTAGATCATTTTAAATCCAAAAAAAAAATAATCTCCTTATAATCCATACAAAGGTGGATTACACAATATGAATCAAAAGGGTTAGGACATAGCAAATCCAAACCATTAGGCACCAAAACTAGCAACAAGGAGTTACATTGAAATGAGATATCCAACCTACGCTCTGATACCACTGTAGGATTTCACGTGCGGTAGTGGGGCGAATTTTAAAAAAAAATTCCAAACACCACATAACACATAAGGATCGGATATCCCAAAACAATGCAACAAAGGCTTAACAAAAATAAACCCTAACTCATCACATCTAAACCATCGCATGCGTTAGAAGTTATACCTCTAGAGAACAATCTCTAGGCGGAAGAGGAAAGCGTGCCGGAGAAAATGGAAACGATCCCACCGCAAAAAAGAGGCCGATCGCCTCGCCTCTTGGTTCACCTTGAACCCGAACAGCGTCAAAGCTCTATTCCGTTGACGGGGAATAGAAGCAATAGCTCAGATCTAACTTCCTCTTGCACCGATGACTCCAAGTGGTCGAGCCACACTAGTCGCCGGGTAGGGAAGAGGAAAGTGGAGAGGGATCTAAAACCGTTGAGGAGGAGGAGCAAACTCAAGCCTTCAAACAAGCCATGGCCGACCGGGAAGACCCACCTAAGGTCGGCGAAGGGCACGGAGATGGCGGTGGGAAGCTTGCCCGGAGAAGAGAGGGGCGGACGCCAAGGCTGTGGCGGCGGCAAGCTAGCCCGGTGACGGAGCAACGGGCGGGGAAGCCGGCGTCAAGCTTGCCCGGCGGCGGGCAAGGGGGCTGCACGACGAACGGCGGCCGAAGCTCCAGATCGCAAAATCCCTTTGCTCTCTGGTTTTTGCGGCTAGGTTTAGACAAACCCCCGTGAAAAACTCTGCCTCCTAATCCTCATAGGTTTTTTAACTTATATATATATATTAATATAAACTTATATATATTAATATAAACTTATATAAAAACTGTATTCATTATATACATATATTTATATACATTTACATATATATATATAACACACATATATATATATATATATATATATATATATATATATATATATATATATATATATATACTTATATATATAAATACTTACACATATATATATATATAATCTTAAAATACCAATTACTGTGCACTCCTACCAAAATGATTATGACGACTCGCTCCGTCATAATATTTCTTTTTGATAGTCGCACAAGAATTCTATCTAAGCATGTCGAGTCACGACATTAGATGTCCGCACTTATTATAGTATTTAGATTAAATGTTCCATAAAATCAAATACTCCAAATAAGCCGAACGGATGATGTTCCCATTCATTTGGTGCGACCTTAAAGAGGAACCATGTCGTTGAGGCTATAATATAACATCCTATATTACTGACTATAAGAGGCTTTGTCACTGCATAATAGTCGCCCCAACAACATGGTAACTAGGTAACGCAATGAACGACCTTCGTCTATTTCTTTGTCACATGATATCATAAATATTGTGCAAACTGGGACTGTGTCATTTCGCACTATATTTGTCTTTCTTGGTCTCACAAGTGAGTTGTATTTATAACTACGTTAGTTATAATGCATGCTATACAACCTCGCTCTGCCAAGGGGCCCGACTATATCATTACCAAAATAATTTGGGGACAAAATGATATTTCGATATATACATCCCTTACGCGCAGGTATGAACAACGAATCATAGTGTTTATCACCATCAGAAGATAGTCTTCAACTATGATCACATTGCTCACACCAACGCGCTCAATCTACATATCTCATATCTACAAAACACTAGACACGTTGTAAACACTAATGACACTTAACACATTCCACTTAATGTTACAACATAAGATAGGTCAAGCTCAATATGTATGAAACCATATACATACTCATGTGATTACATGATAACTATTATCAACATTTGTAGAACAACAATGTACTCTAATGCACATGACGATCCAAGGTGGTGGTCAATGTCCCTCTTTGATTACCGGGATCGAGAGCATATAAAACTAAGATCATGTGATGGAATTCAAGTGTTCTACAGCTCAAGATCAAGGGCATCTTCTCGAGCCATCATGAAGCATCATCAAATGATCTAGGGACAAAATGAGTTTGAACATTCATCAAAAACATAAAATTAAAGACAACTTTCAAAACACAAATCCTTCAGGGGTTTGTCTCGGAGATCCAGTATCCAGGCTGGGTCTCCAATGTTATAATGGTAAATAAATCCGGAGGGGGCTGGAGGCTATGTATTGATTTTTTTTATGTTGAATAAAGCTTGCCCGAAGGATTATTACCCCTTACCTCAGATCGACGCGCTGGTTGATTCCGTCATCGGGTTTCTTGTGATGAGTTTCCTTGATACTTTTTCAGGGTATCACCAGATCCGGATGCATCCCCCCGATTGCCGCGATGTTTCCTTCATCACCAGCAACTACTGTTATAGCTACAAGATGATGCCCTTCGGGCTCAAAAATGTCAGCGCAACGTATCAAAGAATGATGGACCAAGTCTTCAAAGAGCAAAAGGGGCGGAATTTGGAAGTCTATGTGGACGATCTTCTTGTCAAAAATAAGAGCGTCGCGGAGCACATAGTGGATCTGACGGAGAATTTTGCCACCCTGAGGAAGTATAAGATGTGACTCAATCCGGCCAAGTGTGTCTTCGACGCGGGAAGGGGGAAGTTCTTAGGTCACCTCCTCACTCCCAGGGGGGGTGGAGCCTAACCCCGACAAAGTAAAAGCCATCCTTGAGATGGCCTCCCCGAAAGATTCCAAGGAAGTCCAGAGGCTAACTGGAAGGCTGGCAGGCCTTAGCCGTTTTCTCTACAAGGCTGGATAAAAGTGCTCCCCGTTCTTCAAAACCCTTCGGGGTAATCAGAAATTTGAGTGGACCACGGAGTGTGAGGAGGCTTTCGGAAAGCTTAAGCAGCAGCTGACCCAAGCTCCTCTCTTCCAAGGTCCACAAGGCGGCGAGGACCTCTTACTCTATCTGGGAGTAGGGGCGGAGGCGATTAGTTCGGTGTTGGTTCGAGAAGAAGGAAGGAAGCAGCTTCCTATCTACTATTAAGCCGGGTGCTGCAGCAAGCCGAGACGAGATATCCTATTCTGGAGAAGCTAGTTTTTGCTTTGGTAGCTTCGGCTCGGCGGCTCCGTACGTATTTTTAGGCTCACTCCATCAAGGTAGTCTCCGATCATCCCCTAAGGAGTATCTTGGATGGGGTGGAGCATTCTGACAGGTTGTCTAAATGGGCGGTGGAGCTGAGCGAGTTCGACATCTCTTACTCTCCAAGGGTAGCGATCAAGGCGCAGGCGGTGGCAGATTTCCTGGTCGACTTCTCGGCCGAGGTGGAGGTAGACGTGAGCGCTTCCAGCCCAGTCTCTTGGAAGTTGTTTGTGGACAGGGCTTCTAGCAAGCATTCCGTGGGAGCCGGAGTCGTATTGGTTAGCCCCCAGGGAACCAGGATCGAGCAGGCCATCAAGATCCTCTTCCCGGTTATGATTAATCAGGCAGAGTACGAATCCATGGTGGCTAGCTTGCGTCTCGCCAAGGAGCTGGCCATCAAAGACATCAGAGCTTTCACCGATTCAATGGTGGTCGCATCCCAGATACGGGGGGTGTTGAAACCAAAAACTTGGTCTCTGTGGAGTTCGACCCTTGGGGAAGGGGTGACCTCACACCTACAACACTTGGGGGAACGTCACGGACCAAAAACTTTGGAAACTAGGAACAGACCCTCGGCTCTAGCGCGGAGGTCCCACCATACACCCGGAAGGTCACAAGAACACTTCCTCTCCCTTACCGATGAGAGCTGGGTACCTTGGAGAGTTCTCTCAACTCTACCAAGAAGAGAACTAGGGAGGAGGAAGCCAAAAGCCAATGCCTCTCCAAAGGTACCCAAGGGGGGTCTATTTATAGTTTTTCCAAGTCCTGAGTATGAAAAGTCCAAAATGCCCTTAGGGAAAAAACATGGCAACAGGAGGTCCAAAGAGGGGGAGGTGGAGGCTGAACCATGCTCCTCCCCCTTACCCCACTTCAGACATCCGAAGCGAACTCGCCCAAAGGCTGGGCGCCCGGGCGAGCTCCAGGCCGCCGGCCGAGCTCGCCCAAGGGCTGGGCGCCCGGGCGAGCTCCAGGCCGCCGGCCGAGCTCGCCCAAGTGGCTGGGCGCCCGGGCGAGCTCCAGGCCGCCAGCCGAGTTCGCCCAAGGGGCTGGGCGCCCGGGCGAGCTCCAGGCCGCCGGCCGAGCTCGCCCAAGGGGCTGGGCGCCCGGGCGAGCTCCAGGCCGCCGGCCGAGCTCGCCCAAGGGGCTGGGAGCCCGGGCGAGCTCCAGGCCGTCGGCCGAGCTCGCCTAAGGGGCTGGGCGCCCGGGCGAGCTCCAGGCCGCCGGCCGAGCTCGCCCAAGGGGCTGGGGTGCAGGGGGTGAGGCCTTGGCCTCCGTTCGGAGTACCGCTTTTACCTCGCTCATAGCAAGCCCGGGGGGGTGTAGATTTTTCCTCCCCCTACTAGTATATTTCCAAGGCCAAGCCAAAATTGGCCACCAAGAGTCCCAAATCTCTAAAAGCTTAAAAACATAAAACTGGCCCAGCGCCTGCCGAATGGACCCTACTCTGTGAATAAGGGGTTGTACACAATCCCCGCTCTTTTCGAGGTTGGCACAAGCTCGGAAAGAAACATCCAACCCAACGTATTCGCTGAGTGGCCTTCATGGAGCCAAAAATACTCGGTCTCTCTGAGGGGTCAACCTGTCATGCCAACAGATGGGAGCCTGGGTGACGTGACAGCCTCGGGGTGAAAACACTTTACCTCCCGAGGGGTCAACCTGCCCAGCCAGCTAGTGGGAGCCTGGTCAGCGGAATCATCCCGGAGCTAAAATGACTTAGCCTCCACGAGAGATCAACCTGCCCTGCCAGCTAGTGGGAGCCTGGTCAGCGGAATCATCCCGAAGCTAAAAGACTTAGCTTCCATGAGAGATCAACCTGCCCTGCCAGCTAGTGGGAGCCTGGTCAGCGGAATCATCCCGGAGCTAAAAGACTTAGCTTCCACGAGAGATCAACCTGCCCTGCCAGCTAGTGAGAGCCTGACAGCGGAATCATCCCGGAGCTAAAAGACTTAGCCTCCACGAGAGATCAACCTGCCCTGCCAGCTAGTGGGAGCCTGGTCAGCGGAATCATCCCGGAGCTAAAAGACTTAGCCTCCACGAGAGATCAACCTGCCCTGCCAGCTAGTGGGAGCCTGGTCAGCGGAATCATCCCGGAGCTAAAAGACATAGCCTCCACGAGAGATCAACCTGCCCTGCCAGCTAGTGGGAGCATGGTCAGCGGAATCATCCCGGAGCTAAAAGACTTAGCTTCTACGAGAGATCAACCTGCCCTGCCAGCTAGTGAGAGCCTGGCAGCGGAATCATCCCGGAGCTAAAAGACTTAGCTTCCACGAGAGATCAACCTGCCCTGTCAGCTAGTGGGAGCCTGGTCAGCGGAATCATCCCGGAGCTAAAAGAACTTAGCCTTCACGAGAGATCAACCTGCCCTGCCAGCTAGTGGGAGCCTGGTCAGCGGAATCATCCCGGAGCTAAAAGGACTTAGCCTCCACGAGAGATCAATCTGCCCTGCCAGCTAGTGGGAGCATGGTCAGCGGAATCATCCCGAAGCTAAAAGACTTAGCTTCCATGAGAGATCAACCTGCCCTGCCAGCTAGTGAGAGCCTGATAGCGGAATCATCCTGGAGCTAAAAGACCTAGCTTCCACGAGAGATCAACCTGCCCTGCCAGCTAATGGGAGACTGGTCAGCGGAATCATCCCGAAGCTAAAAGACTTAGCTTCCATGAGAGATCAACCTGCCCTGCCAGCTAGTGAGAGCCTGGTCAGCGGAATCATCCCGGAGCTAAAAGGACTTAGCCTCCACGAGAGATCAACCTGCCCTGCCAGCTAGTGAGAGCCTGACAGCGGAATCATCTCGGAGCTGAAATAACTTAGCCTCCACAAGAGATCAACCTGCCCTGCCAGCTAGTGAGAGCCTGGCAGCGGAATCATCTCGGAGCAAAAGGACTTAGCTTCCACGAGAGATCAACCTGCCCTGCCAGCTAGTGAGAGCCTTGCAGCAGAATCTTCTCGGAGCAAAAGGACTTAGCTTCCACGAGAGATCAACCTGCCCTGCCGGCTAGTGAGAGCCTGGCAGCGGAATCATCTCGAAGCAAAAGGACTTAGCTTCCACGAGAGATCAACCTGCCCTGCCAGCTAGTGAGAGCCTGGCAGCGAAATCATCTCGGAGCAAAAGGACTTAGCTTCCACGAGAGATCAACCTGCCCTGCCAGCTAGTGAGAGCCTGACAGCGGAATCATCTCGGAGCAAAAGGACTTAGCTTCCACGAGAGATCAACCTGCCCTGCCAGCTAGTGAGAGCCTGGCAGCGGAATCATCTCGGAGCAAAAGGACTTAGCTTCCACGAGAGATCAACCTGCCCTGCCAGCTAGTGAGAGCCTGACAGCGGAATCATCTCGGAGCAAAAGGACTTAGCTTCCACGAGAGATCAACCTGCCCTGCCAGCTAGTGAGAGCCTGGCAGCGGAATCATCTCGTAGCAAAAGAACTTAGCTTCCAAGAGAGATCAACCTGCCCTGCCAGCTAGTGAGAGCCTGGCAGCGGAATCATCTCGTAGCAAAAGGACTTAGCTTCCACGAGAGATCAACCTGCCCTGCCAGCTAGTGAGAGTCTGGCGGTGGAATCATCTCGGAGCAAAAAAGGACTTAGCTTCCACGAGAGATCAACCTGCCCTGCCAGCTAGTGAGAGCCTAGCGGCGGAATCATCTCGGAGCAAAAGGACTTAGCTTCCACGAGAGATCAACCTGCCCTGCCAGCTAGTGAGAGCCTGACAGCAGAATCATCTCGTAGCAAAAGGACTTAGCTTCCACGAGAGATCAACCTGCCCTGCCAGCTAGTGAGAGCCTGGCAGCGGAATCATCTCGGAGCAAAAGGACTTAGCTTCCACGAGAGATCAACCTGCCCTGCCAGCTAGTGAGAGCCTGACAGCGGAATCATCTCGGAGCAAAAGGACTTAGCTTCCACAAGAGATCAACCTGTCCTGCCAGCTAGTGAGAGCCTGGCAGTGGAATCATCTCAGAGCAAAAGGACTTAGCTTCCACGAGAGATCAACCTGCCCTGCCAGCTAGTGAGAGCCTGACATCAGAATCATCTCGGAGCTAAGGGACTTAGGGACGGGGCATGTCACCTGAACTCTGCCAAAATTCAACATCCTCAAAAGGGGAAAATAGTTGGGTTACATGACCCTCCCAACCCTACCGGTCGGAGGTTGGACTCATTACAACATAAAGAAAAACAAGATACATGACTCCGCCGAGACGAGGCTTCTTCAGGTGGCATGGGCATGGTGGTCGCCATCAGGTTCTATCCCACTGGACACCTCAATCCTGCTCAGGCTCTCCATGATCTTCTCCATCTCCTCCACCTTAGCCAACCAAGAGATGGTGTTGACTGCCGTGACGTAGCACTGCCTCGCTATCCTGGAATCTCCCTTGATCCTGACCTGGATCCCATCTGAGTTGAACTTGAGGCACTGGTGGAAGGATGAGGGCACGCACCGGAAGGCGCTGATGAGGGGCCTTCCGAAGATGGCGTTGTAGCTGCTTGGAGCGTCGACAATGACGAACCTGCAGTTCCTTGAGGTCCCTCCTAACTTCACCTGGAGTCTGACTCTACCTTCCACCTCCTTCCTCTCCCCTGAGAATCCAAACAGAGGTCCATCCGACGCCACTACCCTCCTTGGCTCCACCTTCATCCCCTCGAACGCCTTCTTGAAAATGATGTTGACCGAGCTTCCGTTATCAACCAAGATCTGGGAGACGGTGAAGCCTTCGACGGCCGCTTGGATGACCAGGGCGTCGCAGAAGGGATCCTCATGCTCTGGCATGTCCTTTGACGAGAAGGTGACCCTTTCCTCCGGGGGAGGGGTCTGGGATGTCGAGGCAACGCTCCGTCGATAAATCACATGGAGACTTGCCTTCCGAGCGGCTTCGATCCCCCCCCCCCCCCCCCGTGGATCACGGCTATACCACCTCGGGGTCCTACATCGACCCGGTCCTCACACACATCATCACCTCCTCCACCTCCTTGGGGCAGAGCTTCGATCCGCTCCGGCTGCTGCTGGACTGGAGCTCTCGCCCCCCTTACCTCCAGGAACTCGGGGCAGGTAGCCGTGGCGTGACCTTCCAACTGGTGAAAGTCGTAGTACGGTAACTCTACTCTGCCTCCCCCTCTCCCCTTGCGATTCCTCCTCTCCCTTCGGCCAATCGCCATTGCTTGCTGGGGTGGGGGCAGGAGCTGTCTTGGGGCTTGTCTCTGGAAGTTGAACCTCCCTTGGCCCCCATGAAAGTTCCCCCCATCCTGGATGAGAGCTCTTCCTGGACCATGGGCAGGTCCTCCCTGCTGCCTCCAGCCTGGCTTCGGACCCTCCTGTCTCTGGAACCCGTGGGCTCTCTGCTCTTCTCTCCTCCTTCCTTCCTGATGCCTCGAGCCACCTTGCTCCTTTGACTCCACCTCTGTCAACTTTGCCAACTTCTTTACAAAGGCCGGGTTGGTCGCCTCCATGGCTATCTCCTCCTCCGCCCTTTCCATCAGCTCCTCGAAGGAAAGAGGGGTCTTCCGGGTCAAGCTCATCTTAAAGAACCCTTCGCGCAACCCCACCATGAATGCCATCTGGAGGGCATACCCTGGCACCTCTTGGATGTCAAGGACCTCCTCCTGGAACCTGTCAACGTAGTGGGCCAGCGACTCCTCGGCCCTTTGCTTTATCAGGAAGAGGGACTCGGAACCTTTCTTCCTCTTCTTGGAGGTGGATAAGCGAAGCTGAAAGCTCCGGCTCAAGTCTTCAAACCCGAAGATGGACCTTGGAAGGAGTTGATGGAACCAGTCCCTCGCCTTCTCTTTCAAAGTGATCGCAAAGAGGCGACACTTGAAGGCATCCGTCATCGGCCTGATGGAGACGGCATCCTCGAACCACTGCAGGTGCTGGACGGGGTCATCCTTCCCGGTATAGTAATCCATGTCTGGCTCTCTGAACCCCTCGGGAACGGGAGCTGAGATGATCAGCTCGCTGAAGGGTGACCCCCTAAGGGGAGCTCTCGCCACCTCCACTCGCGTGACCTGCTCGCCTGGGGGGTTAGCTCTTGCCGGGCTTGGGAATAGCTCCCGGCCTGGGAGGTCTCGCTCGACCCCCTCTACCATCCTTTCCTTCCCAGGTCTCCTATCTGGCACACTTACTTCTCCCCCTGCTGGGGTGATCTCGCCTGGACCCCTAGGGGTCGACTCATCGAGAGGGGGTGGAGCTAGCTCTTGGGGGGTTGGAGCGGAGCTGCCACCCTGAGGAGCCAAACTCCGCTGCATCCCCATGATGCCTTGAATGGATTCCATGAACTCCTCCCTTCCCACGAAGGGTCTTGAGTTTGGGAGCTCGCCGAGATCATCACCACCTCCCTGATCTCCGGCCATGACACTCACCCGAGATTTTCTGTACTGGTCACTCTTCACGCTCACCACACCAAAATGTTGAAACCAAAAACTTGGTCTCTGTGGAGTTCGACCCTTGGGGAAGGGGTGACCTCACACCTACTACACTCGGGGGAACATCACGGACCAAAGACTTTGGAAACTAGGAACAGACCCTCGGCTCTAGCGCGGAGGTCCCACCACACACCCGGAAGGTCACAAGAACACTTCCCCTCCCTTACCGATGAGAGCTGGGTACCTTGGAGAGTTCTCTCGACTCTACCAAGAAGAGAACTAGGGAGGAGGAAGCCAAAAGCCAATGCTTCTCCAAAGGTACCCAAGGGGGTCTATTTATAGTTTTTCCAAGTCCTGAGTTTGAAAAGTCCAAAATGCCCTTAGGGAAAAAACATGGCAACAGGAGGTCCAAAGAGGGGGAGGTGGAGGCTGAACCATGCTCCTCCCCCTTACCCCACTTCAGACATCCGAAGCGAACTCGCCCAAAGGCTGGGTGCCCGGGCGAGCTCCAGGCCGCCGGCCGAGCTCGCCCAAGGGCTGGGCGCCCGGGCGAGCTCCAGGCCGCCGGCCGAGCTCGCCCAAGTGGCTGGGCGCCCGGGCGAGCTCCAGGCCGCCGGCCGAGCTCGCCCAAGGGGCTGGGCGCCCGGGCGAGCTCCAGGCCGCCGGCCGAGCTCGCCCAAGGGGCTGGGCGTCCGGGCGAGCTCCAGGCCGCCGGCCGAGCTCGCCCAAGGGGCTGGGCGCCCGGGCGAGCTCCAGGCCGCCGGCCGAGCTCGCCCAAGGGGCTGGGTGCCCGGGAGAGCTCCAGGCCGCCGGCCGAGCTCGCCCAAGGGGCTGGGCGCCCGGGCGAGCTCCAGGCCGCCGGCCGAGCTCGCCCAAGGGGCTGGGCGCCCGGGCGAGCTCCAGGCCGCCGATCGAGCTCGCCCAAGGGACTGGGGTGCAGGGGGGGTGAGGCCTTGGCCTCCGTCCGGAGTACCGCTTTTACCTCGCTCATAGCAAGCCCGGGGGGGTGTAGATTTTTCCTCCCCCTACTAGTATATTTCCAATGCCAAGCCAAAATTGGCCACCAAGAGTCCCAAATCTCTAAAAAGCTTGTTAAAAGTAGCGAACAAACGACTAGAGCAGAGAATAAACGACTAGAAAACAGGCCGGAACTTTGAATAATTGAAATTTTATTATCCAAAAAGATATCATTTACAAAGGTATGACCTCCCTTTTATAGAATGGAGGAGAGAGAGAAGAATACAAATTAACAATGTGGGACTAAAGCTATACAACAGATCTGGGCGGCTAGAATAAGAGACCGGAACAGGCCGCGCGGTTAGACAATGTTCTAACCGCTCGGCAATACCAGAACCAAGAGGGAGAGTTGCGGTAGGAGACCGCAAGACCGGCCGGTTTCCAAGCCGCCAGAGATAAGCCGTCAGACCGCCGGATACCATACGGCGACAGCCTGGAAATCAACCCGCCAACCTCAAACCGCCAGACCGCCCGGTCAACAACCCGCCAGGCTCAAACCGCCAGACCGCCCGGTCTCATACTTCGACACTCCCCCTCAAGCTGGAGCATAGATATCAATCATGCCCAGGTTGTCACAAATGTGGAAGAAGGAAGTAGAAACCGGCTTGGTGAAGATATCAGCCAACTCTTTGTCGGAGGTGACGAACGGAGTGCAAATCTGTTTCTTCAAGACCTCTTCTCGGATGAAATGGCAGTCGACCTCTATATGTTTCGTTCTCTCATGGAAGACCGGATTTTTGGATATGTATATAGCGGCTTTGTTGTCACAAAACATAGGCAGAGGATAGTTGTAGACCTCTCCTAGGTCAAGCATGAGAGCCCGCAACCATTTTAACTCACACGTGGTTGACGCCATACTCCGGTATTCGGCTTCTGCACTGGACCTTGAGACAACAGACTGCTTCTTGCTCTTCCAGCTCACAAGATTACCTCCAACAAATGTGCAGAAACCCGATGTAGATTTACGGTCACCTTTATCATCCGCATAGCTTGAGTCTGAGTAGGCTTCAATTCTCAGATGACCATGCTTCTGAAAGAGTAGCCCTTTCCCTGGTGCTGCTTTGACATACTCTAGTATCTTCAAGGCAGACTGAAGATGACATTCCCTGGGAGCTTGCATGAACTGACTGACCTTGCCTACAGCATAGGCAATGTCGGGTCTGGTAACCGTGAGATAAATGAGTTTGCCCACCAGACGTCTATACCCCGTGGCATCGGATATAAGTGGTGAGTCATCTGTCCATGTTTTGTCTTCTCCAGTGGCCATGGGATACCGGGCCGGTTTGGCCCCGGTCAATCCTGCCTCTTGTAGAAGATCAAGCGCATACTTCCGTTGGGAGAGAACCAACGAGTCGGGCTTCCGAGAGATTTCTATCCCCAAAAAATATTTCGGGGAGCCCATATCCTTCGTGACAAGGTGTTGACGGAGGTGTTTCTTTGTCAAGTCCACCCCAGCCTGGTCATCGCCGGTAAGAAGGATATCATCCACATACACCGCCAAAACCACAAGGCCTGATGCGGTTTTGCGAATAAACAATGAGTGATCGGCGGAACTTCTTGCAAAGCCAATTGCAGCCACAATGCCACTAAACTTGTCAAACCACGCCCGAGGGCTCTGCTTTAGGCCGTAGATGGCCTTCTTCAACTGGCATACTCGTGTCTCCCCCTGAGCAACATACCCTGGAGGTTGCTCCATATAGACGTCCTCCTGAAGATCCCCATACAGAAAAGCATTCTTGACGTCAAGTTGAGAAATTTCCCACTCTCTGTTGACGGCCACAGAAAGAAGAACCCGGATGGTGCTGAGGCGAGCAACCAGAGAGAAAGTGTCAAAATAGTCAACTCCATAAGTCTGAGTAAAGCCTTTGGCCACCAGGCGGGCCTTGTAACGATCCACAGTGCCGTCCGGGCGAAACTTCACAATGAACACCCAGCGGCAGCCAACCACATCAGTACCGATCGGTGGAGGAACAAGGTTCCATGTACCTCTTTCAGTAAGAGTGGCAATTTCCTCATCCATGGCAGATTTCCAATGAGGAATAACAAGAGCCTCCTGGTAAGTGCGGGGAGTGGTGGTAGCCGAGATGGCCAAAGCAAAGCACCTGCGAGAGGGAGTAAGCCGATCATAGGAAACAACAGCCGCAAGCGGGTGTTGGGTACACGCCCGCACCCCTTTGCGAAGGGCAATGGGACGATCCAGGTCGTCTTGTGCCTCAGGGACCGGAGCATCCGTGGCAGAGAAAGCTGGCCCGGGACTAGAGAGAGACGGCTGCGGAGACGAAGGAGGGGAGATAATAGGGAGAGGAGGAGACGGAGGAGGAGACGACATAGGAGGGGAGACGTCGACTTGTGTGGAAGGCTCACAGAGAGATGGTGGAGAGTCAGAGACAGCAGGAGGAGGTGAAGATGGGAAAGAAAAGTAGGAAGCATTTTCAAAGAAGGTGACGTCTGCGGAAACAAACTGTTTGCGCAGAACGGGATCAAAGCAACAGTAGCCTTTTTGAGTGGTCGAGTAACCCAAAAAGACACATTTGGTGGAGCGGGGGGAAAGCTTGTCGCGAGTAGCAGACGGAGCATGCACGAAGGCCGTACACCCAAAGATACGGAGAGGAAGAGGAAAGGGTTCCTTGGTTGGGTAGAGAATGGAGAAGGGAGTCTTGCCGTGAAGAACAGAAGAGGGAATGCGATTGATGAGATAGCAGGCAAGAAGAACAGCATAGCCCCAATAGGAGCGAGGCACCTGCATCTGTGTCATCAGAGTGCGAGCGATATCGAGGAGATGGCGATTTTTACGTTCCGCCACCCCATTTTGCTGGGAGGTGTAAACACAGCTGGTCTGATGAATAAGACCATGTTGCATACAAAAAGATGAGAACTCATGACTGAGATATTCTTTAGCATTATCAGAGCGCAATACTTTAATAGAAATAGCAAACTGAGTTTTAATCATATTATAAAAAGATTGCCATACAGATAAGAGTTCAGAGCGATCTTTTAATAGATACACCCATGTACATCTGGAGAAATCATCAATAAAAGTTACAAAGTAAAAACTACCCCGACCAACGGTGGGAGTAGGAGCAGGACCCCAGATATCAGAATGAATGAGATCAAAAGGGCGGGAGGAACCACGGCCTTGCTTCTGCGGGAAGGAGGAGCGGTGATGCTTGCCAAGCTGACACGCATCGCAGTTGAGCGGAGGACTGGTTTGAGGTAAGTGGGGAAGAAGCTGATGCAGAATCCGAGGAGGAGGATGTCCAAGGCGAAGATGCCATTGAAGCAGATCAGTAGACGAGGAAGAGAAGGCGGACAGAGCGGAAACATTGTCGAGGAAGTAGAGGCCGCCGCTCTCAGTCCCAGTAGCAATCGTCCGTTGGGTTCTCGGGTCCTGAAAGCAACAAGAAGTAGGAGTAAATAATACAGAGCACTGAAGTTGCTTGCATAAAGTAGTAACGGAGAGTAAATTGCAAGGGAACTTCGGGACATAGAGGGTGTCCGCTAAGCGAAGCGAGGGAGTGACTTGAACCATGCCCGTTCCATGAACCGGGGAAGGCGAACCATCCGCAACGAGAACCGGGGGTAACCGAGCATGCGTCTCTAGGAGAGAGAAGCAGTGAGGGTTTCCGGTCATGTGATTGGTAGCACCAGAGTCAATGAGCCATTTACCTTGGGTAACGACGTGTGCACTACCTGAGGTGGTGGCCACAGAAGCAGACTGCCGAGAGGAGGCGGAGGTTGAGGAAGAAGTATCACCGGAGGGACGAAGATGAGGATGTTTCTGCCAGCAGCGGTCAACTGAGTGGCCGGTACGACCACAGTGAGAGCAGAGGAACCTTGACGGACCGCGCGTGCCAGATTGGCTGCGACCACTATTGCCACCCCGCTGGACTTGGTGAGCATAGGAGTCCGGTGGAGGAGGGGAGGACAATAGAGGACGTTGGAGCAGTGAAGTAACCGCGGCGATGCGAGCTGCGGTGGCATCCAAGGTGGGAGACTCGGCTTCGCCCAAGATCTGCTGGCGGATCATATCAAAAGACTCAGGAAGCCGGAGAAGATAACAAACAACCAGGAGTTCCTGGAAGTGTTTGTGCTGTTCGGCCAAGTCCGCGGAGAAGGGGCGATTCTGGAGGATTTCGGCTCCAAGAGCCTGAACTTGCTGATAAGCCGCAGCAGGAGACATGGAAGGGCGAGCGAAGAGATCCGCGTAGAGAGTATAAATGCGGGATGTCTGGGCCCCCTTTGAGTAGAGAGCAGCAAGGTGAAGCCACGCGGTCTTGACCGTCTCATCATGGCGTATGACAGGAAGACATTCATCGGAGAGGCTGTTAGCCAACCACGTGCGGACAAGCGCATCACTGGCATCCCAGTCATCAAATTCAGCAGAGTCTGAGGGAGGAGGGTCATCGGTGAGGTGATGACGTTTGCGCTGAGAGCGGAGAAGAAAAGTGAAGGAGACGCTCCAATCCGGATAGTTGGAGCCAACAAGTTTAGAAACCGTGCCAAGGTTGCCAGAGGGTGTAGGAAGCGGCGCCGGAGTGGCGATAGGAGTGGTGGTGGTGGAGGTCTCAGAAAGGGCCATAGGAGACAACTGCGAGAGGCCGCGCGGTCAGAATATAAGCCGCACGGATAGAAGGAAAACGAGCTGCGGCGGTCACGATGTTCGATACCAGCGGCCAGAGAAGCCACGACCAAGCCGCAGGTTCAAGACGGGGAAGAGGTCGAACGGCTAGAAGATAGACCGCGCGAACGGAAAAGGCGAATAAAGAAGCAGGTCGCGACGAACAAGGAGACAGGTCGCTGCGACAGAAGGGCAGGAGAAGGAGGACGCGCGGACAGGGCGCAAACCGCGAGAACAGGTCGCGAGAAGAAGGGGCAAGCCGCGCGGACAGGGCGCACTGAATCAGGAGGAGAAGATCGATCCCTCTGATACCATGTTAAAAGTAGCGAACAAACGACTAGAGCAGAGAATAAACGACTAGAAAACAGGCCGGAACTTTGAATAATTGAAATTTTATTATCCAAAAAGATATCATTTACAAAGGTATGGCCTCCCTTTTATAGAATGGAGGAGAGAGAGAAGAATACAAATTAACAATGTGGGACTAAAGCTATACAACAGATCTGGGCGGCTAGAATAAGAGACCGGAACAGGCCGCGCGGTTAGACAATGTTCTAACCGCTCGGCAATACCAGAACCAAGAGGGAGAGTTGCGGTAGGAGACCGCAAGACCGGCCGGTTTCCAAGCCGCCAGAGATAAGCCGTCAGACCGCCGGATACCATACGGCGACAGCCTGGAAATCAACCCGCCAACCTCAAACCGCCAGACCGCCCGGTCAACAACCCGCCAGGCTCAAACCGCCAGACCGCCCGGTCTCATACTTCGACAAAGCTTTAAAACATAAAACTGGCCCAGCGCCTGCCGAATGGACCATACTCTGCGAATACGGGGTTGTACAGGGGGAGTTCGAAGTCTATGACCCAACCCTGCAACGGTACCTGGTCAAGTTCAAGAGTCTGATCGGGGGGTTCCAATCTTTCTTCACCGAGCATGTACCCCGAGAGGACAATTCTGAAGCTGACTACCTTGCCAAGTACGGTCCCCGGGCCAGGGGAATTGTCACCGAGTTGTTTCGACCGTCCATCGAGGAAGGGGAAATGATGGAGATCGAGCAGCGGCCCTCGTGGAAAGATCCGTTCGTCACGTTCTTAACAACGGGTCAGCTACCCTCAGACGAACAAAATTAAGGAAAGTTTCGGTATAAGGCCGCGTACTACCTACTGCAAGGGGGCGAGCTTTACCGAAAGACCATCTCGTAACCCTTGGCCAGATTCTTATCAGAGATCGAGATCCCACGAGTTCTCAAGGAAATTCATTCAGGGGAGTGTGACAGCCACTCCGGGACTCGTACTCTGGAGCAAAGAATCCTAAGGCATCGTTACTTCTGGCCAACCATCCGCAAGGACGCAGAAGCCTTCTCCAAAAAATGTTCCCAATGTCAGCTCTTCGCGCCTCTCCAACTTCAACCAACTCAACATCTGCGCTCGATCACCGCTCCATGACCCTTTGCCATTTGGGGGATAGATTTGATCGGTCCTTTCCCTCAAGCCAGTGGACAGATAAAGTTTGTACTGGTGATGATCGACTACTTATCCAAGTGGATCGAGACTAAGGCTTTGGCCAAGACCACCTCCCAGGTCGTTAAGAACTTCATTTGGGGAGAAATCACATGCATATTTGGGATTCCTCTAGCCATCGTCACCGACAATGGGCCGCAATTCGCCAGCTTGGAGCTGGAGGACTTTTGCAAACAGCTAGGGACGGACCTTCGGTTCGGTTCTGTGCATCATCCTCGGAGTAATGGACAAGTAGAGGCCGCCAACAAGCTTATCATCAACTTACTGAAGAAGGTCACCAATCTCAAAGGGAACTGGGCTGAGCAGCTCCCCTCGGTCCTACGGGCTCTGAGAATAACTCTAAACTCAGTCACGGGGGAAACACCCTTTAAGCTATCCCACGGGTCTGAGGCACTCATACCGGTGGAGTTCGAGGTGCGGAGTCCGAGAGTTGTTGCGGCGGGAGACGGAGGCGAAGAATGGCGCCTGGAGAACGAAGATGCCCAAAGGCTCTCTCTGGACTACGTCGAGGAACTTCGTGACTTGGCCTCCATGCACCAGGAGGAGATCAAGAGGCGTATGGCGAATCACTTCGACAAAAATATCCGCCTCAAGCATTTCCTGGCAGGAGATCTGGTCATGAAGAAGGTGGACGCCGCAGGGCGAGGGACCACCGTCGGCAAGGTACATCCCAACTGGGAAGGGCCCTTTATCATCCGAGAAGCCCTTGCCACGGGAGGCTATTACCTACAAGATCAAGCGGGAGAACAGATGAATGGAACCTGGAGTGGGGATGACCTGAAAAGGTTCAACCCTTAGCGGCAACTCATGTATCAACTTTATAAACACATTTCTTGGTATACAATGACAGCCGGGTTTCTCTCTTTGGTGCTAATATACCTCGAGACTTCTGAGTGCTTCCAGGATCCGCCTCGCAGTCGACTTCGGGAACCAGTGGTCGGTTTGTTCCTCATAAATAGCCCAGGGTGGGAGATCGGACGATGCTTTGGGACTTTAAGTTCTCTTGTAAGACCGAGTCTTTATATTATCGACCGAGATCAGCTCCCCCTTGCATGTTGGCCTATATCCCCCCGAGTGCATCTCTCTTCCAATTGGAGGAACTACCAGGAAAAAATTTGCACCCTAAACTCCCGGACTCGAGGAAAGGCCGACCTCATCAAGCAATCGTAAGGAGGAATTTAAGTTATTGTCAAAGCAGGACGACCTGCCGAAGAATGGGCATGGTTAAGCCCAAAGGTGTATGTTAGTTCCGAGTGCGTCCTAAAAGACCCTCGATGAAACATCACCCTCCGTCTAGACCCTGGCACTCATAGCCATTAAGAGTGGACGAAAGCGACCTATGCTGACAGATCAGAATGCGAGTCTTTAATCGGTTCCTCCTAAATAGCCTAGTACGAAAGATAGGATGATGCTTCGGGACTTTAAGCGCTCTTGTAAGATCGAGCCTCTGGATTGTCGGCCGAGATCAGCTTACCCCTTGCATGTCGGCCTATATCTCCCCGAGTGCATCTCTCTCCTGATTGGAGGAATTTTTAGGAATGGGTTCGAATGTTGACTTCTCGATCCAGCGGGTTCGAGATCGTCCCTCTTAAAAGGAAAGATTATCTTCTCACCAAAAACGTCGATGCAATTAACCCCATTTTCGCCTCTCATAGCCAACAGAATAGCATTGCACTCTAAGAAGGCCTCGAGTGGCAGGGCAAACGTAAGTCCGTGTCCCTGCACGAGCTCCTCTTCTGCATACCGGCCATTGAACCTCCTCGAGGAGATCAAGTTCCTCGTTGGAGTGATGTTGTTGCCCGTCAACTCTGCACGAGCTCCTCTCCTGTAGACTGACTACTTGCCTCCTCGAGTTGACTCCACCCTCGGTTGAGCTTTACTCCCAACAAGGTGTCAACTCCAAATAGAAGGCCTCGAGTGGCAGGGTAAACGTAAGTCTGTGTCCCTACACGAGCTCCTCTCCTACATACCGGCCATTGAACCTCCTCGAGGAGATCAAGTTCCTCGTTGGAGTGATGTCGTATCCTGTCAACCCTGCACGAGCTCCTCTCATGTAGACCGAATACTTGCCTCCTCGAGTCGACTCCACCCCCAGTTGAGCTTCACTCCCAGCAAGGTGTCGACTCCAAATAGAAGGTCGCAAGTGGCAGGGTAAACGTAAGTCTATGTCCCTGCACGAGCTCCTCTCCTGCATACCGGCCATTCAACCTCCTCGAGGAGATCAAGTTCTGAAAGGAGGGAGTTATTCAGATCTACTCTAGAGGAGGGTGAATAGAGTGTTTAAAACTTTTGGCTGATTTATGCTATTCTATCAGAGTTAAAAATAGGTGATACCAATAATTAAATAAACAAAAGAAAACTAGAGAGCTGTTCTAAATATCACAGCAAATAGCAAGAACAATAAGAGAAAGAGCAACCAAATGACACAAGAAATTATAGTAGTTCCCCAAATCTGGGTACATCCACTCTTCTACCACCCTGGTAGGAATCACTCTCAGATTTTTGATCAGGTGACTGCCACCAAGTAATATCTTTTTCTAGGGAGATATTGCAACCCTTATGCCTTTTGATCAGGTGCCGGAAAACTATTTGAAGTCTTTTGATCAGGATACCTCACAATCATGAATTACTTTTGAAGGGAGTAAGAACCCTGTACACAGAGGGGGGAAAGAAAGAGTTGAGTTGTCTTCTCTTTTCTCAAGCAAATGAGAGAAGACTTGAGAGTGATCCTGATGGAGTTAAGGCTTGTCCTGATGATCTTGATTGGTTCAGGAATCCAAAGCCTTGTAAAGGGTGTAGGTCTTGAATTCCAGAAAGTTGAGACTGATTGAAGATGAATGTCTCTACAGGCTTCCTGGATGAACACTTGTATGAAGAACTGAAAGTTTTTCTTCTTCTTTTTTTGTTGTCTTGTGTTCTCTAACAAAATCTGTCTATATCCTCTGCATAATAATTCTCTATCACTTTTATTCTCTGAGTATCTTTACTTTGAATAATTCCAAATTGAATTTGAAATGTCACACATTGATTAACTGCCAGAATTACGGGAACTTGTGTAATGACTATAAGAGAATTAACTCATTTCCCTAACTGTCCCGAGAATGGTTGTATAATAACTCTGTGAATACCAGTAATTAATGCTTGCCAAAGAACGGCTATATTCAGAGAATATATGCATTAATCACTCAGAGTCATATAAGCAATATAATAATCAGTCAATAAGGAAAACAATAACTGCAGAGAATAAAATGTTGATCTGGCAGTAATCGTTGATCTGGTCCTGAGATCGTCGAACTCAAACATCCTCTATCGTTGAGCTGAGCCCTGTGATCGTTGACCTGAAAATCTGCCTTCCAAACTGGGCTTCAAGATCGTCGAACTGAGATGGTTGATCGTCGATCTCTATCCTAAAAGTAGATCAGAGATCGTCGAACTAAGTTCAGTGATCGTCGATCTCAGCATTTAGAAATTTAACTCTGAGATCGTCGAATGCAGAATGAGGATCGTCGAGCTCTCTTCAGAGATCGTCGAACGACTTTTCACTTAGAAAAAAATTTCTGCCTTGTTCAGCCTTTGTTGTCTTCTAAGTCTCTGATGTCTTGGTCTTGTCTCACTGAGTTATTGACCTAACTGACACCTAAGACACTAGACTAGACCCTGACTATACAATGCGGGTCTGACTTAGCCTAGATTAGTGAACCTAGCCCAAATCCAAACTAGAGATCCAACAAGCTCCTCGTTGGAGTGATATTGTAGCCCGTCAATTCTGCACGAGCTCCTCTCCTGCAGACCGACTACTTGCTTCCCCGAGTCGACTCCATTCCCGGTTTTGCTTGACTCACGACAATGTGTCGACTCCAAATAGAAGGCCTCGAATGGAAGGGTAAATGTAAGTCTGTGTCCTTACACGAGCTCCTCTCCTGCATACCGACCATTGAACCTCCTCGAGGAGATCAAGTTCCTCGTTGGAGTGATATCATAGCCCGTCAACTCTGCACAAGCTCCTCTCCTGCAGACCGACTACTTACCTCCTCGAGTCGACTCCACCCCCGGTTGAGCTTGACTCCCGGCAAGGTGTCGACTCCAAATAGAAGGCCTCGAGTGGCAGGGTAAACGTGAGTCCGTGTCCCTGCACGAGCTCCTCTCCTGCATACCAGCCATTAAACCTCCTCGAGGAGATCAAGTTCCTCGTTGGAGTGATGACGTAGTCCATCAACTCTGCACGAGCTCCTCTCCTGCAGACCGACTACTTGTCTTCTCGAGTCGACTCCACCCCCGATCGAGCTTGACTCCCGACAGGGTGTCGACTCCAAAAAGAAGGCCTCGAGTGGCAGGGTAAACGTAAGTATGTGTCCCTGCACGATCTCGTCTCCTGCATACCGACCATTGAACCTCCTCGAGGAGATTAAGTTCCTCGTTCAGAACGTTGTCATAGTTCGTCAACTCTATACGAGTTTCACTCCTACAGACCGACTACTTGTCTCGACGAGTCGACTCACACCACTCTAGTCAGGCCTGGCTACTGAGAGATGACTATTCATCACCTGCCGAGCTCGGATCTTAATTAGGCAGGTGCGAATATATCTCGGGCGAGTAGGCGAGTATGCCCCGAGCGAGCAAGCGAGTACGCCCCGAGCGAGCAAGCAAGTATGCCTTGGGCACGTAGGCGAGTATGTCTCGGCGAGTATGTGAATTTGTGTTCAGACGTATATGCTTATGCGAGTTGATAGAACGAGTACGCGTCACGAGCACTCCTCCCCGAGCCTATGAGCCTAGCGAGCGATACCAACCAGCATACGAGAAGCAGATAGAATGGAAAACTTGTATAAATATATCAAGTGTATCATTTATTTAGATTGAGATATAAAAATGTCATCAGGTGTTTGCTTCACTTGTAAACCAAGGAAGTAGGATAATTCACCAATGCTACTCATTTAAAACTTTAAATGCATTAGGTCAGAAAACCTTTTGCATAGTTTTGAATCTGTTGAACCAAAAATTATATCGTCAACATATATTTGAACTAGTAAAATTTTAGATTTACGATGTCTAACAAATAATTTTGTATCTACCATGCCTCTACTAAATTTATTTTCTGAAAGAAAACTAGCAAGGGTCTTATACCATGCTCTTGAAGCTTGTTTAAGACCATAAAGGGTTTTGTTAAGTTTAAACACATAAGAAGAGTGAATTGGAGAGATAAAACCTAGTTGTTGTTCTACATAAACTTCCTCTTTGAGCTCTCCATTTAGAAAAGTACTCTTCACATCCATCTGATATACATTGAATTTCTTGAATGTTGTAAATGCAAGAAATATCCTGATATCCTCTAATCTTGGCACAGGAGCAAAAGTCTGATCATAATCTATGCCTTCCTCCTATGAGTATCCTTGAGCTACCAATCTAGCTTTATTTCTTATAATAACTCCTTGAGTATCCAACTTATTCATGAAGACCCATTTGGTTCCAATGACTGGATAGTCTTTGGGTCTTGGAACTAAGTCCCAAACTCTACATCTCTCAAACTAATTGAGTTCTTCTTGCATTGCAATGATCCAGTGGGGATCTTGTTCTACATCTTTGATGTATTGAGGTTCAATCTGAGAAATAAAACAAGCATGCATCTGATCTTGATTCAATTGATGCCTTGTTTGAACACCAACTGATATGTCTCCAATTACTTGAGATCTAGGGTGATCTCTAAGTGTGACAAAGTCAACAGGTGGAGTTGGTTCTTCAACTATTTGTGGTGCTAATTCCTCTAGTGGAATTTTATTAGCCACAATATTTTCTGCATAGATCTATGAATTTTCTTCATCACTGACATCATCAGTAATCTATTGAGAAGGATGTAATGTATCCTCTTGTGTTAGGATTAATTCATCCAGTTTCTCACACAGATTTGGTACCTGAAAAGAATCTATAGTAGAGGTATCTCTCTCCTTGTATAACATGTTAGTTTCATCAAAAGATACATGTATTGATTCTTCTATCTTAAGGGTAGATTTATTAAATACTCTATAAGCCTTACTGACATGATAATATCCGAGAAATATTCCTTCTGCGTCTTTGGCAAGAACCAGCAACTAGGATTCGCCGTCGCCAGTATCTTGTCGATATTCATCATCTCCGACGTCTACATCCTCTTCTTTTTCCTCGCCGCTGCTGTTGTCGCTGCTACTACTGGAACTGCTAGAGCCCTTCGACAAGGAAGGGACGCGATCGGGCGAGATGGTCTCCTCAGCTAGTAGTTCGGGGATGAGCACGTCAATGGTGAGCTGATTCTCTCCTTCGACGAGCTGCCCGTTGATCCTCAACCGCGCGAGCATGATGTTCCCCGCCGCCCGCTCTATCTCGCGGCGGACGAACGACCTCTCCCCCAAAAGAAATCGGACCGCTTGACGACCAACTGTAAATCATCCTCCGGCCGCGGCGCCTCCGGCAGCAGAGTAGAGGAGCTCGCGCGTCCCTCGGCGGCGACCAGCCGAGTCTCCATCTCAGCAGCACGAACTTGGGCCGCCTCCAGCTCAGCTTGCGAGGTGGTGAGCTTCTCCTCGCACTCAGACAGCTTCTTCGCAGCCTCGATCTCGGCGGCCTGCGAGATATCAACCGTCAACGAATGACCAGTCGAGAATCATCAAATCTCTCCAGTGGATAACGACTTACCTCATAGTCCTTCCAGCGGGCCGACTGCATGCTGAGGTCTATAGCCTTCTTGGAGACGATCTTCAAAGCCTCCGTCGTCTAAAATAGATTCCTAGCCGTGAAATGCCCTAACTCGGCAGATCGCGTGAACGAGCATATGGACTGATGGGCGAGCTCCGACGGGCCGAGCTCCAGCATGGACTCGACGTCGACTCGCCCATACAAGGCATAGAGGACGGCAAAGGCCTCCCCCTTGTCCTCCCAATCCGTCGACCATGACGGGAGGTTGGTGCTTAGCGACACCAAGTGCTCACCTGTCGAACAGGTCACCAACGGGGCGACCATAGGTGTCCACCATCCCTCGCCCGAGGTTGTAGTTTGAGTGGAAGCGGGGTGCCCGAGCTTCCAACGGCGACTCCTGGTCGTCAGTCTGAGGCGACGACACTTTCGCCTTCTTACTCGCAAGCCCCGACGATATGGCTTTCGCCTTCCCCTTAGCGATTTTCTTCCTCTCCCCAACATCAGGCGGGGGGGGGGGGGTGGGCTTCAGTGAGAGGGGTGGTGACTTTCTTCGCCGGAGGAAGCAACTTGTCGGGAAGCTCGTTGGCCATTGCAAAGGTCACTCGATATGATTAATACGAGATTCAATAAATAGAAGCGAGCAGACGAGCATACACCATCTCGCTTAAGTCTTACCCTCGTTGGGATGGATCGCTTTAAGCGAGTTGACGTTGAGCCACCAGTAGATAACGTCAAACCGGCGACCTCAGAAGGATTCGAACAACTGCTCGCGAATACCTTCCAAGATTGGCGGGAGGAAGGCGACATCGGCAGGTTGGTGCGGCCTTCCCAGAAGTCCCCCGAAGTCAGCGTGAACGACAACCAGCTGCTCGCTCCAGCGATGGACTTTGTTCGCGGTCCCCACCAAGGTACAGACGTGGCTGCTGAAGTACACGACCCCCTCCGAAGTCGTGGCGACGGCAAATATCCGACGGAATACGGAGAGGTCGAAGGCGATCCTCTCCTCCCGGAGGTATCAAAGGAACCTCATGATGATCGTCATCCCGTTGGGGTTGATTTGCGCGGGAATGATCCCAAGATATTGGAGGATCCCGCAGAATTCGTGTAAGACCCCTTTTTTTTAAACACCGGGGTCTTAGGCCCAGAACCGCCCCTTTGCGGTGACACCTTCTCGCCCTGAAGGGTCATCACTATAAAGCGCTGATTCTGCCGGCCAATTCGATCAAAGAAAGATAGCACAATAAAATAAAAGCAAGTCCACAAAAATCACATATATAGAATAAAAGTCTCCACAAAGGGAGTGTCCATAAAATAACATATCAGAGTACTAAAATACGGGCTTTTGCTCGGTACATCATGTCCTCACTACAGATCACTCATGCGGAAGCAAAAAACAGAACATCTACTCAAGGTCGAGACTCACGGTCCCGGCTATATGAACTCCGGAGCGAGACTGCCCCATCTCCAAGCGCACCGGTTTTTGGGGCTGCTCCCCCGTGCTGGGCTCCATGATTCCCTAAAATGATGCAGTTCGAAAACCGTTAGTCATAAAGACTAAGCCCTATCATCCCCTACCCCTTTCCCCATGGCTCCTAGGTACCGAACTGAGAGGAAGAAAGGGAAGGACATGAAGGTGGAGATTAAATAAAAGAAATAGGTGTCAGCGGAACTAATCTAGCAATTCTATAATAAATAATGGCAATAAGACGAAATGTGGAAAGTAACCTTCACTTATGTGAGAACACATAAGCCAAGGGGTCTTCTGCAAGGCTCCCATCGTATAAAAAGTCTCATACCAATTTATACGTTGGGGTGTCAGTTATCAAACATCGGTATATATGTATCAAAAATAACCTTAATTTATAAACTTGCCCACACAAGCTTATAGACCAAGGGGTCGTTTTGCAAGTCCTAATGTATAAGCGTCTCATTCCATTTATAACTTAGGTGTCAGAGGTTAAATGAATCGATTATGCCATGACATGCTAGTGGGTATGATGAATCATGCAAGTGCAACACACACCCGACTCTGTGCACACAGACATTTAGTTCCCCCTTTCGGAGTCGTTACCTCCCAGGATACCTCCGTAGTGGCAGACAGAAGCGGTGGGTTGGGCCTCGCCCATCTATAAACCAGTAAAGCACTACTGGTCAGACCTATCGTACGCCTCAACGCTTGGTGCACGAAGCGGACTCCTGCGTACTCTTGCCGGCTGGCGCACCGGACTTCTGTTGGCGAAGTGTTAATCACACTTGCCGAGTCAACGTATTGGCATCGGTGCATCGACCCTCCAATACCGAAGACCCACCACCTTAATTTTCTTTCCCTTTTATGCACATGCAAATTTAACGTATTCAGAATAAGAACTGAACCGAAGCTCCCCGGACTAAAACGTCCGTCTCAAACAATCGAGCCGAAACTCCCCGGACCAAAACGTTTGTCTCTTAACTAATTGAGCTGAAGCTCCCCGGACCAAAACGTCTGTCTCTTAACTAATCGAGCCGAAGCTCCCTGGACCATTCCGTCCGTCTCTTAACTAATCGAGTCGAAGCTCCCCGGACCAAAACGTCTGTCTCTTAACTATCCAAGCCAAAGCTCCCAACTATCTTCCTGTGCTATCTGTATTTATGAAATGTGTAGCCCTAATTACTAAGTTACTCTTTTCAGTTTGTTAATTCAGTTTACGTTAACCCAGGACTGCCACCGGTATTCCCTGTGAAGGGCTCTCAAAGGGCACTAGGAACTATGATGGTAGCTGAAGCCCATCATTCCCTTTCGCAAGGCACTTATTGTTATTGGTTGATTCCCTTTACTCATTCCCTTCTCATATTTCGATAGAATAAACTAGTGTGATTTTTATCCTTCCTCTCTTCGGGAAAGACGATCTTTCGTCGAACCCGAACACCTCTTAACTCTAGCCAACACCACTTCTCATTAACCTTCCCATCCTTATATGGTGAACACTTTCACATCCATCCAATTCAGCAGATTAACTAACTCCAATGTTGTGCCCCATCATATCCTATGACTGTTAACACAAATTGCTAATGACAGACTATCCTATGATATATGTCGAACCGGATAGGAAATGATCCAATACTCATCCAAATGCACTAACGTATTTACTAGAGGTATATCATGATATAATTAGCCTATAATCAGAAAACTATAATTTTTCTAATTTATCTGGCATTTAATTAATTTCCTCAAAAATTCCAAGGGCTACCAGTTTGAACATGAACTGCCCTAAGTACTCATGCAAGATGTCCAACAAAATTATAAAAAATATTATGTTATCCCAATATGGTAAATCCAAAGTATCACAATTTTTCTATCATCAAAAGAGCACTAAAACTATTTTAGCAATATTTTCAATCTTTCATTATTTATGAATCAAGTACAGAGAATATCCATCCAAAAATTATAAATTAATTATAATATGCAGATACAATCTTAAAAATAGCATTGACCAAGTTTCATAATTTTTCAGCAAGTATTAATTTCTGAATAAATTAATTATGAAAAATCTCTATAAGGTGGACTTGTAAAGAAAGTGTTGTAACTAAGATTCAAAAAATCATGAATAAATGTCTACAATCATATAATGGCCTGAAAGTCTCAATTCCTATGCCTCATAATTTTTTAACAGCAATATCATCCATAATTAATTTTTAAATCATAAAACCTCTTTTTAACATTTGTGAATGAAGTACTAGATTTACTCAACTAAAAATTATACAAAAATTCAGGAGCAACCATTCTGACCTAAAACATTTACTTCCAAAATTTCATGAGGTTTCAATGAACAAAAAGATCTAAATAATTAAAACGTCAATTAGGACTATAACAAACTTTATAAATGAAGTGTTAGAAATAAACATCATAAAATTCCAGTAAAATTGCTATAGGTTCTACCCATTCCAATACTTACTCTACCTTAGTTTCACAGCTTTTAGATAATGTTTAGTGACTGGTTTCACTTATTTGAGATTTTACCCCTAAACTAAGGTTAGAGTTTTGAGGTATCTACCTATCTCCAAATCCTCCGAGATTTCATTCAGATGATTTATATTATGCTAACGTCGACTCTACTAAGTTTCAAGGCAATATGAGGGCATTTTCCCCCATGTCCTTCACAACCCTCAAAACCCTCTCTTTATGGTTTGAGTTTGGATCCTAGGGTAAATCAACCCTAAATCACACCATTTTTCTCCAAATGGATTATAATAACCCTTCTAAGTCAGTGGTCAAAATATCAGTCTCTGTTGAGGTGATTTGACCGTTTCAACCTCTTAGTGTACTTTTTACTCAAAAATGCCTCATTAATACCTAGTTTAAGATAGGTGATTTCCTACCCAAAACTCATCCAAATGAGTTGGAATTTTGTACAGAGCTAGGTTTTATAGCCAGAGACCACTCACCAAATTTTGGAAGGGCTTGGAGATCATTTGACCACTTAAATAAATTACTCTAACTTTATTAAATTAAAACAAAAACCTTAGGCAAAGTATCTCCAAAAATTCCCATTTTTGGACAGCCTCTAGGTATGGCTAAGGGTAACCCCCTACCCAAATTTCAGGTCGTTGGACAAGGGACGAAGAGTGGGCATTCATTTTAGTTTCTGCCCAACTCTAGGTACAACTCCCACTAAAATGAGTGCTGCGGTCAAACCACTTACCTAAACGAGTTGAAATTAATTTTAAATAAAACTAGACTCAAAGGGCTACAACTTTCGTGACTGGCTATTTTTCCAAAATCGTCCTTTAAGTGCCTCGTTTTGCAGCATCAAAATGCGCCCATTTAATGAATCTTTCCCTTATATACTATATAAAAAATGTCTTTACGATGACTATCGGTCGACGGTGGTTTGGCCGCCGGAGGTGGCGGTTTCCGGCGGACCCGAAAATATATTTTTCATGGTTTTTCATGAAAATGCGAGATAAGTCCAGCTCTGTTGAGCACGAACTTCCTTTCTAAGATCCTAAGATCTACCCATAAAAGAAGAAGTAGAGGAGGACCTTATTCGCGGTTTGGAGGTGAGATGAACGTCGGGTTGCCATGGCGCGGTGGTGGCGTTGCCAAACTCCTACAGCAAGAACAACAACTCTAATCCGTTTGGTCAATAGTGTAAACTTATCATCTTGTTCTAAGGAGACTTTTATAGATCACCAAGTGGGGAGGGGAAAGGGTAAAACATTTAAGGCCATGAAGGTAAAATTTGGCCATGACATATCCCTTGTATTCAGCCACCTAGAGGCTGATGAAAACCCTTAGTCTCCTCTAAATAATGAGGGGAAGATGAATCAAGGATTTGGAATCAATTGGAGAGGAACTCTTGCTCTCCCATGACCATTAATGGCTTTCTCTCCTCTCTTTCTCTCTCTTCCTTATGAGAGAAATTAAATTCAACCACTTTTATGGCTGGTTATGGTTATTAAACTCCTCAAAACTGATGAGGGAGAATATATTCAGCCCTTGGAATCAAATGGAGAGGCCCTTGGTCTCCCTTGGTCATGAATGGCCCCTTTAAACCACTTTCTCTTTCCTCCATTAAAGAGTAAAATGGAGTTTTCTTTCTCCTAGTCATCAAGGCCGAATTTGTTCATCTCCCTAGCCTATTGGCAACCCACTAATTCATACTATTAATTAATTAGGAGGTGGTTAACCCCAATGGAAAAGGGCTTGAGCTTGGGTTAGCCTATTTAGGCTAATTTGACTTATTTCAAAAATTGAGTTGACCTTGGTCAAATTGACCATTTGGGTTGACCCTAATGGGTCCTTGATGACCCATTGGCTTCCCCTAAGGTCTAGGTAGGGTTGGGTATGGTTTACTTGGCACCTTGAAGGTCACTTGACCCTTAGTAAGGGCACTTTGACCACTTTGGGGCTAGAGTTGACTTGAGTCAACTTAGCCTCTTGGGTTGTCCCCAATAGGTCCTTGGTGACCCATTGACCTCACTTAAGGTCTAGGAAGACTTAGATAGGATTGGTTGGGCATATTAGGGGCACATTGCCCTTAGTTAGGGCACCTTGCCCAATTTAGGCCTATGATGGTCTTAGGTCAATTTGACCACTTTTGGTTGATTTCAATGGACCCTTAGGGCTCTAATGGACCTTCCAATAGTTTAGGGATATTGTGGTGGGGTCATGGAGTCATGGTGAAGCCCTATGGTCATCCTAAACTAGTGTTTAGAATTCTACTATTTGCAGACCATGGTGATCTCCACCTTCATGCCCAAGCTCACTTGGTCTTCTTGGGCTTCTTAGGGTTTTGTCATGATCTAGTCATGACAAAACCACTCATAGGGGTCTAGCTGGAAATGAGATGTTACAATTCGGGCCAGAAGGGAAGTCGCAGGCCGGCGTCAAAATGGCGCAGCGACAACACCAGCGCGCCCTCAACATAAGTGTTGAGTCGCTCGCCGCGAGCAGGGAGCCTCGCCGAGTATCCCTCCGACAGGTGGCTCTCCCTGAATGTCTCCAATTCCTTTTATGAGGTGATCGACTTCTTGAAAGCCGCATCGGCGAAGTGGATAACATGAGCTTGTCGACGGGCACTGGCATCATCGCCCTCCATCTTTGTGAGTTAACTAAGAGGAAAGAAGTGATGGGAAGAAGAAGGAAAGGAGGCGAGCAAAGAAGTTACTCGCGAGGTGGGGTGAGAAATCCGCAGCAACGTACTTATGTCTTACTTACCCCTCCTATTTATAGGCAAAGGCAAGGGGGGGGGGTCTGTCTCGGTGAGTATCAGTCGAAATCGTGGCGAGGAAGTATACCCTCCATCAACCCACCTCGCACGGTACAACAGAAGATGTCGCAACATTCATCAGAACCTGCATAATAAACTCGGCACAGCAAGCGACAGGATGCAAATACACTCATTAAAAAGAAAATAAGGTTTATTACAAAGTCGCCTACAACGAGTTCAACATAAAAAGAAAAATATTTCTAAGTCCTAGGAGGTCGCTCCGGAGGGTGTGGATGTCGCCCGGCACAGCCCATCTCACGCGCCCGCCGGAAGTGCTCTGTCTCCAGCGCCATCGCATCATCGCCAAGCCGCAACTACTCCTCAATCCTCATCAGCCGCCCCCACGGAACCCATGCTCGCCCGGATGCCAGCTAATTCGTCAAGGACTAGCTGCAGGCGGTGGTTGTTCAGCGCCAGCTGGCGATCATTCTCCTTCACCATATGGAAGCGCGCCTCGTAGCTCTCCAAGGTGGTCTGGAGTTCTTCCATCTTCGCCATTTGCACCTCCAGAATCGAGATCCGGCGATGAGGGTCGCAGATGGCGAGCTGGTCGAACTTGCTCTCTAGCTCCATATAGGCGCAAGCTGCAGCATGGCGATACTCGCTCCCCGACAACTCGATGGCGTCGATGAAGGCCACCCTAGGAGTCGTAGAGCGATCTATCAGGTAGAAGTCACAAGATTAGACAAGCATCTAAACGATCAGGGATAACAGCGGCAAGACATACCGCAATGAGGAGACCGGGACCGGCGCGGTGAAGGGATGCGATCGGGAACATCTCACCGACTAGAGGATGGACCACCCGAGTGATCGGCTGATCTGCCCTGCCCGTGACCTCCATAGTTGGAGTCTCCAACTCACGGCGGGAAGTAACTCGGCCACGATCTATTTGGCTTCTTCGGTGGAGGCGGAGCCTGCGACGAGCTTGCTGGCTGCTGCGAAGTCTTCAGCGGAGGAGGCGGGGGATGTCGCTGCAAGTCTGCTTTCTACTGGGCGGACAAAGGCGGCGGCGGCGGCGGCGGTAAAACGGTGCTCACTGCCTGAATAGAAGCCGCGTCCAGAGGCGGCGGCCGCGACAAGGGAGAGCTCGCCGCTGGCAGTGTCGAATCTCGCACGGAAGTATGAGCGGCCTTGCCCGTCGGGAGATCCTTGCTCCCTGGAGGGTCCCTTCTCGCCGGGAGATCCTTGCTCCCTGGAGGGTCCCTTCTCGCCGGGAGATCCTTGCTCCCTGGAGGGTCCCTTCTCGCCGAGAGGTCCTTCATCGATGGTCCCTTGCTCGCCGGAGGGTTTTCGTTCACCGAGGAAGTCTTCGACGCTTTCTTAGCACCAATGTTAATCTGGACCGTATGCGCGGTCTGATATGGCTTACCAGCTGCGAGGGCGAGCCATTTGAATTGTGACGTCGGACCGCAGAATCAGTAATCTTAGGCTGTCTTGATCCGAATTTTGGAGTAGAGATTTTTCCTGGTTTCAACAGGGGTGATGGAGGTTCGGCTAGTTGCACACCGATCTTCCTATAAATGATACCTGATCCCATCAACAATCATTATACTAATTTAAAATTAAGATTAATGCTTTTTTGAGACAACTTATGCTAATGGATAATTTTTATTCAAAACACAAACACAGTTTTACAGTTCTTTGTTTGTGCAGTTGTTAGAAAATCACTTATTTAAACTTTACTGATAAACTATTCTTTCATAAGCTGTCCGAGTCCAGCTTATGACTTCCCATAAGCGCTTTGATGGGGCCAAGTCCCTTTTATAATATATTTTGTGTGTGATTAGCCCACTTCCCCAACCCACTATCCAAATGGGGATCATGGGGGAATCGCCGCGCGTGCGATTGGCGCACGCAATCGCACACGATCCGCGTGCACGTGATCGTCTTCCTCGAACCGTCGGGGGTCTGACCGTCGGGGTCGACCCATCTCTCCCGCTGCCGGCAGGCCGGAAGCCGCACCGTGCGCCCGCGTGCCAGCTACTGCAAGGCGTGGAGGTTCCGCCGGCCGCCACGACCGGCGGAGCACCTTCCCTCCCGCTGCCGCCGCAGGAGGGGCCGAGCGCGGCCGGCCACGCCCCGCCCCTTGGAGGGGAAGGCTCGGTCGGCAGCCCCCTGCTCAGGCATGCTCCAGGCAGTCGGGCCTTGCGGCTGGCCGGTATCGGGCCTTGTGGCCGCCGCCGCGCCCGGCGTCCGGTCGGTATCGGGTCTTCCAGCCGGCGCCGCTCCCGGTGGCCGGCTGTCGTCGCGCCTGGTGGCCGGTGCCGGGACCGCACCCGGGGGCCTCCGTCGTGGCCGAGCCCGGTGCGCCGCCCGCCCGGGTGCGGTCGGCTGACCCACGCCGGCCGCACCCCCGTTTGGTGGATTCGGCGCAGCCGCCCTGAATTATAATAACAATTTTACCATATAATTATAATAAAATTTTACTTGCCAGCTATTTATGGAATTATATTTCCAGGTTAAGTACATCACTCAAGTATTGCTTGATGGGCTGCCTGGAAAGTCATTTTTATGGGCCGAATTTCCTTCGGCCCATTACCCATTCTACAGCCACGCTTTGAATGCTGGTTACCTCGCAATTTACAATTTTTAATAAGAAAATATATGACATAATTTAATTTATTTTAAATTTAATATTCAATTGCACAAGCAGCCACACGCGCCGGCGCACGCAGACACTCCCGCACGCACCCACGCATATACACACACGCGCACGCGCACTCACAGGCACGTTCACACACACAGTCACGCACGCACGCACGCACGCACGCACACACGCACACACACTCACGCACCCGCACGCACACGCACCCACATGCACCCACGCACACATAGGCGCGCACACGCACGCACGTGCGTCCACACAGCTTCGAGGGAACGGAGGATAGGAGTGATAATTTGATGGCGGGGAGGTGGAGGAGAGTAATTAGAGAGCAAGGGGGGTGTCATGTGCAAGCATGTGCAAGCGTCCGGTTGCAACCATAACAGCTAAGCAGAAAAAGGGGCCCACCAGCATCCACGTGCATAACTTCCTAAATTAATTAAACGCCATCTCCCATCCACGTCATCCAGTCCATAGTCCCTAATTAGCAAATTGCCGCTCTGGATATGGATCTTTACCTGCCCAATTAATTCTCACCTTTATAGCCCAAAGTGATTATGGACTGCCCGGCGGGTTAGCCAACTGCATATGGCCAGCTAATCTTTTTTTTTTTTTGCCCTTTGGCCACGTGCCCTTATTCCGACGGGCCGGACTTACGACGCCGACGCCATCATATTGTATCGGAGCCGCACAGAACCCGAACGAATTGTCGCATATTATTTAGGTCTCATTTCAATTTTGAAACCATAATGTTCAACAATAAGGGTCGGGTCGGGTCGGGTCGGGAATTCAATCCTTTCATTTTTTTAAAAGCAAACTAAGGCTCTGTTTGACAAGGCGGCGACGGTCATGAACACGTGAGTTAAATTGTCATTTTTTAACGCTTATCTAAGGAATTTCATTCACTTTTATGTTCAAACGGATGATATTTATTAGGCGATCATATCCTTAACGAATGACGATTTAACCCATACGTTTATGACCGCCACCACCGTGTCAAACGGAGCCTACGGCTTTTTTTGGGCTAGGGTTTTTTTGATCCTCTTAAGTTTGGTGTAGTGAAATTTACAAACAATGTAGGAGTAGAAATAATGTTGATAATGTTTGTGAATTTATTGTTGGTATTGTATATTTTTGTAGAAAGGAATATCTATTGGTATTTAAATGTATATCTTTACAAATAATTGTAATAAGAGGTGAATATTTTCCTTAATTTATTCGCGCCTCTCATGTATGACTGCGTATTGGCGGGGCCGACCTTCCCTGGCCCTCGCAACTTGCTTTAATCGTCGTCTTTTTCCATCTTAACATCTCTTGTATTTTTCGCATTCAAGAAATTACACACAATCCCTCAATTAAAAGTACTCATGCATGAAAAAGTTTTTAATAGAGCTCTCATGCCTACTATAATAGGTTGTTATTAAGCACGCCAACCGTCTTTTCAAATAACGCAGTCATTAGACATGACGGTGGTACTTTATTAAAGTTGATCTGACATACACGATGATATTTGCATGAGCAATGTATAACTCATTTATACATTAGTTATTTGATATTTTATTTATTTTAAGATATATTTATTAATCGATATCGACAGAGTCCCGTGCCTATTGTGGTTAGCCTTAGGGGATAAGCCTTGTACCAATCACTCGCATGTGTGTGTGCATGCATGCATGCATGCATGCGTGAATGAAATTCGATAGGTGGGCGTTAACGCATGACAATTTAACCCTCATGTTCAAGACCGCCACCACCATGCCAAACGGAGCCTAAGTATCGATAAGGAACCCCTGCACGTTTATTTCCCGGTGAAAATTTTACTAAGGTCAAGCATGAGTTGAAAAGGAGGACCAAATGTCGGTGCCGAATTTACCAACTGCTAGTCCTTGCTCCACTAGTACTACCTTTAATAAAGTCACTGTGGCGTTGTTGTAACCGGGGTCTGTTCATATATCTATACTATATTAAAAGAGAACAACATTCTTTTAATTAAGCATTCATTTTCAGATTTTACCCTTCTTTATTAAAAAAATATTTATTTTTTTTAAACCAACGTATTTTTTTCTTTAATTTTGAAAATTGTGTTATCATATAAACGAGTCATCTACCTGCAATAAGAAATGTATTATTCCCGTTGCTCACAAACTCGATCATGTGCACACCACAAAAATGAGCAATGAGCAATGAGCACGGGAGGCCTCCGGTGAACTATTGCAATTAAGGGACTGTCTTAATTGGTCGTAGGGACAGAGCCCCGTGAATTCACTTGTACTATGTCAAAAGGGAAAGCACTTCTTGGTTTAACATCCATCTTTCCGATTTTACCCCCTCTTCGTTAAAAATTTCCAATTTCATTAATTCAACCCAAATGCAACCGAGCGGGACCCACCCTCCAGCGAAATCCCACGCGCCCAGACGTGCGTGCGGCCTGTTGACGCCACCTCCACCGGCCGTTAACCACAACGGCAGTCATCCCACGTGCCTTTAAGCTGTCAGACACGTGAGAAAGATATCCTCCGCAGACGGGCACCGGTCAGCTGCCCGTCTGCCCCCTACACGACAAAAGCTCATGCATCCCTCTCTCGCCATTTCCCCACAGCAAAGCCATTGGCCAAACTGCAAGGTGGCGCACATGGCCTCTCTCTCTCTCTCTCTCTCTCTCTCTCTCTCTCTCTCTCCTCCCACCTTCTCTCACTTCTCTATATGACCTCTCATCGTTTCTTCATCTCTCACTCTCTCTCCTTCCATCCTCTCTTCACCTTCTTATTCCATGAAGAAGACATGGAGGTTTCCGGCGAGGCAAAAAGTCAAGAGGACGTCGGCGGCAAGGAGAGCCGCCGGAAATAACCGGGCCACGGTGAGGAGGAAGATGACGGAGTTGAAACGGCTGGTTCCCGGCGGGGAGGAGCTCTTGCCGGAGCAACTCTTCGTTAAAACGGCCAACTATATTTTCCAACTCAAGGTTCAAGTTAGACTCCTCAAGGAGTTGTCCCACTTGTACATGGCCTGAGATCTTAATTAATTTCATGGTAAATATGTGATATATATTATTAATATTATTATATTTAATTTTTAATTTTTTTTTAATATAAAGGTTGGGGGGATTAATATATGCATGTAATTGTTTTTATTTATAAGAGAGGTGTTGATGATATGTTGAATTATGTGTGTGATTTTGTGGGTGGAGAATTTCTAGCTAGCTCTTTTATTATTTATTATTGTATTATTGTTTGAATATGATTTTTATTATTAATTATGAGATCATAATTAAGAAAATACAATTTATTTATTTTGCAAAATTTAACTAATGCAAGATAGATTCACATTAATCTCGACTAACATAATTTTTCTTAATTAATGGATCACTTAAGCTTTATTCGTCACTCCGGTGAACGCAGTAGTTATGAACCGGTATTCGTGAACGTCCGTTCTTACCTAAGGAATTAATTATTTCATCCACTTTTTATATTCAAATCTCTTTTATTTTCTTGGTGATGCTCGTAATTGTTGTGTTGGTGGTGTTCTCGTCCAAACTCACCAGATTAGAGCACAAAAATCATGCGAAATAGAACCCTAATCGTTTGGGGAAAAACTTTTTTAAATTTTTTTTGTGTTAGAAGATCGGCCTACTATATTTTGGAAAAAGTTGGCATAAGAATTATGGATTTTGAATTCAATACTAAATTTAGGACTACCTAATTGTCCGTTCGGTTCGACGATTTTGAGCGTGTGGTTTTGGTTTTGGCATGAATAATTCATTTGAGACTGTTCAGATGGACAGATCGAATCCGCCATATTGGAAATGGAAATGGCTAAAACCGCGGGATTTCATTTATACCTAGCGCGAATTCTTACCTCCTCAGATGAGTTTTCCGGCGACGTTCTTCCCCCTCGCGCCTCATCCTCCCCGGAGAAGAAGAGGCCGAAGCTAACAATTTTGCCACTGATACTACCATCGATTGTTCTTTCTTCTGCCCCTGATCAGGAGACCTTGCCGCCCCATTCACCTCCTCGTCCTCGACTCCGCTGAAGTCATCTTCCGCGCCGATTCCGACGACGGCTGTCGCCGCTCCTCCGAGATCTTTACCGCGCTGCTTCCGCTACCGTAGAGGCTGCGTAAAAACCTTTTTCCAAATCTGCTTCTTCCTCGTTTTGGTGCTGTGAAAATCCAGTCGATTTTTTGCTTTAGGGATAGCTGTTTTTCTTTTCTCCACGTCCATTCCAGGGATAGCTATTAATCCTATGATGCTTTTTTTGTGCTCTTCCACATTTTGGTGTAGAGAAATTCCACAAAATGGCCTCTGGCCCTCTCCTTTTTTTTTTGTGCTCCTCTTCACTTTATTAGCAATATATTAAATTTTTTTTATATTCGCAGTTCAATTTTTCATTCTCATCCCAAATTTTCGTCATTTTAGTTAGTAAATGTATTAACAAAAGAAGTTGCATAGGATCGAACAAAATTGCCAAATTTCAATTCTTGCTGCTCTAAAACATCTTGCTGATGAACAACATAATTGGAATTCAGAAAAACCAAAACCTTCTGGTTCAAAATTGCCAAATTTCAATTCTTGCAGCTCTAAAGAATCTTGCCGCCGAACAACATAATTGGAATTCAGAAAAATCAAAACATTTTGGTTTTTGGTCTTACTGAATTCTAATTCTTCAAAACCAAAACCTGTGATCCGAACCAAAACCCGTCCGCCCCTCCCCGCGCGCGGCTTCTCTCCCCTCGCCGGCAACCGTCTGTCGGTGAGGCGGTCACTCTATCGTAGCAAACCTCCCTCGACGTCTGATCATCCCGCCGCGATCGCCGCCGTCCATTTTGTGGGTAACCACCCACTAACTGCCATGATTAGTGAGGGATTATCATTAATTAAAAATCGGTCTGCATGCAGTAAATATTACGTACATTGTATACGCCCAAAACTATATTAAATATGATCTACAAATAGTAATTATGGGTGGGTGCAGTGCGCTAATAGCCACGTAACCACCTCCCGGAGCCTATAAAAAGGTCACAGGACCCCCTTCATTTCCAACTTTTTCTCCTCCCAATCTTTTTCTTCCTCAGGTCAGAGCTTTGCCGAAATCCTTCTACGAGCCTCTTCCACCAGCCGGGCCACCCGAAAATCCGTTTAAGTTCACGACACTCTCAAGAAGATGACGTTTTGTGAGACATTCCGCAAATTCTTCTACGTGCTCAACACTACTCAAGTCATCGCCTACACATCAGAACCGTACCGGTCACGTAGTTTTTTACCCATTTAAGGGGTTTTTTTCACGTTAAAATCGCCTTGTATGCTTTTACTTATTCTGTGACTACGCGCGCGCTCAACCACTCAATGGGCTAAGACGGCCTAGTTTAGTCCGATCTACCAGGAATGTTGAGTTGACCACAAAAACTATATATGGGTGTGCTGTATATACGTGTTAAGTGTACATGCTTATATACGCTCCTTTTGAACTGCGTCTTATACATGCATTTTTCATCTTTTATGTTGAACACTTTTTATTTGAAGTCGTTTAGGCTTCCGATTTGGACCCCAAAAAAATCACGCCGAACCGTACATATGTTTCACAAGATTTTTTTCGGGGGCAAAATTGAGGTTTTAAACGGCTTCAAATCAAAAAATGTTCAACATGAAAATGCACGTATAAAACGCAGTTTAAAAAGACACGTATATGTTTATATACGCTTTAAGTGTATATGCATTTCACCGTGTGTATGAACACTTTTCATAAAAATGCACGTATAAAACTCAGTTCAAAAAAGTGTGTATATGCTTAATTATATACACTTAACTCTTATATGACACACACACACGCACACACGCAAGGGCGCGAGCGCGGGCGCGTTACATAGCTACGCATGTGCTCAATGCTCTCGAACACCATTCAATCGCATCCAAGCGGGCTTCGCCCGTACTCGATACATAGCTGCACGCTGCACCCACAACATATACATATGAGTACTCAAAATGATCGTTAAGAAATCTAAGTCACAATTATATTTTTTATTTTGTAAAAAACTTATATTTTGACATACAAAAATTAATTTCTCTTCTCTCTCTTTCTTTCACCTTTCCCTCTCTTTCTCTCTCCTATATCTATAATAATATACATAAAAACTACAACAACAGCTGCAACCTCCTGCCCCGCCCTCTCTCCTCCCTCTCTTTCTCTCTCGAACCGAAGTAACTTTAGTAGCTCCATTCTTTTTCATTTGTTTAATATAAACATAACGGACGACTGCAAAATTATCAATAGAATATTCTAATTTTGAATTCATTTATGAATTCATATTTACTTTATAATAATTTAGATATATATATAGTTATATATATAGTTATGTAGTTATATAGGTATATAGAGTTATAGTTATATAGGCATATAGAGTTATAGTTATGTGTGTGTTGATTGCATGTTTTCTTAGGCTAGCAATGCTATGAATTAGGTAGTTGTACTTGTGTAGTGGTTGAAATTATTTTTATCAATGTAAAAATAGTTAGTTGTACTTGTGTAGTGGTTGAAAATAATTTTGTGATCATTAAAAAAAAAGTTAGTTGTACTTGCAAATTTCATTGATGGTTAAGTTGTTGCATTTTTCTTTCATATTTCCTAAAAAAGGCAGTAAATGTGATGAAATGGACTTCTTTTATCTTCTCCAAAATGATTTGGCTTACTCAAAATTAAATTGGTAGTATGTTAGGATGTATATTTAGGGAAGCAATGAAACAAAATGATTTTCTTTTAGCTTCTCTCGTCAAAGTGTTGATGATTTTTCGAGCCGACCTATAATCGTGAAAAAGGCGAGATCGAGGCAATCACTGTGTCAGCAACGAAACTAAGATTTTGCCTAACTCACACACTAAATAAAAACTAATTCTAAATGATATCATTGTTGTTTGTGTTAGAAATGCATAAAGTTCAAACAAAATTCTCCGTTTGTCAATTCATGGGATTTGTCATACCCGCAAAAAAACAATCATTGTCGTAAAAGAAAAAGGGCACACTCGATGGATGCGTTTTTTCTTGTCTCCGGGAAACCATTTAAATGTGTTATTTCTAATCATCATCGTGTCTTTCAATGTGTTTTTTTAGAATAGTCTTATCTTTCAAATATCGAAATCCATGAGTAACAAATATTGTGGATCAAAACACATTTGTGGAAATATATAACAATAAAAACAAAATACAACATCATATCTTTGTTGCCAACCCTTATATTCGAGGAACATATCTAAAGCGCTCTATAACCAGGAAAAATGCGGGATCGAGCCAACCACTACGTATATAAGTCGTAGCTAGACATCACTGTCTTAACTCTTAAGGGTCAAGTCGGCTCCCAAGTGAAAATATATAAAATTATCATCTTTGAGAAAATTATTATTTTTTGAATAAACATCATCATTCTTAAAAAATATATTTTTAATATTTTCACACGACCAAATGAGAAATATAATTATCTTCATGATCCTGGAATAAAAAAAAAAACATTTTTTTCACTTTTAAATAGGAATATACACGTGGCAATATATAAATGAAACCAGTAAGTTAACCTAATGGGCCAAATTTTTGAACGTATACTCTAATTAATTGGGCCGGGCTTTTACTATTATAAACTTGGAATATCATTTCCTCTCGAGGCCATGTTTGAGAATACCGCTGGAGATAGCACTAGCACTGTCGAAGAGAAGACAGTAATGAGCTGTTTGACACGGCGGTGGTGGTTGTGAACTCAGTGGTTATATAACGTGGTTCTTGAATGCCAGCCCGAGCTCATTTGAGTTCTGTTTGGCGCGGTGGTGAGCGGACACGAACACGGTGGTTACGAACAGTCGTTCGTGAACTTACGACCTTGCCTAAAGAACTTCGTCCACTTTTATGTTCAAAACTATGCACCTTTTTTTATGGCTATCATAGCCATTGTCATACCGAACATACGTTCTATGTATGATAGTGACATTTTTTTTGTCCAAATTCACTGGAGCATGTTCAAAATTAGTATTTTTTCCCTTAGTGTCGGTCATAATAGTTGTCATGAAAAACACATATTTTAATAATGATGACATTTTCATCCGTAATCAGAGGAGCAAAAATGTCACGCACTAAACGGATCCTTAAAACCTACACATTCCGTGGGAAGGTAGAAGGAACCCTCATTTCGTTAGAAGTGATACCAAAAGCAAGGACAATTTAATAGTATGAAATTTTGTTTTTTTTTGTAAATGTAACTATAACAACAATATATATAATTATTTGGAATATGTTCGAGAAGAAATCTTTTGTGAGTAGCGTGCGTAACACTGCTTTGAAGAAGCTCTCAATATTTTGATGTGAGCGGGTCATCTAAGAAGCACAGAGCACCTTAACTCCTTCCTAATGAAGCAAAGTTTAAGAACCCAAAATAAAGAGTAAAGAAAGTCAAAATGATGGTATATTAATGATGTTGTGACGAGCAAATTGTGAAGTGACAACTAGTAGTAATTGTAAATAGGTGATATATATAAAAGAAATTGACTAAGGCTATGCTTAAGAGGCAAACATGCTAGGATTTCTGCATGGCAATATTCTGCGCTTTGAGTTCCCTTGTTAGGCCGTCTGTTTGGGGTTGGTGAGCTGAGCTCCAGCTCCGCATTTTAGAGCATCTCCAATGGGGATCTCTATATTTAGAGATTCCCATTGTACCATGTTCTCTAAATATAGGGAACTTGGTTAGAGCAACTCCAATCATGTTCTCTATATTTAGAGAACATGATGTATTTTTGTTTATTTTAGCTATTTTAGGTTTATATAAAATATATTTTAGGTTTTTATAATATGTATACATGTATTTTAGATTTATATAAAATATATTTTAGGTTTATATAATATATAATATGCATTATTTTATTTTATTTATATGTTATTAAGGTTTTAAATTTTTTTTAAAATTTTAAATTTGATTGGTCTCTAAAATACAATAAACATTACATAATTTAAAAAAAAATATTACAGTAAACATTACTTAATTTAAATGAAAATATTACATTTAGAATTTAAACTAAAATTCTGGAAGGTCATCACTAGGCTCTATCCGACTTCCACGCGTGCTTTCCCCTTGTCGTTCTTCTCCATACCCGGGTATTCCATAGATGCTTCCTCCATATTGACTTCCTCCTTGTTGGTCTCCTCCGAATTGAGATCCTCCAAATTGGCTTCCCCCGTACTGAATTTCTCGGTAGTGGCTGTCTCGGTACTGACTTTCTCGGTACTGTCTTCCTTCAAATTGAGGTCCTCCGAATTGCGGCCCTCCAAATTGAGATCCGACGTATGGGCGGCCTTCATACTGACTTCCTCTATAACCACTACCTCCATACATGCCTCCTCCATATTCAGTTCCTTCGAGCGATGAAGATCCTCCAAAAAGTGGTTTTCTCATGTTTCTATTCATAATTTCTTATTTTTTTGTCGAAAATACTGCCGCTCCGGAGTTCCTTTAATGCTATCCAAATCTATCATCATGATATCGTGATCTTGTTTAGCGCTCTGAAGATCTAGTTTTCTTTTTTGATTTTCTGTTTTTAATCTCATGAGCACTTGGATAACAGACATATCGTTTGCTCGTTGTTCTTGCCCTCTCTTTAATACCTCTAAGATTTTTTCGTTTTTTTAGTATGAGCCTCAATATCATAACCCTTACCACTCAATTGTCTCATCCTCTCTTTTTCTTATTTTCTCCCAGTAGGTCGATTATTGGAAGTTGAGATTGGAGATTCTTCATCCCTAGTACTACCAGGATTCAAGTCATTGCGCTATTTGCATTTAAGTCTATTCCTCTCCGTTGACTGGGAGAGTTAGAACCTAATGTTTGTGACATGTCAATATTTTGAGAGTTAGATCCTGGCGTATCCATCCACTTCTATGTGTTTTTTAAGATATTCCAAACATGCTCGAACATGAAGCCTTTCTTCTCTTTTGAATCGGAGGTATATAACATTTTGGCTTCATTGAGCTAAAAAAATTATTTTAATCACACATTATTTAAGGAATTTAGAGATTTAAATTCTAAAAAATACTTACAATATCAAGTTCAGATGCACCGCTGGGATTTCGTTTCTCTATCTGTCGAATACATCCTCGGAATTTGGTTGTTTTACTTGCCAAAAAGGACCAATGACAAGAAAGAGATTTTGGGGTTCTCTGTCCTACGCAAGTTTGAGATCTTGTATTGTTAAAAATGATTGAAACTCTTTCCCACAGTCTGTGCTCTTTTTGATTACTCCCCAAAACTGGTTCTTCCGATACCTCAAGCCAAGCATAACATAGTGTTTGATCTTCTTTTAGGGAGAATGCTAGCCCACGGTTGGCAGACATGACGACAAGTAAAGAAAGTAGAGAGTGCTTGATTTTGGAGATAGAGTGATGGGAACTTAGAGAGAGTGCTGGAATCCAATACTTATAGAGAGTGTTGGAATGGGTACTTATGAAAAAACAAGGCTCCGGATTGATGATGACAGGATTGATGAGACAAAAGAGAGGCTTGAGTGGAGAGGGAATCCAATGCTTGAGAGAAGGCATCCAATGCTGGGAAAAAACAAGGCTCTGGAATTGATGTTGACAGGATTGATGAGACAAAAGAGAGGCTTGAGTGAAGAGGGAATCAAATGTTTGGGAAAAGGCATCCAATGCTAGGAAAAAACAAGGCTCTGGATTTGATGTTGACAGGATTGATGAGATAAAAGAGAGGCTTGAGTGGAGAGGGAATTCAATGCTTGGGAGAAGGTATCCAATGTTGGAAAAAAATAAGGCTCTGAATTTGATGTTGACAGGATTGATGAGACAAAAGAGTGGCTTGAGTGGAGAGGGAATCTAATGCTTGGGAGAAGGCATCCAATGCTGGGAAAAAATAAGGATCCGGATTTGATGTTGACAAGATTGATGAGACAAAAGAGAGGCTTGAGTGGAGAGGGAATCCAATGCTTGGGAGAAGACATCCAATACTGGGAATCCAATGCTTGGGAGAAGGAATCCAATGCTTTGGGATCCAATGCTGGCAATCTATATAAACGCCACTTTAAGATAAGCAGTGATACTTTCAAAATAATACTTCCCTCCTTAAAAAATGAACTATGGAGAAGGGTCATCCCATTTGCGATCTTCATCATCTTCAGGTGATGATGAATATGATCAAACACTTCTCAAGTGGGAAGAAAACCTTGATAAATGGGAGAATAAAGATGAAGTTTTAGCTCGCATGTATGCCTCCAACAATGTCATAATCGCAGCTCAGCTTCAAGAAGATGCACGTCCGCGACGCAGAGGTTCAATACCTAGCCACGTGGTAATCAATCGGGGGAGGATTGAAGGCAACACTAGACTTTAGAATGATTACTTCTCTGAGCACCCCACATATGGGAAAACTTTTTTTCGACGAAGATTTCGCATGCGAAAAAAATCTTTTCCTTTGCATTGTCACTGTAGTGCAAGAGCACGATAATTTCTTTGTTCAAAAGAAAGATGGTGTTGGTAAGTCTGGACTATCAACAATACAAAAAATTACAGCAGCATTTCGTATGTTAGCATACGAAACATCAACTGATAATCACGATGAATACATTCGAATTTGCGAGTCAACTGTGATTCAATGCTTGAAAAGATTTTGCAGGGCAATTGTACAATTATACAAAGATGAATATTTGAGATATTCCAATGCAAATGATGTAACAAACTTACTACAAAAAAGTGAAGAACGAGGTTTTCCAGGGATGTTGGGAAGCCTAGATTGTATGCATTGGCAATTGAAGAATTGCCCAATGGCATGGGCAGACCAATATTCAGGACGTCATGGTAGACCTACAATCATTCTCGAGCCAGTAACATCATATGACCTGTGGATATGACATACATTTTTGGCTTACCTGACTCTAACAATGATATTAATGTCTTGTAGTCATCCAATTTATTTACAAACTTAACACAAGGTATTACGCCTCCTACCAATTATACAATATTGGGTAAAAATTATGATGTTGGTTATTATTTAGCCGACAGTATCTATCTGAAATGGTCAATACTAGTTCAAACTTTTCTCATACATAAGATAAAAAACAACACTTCGCAATGATGCAAGAGGCATGTTGAAAAGATGTAGAACGAGCATTTGAAGTTCTTCAATCACGCTTTACAATTATTAAAGGGTCCATGTCGTTTTTGGTATAAACATGTGTTACACGATATCATGACTGCATGCATTATAATGCACAATATGATTATCGAATACGAGCGAGATGAAAATGAAGATATTATTTCTCCACCGCCGTCAACTCAGAATATTGAAGAGATGGACACAAGTGAAGTTAAAAGATTTCGACAGTTCCTAAATCGACATAAAAAATCAGAGACAAAGAGACATATTTTGCACTTCGAGATGCACTGATTGAACATTTGTGGGCACGATATGATAATGAAACAATGTAATTTGAAAAATTGTATGCATTTTAATTTGAATGTATTTGGATTTATGTGCAATTTTATTTAGTAAATCGTGTTCTCTTCCTCTTTGTATGATCAATAATAATTAGAAAGTATGCAATAGTAGTCTCGTTTTGTAGGTCCCGAAAAAACAAATTTATTGGTGTATTATATGTCAAGATTCGAAAAATATTTTAGCAGCTACGCAAGTTATTGTGTAATACAATTTTTTCTTAAATATAATAAATAGATAATTAAAATACAAAAAAATAGAGGCCGGCATTTCCTCTCCCCTCCTCTAAATTTAGAGGAGGGAGAGAAAATGCCGCCTCCTCTATTTTTAGAGCCTCAAATGCCGAAGCATTGGAGAGTTCCAGCCTGCATTTCTGGAGAAATGCAGGCCGGTTGGAGCTGCTCTTAGGCTACCTTCGGGGGAGCCGGAGTTCCAAAGAGGGACGAAGTGACAAATAGAGTGCGATAAATTGTATTTTCAAAACTGAGAAAATTATTGAAAAAGCTCGACACCCCATATAGGTGACCAATCTCCCACTGTAGTTCCCGTCATCAATTTCATGGAAAAATTTCTAGTGTGTAAAATCAAGCAAGATATTTTGCAAAACCCGAGGACCCTAAATTTAAAATTAGAAATCATTTGGAAGAATATTGCAAAATTTATACATTACAATCTGTTATGCAATCGGACCAAGTACCGCGGTAGCGCAACGAAATATAGCCGAGCAATTTCAATGGTGCAAAATCATAAACCAGAAGAGATTCCACAAATACACATACAGATGACAAAATAATATACGTGATTCGGAGATGGGCTTCTACGTCCACGGGGAGAGCGCGCCGAAGAAATTCACTATAATGATGAGCAGTTATAGATTACAACAAAGACTGTAAAGGTCGAGCAATAAAGAGAAAACCGAAAAACTGAAATGGAGCTGTCATTGGGCGATAGTGCTATCGTCGTGCGATATTGCGCGAACCAAGTTTGTTGTCTGCACCGCTGCTGCTGGTGTCGCTTGCCTTACTAGAAAGGCTGCCTGAGAGCGTCACTGACCCTCTTCCGCACAGCCAAGCCGCATGAGGAAAAACCCAGAACCATCGCTGTAAACGCCGTCTTGCCTGGACTGCACTAGAGTCGTCGCTGCTGGACAACCCCGTATCCACCCGATCCTGCTTGGACCGAGACCTGAAGCCGCCAGAATGTCCTCCCGCTGAAGCCGCCTGAATCTCTCACTGCTCCCTCTAATGGCTCTCACAGATTTCTCTCTAATTGTTTATTGGCATGGGGGGGGGGGAAGACTGCTCCTTATATAAGAGAAAATCCTCTTTTAAATTAGGAGACAAACTAAATAAGAATTAGCCCCAAAATAAGCTCAGCCGGCCATAGGAGATTGCCCCAATATCCTCCTAATGATATTCCTAAAATTGGATTAGCCCGGATTAAGAATTAATTTGGCACACGGATCGTTGAGGTGTCACGATCTCAACAATCTCCACCTCGACATCTCATGCAACGAACTCCACCTCCAGCTTGGATCACCCCTACCGGCGTCTACGAACCCCCTCTCCCTGGGGTCTCTGCGATCAACATGCATCAATATGAGCCAAGTCAAGACTGTTCTTGAACTTGAATCCTATCACTTATTTTGCCCGCATGTTCGCACCGTTATCCTCCGTAGAGATCTTCCACAACTTCATGCCTCCACCTCCAGCGAACTCCCTCGACTCCTGGTAGCGCACATCGATGTGCTTTGTTCTTGCAGGATAGATCGGGTCTTTTGCAAGACAACTCGCATTATGACTATCACTGTGCATCTCCACCGCCTTCTGAGTAATCCTGAGTTCCTTGGTGGGACTTTTGAGCCAAATGGCTCCCCTTGCGGTGCCTGGGCACTTCTGAGATGACACTCTTCCCTTCTTCTCCATGGATGCGAAGAATTTATCTTCGCCAAGGCCCTTCCTCTGCGCGAACTCCTTCGCCACGAATCTTATCTTGTTCCTCCACTTGTCCTTCCTAGCTTTCCCCTACGAGCGGTCTCTGCTCTCTATAGCTTTTTCATAAGAACCAGGATTTGAGGAAACAGACTGAAAGACATATGCTACCGTGTCCTGTAGCCTGAGAGGCAATCTGACCTCTCTCCTCGCCCTTCCACCCGTAATCATGGTACCGATCTGTCTGTAGAGAGTACCAAAACGCTCTCCTTTCATGACTACCTGTGCGACTCTTTTTACCTTCAAATGTCCGTCGTTGCCAGTATAAGAATACCCGGCAGCCTCCAGAGTGCCTAGAGAAATCAAGCTCTTTCTCAACTTGGGCACAAACTGAACGTTGGTGAGTATCCAGACCACTCCGTCGAACATCTTAATCATGATGTTACCAACTCCCAACACCTCACACTCTGAGTCGTTCCCCATAAAAATACGACCACCTTCACACTGCCTAAAGCTAGAGAACCATTCTATGTTCGGGCACATATGGTACGAGCATCCTGTATCCATGATCCAGGAACCTGTGGTCTCGAGGCTAGGTGAGACATGAAGAACGTCAACATTGTTCTCATCCTCAGATGCCACTGCAGCCTGATGTGGCTCATGCATCTGCTCCTTAAACTTTCTCTTTGGGCAATTATTCTTCCAGTGCCCCTCCTCCTTGCAGTAGTGGCACTTAGTATTCCTGCCTCCGGACTTAAACCTAGGTCGGTTTTCCTCCTTGCCTTTTCCTCTCGATCTACCCCGGGCTGGGGCATTGCTCTTCACGAATAAGCCCTCGTCGGGTCCAGGTATCGACTTGCTTCTCGTTTCGTTTGAGAGCAGCGTTGCCATCACTTATTTCATCCTCAAGGTTTCCTTCTCATACAGAATCGTGGTGACCAGATGATCGAAGAACTTCGACAATGAAGACAACAGGAGAAGAGCCTGGTCTTCCTCCTCGACCTTAATGTCTATACTATGCAACTGAGAGATAAGTTTATTAAACACATTCACGTGATCAAGCAGTTGAGTGCTTTCAAACATCCTAAGGCTGTAAAGTTGCTTCTTCACGTACAACTTGTTCGTGAGCGTCTTGGACATATACATCTCTTCTAATTTTGTACACAGATCAGTCGTAGTCTCAGCGTCGACTACGTTATACATAATCTCATCGACCAAACACAACTGAATTGTGTTGATGACCTTCAGATCCAACTCCTCCCACTCGTCGTCCTTCTTCCTGGACTTCTCCTTTCCTAGGAGAGCCTTATAAAGACCTTGCTGGACGAGTACCACTTTGATCCGTTTCTGCACAGACCAAAGTCAATTTTGCCGTCGTATTTTGGAATCTCAAATTTTGCTGCCATTATTTTGCTCGGAGAGCTATTGGGCAATCTGAATAATGTTCACGGACCAGATCTGAGAAGATAGGTAGCGGAACGATGTCATCACCTACCGTTGACCCAGATATAAAATCGGAACGTTCAGAAGACCACTCCCGCAGAACCTCCCTCTGATACCAATTGTTATGCAATCATATCGAGTACCGCGGTAGTGCAATGGAAGATATCCGAGATTGTTGAGATCGTTACACCTCAGCGATCCGTGTGCCAAATTAATTCCTAATCCGGGCTAATCCAATTTTAGGAATATCATTAGGAGGATATTGGGGCAATCTCCTATGGCCGACTGAGCTTATTTTGGGGCTAATTCCTATTTAGTTTGTCTCTTAATTTAGAGGAGGATTTTCTCTTATATAAGGAGCAGCCTTCCCCCATGCCAATAAGAAGTTAGAGAGAAATCCGTGAGAGCCATCAGAGTGGCGTAGCGGAAGCGTGGTGGGCCCATAATCCACAGGTCCCAGGATCGAAACCTGGCTCTGATACTAATTGTTATGCTATCAGACCGAGTATCGCGGTAGCGCAACGGAATATAGCCGAGCAATTTCAATGGCGCAAAATCATAAACCAGAAGAGATTCCACAAATACACACACAGACGATAAAATAATATACGTGGTTCGGAGATGGGATCCTACGTCTACGGGAAGAGCGCGCCAGAGAAATCCACTATAATGATGAGGAGTTAAAGATTACAACAGAGACCGTAAAGGTCGAACAATAAAGAAAAAACCAAAAAACTGAAATGGAGCTGTCGCTGGGAGACAGTGCTATCGTTGGGGGATATCGCGCGAACCGAGTTCACCACCTGCACCGCTGTAGATGGTGTCGCCTGCCTTGCTAGAAAGGCCGCCTGAGAGCGCCGCTGGCCCTCTTCGTCACAGCCAAGCCGCACGAGGAAAAACCCGGAACCGCCGTTGTAACCGCCGCCTTGCCTGGACTGCACTGGAGTCGCCGCCACTGGACAACCCCGTCTCCACCCGATCCCTCCTGGACCAAGACCTGAAGCTGCCGGAATGTCCTCCCGTTGAAACCGCCTGAAGCTCTCACTGCTCCCTCTAATGGCTCTCACAGATTTCTCTCTAATTTCTTATTGACATGGGGGGAAGGTTGCTCCTTATATAGGAGAAAATCCTCCTCTAAATTAGGAGACAAACTAAATAGGAATTAGCCCCAAAATAAGCTCAGTCGGCCATAAGAGATTGCCCCAATATCCTCCTAATGATATTCCTAAAATTGGATTAGCCCGGATTATGAATTAATTTGGCACACGGATCGCTAAGGTGTCACGATCTCAACAACAATCAACTGTCAACCCTAAATTAAAAATGTCATAACTGAAAAGAACAAGAAATTAACATCATACAAATTTGAAATTTCTAAGCTCTGAAGTTTGAACATATAATATCTAAGTTCTTAAAATAAAAAACAGGGTACCTGCTCTGAAGTCAAATTTCTAAAGATTCAGACTCTGTTTATTTCACTGTTTTTTCTCTCTTGCTGGTAGAGGTGGGCATAAAAATCGGGTCTGCCTAGGCCCGGCCTGGAAAAATCCTGAAAGACCCAGGCCCGGGCAGGACCGATCCAGGCCCAGGCCGGGCTTTGAAGGCCCAACAATGCCCAAATTTCAACGTATAGCTCGGCCTGGTGCCCAGCCCGGGCTAAGCCCTAGCAAAACCCGGGCTTTAGCCTGGTCTGGGACACGGCCGGGCAAAGCTTGGGCCAGGCTTGAAAAAGCCTGGCCCAACCGTTGCCTTAACGACTCTTTAAAAAGAGCCTTAACTAAAGAGCCATTAAGGCTCTTTTTACGGCTCTTTAAGAGCCTTAACGGCTCTAAAGAGACATAACGACTCTTTTAAAAGAGCCTTCCTGGTAGCTTAGTTGTCAGGAAATGACATAATGTCATTTCCTGGCAATAGTTGCCAGGAAATGACATAATGTCATTTCCTGGCAATAGTTGCCAGGAAATGACATTAAGTCATTTCCTTCCTGCTGGCAGCTAAGCTGTCAGGAAAGCGGCAGCCTAGGCTGCTTAAAGTAGCTTAAAGCAGCGTAGGCTCCTTTTTAATTTTAAAAAAAAAATTAATTTTTTTTAAATTCTATATAACCCCCCATGGCCTCATCCGATCACTCTCTCTCAATTCTCATACTTTCTTTCTCAACTTTTCTCTCTCTCGTACTCTCTCTCTTACTTCTGAAATTTATAACACAATTTCTCTCCCTCTTCGATGACGTCTTCCTCTTCGATGCCAGTGTTCTCGACATCCATCGCGCATGAAATTGTGGAGCACAAGCACACGACTCCAGTCTGGGAGCACTTTGAAAATGTGCGTGTGTGCGTAGAATTTAAGGCGAAGTGCAAACACTGCTCAAAACTTCTGACCGTTAGCGGGAATTCAACGCTCGTGTGACATATCAAATCGTGTCTGACTAAACAAGCCCCGGAGACAAGTCAAGCACAAATTGCGACAGGCGGACAAATTTAGACGTACGATTAAATGCATCAACGAGAGCTGCAAATGGAGAACACCATCAAACTAGGATTACCGTTCGGACACTACGACAATGAGGACAAGACATATTACATACATGCAGGACTTCAACCAAAATATCAGCAGATAAGTAGATCTACACTTAAGCGTGATGCATATAAATCTTAATTACAATCAAAACAGTATTTAATTAATTATTTTGAAACTTTCGACGGTAGAGTTAGTCTAACGAGTGAAGTCTGGAGTGATAATATAAAAACAGTATTATCATATATGTGTATTGCGTGTCATTGGATCGATTCCGATTCGTGGGAGCTAAATAAACGTATTATATGTTTGAATGTTTTAAATATCCACATATAGGTCAAGCTATTTATCACGTAATTACTAAATGTATTCGTGAATTTAAAATTAAATATAAAACTATTAGCATTTTTTTCGATAATGCTATTAATAGTATGGTAGCAATCGAGTATTTAAAACGAGATTTGAAACCAATATTAAACGGAATTTTTTTTCATACTCGCTGCATATGTCATGTTTTAAATCTAGTTGTATAGGATAGTTTAAAATATATGAAACATTATATTAATAAAATTCGTATTATGTTAAAATATATTTACAGTTCTAAAAACGAAAACAAGATTTAAAAAAAATTGTAACTGCATAAGGTCATAAATTTTTAAAACCTTAATTTGGTATGCCTATAAGATGAAATTCAACCTATAAAATATTAAAACGAGTCGTGCGATAAAAAACACAACTAATGAAATTTTATAGTATGTCTGAAATACATGATCTTCAAGATTTTGATTGGGATGCGAATGAAAATTATATGAAATTACTATAAGTTTTTTATAGATCAACAACTATTTTATCCGACATTTAATATCCGACGAGTCCACTGGTTATCGAAAATTTTGTATTAATTGCAGAAAAACTTAGTGTTTGTAAAAAATATGAAAGTTGGCGTCCGTTAATTAAAATAATGAAAGAATTTTTAAAAAAATAATATAGAGAAATGTCTGATATGTTTTCATGCACCGCAACTTTAAATACTTTAATTAATAGATGTAGATGAGGTAAAAAATCTTATAGAAGAAATAAATAGTAATTGAATTTAAATCAAACATCTAAGTATTATGATAATGCATGTAAGTGTTCCAAAATTTAATAATGATTTTACAGAATTTTATAATTATTACGATCAACTATATGGATCGCGGCCTAGAGAAGAAAACTCACAACATAAAACAAAAGATAGTTTTAAAAATAAAAAAATTGAATTAGCAGCCCGCAAAAAACAAAGAATTTCAAGTACTTTAATTGAATTAGGATTATATACGAAAACACAATTTCAAAATTTTATGAGTTCAAATGAAATAGAAAATTTTGCTATTTTACAATGGTGGTAAAATAAAGTTAATATGTATCTTGTTATGGCTTTCATGCCCAGAGATTTATTAACAATCCAAGCAAGTACAGTAGCTTCGGAGTCTGTGTTTTCTTTAAGTGACAGGATTCTGAACGAGCGAAAGAGCCGCCTGAGCGACGAGTCTTTGAAAATTTGCATATGCTATAAGGACCACCTGGATGCTATGAAGAGGAGACAACACGTCGCATCGATCGAAGATAGCTCGTCCGAGATTGAAGACGAGCTAAGCGGCCTAAATTTGGCCGGTGAAGATCAAACCTGAACCACACCTTCGGGTTTCGAGTGATTGAGACATCGAGTATTGTATTTTTCTTAAGTACAATTTTTTTATATTTTTTATATTTTATTATAAAATTTTTGGAGGTTATTGTAAATTTGTAATTATTTTTTTATAATTAATAAAACTTTTTCATATTTTATAAGTGTAACTATTTTGTATTTTTAGAATTTTTGGAGCTCATGAAATACAATACACTGAATAAAGTTAATTGTATTTAAAAAATAAATATTTTATTAACTTTTTTAAAATAATTATATATTTTATTTAGTCGGGCCAGACCTAGGCCCGGCCTACAGGGCCTAGACAGGCCTCCTCTTAAGGATGAGGCCTGAGCCCGACCTAAGCCTGGCAAAAACCAGGCATAGACCTAGGCTTTTTTGGAAAGGCCCGAGCCTGGCAGGCCCGGGCCTGGCCTGGGACTGTCAGGCCTTATGCCTACCACTAATTGGTGGTAGGGGAAAAACATCAAAGCTGAAAAAAATATGTTCGGTAAAACTGTATTCTCCATTCCCAACGCTTCAAAATGATATTTTTGGCCTTCAACCTCAAAGTTTCCCTTCCCTCCATCCCCCCTCCCCCCCCCCCACTCCAATATATATTTGTTGTTTTGTGTCGCCCCTTGCTTGAACCGGGCAGTTCAATTGGACATTTATATACATACAATTATTTATTTGTGGTTCAAAATCTAGTGCAGAGAGAAGAGTCGGCGTCTTTTCTTGAAAATCATGAGGAGGAGGGGTGATCGTCTCCGCCTGAAGGTGCTCCGCCCCTGCTGTGGGCTGACCGCCAGTGTGTGATGTTGCTAGCCCGTTCAAGGTAAAGAGTCTCCCTCTCTAGTTGATTCTTGGGGGAGGAATCGGCTTGGTGCAGCGACAGATTCTGGAGGAGCAGGGGCGGCGTCCTTCTGTTTGCCTGGAGGAGTTCTTGCCTCCATCTAAAGGTCATCTGCCTAAGGAGTGCTCACTGTTGCAAACTTGTAAGGGGAAAGGTATCCCTTCCAGTGACTCTTGGTCGCCAGGTTCTGGTTGTAAACATTGCTCTTTATTATAGTGGATCTTCTCTGGCGCTCTCCTCATGTATGTAGGAGCTTCTCTCTGAATCACATAAATTTTGGCGTCGTCTGCGATTGTGTGTGCTTGATTTTTTTCTACATTGTTTTCTGCTTGATTTGTGATTTTAATTTTGTCATCGTTAATCTGTTGCGCGTTCCGCAGTGACGAAGAGATCGCAGACAATTTCATAACAATTGGTATCAAAGCGAGGTTCCAGTCCTTCAAAGTTCCGAAGCAAAGCAATGACGACAAAGTTTGAGATTCTGAAGTACGATTGCAAGATTGATTTTGGTCTATGGCAGAAACGGATCAAGGCAGTCCTCATTCAACAAAATAATCAAGGCATTTCTTGGCAAGAAAAGTCTGGGAAAGATGGAGACGAATGAGAAGAATTGGATATGATGGCCATTAGCACAATTCAGCTGTGTCTAGCAGACGAAGTGATGTACAATATAGTCGATGTTGAGAAGACTGCAACAGATTTGTGGAAGAAATTAGAGGAGCTTTACATGTACAAATCACTCATGAATAAGCTTTATATCAAGAAGCAGTTATACAGTTTGAGCATGTCTGAAGGTACTTAGTTGCTGGAGCACATGAACGTGTTCAATAAGCTCATCTCTCAGTTGTGTAGTAGGAATGCAAAAGTTGAAGAATAAGACCAGACTCTTCTTCTATTTTCTTCGTTGCCAAAGTCTTTTGATCGTCTGTTCACCACGATCCTTTATGGAAAGGACCCCTGAAGATAGAAGAGGTGATGACCACACTACTATCGAATAAAATGAGAAGCAAATGAAGTTCTAGAACCGATGATGGTCTACTTGTGAAGAGCAATGACCCGGTCAGAGACAGATCTAGTGACAGAGGAAAGAAGGAAATTAAAACAGACTCAAGTTTATATCCAAAAGCAGGAACAATATGTGTCATTACTGCAAGGAAGAGCGATATTGGAAAAAATATCTGCCCGAAGAAAAAGCTCAAGGAGAGGACACAAGAGCCACAATAGGCTGCAGTGACATCCGATAATGAGAACGGTATCGACGTTCTTCATGTTTCACCCAGTCTCGAAACCACAGATGAATGGATCATGAATACTGGATGCTCATATCACACGTGTCTGAACATAGAATGGTTTCATAGCTTCAGGCAATGTGATGGTGGACGTGTTCTGATGGGAAATAACTTAGAGTGCAGTACAATGTGGATTAGTAATATCAAAATAGAGATGTTCGATGGAACCTTCAGAACGCTCACAGATGTCAGATACGTGCCCGATTTAAGGAAGAGCCTGATTTCTTTAGGCACGTTGGAGGCAGCCGATTATTTCTATGTTGTTGATGGTGGCTACTTGAAAGTCAAAAAGGGCACTTTAGTGGTGATGAGAGGTGAGTGTGTTGGTACTCTCTACAGACTGATTGAAACCATTATAGCTAGAGATGCAGCAGTTTCTACGTAGACAGAAGAGGATTCCTCTCTATTGTGGCATGCGAGGCTTGGCCACATGAATGAGAGGGGGCTACTGGAGCTGCATAAAAGGGGTCTGCTGAAAAAAGTCAAAACATGTAAGCTTGATTTTTATGAGACGTGTATCCTCGGGAAACAGTGCAAGGTGAAATTTGTGACATATAGCAGCGTAGTAAGCAAATTTTGGAGTACATACATTCAGATATTTGGGGGCCAGCCCCAAAGCCATCACTTGTAGGTGCCAGGTATTTCGTGACCTTCATCGACAATTTCTCAAGAAAGGTCTAGATCTTATTTCTCAAGCACAAGTCTGAAGTATTTAAGAAGTTCAAAATTTGGAAGATCAATGTTGATAAGCAAACTGTGCAGAAGGTGAAATATCTACAAGAAGGATGGTCAGGTAAACCAGCTGATTATTCTGATATTCATATTTTTGGATGCCCTGTCTACACTTTGCTACAGGATTCATAGAGGATAAAGTTGGATGCTAAGTCCAAGAGGTGTATCTATCTGGGCTAGAAGGCCGACACCAAAGGGTTCAATTTGTGGAATCTTGAAACCAAGAAGGTCGAGCTGAAGCGCGACGTCGTCTTTGATGAAGATTCTATGATGAAGAAGTCTCAGTCTCATGCTAAAGAGATAGAGAAGACTCTAAACTCACCAGTGCAAGTGGAGCTGGATGGAAGTGCCAAAGTAGACGATCATGATGATTCCTCCTACTCGGAGGAGACAGACACTGTGTAACCTGCCAAAGCGGATCTATACTCAATTGCTAGAGGAAAGGCGAGGAGAGAGGTCAGATTGCCTCTCAGGTTACAAGACATAGTAGCATATGCTTTTCAGGTGATTGTATTAGATCCTTGTTCTTACCGAGAATCTATAGTGAATAAAGACAGTTCTCAATGGAAAACTGCTATGGTAGAAGAGACGGAATCACTTCAGAGGAACAAGACTTGGGACTTGGTTAGTCTGCCTAAAGGGGCTAAGACAATCAGTTCCAAATAGGTGTTCAGGGAGAAGGAGCCCACATTATGGAAAGATCAGTGGAGATATAAAGCCAGATTCGTAGTCAAGGGGTTCGCGCAGAAGAAGGGAGTCGACTTTGATGAAATCTTTTTACCGGTGGTGAAGCATTATTCCATTCGAGTGCTACTTGCCATGATAGCTATGCGGGACATGGAGATGGAGCAGATGGACGTGAAGACTACTTTTCTTCACGATAGTCTAGAGGAGGAGATCTACATACTGTAGCCTGAGGGGTTCATTCGACCCGATGATGATAAAAATGTGTACAAGTTGAAGAGGTCTCGTTATGGTCTGAAACAAGCTCCGAGGATGTGGTACAATAGATTTGACACCTTCATGATATCACACAGCTACAATAAGAGCCAGTACGATAGTTGCATTTACTATAAATTTCCTTAAGATGACAATATTCTGATTCTGATGCTCTACGTCGATGACTTGTTGATTATCTGCAAGTTAGCCCGAGAAATTCAAGTAATGAAGCAGAAATCGAATGCTGAATTTGAGATGAAAAATCTTGGTCATGCTTAGAATATCCTTGGGATGGAGATCAAGCGGGACAAAAAGCATGGCATTTTGTGGCTTTCTCAGACTGGCAACATTCAGAAGGTATTAGAAAAGTTCAATATGATGGAATTTAAAGCTGTTACAACTCCTTTGGGATAACAGTTTAGGTTGTCATCACAGTAGTGCCTAGACACCGAGGAGGAACACCAGAAGATGCTCAGAGTGTCGTACGCCAGTGCGATAGGATGTTTGATGTACACGACGATATGCACACGATCAAATATTGCTCGGGCTGTTAGTTTTATTGGCAGATACATGACAAATCCAGGGCGACAATACTGGGAAGCACTCAAGTGGATTCTGCAGTATTTGAACGGAACACTCGATGTCGACTTTCTTTTCAAAAGGGGCGAAGCTGTTGGAGCTTTAGAGGGCGTCGTTGATTCTGACTACGCAAATGACTTCCATAAATGGAGATATACCACAGGGTATATATTTCTTCTAGGTGGAGGTCCTATCAGTTGGAAAGCTACTCTTCAGGACATAGTCGCTCTGTCCATGACAGAGACATAGTACATTGCTGCGGTGGAGGCCACTAAAGAAACTATTTGGCTTAGGGGTCTCATCAAGGAACTCAGAGTTTCTTAAGAGCCGGTGAAGCTGCACTGTGACAGTCAGAGTGTAATTTATCTTGCAAAGGACCCGGTCTATCATGTAAGAACAAAACACATTGATGTGCGCTACGACAAGCTGAGGGAGTTCGTTGCAGGCGGCGAGATTCAGTTACTGAAGGTGTCTACGGAGGACAGCATTGCTGATATGTTGACAAAGCCCCTGACAAGAGTCAAGTTCAAGCACTATCTTGACTTGGCTCACATTTTTGCCTGTTGATCGTGGTGACCCCGGGGAGAGGAGGTGTTTCTTTTGGGAGAAGATCCAAGCGTCTTGGTGGAGCGTGCAACAGAAGGGGCGTCAAGTTGAAGATTGTTGTTTTGTGCCGCCCCTTGCTTTAACCGGGAGGTTCAATTGGACATTTATATACATATAATTATGTATGTGTTCTGAGTTCACGGTTCAAAATCTATGATAGAGAGAAGAGTCGGTGAATTTCCACAAAGATCGCGAGGAGGAGGGTCGATCGCTTCTGCAAAGGCGCTCTGCCTCTGCTGTGAGCCGACCGTCGATGTGTGGTGTTTCTAGCCCGTTCGAGGTAAAGAGTCTCCCTCTCTAGTTGATTCTTGGGGAGGAATCAGCTTGGTGCAGCGACAGATTCTGGAAGAGCAGGGGCAGCGTCCTTCTGTTCGCCTGGAGTTCTTGCCTCCATCTGTAGGTCGTCTGCCTAAGGAGTGCTCACTGTTGCAAACTCGTAAGGGGAATGATCTCCTTTCTAGTGACTCTTGGTCGTCAGGTTCTTGTTTCCTATCATTGTAAACATTGTTCTTTATTAGTATAGTGGATTTTCTCCGACGCTCTCCTTGTGTATGCAGGAGTTTTTCTCCGAATCATGTAAATTTCTGTGTCGTCCGCAATTGTGTGCTTGATTTTTTTTTTTGCATTGTTTTCTGATTGATTTGTGGTTTTAATTTTGTCGTCGTTAATCCGTTGCACGTTCTGCGGTGATGAAGAGATCGCGAACAATTTCATAACATATATTCCCTCCGTTCTCATTCCCAACGCTCAAAAATGCGAACACCAAAACAAATGGAGCCTTGTGAGAAGCGAACTAAAACAAGCCGGAAATGGTATAACTGAAATTTTATTATCAGAAAAAGGTATCTATTACAAAGGTATGACCTCCCTTATATAGAATGGAGGAGAGAAGAGAGAATACAAATAAGAGATGTGGGAATAAAACTATACAAAAAATCTGGGCGGCTAGAACAATAGACCGGAACAAGCCGCGCGGTTAGATAGAAGGGCTAACCGCTCGGTCACTGCCAGAGAGAGAGACAAGCTGCCATGTGAGACCGTTAGACCGCCCGGTCTCCTAGTCGCCAGTAACAGACCGCTAGACCGCTTGGACCTCAGACCTCAACACAACAACCAAACCGCAGAAGGCAAACCGCCAGACCGCCCGGTCAATAACCCGCCAAGCCAGACCGACAGACCGCCCGGTCTCTAACTCCAACACTCCCCCTCAAGCTGGAGCATATATGTCGATCATGCCCAGCTTGTCACATATATGAAGAAACGAGGCGGATACTGGCTTGGTGAAGATGTCAGCCAGCTCTTTTTCAGACGTGACGAAGGGAGTGCAAATTTGTTCCTTCAGAATTTCTTCACGAATGAAATGACAGTCGACCTCAATGTGCTTGGTTCTCTCATGGAAGACTGGATTTTTGGAGATGTATATAGCAGCCTTGTTGTCCCAGAACATAGGTAGAGGATGGTTGTAGACCTCTCCTAAATCCAACATGAGAGCCCGTAGCCACTTTAGCTCGCAAGTGGTCGATGCCATACTCCGATACTCAGCTTCAGCACTGGACCTGGAGACAACAGATTGCTTCTTGCTCTTCCAGCTTACCAGATTTCCCCCAACAAAGGTACAGAAACCGGAGGTAGACTTGCGGTCCCCTTTGTCATCAGCGTAACTCGCATCTGAGTAAGCTTCAACCCTCAGATGATCATTCTTCTGAAAGAGCAATCCTTTCCCAGGGGCTGCTTTGACGTACTCCAAGATCCGCAAGGCGGACTGCAGATGGCACTCCCTAGGAGCTTGCATGAACTGACTCACCTTGCCCACAGTATAGGAAATGTTGGGCCTAGTCACGGTGAGATATATGAGCTTACCAACTAGACGCCTGTACCGCGAAGCATCTGAAAGAAGAAGCGAACCATCTGTCCAGGTTTTGTCTTCTCCAACAGCCATGGGACATCGGGCAGGTTTGGCCCCAGTCAATCCTGCTTCCTTTAAAATATCAAGAGCATACTTACGCTGAGAGAGGACTAAAGAGTTGGGCTTCCGAGAGATTTCGATCCCCAAAAAGTACTTCGGAGAACCCATATCTTTCGTGACTAGATGTTGGCGAAGATGCCGCTTTGTCAAGGCTACCCCTTCCTGGTCATCACCAGTGAGAAGAATATCATCCACATATACTGCAAGAACCATCAGTCCCGAAGAGGTTTTGCGAATAAATAGAGAGTGATCAGCAGCGCTGCGAGTAAAACCAATGGCCGCCACGATGCCGCTGAACTTGTCAAACCAAGCTCGAGGGCTCTGCTTGAGGCCATAGATTGCCTTCTGTAGCCGGCATACTCGTGTCTCCCCCTGAGCAACATACCCTGGAGGTTGCTCCATGTAGACGGCCTCCTGAAGATCACCATAAAGGAAGGCATTCTTGATATCCAGCTGGGAAAGCGGCCAGTCTTTGTTGACCGCCACAGAGAGAAGGACCCGTATAGTGCTGAGACGAGCCACGGGAGAGAAGGTGTCAAAGTAATCAACCCCATAGGTTTGAGTAAAGCCCTTAGCCACCAAGCGAGCTTTGTAACGGTTCACAGTGCCATCTGGGCCAAACTTGACTACAAAGACCCAGCGAAGGCCAACAACATCTGTATCAAGGGGAGGAGGGACAAGAGTCCAGGTACCCCGCTCTGTGAGGGTCGCCATTTCCTCATCCATGGCCAGCTTCCAGTGAGGAATGGCAAGGGCCTCCTGGTAGGAACTAGGTGTGGTAGTAGCCGAGATAGCCATTGCAAAGGCCCTGCGAGAAGGGGTAAGACGATCATATGAAACAACAGCAGCAAGGGGGTGTAGGGTACACGTCCGCACCCCTTTGCGAAGAGCTACAGGAAGATCCAGGTCGGCGGGCTCCTCGGCATCCAGAGCATCCGTGGCAGAGAGAGCTTGCCCGGGAGGAGAGAGCGACGGCAGCAGAGATGAGGGAGATGGAGGCGGAGAGAGAGGCGGAGGGAGAGGAGTGGGCGGAGACGGAGGAGGAGCGGATATCACAGTAGGAGACGAGGGAACGAACGGAATAACAGGAGAATCAGAGGTGGGGGGAAGAGAAGAGGAGGCATCCGAGAAGTAGGAGGCATTCTCGAAGAAGGTAACGTCAGCGGAGACGAACTGCTTACGAAGAACAGGATCAAAGCAGCAGTAGCCTTTCTGAGTGGCCGAGTACCCCAGAAAGACACATTTGGTGGAGCGAGGGGAGAGCTTATCACGGGTTGCAGACGGGACATGCACAAAAGCACTGCACCCAAAGATTCGGAGAGGGAGAGGAAAAGGCTCCTTGCCTGGATAAAGGATGGAAAAAGGGGTTTTGCCCTTGAGAACGGAGGAGGGAATGCGATTGATGAGATAGCAGGCAAGAAGAACAGCATAGCCCCAATATGAGCGAGAGACATGCATTTGAGTCATTAATGTGCGAGCAACATCGAGGAGGTGACGGTTTTTGCGTTCCGCCACCCCATTTTGTTGGGATGTATAGACACAACTTGTCTGATGAATAACGCTATGTTGCACACAGAAAGAGGTAAAAGCATGACTTAAGTACTCTTTTGCATTATCAGAGCGAAAAGTTTTAACACTAACACCAAACTAATTTTTGATTAAATGATAAAAGGAGGTCCATACATTAAAAAGTTCAGAGCGATCTCGTAAGAGATACACCCAAGTACATCTAGAAAAATCATCAATAAAGGTTACAAAATAAGAACTACCCCGACCAATAGTAAGGGTAGGAGCAGGTCCCCAGATATCGGAGTGGACTAGATCAAACGGACGGGTAGAGCCCCGACCTTGCTTCGGCGGGAAGGAGGAACGATGATGCTTGCCAAGTTGACATGCTTCGCAGTGGAGAGGAGTAGTGGAGGGAGGGAGGTGGGGTAGAAGCTGATGTAGAAGCCGTGGTGGAGGATGACCGAGACGGAGATGCCACTAGAGAAGATCCGTACAAGAAGAAGAGAAGGCGGACAAAGCGGAAACGTTGTCGAGGAAGTAGAGGCCGCCGCTCTCAGTCCCAGTAGCAATCGTCCGCTGGGAGCTCGGATCCTGAAAAGAGCAAGAAGATGGAGTAAACGTTACAGAACATTGAAGCTGCTTGCACAAAGAAGTAACCGACAACAGATTGCATGGAAACTTGGGCACATAGAGAGTGTCCTCTAGCCGAAGGGACGGAGTAACATGAACCACTCCCGACCCATGAACCGGGGAGGGAGAACCGTCTGCAATGAGGACCGGGGGCAACCGATCATGCTGTTCGAGGAGAGAGAAGCACTGAGGATTGCCCGTCATATGATTAGTAGCACCGGAGTCGATAAGCCATTTACCTTGAGTGACTACATGGGCACTACCTGATGATGTGACCACGGAAGCAGACGGCTTGGAAGAAGAGGCGGAAGAGTCACCCGAGGGGCGAAGATGGGGATGCTTTGTCCAGCAGCGGTCAAGAGTGTGTCCGGTGCGGCCGCAGTGAGAGCAGAGATAGCGGGAAGAAGGACGTCCGCCAGACTGATGACTGCGGCTACTAGAGCCACTCCGCTGAGTTTGATGAGCATAGTTATCCGGAGGAGAAGGAGCGGGCAGAAGCGGGCGCTGAAGGAGAGAGGTGACAGCGGCGATGCGAGCAGCGGTGGCATCTAAAGTAGGAGATTCCGCCTCACCCAGAATTTGTTGGCGGATCATGTCATAAGTGTCAGGAAGACGGAGCAGATAACACACAACCAGAAGCTCCTAGAAGTGCTTGTGTTGTTGAGCCAGATCCGCAGAAAAGGGGCGATTCTGAAGAATCTCAGCCCCAAGAGCTTGAACTTGTTGGTAGGCAGCAGCAGGAGACAAGGTAGGCCGGGCAAAGAGGTCCGCATACAACGTATAGATGCGGGACGTCTGAGCCCCTTTGGAATACAAAGCAGCAAGATGAAGCCAAGCGGCCTTCACCGTCTCATCATGACGGATGACGGGAAGGCACTCATCGGATAGACTGTTAGCGAGCCAAGTACGCACAAGAGCGTCACTCGCATCCCAGTCATCAAAGAGAGGTGAAGTGGTAGGAGGAGGGTCATCAACGAGATGGTGGCGTTTGCGTTGCGAGCGAAGGAGAAAGGTGAAAGAGACGCTCCAATCCGGGTAGTTGGAGCCAACAAGCTTGGAAACGGTGCCAAGGTTCCCGGAAGGAGTAGGAGGTAGAGGAGGAGCCGGATTGGCTACAGGGGTCACGCCAGCAGGAGTGGTGGCAGTGGAAGCATCAGAAAGAGCCATAAGAGCAAACAACAGGAAGCCGCGCGGTTAGAAAACAAGCCGCGCGGATAGGCAGAAGAGGAACTGCAGTGGTCAGGATGTCAAACACCAGCGGCCAGAAAGACCACGACCAAGCCGCAGTATCAAGCAAAGGGGAAGAAGTCGAGCGGCAAGCAGACAGTCCGCTCGAACAGAAGCACAAGAGAGGGCAAGGCACACGGCGATAGGTCGCGGCGAACAAGGCGACAGATCGCAGTGAACAAGGCAACAGGTCGCGCACACTGAGGGCAACGACAAGGAGACCGCGCGGACAGGGCGCAAGCCGGAGAAGCAAGCCGCGCGGACAGAGAGAAGCACAGAATCAGGAGGAAAGGATCGATTGCTCTGATACCATGTGAGAAGCGAACTAAAACAAGCCGAAAATGGTATAACTGAAATTTTATTATCAGAAAAAGGTATCTATTACAAAGGTATGGCCTCCCTTATATAGAATGGAGGAGAGAAGAGAGAATACAAATAAGAGATGTGGGACTAAAACTATACAAAAAATCTGGGCGGCTAGAACAACAGACCGGAACAAGCCGCGCGGTTAGATAGAAGGGCTAACCGCTCGGCCACTGCCAGAGAGAGAGACAAGCCGTCATGTGAGACCGTTAGACCGCCTGGTCTCCTAGTCGCCAGTAACAGACCGCTAGACCGCTTGGACCTCAGACCTCAACACAACAACCAAACCGCAGAAGGCAAACCGCCAGACCGCCCGGTCAATAACCCGCCAAGCCAGACCGACAGACCGTCCGGTCTCTAACTCCAACAAGCCTCAAGCTCCCAACTTCCAACCTCCCAACTTCCAAGCTTAGAGATCTGAACTACCTGGGAAGAAGAAATGGGAAAGGAAAATAAAATCAAAATCAAAATCCTCTATGTAAAAAAATCATAATTAAAATCCAAGCTTTGAAATACTTGCTCCACTCCTTTGCTCCCAACTTCCAAGCTCTAAGCTAAGGCTGTATTTGACGCGGCTTATCACAGCTTATTTGTTCTGATGAGGTTGGACAAAAACGTCATTGCCATAGAATGTATGTTTGGTATGACAAATGCTACTACCGTTAAAAAAAGAAACTAGTTTGGGGCATAAGATTTTGGTATGACAATGACATTTTTGTCCAACCTCATAGGAGCAAATAAGCCGCGCCAAACGCAGCCTAAATCAAACTATAATATCCTCTACCAAGCTGGCCAAAAGAAATGGGAAAGGCAAAAATTGAAATGAAGAAAAAAAACCAAAAATAAGTTGAAATCATGCTCTCAAGGAGAGAAGAAATCTCATAAGAGAGGGGCTTCCACTTCCACACCCTGACATGTGCCCCACTGTATGTAAGTGTATCCCTTCATTGGGAAATTTTTTGCACACAATTAGCTTAAACAGAGAGTGGTGCATAGCTGTGACACATATAATTCAAGCGGGTTGGTTGAAGTGGAGTGACGCGTCAGGGATTTATGTGATCGTAAAGTAACACTAAAACTTAAGGGCAAGTTTTACCGTACTGCAATTAGACCCGTGATGCTCTATGGTTCTGAGTGTTGGGCAGTGAATTGTGTACATGAGCAAAAAATGAGAGTTGCGGAGATGGGAATGCTTAGGTGGACGTGTGGACACACGAGATTGGATAAAATTATGAATGATTGTATCAGGGATAAGACATGAGTTGCACCAATTGCAAAGAAGATACAAGAAGCTCGACTAAGATGGTTTTGACACGTACAAAGGAGACCATTAGAGGCATCTGCTAGGCGTTGCGAGAGTCGAGTCACCCATGTATGTTAAACGACGGAGGGGTAGACCAATAAAGACTTGGAATAAAACTATAAGGAAAGACATGATGTACTTAGACATCAGTGAGATTATGACAAAAATATAGGGCACAATGGCGACAAATGATCTATATAGCCTGATCCCACTATAGTGGGATAAAGGCTTGAGTGTTGGTGTTGTTGTATTTCAATATCATGCAAAATTTTTTTTATAAAAAAATAATATCCGGCCAAATATCGGGCTTTGTTAAAATCCGACTGTACCGGAAATCCGACTGGACTGACATCGCATTCTGTTGGAGGTGCAATAGCAAATCAGATGGATAGAATTTCACTCGCATAATTTTCATTTACTCAACCCATATATAAAATTTGCGCCCTTCATACGGGCAAATATTTTCGTCCGATTACCGGACCGTGAAAACGGTCCGATCATAAATCCCCCTCTTCTCCTTTACCGCGGGTCCCCCCTGATTTTGGAAATTTTGTTTCTCTCCAGCGCCTATTTTACCTGAGCTTTTCCCTCTTCTCTCCCGGCCAGCAGCTGGATTTTCCCTCTTCTCTTCCCGCGAGCAGCACATCCTTCTACTTGTTCCCTCTCTACTGTTTCCGTCGAGAAGCGCAACAAGCCAACATCCGTCCTCGCAAACCTCGTCCAAACGACTATCATCATCGTCCTCTCTTCCGCCGAGAAGTGCAGATCACCGCCGACCATCTTTCTCCCTATTTATTGCGGAATACTGCACAAGAAAGCGGTATTTGATAAGCATTGCATTGCTCCCGCCACCATGGAGAAAACTAAAGAAACCTTAGACAACATTCCGATAGTGAAGGTAATCGATGTGCATCTTTACCTTTTCTGTTTTTTTTGTATGTTTGATTCTATTGTAGGTCTGATTCTCGCAATTCGCAATGCAGATTTTATTGTTGTTGTTTGTGTTATATCCGATCGGAAATTTTTATATGTAGGCTTACTGGGTTATTCTCCGGTCGGATTTTGCCAAAAATTTTCTACTGCATTTTTTTGTTGAGCTATACATACATTCCAGCAATGCAGTCTTTGTTTCTTACAATAATAACGTTTTCTTTTTGTCCACCGGAGAATGAAGTTATTGTCTTTCCGACCGTACACTCTGATGAGAAAGCCTACAATATGTACAGAGAGTACGCTCGCAAAGTTGGATTCAGTGTGCACAAAGAACATATCTTATATTGAACACATACTCAGATTGTCAAGGCAAGAGAATTTACATGTGCAAAAGCAGGATATAAACGATTAAATTCAAAGAAGGATGTGCAAAGAAAATTCCGCAAACTTGACACTCGTACATGATGCTTAGCTTGCTTGTATTTTGCTGCTGATATAGAGGGAAAGAATTGAGAGGTGGTGAGATTCGTAGAGGAACACAATCACCCACTCGCTCTAGAAAATGACAATCATTTGTTGAGGTCTCATCGGGATATATCTGATGTTCAGGAAAGTCTTCTGAAGAGTATGACCGGTGCTAGGATCAAAATATTTAGAGCATACAACTTCATGGCAGATGAGGTGAGTTGATACAAAAATATTGGTTTTTGTAAAACAGATGCGTGTGATTACATACAACGAGAACGAAGAGCACTGATAGAAAGCGGCGATGTCATGAGTTTGCCGAAAATATTTAAGGAAAGACAAATAGAAGATATCATGTTTTTTTACGATGTCCAAACAGACGAGTTAGGACGTCTCACTAGTTTTTGCTGGATGGATGGTCATAGCAAGATTGATTATGATACGTTCGGGGATGTTATTATTTTTTAATACCACGTATCGGTTGAATAAATATAATTTGGCGTGTGCTCCGTTTATTATGATAAACCATCACTAGCAAAATGTCTTTGTAGGTGGCGCCTTCTTTTCAGATGAAACTATTGAATCTTTCTGTTGGGTTTTTGATACATTTTTGAGATTTGCCGGTGGAAAGCAACCGAGCACTTTTTTTACAGACAAGGATCAGGCGATGGTCGTTGCAATTGCAAGAGTTTTTACTAGCACTCAACACCGCCTTTGTTAGTGGCATATTTCGAAGAAAGCTCCTTCAAAGATTCCATTCTTCAACATTGATAAGAGTGTCTGAGCTTTATTCTACTATTACAAGAGCAAATGTACGATGAGACTGAGTTTGATTTATATTGGAGTGAGATTATTTCAAGAGGCAACTTGAAAGACAATAGATGTCTTTCTGATCTGCACAAAATTAAAAATAGATGGTCCAATGCGTTTAATAAAGACATTCTAGACTTTGACATTCTATCTACTCAAAGAAGCGAATCCACGAAAAACGTTCTACATGGGTGCGCAAAACCAACAAGTTCCCTTACTGAGTGTTATATCGGGATGGAGAAGATGATTTTATTTTGACGTAGATCTGAATATGATGAAGATTTCAAGTGCAAATACGGTACCATCACTTTGAAATTTAAAAATTGCTCTTTATTAAAACAAGTTTCGAAAGTATACACAAGAAAAATGTTCTCAGTTTTCAAACAGATTTTTATGGATGGAGCTGTTAGAGTGTTCATTAGTGAAGAAGTTAGAGATGCGGATGACCATATTTTATTTGTCACTAGACATTATGATGCTTTTGTGGATGACAAGTAATGGGTAGTTAAAGTTAACTCTAACACATTTGATGTTATGTGTTCATACAAGGGTTTTGAAACAAGAGGAATGTTGTGCAAACACATCTTAAGTGTATACAAATCGAAGAATGTTAAACAAATAAATTCTTGTTACCTACTAAAAAAATTCAATCTTGCGGCCAAGAAAGAATTATACCATTCAAAGAGCATTTTCATGAAAGAGGTTCAACCCAACTTGGTGTTTAGAAACCATCTTCTCGGTTCATTTATGACTTATCCCAAATAGTTGATATGTGTCATCCGGCCCAACATGTCTTGGCTGCCTTGACTGAATCGAGGAGGAGCACGAAAGATATTGTAGACAACGAAGAGGGGTTGAAAAAAGAATTTAATAAAGAAAATTTTCAAAGTACAAGCAAGTTGAGGGATCCAAAAGGATCACGTCCTAAAGGTGTGTCAAATATTCGATTGAAGAGTTTTTTCGAAAAACCGATAAAGAAGCAAAACAATTTACATTTTTATATTTGATTTGTAAAATTACTTTCCATATACTTGCAACTATGTTTAATTTAATTAATGTGTAAACTACGTAGAGAGGAAAAAGGAGTCTAAATCTATCACAGGACTATCAAATGAAGAACCAAAGGAGTTCGACTTTATGCTAAGTGGCAACTTCGAGAAAAGCCCTGACAATGTGTCCCACAATGTGTTCAGTGAGCCGATTGACGAAGTGTCTTTGTTTGCGTCCTTTAATTTTTGTAGTGTCCCTGATATGCTTCTTTGGTGAATATTCATACATTTTTTTATGTTGTTAACAATTTTATATCCATGTTTGCCTCTTGAAACTATTGTTATAGTTAGTATTCACAATCCTCTACAAGTTGTGTAATGTTCTGATTTTGTATAGCTCCAGTCGAATATTCAGTGAAATTGTTGCAAAAAATATTATAATGCAGTGATACTATATAGATCGAGTCGGATTTTCAGTGTGCCTGACCAAAAAAAATATTGTAATGTTGTGATACTGTATAGATCTAGTCGAATTTTCATTGCGCTTGGCCAAAAAATAGGCATTCTTTTTGACATGGTATTCTGCTCCTGCTAATCAGTAACAATATTCTTATTTACAAAGTTTTCGGCTCCAGCTATAATACTTATAGTACAAATAAGTCCAATATTAGATATTTGGCCCCTGCAAGCTATATTTGACCCCTACAAGCTAATCAGTAACAATGATTTTCACAACATAATGTCCTCAAAGTAGAGGTAAACAATATACCGTAGTGAACAAAACAAGTCAACAAGTCACAATCAACAAAACAAACTAACATGACAAACGTCAAAATACAACCCAACATGGCAAACTTCAAAATACAGCCGATTAAACTGCATGTAAATTTTCCAAATAAACACAATTGTTATCTATTGTTTGGAGCAAAATAATTCTAGCAACTCGACCGCAATCTACGCTCTAAAATTGGGCATACTTTTATGTCACCTTTTGAATTTTGACCAGGAAATTGATTTGTAGCTTGCTTCAGCCTCCATGTATTTAAGCAAAAAGACTCCACAATCATCACCTCCTTCCTGAGTAGGTGCTTGCCTCATTGGTGTTATTTCTCATTTAGTAATCTCTGGTGGAAGAGCGTTGCAAACATCCTCTTGTAAGCCTGTTATCTGTGAGAACATATGGACTCAGGAAAAAAAATACAAAGTGCATAACCAAAAATTTATTAAAATGAATATACCAATGTTGGCAAAGTCTGTTAATGCATCTTATTAGGCATCGAGTCATTAAAGTACCATCGCTGGTGCTTTAAATTATAGGTTAATAATGTCTAATACCCTGACAAGTGCACGGGCATCAAAATAATTTCAGCATCTTTGACATTTGCCGGTGTAATATGTTCTAGTAAACGTTGGTATAAAATTTTTGAGGTTTTAAAGTACTGCAAGATTATAAGGGCATTTAACATGGCATAAGTAGATGACAATCATGTTAACATACCATATTTTATATTAAGAAGAGCAATACATAAGAAATGTTACCGTATATGTGAGCGAGATGTAAAAAATATTCTCCATGACTTCAGGGATTCCAGCCTCCGACGGTACAACAGTACAACAAATGCATCTAGGTTATAATCCATTAGCCATCCTTGACCTAATAGATCTTCCATTGCTGATCTTGTCAAGTTTGCATTGCCACTATCGATAATGCATTCACTATAATAGAGTTGATATAAAGAAAAAATTAGGTAGACACCATTTGCAAGCATCAAGTAGTAGGCAAAAAAGTCAAAACCTGATCTTCCCTTGCAGCAACAGTTTTTTTGCATTAAGATTTGCAAATATAAGAAATGCATTGTATAGTCTACAAATCCAACAATTTAATTTACCTAGTGCCATAGCAGCTCAATGTAGAGTCTACGAATTCCCTTGCAGCAACAGTCAAATGTGATCTTTCCGGGAATTTAATTTCTTTGTTGGACTGCTCCGCCACTGGGACCTTGGAACGTGTTCTCTTGAAGACTTTAAAATCAGAAGTGGATTCGCTAACACAAATTATTTCCTTCGATTTCTTTATTTTTGTGGGAGGGGCTAAAGTAACAGTCGGTGAAGTTGGTGTGGGGGCAACTACAAGATCGTGCTCTTGCGACTTCTTCTCATTCAGGGCAGTAAGAGAATCAAATCTCTCCTTACAATAACCTCTCAAATCACGGACCTCGGTCAGAATCCTTTCTTCAGAGTGAATAATCACTTTTTTAATAAATCTCTTCAATCCTCTATCCATTTTCTTCTTCTCCTTCTCTTTTTTGCTAGTCTTTCATTTTCCGAGCCTTCTCCCTATCTATCGAATACTACGTCATTTTCTGAATTTTTCCAAGAATCCTCTTCGCCGGCCTCAACTTCAACACTTCCTCAAAATCAGAATCTGATTCTTAGGGACCGAGTACATCTTGATCCTCCGTGCTTAAATCAACAAACTCGATCGTACCTAAACATAAAATAGCTTGTGAGCAACATCATCTGGTAGGTGAAAAAAACTTGACAGCAAGATCCAAACAAATTATATGACATAAAACAACCTCTTTCTTTGGAAATAAGAGTCTTGACAGATTTTCGCAGAACTTATAACTAAAACCTCTTTTGGCGGCTCATCGACACAAACATGGTCGAACCATCTCATCCATAGGCACCTGGATGTTGGTGTGCTCGAAAAATCAAACCTAGAAGATAGTAAACATAGAAAAAATAAAAAAATAACCTCAATAGTGCATCAACATAAACAATATTAGACAAAATAAGAACTGATCACAAGAATGATGGAGCAGCCTTCGAGGTAGCCCAGACTGGCAGGTTCTTTTCTAGAGCAGCTGAGTGTATGTAGGTCCTCAAACTGCTTATGCAGAAAACTATGTATGCCCTTGGGCCAATTATATCTTGCAAACTTATTCAATCCACCAAACTTCTCTAGGCACAATGGAAGCCAAAAAGACTTCCATTGGAATCCTCACAAGAGCATCAACTCTATGCATTTCAGTTTCATTGGAATCCTCTTCTATATTGGCTAATTCATTAAGGTGGATTACTAGGTCGACTTTTGCGACATTTGTTAAGTGTAATCTCACAATGTAGAAATGTTGCATCTAGTGTTCAGGTATATCCCCAATTATCACACAATGTGTTCAGTGAGTCGATTGACGAAGTGTCTTTGTCTGCGCCCTTTAATTTTTGTAGTAACCCGATCCAACTTTATTATTAGCACTGTCTTAAGGTCCTGTTTGACCCTACTGTAGCGACGAGAGAAGCAGTGGTGAAAAAATGTGATTTTATGCAGAATGATGGGAAAATCACGAGACTGTTTGAAAGAGCAGATTAATTTCTCAGTGTTTCAACGTTGTAGGAGAAGGTGGCAAGCTTTGTCGGCGAGAGAGTTGAAGGAGGCGTGCTTTGTCGGGGAGGGAGGAGAAGTCCCTCTGCTTCGTCGGCATGGAAGGAGTGCACTGCGAGCTTGGAAGTTGATGGGGGAGAAGATCGACAAACTTTAACGGGAGCGTACATAGCAATGGCGCGCAGGGCGAAAGGTTGCGGAAGCCGAAATCTAGAGAAGTGATTTTGTATCGTGGGGGATGAGGCACGGTGGGATAATAGCCAAAAAATAGGTTAAAAATCATAATCTTTCTTGTCAGATCACCACCCATCTAAAAACTATGTTTGACGCGGCTTTTTGAAAAACTCCAGTCTTACCAAATAGTGTTAGAAAAACACAATATTTTCATGAAGAGATTTAGGGCCGAATCAATTAAATTTTTGTTGTTTTTTTCCACCAATTAATGTACAGCTCAAATATCAAAAATCAATGAAAATAATAAATTATATAATCGATTAAAATGTAATAAATAATTCACGAGTTTTTTCAAAATATGAGGCTAATTTAATGCATGGGGAAAGTTCTTACCTAGAAATTAGAATTAAGATATCCTGATTATCCTCGACTATACAAATACACATTCTTTTTGTTATTATTAATTTATTATTATTAAAACGAGTTAAATAATAAATATTTTAATTAACCATAAAACCAAGAACGCATTATAATCCGTGAACATTAGTGTTATAGCTTGTTAATAACGTCACTAACATGCTGATAATATTGTTTAATGATGAATTAATACGGGAATGGAGTCGAAGCGGACCCACACGCGAGTGACAATGTATGGAGGATTGACCTCGTGTGCCTCGCGCCACAGTACCCTGATCACGACAATGTCTTGGCGCGACATCGTTGCCGCCTCTCGCAAGGTCCCGAGTGCTATACCCTGCTCGCCGTTCGATTTTTTGTGTGCACGGAGGTTTATGAGCAACGAAGAGAGTATATTTATTATTATTATTGGGGTACCTGCAGAATTTTCTAAATCAAACTGGAAAGATTCTGAGCAAAGACGCGGAGGGGAAGCAACCCGAGCGAACGAGCGGCCGCACGCACCAAGCAGTGCTCGACCGGAAACCTAGAAGCACCCCGGAAGGAGGGCAAAGCCAAGCACGCGTCAGGGCAAACAATGCACACGCGCGAACAACGCACCCGCACACGAGCGGCCGACCCACGCGCGCGAGCAGTTTGCACGTGTGCGCGGCCTGCGCGAGCGCTCGGGCGCTCGCGGCCTGCGCGCGGTAGCGGCCCACGAGCGCACATACTACGCGCGCGAGTCCTGCGCACGTTGGCGCCCATAGCTCGCGCACACAGACCACACACACTCTCCCGCACACGCACTAGCGTGCGTAGCGCGACAGCTATTGCCGCTGACGCCGGCCGCCCCTCTGCCTCTGGACGCCTCAAGCCGCTGCCGCCGAGCAACCTGCTAAGACCGCCCGAGCCGCCCTGGGGCATTTCCGTCATTTCTTGAAAATTGGTGATCCAGGTGACCGTAACAGAGTGACTTCATTCGTCAGCAAAAAATCCGCATCGACGCAATTACCAACGTACATGTCCATCCATAAAACTATAAAAAAATCGTAAGGTCCTCATTTGAAGACAAACAACTCCGAAGACTAGAGAAAGCTCTGAGGTTATCCGGCGAGGACGTGAGGCTTAGATTGTTCCTCCGCCCGGAATTCGTTATGATCCCTCTCTAGGCCGCTTAGTGCTCAACGTTCAACGCTACAAGGACTTAGCCAATTTTTTGCACTAAAGGAAGCTGCAGTAGAACGCTCCATTGGACGCTCTCGCCAGAGCATCGTGGAGGTAGTTTTTTTTCTGTTCTTATATTAAAAGTTTTGTAACAGAGATGCGACATCTCATCCTCCGAGAAAACTCTCAACTCATGTAAACTCAACGAAATAGTGGATTTTGGCCCGACACAAATCCGGCCACGTGGTCTTTCATCCTTTTGGGGTTTTCCACGTTAAAAAGACATCATATCATTTGTTGCTGTCTTTCATTGACTGTTTACACACCCGGTCCAACTCCGAGCTTGTAAGACCCCTTCCAAAACCAGGGAGTTACCCGAGTCTTATGCCTACGACCGTCGCCTTACGGTGACACCAACTACCGAGTTAGTCGCCACTGCATGACGTCAATCTTGCCGGCTAATACGATCATTTTTACAAGTAGGCCAAATAAAAATATTTGCTAAAACATAGTCCACAATCACAACTAAATATATATCAAAGAAAAAAAAAAGCAATAGTCCACAATATGTAAATATAATAAAAGAGAGTATAAAAGGCTTATGCTCAGTACATGTTCAATACAAAATCTCTCTCTCAACTAACTACAAGCAAAAGCTACAAAAATCAAACATCAACATGTCGCCGAGTAGTAACGGTAGCTCGCGGCAACTGCTCCTCATGTCTTGCCTCCTCGTGTGACTGGCGTGTCTCCTCGTGTGACTGGTGCGTCTCCTCAAACTTCTACGGTCACAACCGACCGTTAGTCATAAAGACTAAGTCATTTTGTCCACGCCTCACCCCCGCAACTCCTAGATACCGAGAGGGAGGACGAAAACAGAGGACAACAAAGGCATTATCAAAAGTATAATAGGTGACGTGGAACTATTCTAGCATGAGTATAAATGTATAAAGAGAAACACTAAAATGTAGAAACAGTAAAGTAAGAGCAGTGCAGTAATGTATAAAAAAGTAAAGTAAACGAGCTACACTATCATCACAAAACGTACCTTAACTTATATGAATGCTCATACAAACTTATAAGTTAAGATTTTTAAAGTAACTCATCATATAAAAGAGCACATACTAATTTATATGATGAGAGTCTGCAGTTATAATCTAACTATAATAATTAATGATTGTCATGTTATGCGATGTAATGCAATGATTTGTAATGCAACTCACCCACCCGACTTTGCGTACACCTCAACGCTAAGAACACAACAACGGAGCTCCCACATACTCTTGCTGGAAATCCACCAGTCTTTATGGTCGAGAGTGTGTTTAGGGGATAGTACTCCAGACCGGAGTATAAACAACCTATTGGCCCCAAAAACCTACACTCCTTACCAGAGTCAACGTATGTACTTACGTTAGTGTGCCGACTGGACCAGTACTGAATGACCCACCACAACAAGCACAATCCAGGTATAATAATACCTATCCGAGCCTCCAGCTCGCAGAACCATCACGTCCTCAAGTCTTATACAACACCGAGCCTTCAGCTCGCAGAACTAACGCGTCCTTAATTTATCACTACCCCGAGCCTCCAGCTCGCAGGACTGATGAGTCCTGAATCACTCCAACCCATACACGAGTGAGATTGTATGTTGTTCCTTTATCCTATTAGACTACTTTTGTCTTTTTTTAGTTGTACCTAGAGATTTATGGTAAATCTTGGACTTCCCGAGGTCTACCCGGTGAATGGCTCGTAGGGATACTAGGAGATACGATGGGCTGAATCACAAATATCTCTTTCTCAAGATATTTAATATTATTGGTGCTTCCCTTATTCAATCCCTCTCTCAAGGTTACTCTTGGATTTATGTAAGTGTTTTAAGATCTCAAGGGAGAGAGATGATCTTTCGTCGAACTCCCAGAATAACTACCCCTCCTAGTGTTCATACACATTACTCTTCTCATACTTAACGACAAGCCCTAGGACTTCAACCAAAAGTCTTTGCCCATCAAATCATGACTTTAATTAAGATATGAACCACTCTTGTGATCACATTTGTGTCTACCCCAACACTCGATCTATTGAACGATTCGACTCATAATTCTCACTTATTAAGTGTGGTGCTAATTCAAGCTTATTACTCTAAGTGACCCATGATTAACTCCAATGATGCACCATGACACTGTCAATGTCCTCCTTTGAGTTGATAAATCAGTAATGTGATCTAAGAGACCAATCTACTACTTCAAAGTTTACTAAACACACACCTATTATCAAAGCAACTATTTGTGATCTATAAAGGTGACTACCAAATGCCTCGCCCAAATGATCTATAATTTTTACCAGAGGTTCACAATGATGAATTTAGTGGGCTATCAGAAGATCATAATTTTTCTAATTAAATTGGGCATAATTAAAATTATTTTAATGAAGGACCTAGGTCAGTTTATTTATGATGTACTAATTTCAGAGGTCCAATGAGTCTAATTAAATTTACAGAGGTTCATAATAATTATATAACACCATGTACAGAGATTCATAATTTTTCAAAGTATAATGACCCCTAATATCCATAAATTAACAAAATCACCAAAATGCCACTATTCACTTAAAGTACAATAATTATTCACCAAAAAATTCTAAGAAAATTCACAAGGCTCCAAAATACAATAAAAAAGATCAAGTCAAAATATTAGAATTTTACAGGCACTAAAAATCATTATTTCCACAAAAGCACTTAAAGACACAAAAGCACTTAAAGGCACAAAAGCACTTTGTCTATTAAACATAAGGTTTTTCTATAAAATCCTACGTTTAATACGGGTATTGGATATCCCGATATCCAAACCAAACTCGTTAAGCATCCAAGCTCGTTATATAACCAAATACACATTAACAATATTTACTAAATTTAAAGGTTCAGAAAAGATACTCTCAAATAAATTTCAGCACCAGTGGAAACTTTTTGATACTACACAAAAGATTCAGAAACGATTAAATGTTTTGTTTCTAGAACTATGAGCTTAGTAAATCAAATTAGAAGTCTACGTGGAAAGCTGAAAGATAAGCATATTGTGTCAAAAAATTTGTGTTCCCGTCCACCGAAATTTGATCCAATGATGCAGCAATAAAGGAATCAAATTAAGGATTTGAAAACTCGCATTATCATAGATCTCATGGGTTCATTGCTTGCCCATGAAGAGAGATTAAGAGGAGCCTCTGAGCTATTAAAATAAGCATTTCAAGCCAAGACAAAACTTAACACACCAGATAACAGATGAGAGGAGAGGCCAGGTGTGAGAATAACCAAACATTATCAAAGAGGAAGCTAGATGAAGGGGAAGAAGGAGAGAAAATAGAAATATAGAAAAACTCACATAAACAAAAATAATCTTTCTTGCATTCTATGTAACGTAGCAATCACATTGTCGTTCAGTGTTTTATAAATGCAAGAGATGCAAGAAACTCACACATATGGAGGAGTGTCGGCGTCTTTGCTTGGAGCACCACGAACATGCCCAACATTGATGCAGAAGTGGCGTGTCATCGCCTCAACTTCAACCATGAGGTCCCCTTGTTTCACCAAAAGAAGAGATCAATGGCCATTTCCTTGGTCGAGTCCATCCGCGAAGAAGTGCCAAAGCTAATGGAGGAGGATTTTATTTCAGAGATCTAGTATCCATGTTGAGTCTTAAATGTTGTAATGGTTAAGAAAGAATGAGGGAAATGACGCATTTGTTGGAACCAAAAATGTCATCAACTCTCCGTGCGCTATCTCTGGGTCGGGTGGTCGGTAAAGGAAAGAGTGGTTCGTAAGCAATCAGTTACTAGCCGTGCAGACAGTTTAAGCGAGTAAAAAGAGCATAAAAAGGAGATGCCACTAGCAGCGGCGAACACCAGATTTGACCTGCCGCGGCGAATGTCTTCTTTGCGTTGGGCCTCTTGATTAATTGTAAAAGGATTATAAGAGAGTACATACGAGTACAATGGGGAAGAAGAGAGAAAACTTGACTGAACTTAGTGTCTGCACCAACATCTGGCAAGTTCAGGGCTAAGTCCGCGTGTCCCATCCAAGCCCCCTAGTCCCTATTTATACTTGAGGGTAGGCGGCTCGGACGATTCATGAACCAATGAGATTTTAACGCCTCATTAACTACGTTATTAAATGGGCAACCGCTTGAGGTACACAGAGAGTTGGGCGGCGGGGGCTATGAGAAGAGACCACACGTAACCACGCGGTACCACCGAGGTTGATGCCGAAGAGACGAATCTGCGCGAGCTCCAGGAGAAGTGTTTGCCACGACCTTTGGGTCAAACCCACGAAGCAGCTTTGTGATAGACCGTCTGCCAAATGTACATGTCGGCGTTTCTTGAAGAGTGTTCGCATCAAACACTGCCACGGACTAGATAATATCCACAGACATCCTAAATGCCCACCTGAAGACCCCGCAAAATCTGGAAACGGTTGCCTGGCTAGTTGTCCTTCCTTACTTGATGCTATCCCCAGTTGTCGCAGAAATTGGGTTAACAACATTTGTATAGACTTTTCATTATGGAATAAAGCTTGTCTGAAAGATTGATACACATGCCTCAAATCAATGCACTGGTTGAATCAGTCACTATTTTTCCTATGATGAGTTTTCTTGATACATTTTCAGGATACCACCAGATTTGGATGCATCTTCCCGACTTGAAAGAAGTCTCATTTATCATGAACGACAGATACTACTTCTACAAGATGATTTCTTGTGGTCTGAAGAACGCATGAGTGACCTACCAAGGCTAAAAACACACACAATAGATGTACCTTAATCAAAAATTTTGATGAACTATTGATAGAGATTTGGGGGAAAATAATTCAAAAAAGTGTCATCATATTCTGAGAAGTGTCGTTTTTTAAAATTTGGTTTGCCCTTATTCATCTTTAGAGCAGCGTTTTCAGAACTGGACCAGACATTGAACTGAAAGAAGGAGAGATTCAAGGTTTAACGGGTTGAACCAAGTTTAACTACATATACTGATATATAGAGACTGTAAGATATAGTTTTGCAAAATAAATTAAAATAAGTAAATAGTTGACACTCTAATTCTACGGATTAATAATATAAAAAACTAGCTATATCGATGGAGAGCACTGAAGTTAATAATTACTGTAAAGGAAGCATTATACATGTCTACATATGTGAATACTAAACTAAATAGGTATGTTCTTGCATCACCTAGCTAATATACAAGATTTAAATACACCACAAATCACTTCTATGTAGTTAGATTTGTGCAATTGAAAACAAGAATATGCAAATGAAACTAATCATTATATTAGCAGGATAAAGCATCTGGACTCTGGAGAATAAAGCAGTAGATGAAAATATTGATTGAAGTCGATCGCTAACATTTGAAGGAGTACTGACCCTGCTGTGTGTAGTAGAATAAAGTAGCTGGAGAAGCTGATGACACTGTAGATGCTGGCCAAGAATGATCTGCAATGTTACATCAGTTAAAATGATAAGGAAGATAATGTCAGGACTCAGGAGGTTCAGTGTTCAGTAAGATAATAAAAAAAACTACAGAATCCTAGCAATATTCTACAGTAATTTATTAAAGAGTGTTGTTAAAAAAAACTTAAAATCACTCTCAAATAGTTATATTAAAGAATTACCTTAATAAGAAGTGGCCTGAAAGAGAGATGCATGATTTGAAGGAGACGATCTAGAGTTGAGAGATCTCTCAAAGACTCAAACAACGATCTGGAGGAGATGATGCACGATACCTAGTAGTGACTCGGTAGAGACAATATAGAAGCCATAACAGTAATTTGGAAGAGAGGATGTGTAACTGCCTCCCCAGCCCATGGCTCAAAAGGATGATTGCCAGCACCCCCAGCACCACACTCGAAAGGGTTCAGCCTCAAATAATCTGTAGACCATGCACCCCAACCCCTCTCCATGTCCACTGACGGGTTGTTGGAGGTCGTAGCCTCCCTTTGATGAGAAGTAATCCAGTTAAGTGCTCCTATATGAACTTCCCAGGAGGTCATCCATTCCAGAACTACTCTCATCCGAGCACGCTTAACTATAACGTTCTTTCACTTATCATCACCCTTTGAGTTGCAACTCAATTGGTGATGAGAAGTGAAAAAACTTTATAGTTGATCTTATGAGAATTCCTCGTAGGGGCGCTTAACTGGATCACTTCTCATCGAAGAGAGGCTGCGACTTCCAACAACCCGCCTGTGGATGAAGAGGGGTTGTGATACATGGTCTGCAAACCTGTTGAGGCTGAACCCTTTCGAGTCGGATATTGCGGGTGTTGGTGGTCTTCCTTTCGAGCTGTGTGTTGGGGAGGCTGTTACAGGATGCATGATACCTAGGGCTAGCAGCGATCTGGAGGAGAGCAAGATAATTCCTAATTCACGGGAAAAAGTGAAAAATGAAATGACCCAGGCCAGGAGAAGAACCGCTCCAAATTGTTAAAGCCCTAAAGCTAAGAGGAAATCTGAACCTTTAGATCTTAAACGACGGTGCCTCATAGAACTGGCTGGTTACAAGAAAATCGCCCCAGTTTCCGGTTAGCCGGTCCAACCGGGCGGTTGAGAGGTCCTGGCCGATTAATGGCAAGAGCGGTTTTACAGGCCTAACTAGACCAGTCGCTGGACCGGTTCATGGTCCGACCGGTCGAACCAGACGGCCCGGTTCTGAAAACGTTGCTTTAGAGTTTATTTTTTTATTTTTTTGAATGTTTAATTAATAAAATATTTTTTACATATGCAAAATAGTCAAATAGATTTAAACATAACAATCAGATATAATAATTATACAAATAGATTTTGGTGAAATATTCAATTTTTCCATTTGTCCTTTATTTATTATTATTTTTAACATATTTTTAAAAGGAGGCTTTATTTATATGTTTTCTTAAGTATTGTCTCTTTTGAGTTGTTTCTATTTCTATTAAATTTTGTATTCTATTAGATAAATATTTTTATGTACACAAAAGGCGGCTAACTAAACTCAAATTATATTGTCCTTGAACTAAAACTCTTGGTTCCGAGTCTCGAAAGCTATCTTGGACAACGAAATTTCACCATATAGTGAGGCCCACAACCAATTGTTATATACACACCTGTTGAAGTTCATAGCAAAGAAATATAAAAGATTATTGCAGGTAAAACAGAGAAATGGAAGAAAAAGATGCCCGGAGAAGAAGATCGCAGCTTGTCGAAACTTGTCTTCCCTATTTCATTCAGCAAGATAAAAAGTGGTTCTAAAGTTACTACAGACAGCCCACAGATATATGGGCATAACAACACACTGTCCAAAAAATAGAAAGAAAAGGGATATAAAGTGCTGGATTAAATGACAAAGACCTAGATTAAATGTTAAATTATATAAGCTTAATTTATCACAACAGCTTATATATTATAGCATTTCCCCCCTTTAATTTAGGGCATGTGCGATAACGTCTTCCTCGTCTTTGTTGATCACGTCGAGCACCCATCTGAAAATTTGAAATTTCTCCACTGGGAGAGTTTTAGTCATGCCATCTGCAAGTTGCTCATTTGTGTTGCAATACTTTACTTTTATCTCCCCTTCGTCAATTAATTCTCTCACGTAGTGATATTGTAGTTGGATGTGTTTAATTCGATTGTAGAATACAAGGTTTTTGCTAATGGAGATAGTTGATGTGCTATCTACCTTTATGATAACACATCCAACTACAATATCAATGAGATTGTCATCAATCCAATTTGAAAGACGAATCCACTAGTTCTCTTAAATGAAATGTCATAGTCTTGTGTAGCTTGTAAATATTCCAAAATTCATTTCACTGTTTTCATGTGAGCGGCACTGAGTTCACTGGAGAATCTGGACACGATGCCCACCGGATGTTCGATGCCTGGTATACTTTTGGTAAGATAGATCAGAGCACTAACAACACTGCGATAAGTTTTGCATTAACTTTTTCTTCTCCGTCTTCCTTTTGCAATTGTTCTGGTTGTCATAGGCATTGCGACAGGCTTACATTCGACCATGTGAAATTTTTGAAGGATTTCTGAAGTATACTTTTCTTGATACAGGAAAATCTCACCCGACAATTAATCGATTTGTAGCCCAAGAAAATACATCATTAACCCAAGGTCTCTCATTTCGATTCACGTTTCATAGTGGATTTAAACTTCTCAATCAATTGAAAGTTTTATCCCGTGACCAATTGGTCATCCATATATATCAATACCATAACAAAATTATTACCTGCATGTTGTTTGATATAAAGAGGCATCATAGGGGCTTCTTACATACTTACATTGATTTAGATAGGTATCAATGCACCCATTCCATACTCTAGGTGCCTGTCACAACTCGAAGAGTGCCTTCCTCAATTTGTATACCTTACCTTCTTCTTCATTCTGTATGTAACCTTCAAGTTGGTGACATACACATCTTCATGTAGTTCGTTGTTGAGCAATGTTGATTTAACATCAAGCTGGTGGATTCATAAATCATAGTGAGCAGCAAAAGCAATTACCATTCTTATAGTCTCCATGCGGGCTACTGGAGCAAGCGTCTCAGAGAAATCCTTTTCGGGTTTTTGCGAGTATCCTTTTTGTTAGAAACGAACTAAAACAAACCGGAAAGAGTATAACTGAAACTTTATTATCAGAAAAAGGTACCTATTACAAAGGTATGCCCTCCCTTATATAGAATGGAGAAGAGATGAGAGAATACAAATAAGAGATGTGGGACTAAAAATTTACAGGACTAAGCGGACTGTACAGAACAAACCGCACAAGCCGCGCGGTTAGACAGAAGGGCTAACCGCACGGCTACCACCAGAGAGAGAGAGGCCGCAAGGGGAGACCGCCTGAGAGCTCGGCAACCAGACAGCAACAGCACAGCAATCAAACCGCTGAAGGGAAACCGCCAGACCGCGCGATCTCTAACCCGCCAAGACAGACCGCCAGACCGCCCGGTCTATAACTTCAACACTCCCCCTCAAGCTGGAGCATATATATCGATCATGCCCAGCTTGTCACAAATATGATGAAACGAGGCGGAAACTGGCTTGGTGAAGATGTCAGCCAGCTCTTTATCAGAAGTGACAAAGGGAGTGCAAATTTGTTCCTTTAAGATCTCTTCACGAATGAAATGACAGTCGACTTCAATGTGTTTGGTTCTTTCATGGAAAACCGGATTTTTGGAGATGTATATGGCAGCCTTGTTATCACAGAACATAGGTAGAGGATGGTTGTAGACCTCTCCTAAATCCAGCATTAGAGCCCGTAGCCATTTTAGCTCACAAGTGGTCGACGCCATACTCCGATACTCTGCTTCAGCACTGGACCTGGAAATAACAGACTGCTTCTTGCTCTTCTAGCTTACCAGATTACCCCCAACAAAGGTGCAGAAACCGAAGGTAGACTTGCGATCCCCTTTGTCATCAGCGTAACTCGCATCTGAGTAAGCTTCAACCCTCAGATGATCATTCTTCTGGAAAAGCAATCCTTTCCCAGGTGCGGCTTTGACATACTCCAAGATCCGTAAGGCAGACTGCAGATGACACTCCCTGGGAGCTTGCATGAATTGACTCACCTTGCCAATAGCATAGGAAATGTCGGGTCTGGTCACTGTGAGATATATGAGCTTACCAACAAGACGTCTGTACCTCGTAGTATCTGAAAGAAGAGGCAAATCATCTGTCCAGGTTTTGTCTTCTCCAACAGCCATGGGACATCGAGCAGGTTTGGCCCCAGTCAATCCTGCATCTTTTAAAAGATCAAGGGCATACTTACGCTGGGAGAGGACTAAGGAATTGGGCTTCCGAGAGATTTCGATCCCCAAAAAATACTTTGGAGAGCCCATATCTTTCGTGACCAGATGTTGACGAAGATGCCGCTTTGTTAGGGCTACCCCTTCCTAGTCATCGCCAGTGAGAAGAATATCATCAACATACACTGCAAGAACCACCAGTCCCGAGGAGGTTTTGCGAGTAAATAGAGAGTGATCGGCAGAGCTGCGCACAAAACCAACGGCCATCACGATGCCGCTGAACTTGTCAAACCAAGCTCGAGGGCTCTGCTTGAGGCCATAAATTGCCTTCTTCAGCCGGCATACTCGTGTCTCCCCTTGAGCAACATACCCAGGAGGTTGTTCCATGTAGACGGCCTCCTGAAGATCACCATAAAGGAAGGCATTCTTTACATCCAGCTGGGAAATCGGCCAATCCTTATTGACCGCCACAGAGAGAAGAACCCGTATAGTGCTGAGACGAGCCACGGGAGAGAAGGTGTCAAAGTAATCAACCTCATAGGTCTGAGTAAAGCCCTTAGCAACAAGGCGAGCTTTATAACGGTCCACAGTGCCATCCGGGGCAAATTTCACCACAAAGACCCAGCGACAGCCGACAATATCAGTACCGAAGGGAGGAGGAACAAGAGTCCAGGTATCCCGCTCCGTTAGGGTAGCCATTTCCTCATCCATGGCCATCTTCCAGTGAGGAATAGCAAGGGCCTCCTGGTAGGAGCGGGGCATAGCAATGGCGAAGATAGCTAGAGCAAAGGCCCTGCGAGAAGGGGTGAGACGATCATATGAAACAACAGCAGTAAGAGGGTGTAGGGTACATGTCCGCACCCCTTTGCGAAGAGCTATAGGAAGATCCAGGTCAGCAGGTTCCTCGGCATCCGGAGCATCCGTGGCAGAGAGAGCTGGCCTGGGAGTAGAGAGCGACGGCGGCGGAGATGCGGGAGACGGGAGTGGAGAAGAGGGAGAGAGAGGTGGAAGAAGAGGAGTGGACGGGGGCGGAGTAGGGGTGAATATCGTAGTGGGAGACGAGAGAACAAAGGGAACAGTAGGAGAATCAGAGGCTGGGAGAAGAGGAGGGGAGTCATCCGAGAAGTAGGAGGTATTCTCGAAGAAGGTGACGTCAGCAGAAACGAACTGCTTACGAAGGATGGGATCAAAGCAACAATAACCTTTCTGAGTTATGGAGTACCCCAGAAAGATACACTTGGTGGAGCGAGGAGATAGCTTATCACGGGTGGCAGAAGGGGCATGCACAAAGGCAGTGCATCCAAATATTTGGAGAGAGAGAGGAAACGGCTCCTTGCCCGAATACAAAATGGAGAAAGGGGTTTTTCCGTGGAGAACGGTGGAGGGAATGCGATTGATGAGGTAACAGGTAAGGAAAACAGCATAGCCCCAATAAGAGCGAGGAACATGCATCTGGGTCATCAAGGAGCGAGCGACATCCAAAAGGTGACGGTTTTTGCGTTCTGCCACACCATTTTGTTGTGAGGTATAAACACAACTCGTTTGATGAATAATCCCATTTTGCATGCAGAAGGCAGAAAAGTCATGACTGATATATTCTTGGGCATTATCAGATCGAAGAACTTTAATAGAAACATCAAACTGAGTTTTGATCATGAGATAGAATGACGTCCATACAGAGAATAATTCGGAGCGATCTTTTAAGAGATACACCCACATACAGCGAGAGAAATCATCAATGAATGTGACAAAATATGAACTACCCCGACCAACCGTAAGAGTAGGAGAAGGACCCCAAATATCGGAGTGGATAAGATCAAACGGACGGGTGGATCCATGAACGTGCTTTGGAGGGAAGGAGGAGCGGTGATGCTTGCCAAGCTGACAGGCTTCACAGTTGAGCGGAGGACTTTGGGGAGGAAGGTGGGGCAGAAGTTGACGAAGAAGATGAGGAGGAGCATGACCAAGGCGGAGATGCCATTAGAGAAGATCTGTGGAGGTGGAGGAGAAGGTGGAGAAAGCGGAAATGTTGTCCAGGAAGTATAGGCCGCCACTCTCAGTCCCAGTAGCAATCGTCCGTTGGGAGTCCGGATCCTGAAAAGAGCAAGTAGTAAAAGTAACAGAACAGTGTAATTTCTTGCATAGAGAGGTAACAGATAATAAGTTGCACGGGAACTTGGGCACGTAGAGAGTATCCTCCAAGCGAAGAGACGGAGTGACATGAACTATCCCCGTCCCATGAACCGATGATGAAGAGCCGTCAGCGAGAGTAACCGGGGGCAACCGACCATGTGTTTCTAGGAGAGAAAAACACTGGAGATTGCCGGTCATATGATTAGTAGCACCGGTGTCGATCAACCATTTTCCTTGAGTAACAACGTGGGCACTACCAGAAGACGTGACCACCGAGGCGAACGGCTTTGAGGAGTATATGGAAGCCATGAAGGGAGGAACAAAAGAACTGCAGCGGTCACGGTGACAGCACACCAGCGGCAAGAAGGGCCACGACCAAGATGCAGAGCAAGGCAAAAGGGGACGAAGAGGGAAGCACAAGCCGCGCGACTCAACAGGAGGTCGCAGCGACTAACAAGCAGGAGCGGCTAAAGGAAGAGTCGCACAGAGGAGAACAAGCCGCTGCGACTTAGAGACAGGTCGCGGGGACAAGAGAGAGAGAGCGGCGAAGGAAGAAGGGCAGAGAGGCCACCTAAACAAGGAAGAACTCGCGCGAACAGAGAGAAATCGCAGCGGTTAGGAGAAAGAGATCTGCCGCGCAAACAACAGGAAGCCACGCGGTTAGAAAACTATCCGCGCGGATAGGAAGAAGAAGATCTGCAGCGGTCACGATGTCAGACACCAGCGGCCAGAAAAGCCACGACCAAGCCGCAGAACCAAACAGAGGGAGAGAAGTCGGGCGGCTAGCAGACAGACCGCGCGAACAGAAGTGGAGGATATCGGGAGGCAAAAGGCGAACAAGGCAAAAGAGGCCGCGGAGACAGGTCGCGGCGACTAGAGAAGAGAAGGAGGAAGCGGGGACTAGAACAGGTCGCAAGAAAGAAGCAAGCAATAGAAACAGGCCGCGCGAACAAAGCGCAAGCAAACAGGCGGAAGAAACAAGCCGCGGGAGACAGGCCGCGAGAAGAAGAGGCAGGTCGTGCGGACAGGAGAACGCACAGAATCAGGAGTCAAAGATCGAATCCTCTGATACCATGTTAGAAACGAACTAAAACAAACTGGAAAGAGTATAACTGAAACTTTATTATCAGAAAAAAGTACCTATTACAAAGGTATGCCCTCCCTTATATATAATGGAGGAGAGATGAGAGAATACAAATAAGAGATGTGGGACTAAAAATTTACAGGACTAAGCGGACTGTACAGAACAAACCGCACAAGCCGCACGGTTAGACAGAAGGGCTAACCGCACGGCTACCACCAGAGAGAGAGAGAGACCGCAAGGGGAGACCGCCTGAGAGCTCGGCAACCAGACAGCAACAGCACAGCAATCAAACCGCTGAAGGGAAACCGCCAGACCGCGCGGTCTCTAACCCGCCAAGACAGACCGCCCGGTCTCTAACTTCAACACTTTTGCCACAAGGCTGGCTTTTTTGCTTTCTACTTCTCCCTTCTTATTCAGTTTTAGTTTGTAAATCTATTTGACCCTAATGATTGGCTGGTTTGGCCGTGAGACAAGTTCCCATGTGTTATTTGTATTGATTATGTTTATTTATACATCCATTGCATCAATCCATGGCTGTTGAATGGCTGCTTCAGTGTAGGTGGAGGGCTCTTTGCACAAAAGTGCAAATTGCATGATTCATATATATCAGCTACCAAACGAAATTTTTTTGGCGATGAAGAATCACAGTTCGTGTGATCTGAGCCAATATTAGGTTCTGGAGGAGATGATGAGTCACCTTCTACATATTAAATATTATTATTGGGATTATGAGGACTGGGCGGCCGTGCAAGACCATTCTCAATGTTGTTTTCCATAACATCCTCCTCAGGAAAAAAGAAGAGAGGGCTCTGATCCTGAGCAACATCACCCCAATTTTAGCTGTTATCCTCACAAATATTATGTCTCTGACGACAACTAGTTTCTTAGTTGATGAATTAAACAACTGATACCCCTTTGACTCATTACTATACCCCCACACATATGTTTTTTCCCTTAGCCTCTAGCTTATCTCTATTTTCATTAGTTGGTAAGGCATATGCTATGCTCCCAAATATTTTCAAGTGGTTGAGGTTGGGTTTTCTGTTATGCCACATTTTATTTGGGGTTGAGTTTTTCAGTGCACTGGTGGGGGCTTTATTCAATAGGTAAATGGTTGTGCGCATTGCCTCCCCCCCAAAATTCTTTTGGTAAATTTTTGTGTTGAAGTAAGCACTTTCCCATATCCACTACAGTCATGTTCCTCCTCTCGACAACCCCATTTTGCTAAAGGCATTGAGGAACTTTTAGTTGACGCCTTATCCCCTTCATTTCACAATAGGAGAAGAATTCCCTGCTAGTAAACTCCCCTCCTTTATCGATTCAGAGAGTTTTAATCTTGCAATCAGTTTCTTTTTCAATTGTGTGCTTAAATTTAGTGAAGACATGAAAGACATCTGACTTGTGAGTCAAAAAATAAATCAACATCATACGTGAATAGTCGTCCACAACTAGAAGGTTGTATTGATTACCCCAAATATTGACATGGATGAGTTCAAGAGGAGTCTTTGCTCTCCATATGATGTGATTTGGGAATGGGGCTCTATGGATTTTGTTGAGAGCCCAGATTTCACGGACCTTTCTTCCCGACATGTTTCCTTGCATTCCAGTTGATAGGCTTTGAAGTCTTTGAAGATCAAAAAATCTAGGTGACCACAACCTATGGTGCCGCAATTCAGATGATTCTGTACATTTGGCAGCATGAGCTTGATAGCTCTGGGGTGAATCTCCTTTTTCAATTTTCATGCACAAAGGAAAAAATCTTATTTTGTGACATTTGTACCGCGACAACAAGACCTTTGGTCATTCTCTCTTGTATGTTGCAGCTTTCTTCATCAAAGGTCAGCTTATACCCTTTCTTTATGAGCTGGCCTACACTAAGCAAGTTTTATGATAATCCTGACACGAATTAGACATTATGTATGTGATTTACAGATCCATTTTTCAATCGGACTACTATGGTTCTTTTACCCTCTATGCATTTACTATTGTCATCACCCATAATGACCTCTGCCTTGTTTGCTTCATCAAGATGAACAAATGCATCTCTGATATTGCACATATGGTTGGAGCATCCGCTGTCCAGAAACCATACGTCGATGTTGGGACTATCCACCTTGAGACATGTGAGAAATAGAGATTCTAGATTAGAGGAGAAGTTCACCTAACTTTTGGCATGGATTCACAATACCAGACTTCTTTTGGCATGGATTCACGATACCAGCAATCTCTTTGAAGGTGCATATGTCTCTTACATTTTTTACACCATGAGTAACAGTCCTTGATGAAGTGTGTGTTTTTGGTACACAGCCTGCAGTATGGTGTACTATCCTTCTCTTCTTCCCCTTTCTCTTGACCCTTGGTTTAGAGATGGAAGAGCAGGTTTTACGAGATTAACATGGACTTTGCCCTGAAATGCCTGTCCAAGAGGTGGTTCCTTCTTCATACGAGCTTCGTGCCCTAAAACTGAGCTCATGAGATCACAAACAGACATCTTAGTAATGTCTCTAGCTTCTTCAGTGACGGCAACAACATGTTCAAATCTTGGAGATAAGCTGCTGAGAATTTTTGAGGCTACTCGTTTTTCTGGAAGTTCGTTACCATAGGTTCGAATTTGATTCAATAAAATAGTGGTCTTGGATACATATTGTTGAATGTCTTCTCCTTCTTTCATATTCATATTATCAAACTCACTCCAAATTGTGTTAACCTCATGGAGATGATCCTTTCATTCCCTCTGTATTCAATCTTTAAAATCTCTCATGTCTCCTTTGAGGTTTCTACATCAATGATGAGTGGTAATATCGACCTATCGACACCTTGCTGGATACACAAGATTGGTCTTGCATCCCTTTTTTGGTTTTCCAGAATAGTTTGGTGTACGACTAGTTCACTCTTGGCTTTTGCAGATTTCTCCGGAAGTGGCGAGTACCCATCTTGAACAAGATCCCTAAAGACCTTGAGAGATAAAGTAGATTTTCATTTGTTTGCTCCAACAGTCATAAGCATCGCCTTCGAATATGGGAATACCGGTGGTAGCGTAGATAAAGTTTTGATTGCTCGACGAGCCTGTCATATGATGAGATTCCACAACGATGAATCAAAATATGATTCTGAAAACAAAGCGGATCTACTAATGACATGAGTCGTGGCTCTTATACCAAATGTTGAAGTTCATAGCTCAGAAATATAAAAGATTATTGCAGGTAAAACAAAGAAATGGAAGAAGAAGATGCCCGAAGAAGAAGATCGCAGCTGCCGAAGCTTGTCTTCCCTATTTCATTCTGCAAGATAAAAAGTGATTCTAAAGTTACTACAGACAACACATAAATATAAAGTGCTGGATTAAATGACGCAAATGCCTAAATTAAATATTATAGTAGATAAGCTTAACTTATCACAACAGCTTATATATTATAACAACACCATACTGTTTGTGAAATCCGTGAATTTTCATTAGTTCCAGACGCCAGCCGAGGTCGGAATCAAATTTTGTTCATCCTTGTACAAGCAATGAGCAGGGTGCATATACCAAAAATACATCAAAAATATCGAAATTAATTTAGGCGATTGTTAACCGCAATCCGTTATTGGCTAGTCACACTCCAAAATTTCCTAACTTTTTGCGTCTTTTCGAAATACGCTTTGTACATGCAATTTCAGGAAAAGTGTTGTCGAGATCTACAACTTTCGTGTTGAACACTTTTCATGAAATTTCATGTACAAGACGTATTTCTGAAAGGCGCAAAACCTGAACATATTTCCAAAGTACACCTTGTACATGCATTTTTAGGAAAAGTGATCACCACGAAAGTTGTAGATCTCGACGAGATCTACAACTTTCGTGTTGAGCACTTTTCCTAAATTTGTTTGTACAAGACTTATTTCGAAAAGACGCGAAAAATTATGAGATTTTGGGATGCGGTCTTAATTTAATACCACATTTGTACACGAATCTGTTTCGAAGAGGACAAAAATTAAATTAAATTAAATTAAATTAAATACCATTTTAAAAAAAAAAGAAATGAGTTGGACAGCCAATCAGCTTCCCAGTTTTTCAGCGGAAATCTTGCATGCATTATTAAATAATAAATATTAACTTCACCCTCTATAAATAGACGTTCAATCGCCGGCCGTCGTTGCCATCCGGTTCGACCGGAGATTTCTTCCCTCCGGCCGCCGCCAGACTCTCGATCAGCCATATGGATCCGCCGCCGTCCGCGAGGTGGAAGTGGACGGCGAAGGAGGACAAGGATTTCGAGCGGGCTTTGGCGACGATTCTGGAGCACACGCCCAACCGTTGGGAAAAGATTGCGGCGGCCGTCGGCGGAGGGAAGACGGCGGCGGACGTCCGCCGGCACTATCAGCTGCTGGTAGACGATATTCACAGCATCGAGTCCGGCCTAATTCCCTTCCCAAACTACCGGAATCCTCCCCCTCCGGCCGCCGCCTCTTTCCTGAATAATGATGGCCGCCGGTGAGTCGGCGGCGTACTGCATGCGAAAATAATCCAATTATGGTCTTTTTTTTTAGAAAAATATTTATCTTCCGTCTTTTTAAATCTTTTTATTTTGATTTTCAAGAATAATTACATATAAAATTTCCAATTAGTTTTTTTTGTGTGTGTATGGATATAATGTAAAGGTGATTGTTAAGGGCACTCCAAATTAGGATATCCGCACCTCAATTTTTTAAAAAAAACTTGATTTTTTTTAGGTTTAATCGCAACCTAGTCTATTCACTCATAGTCGTCGCTTCCGTCTCTACCTCCTCGCTGAAGCCGCACAACCAAGGCCGCCTCTTCCTTCCCTTCTGTTTCTACCTCCTCGCTCAATTGAGAGGAATCATTTACAGAGTCATCACCTGGAGCGGGCAAATCTGAGGAAGCATCGGCTTGTACTGCAGATTCCTCATGAGTAGATTGCTTCGGCGAATCCATAGTTGGCATCTTACGAGCCTTTCTCTTCGACCTCATTGGGGCAGAGCCGCAATGGCGCCAATCACCAAAGGATCTCTAAACAAAATGGCCGAAAAACACCCTATCAGAAAGGGGCGAAACTTACCTGCAGCAGAAAAACTGGACCCAACTCTGCACAAAAACACCCCACTCCTGTAATTAGATTTGCAAAGTTGAGGAAATAAGGAGGTCGGGTGTTTTTGTTCTGAGCGAGACCCACTTTTTTGTAGTTTTTTTGTATGTTTTAAGTAAGTATAGTATTGTTGCGGACTAACTCGACGTCCCAGTCGAGCCGGAATACTTGGATCGTCTTAGCTCTCGGAACAGTCGAGCGCGCACACAGTCAAAAGAGTAGGTTGATTGTACACAAGCAGTTTTAACGTGGAAAAACCCCTCAGCTGGGTAAAAAATCACGTGACCGGATCTGTGCTGGTCAAAATCCACTATTTTCTGGTGGTTACAACTTGTTTGTAAAGCAGAGGGTGACAGGTCACCCCTCGTTACAATTATGGGGTGAGAGAACACTTTGCACACGTACGGCGGACGACAGACCGTTGCGTCGGGAGTTGTTACAAATTGCATTTCGCGTTGGTGGTCTTCAGATAGCGGCTTGTTGATTCTGGATGGGAGGCGGAGCACTTGGTCTTGAGATGCAGGAGTCGCTTGGAACTTGAACGATTTGGCTTCTTCGGGTGGCTTTGCCTTGACCCACTTGTGGCTCGAGTGTGGCTCGAGTGTGGCTCAAAGGTGGCTTGTAGGAGGAAATTGACAGAGCTTCGACCTGAGGAAGAAGAAGACTCGGAAGAGAGATGAGAAATGATGAGGCATGAGACTCCTTTTATAGGCTCCGGGAGGTGGTTACGGTGGTTATGCGGCTATTCGCACGTACACCGTAACCATCTTCATAAATGTTCTTAATTTAGTTTTAATGCGTGTATTTCTTTATTTGGAGGTCGTCATAAATAAATAATAAAATATTAATTAAATTCACTCTACTAATCTGGTGGTTAGTGGGTGGTTACGCGTGAATCGGACGGTCGTGGACACTTCCCCTTGATCGGACGGCGGGAGCGGGTCTTCACGGGCGGTCAGGGAACTCTTCGGACGGCGGGAGCGGGCCTTCACGGGCGGTCAGGGAACTCTTCGGACGGCGGGAGCGGGCCTTCACGGGCGGTCAGGGAACTTGCCGCCGAGTTCGCCGGCGAGGGGAAGATTGCCACCGGCTGCCAAGGAGGGGCGACCGGCTTGGCCGCAAGGCGGCGGTCAAGGAGGGGCGATCGGCATGGCCGCCCCTTGGCCGCGCCACGCGGCCAAGGAGGGCCGGCCGGCCTGGCCGCCCCTTGGCTGGCCTGGCCGCCCCTTAACCGCGAGGTGGTGGCCAAGGAGGGGAGGCCGGTTTGGCCGCCCCTTGGCCGCGAGGCGGCGGCCGGTTTGGCCTCCCCTTGTCCGCGAGGCGGCGGTCGGTTTGGCCGCCCCTTAGCCGCAAGGCAGTGGCCGGCGGCCGGCATAGCGACGCCCGCGGCGGTTCCTTCGATGCGCGTAATGGGATCGGCGTGCGGGGGGATCGGGAGCGGTGATCGCGCGTACGGTCAATCTCATGATCCTACTTCTTTTGAGGTGAATATCATGAGTGGGTGATTATGTGCACGCCTAATTACTATAAAATGAAGGTCATCCCCAACAAGTATTATCCATTATATTAATGTCACATTTTTGATATTATGTTCATCCACGTGAAGAAGACCATAATCATTATATCATTCCAATTTTATAAAAATATTAAATAATTACAATATATAATATATTTAAGTCAAAAATTATTTTAATTTAATATCTATTTATCAAAAATATTTATTTTTGATGGGTTACACCTTCATTTATAGGAAGCAAGGAGCCCCCCCATGATCTCCACTCAAGAAAAGTCATGGGTGGGCCCTGTTGGAGTTACCATGGTGATCTAGAAGTTGCCAAACATGTAATCTCACTGCCAACGCGATATGAGCCTGCAGAGTCGCACATAAGAGCTGTGGAGGAGTTGGAAGATTGACCGTATTGGTAAAGGTTACCAATCACCATTATGTATGGGGTCAGGCAATTGTTGCCAATAAAGTTCATAGGGCATGGATAGTCGAAAGGTCGTCGAGAATGTCTCGACGACCAAGGCAAGTCGTCGAGAATGTCTCTACGACCAAGGCAATGTCGTCGAGAATGTCTCGACGACTAGCGGGGTTTAGTCGAGAATCAATCTGATAGATTCGTCGAGAATCAAAGACTTAGTCGTCGGGACTATCCATTGATTCTCGCCGAATCTGCCTGATGATTCTCGCCGATCGACGAGTATCGTCGAGAGTTATCGAGTATGGCTCGATGACTAAAGGCCATTCCCAGCTAGGGTTGAGCTTACCAACCGCGGCCGACCTTCCCGCAGCGTCGACCTTTTTCAGTACTAGATCCCCCTCGGCGAATTGCTTGACTCTGATATGCTTATCAAAGTACCGGGCCATTCGCCGTTTTATTTCTTCTTGCCTGATGGCGGCAACATCCCGCAGCTCTTCCACCATATCTAATGAGAGACGCAACCTTTCCTCATTCTCCACCCTCCAAGCTTCGCTTCCCTCAGCTGCGGCCGCGACCCTCGGGGACCGAACCTCGAACTCCACAGGGAGGACGGCCTCACACCCATGAGAGAGCTTGAAGGGGGTCTCTCCTGTGGCCTTGTTCGGAGTTGTTCGCAAGGCCCACAGGACAGAAGGGAGCTGTTCCACCCAGCTACCCTTCAGGTTTTCCACCTTCTTTTTGAGCAAGTTGACAATGACTTTGTTTGCCGCCTCCACCTGGCCATTGCTCCGTAGATGATGGACAGAGGCGAACCTGAGGTCAATTCCCAATTGGGTGCAGAAACTAATGAATTCTTCGCTGGCAAACTGAGGACCGTTGTCCGTCACTATCGCTTGGGGCAATCCGTGCCTACAAATGATCTCCCCCCAAACGAAGTTTCTGATGACCTGGGAGGTTACCTTGGCTAACGGCTTGATCTCCAGCCATTTGGAGAAGTAATCAATCATAACTAGGAGGAACCTCCTCTGCCCGCTAGCTGGGGGAAAGGGTCCAACCAGATCCATTCCCCAAATGGCGAAGGGCCATGGCGCCGTGATGCTTCGAAGCCTTTGGGCGGGCAAGAGCTGGAGAGGAGCGTGTACTTGGCACTTCTGACACCTCCTTGCGAATTCAGCTGTATCCTTCCTTAAGATCCGCCAGAAATATCTCTGCCTTACCACCCTTGCTTCCAATGTCCTTCCCCCTGAATGACTGCCGCATTCTCCAGAATGCACCTCTTTCAGGATCCTCGGGACTTCCTCCTCGGTTACGCATCTCGTGAGGAGCCCTGACAGCATCTTCCGATGCAAGCTCCCCTCCAGCATCAGGTAATGAGCCGCCTTGTGCCTAAAGCTCTTTGCATCCTTAACTTCTTCCGACAGTTCTCCCGTGGTCAAGAAGGTCACCAACGGATCTACCCATGAGGACCGCCGATTCACCTCCATCACCTCTCCCTCTTCAATGGCTGGCCGAAATAGTTCGGTTAGGGTACCTCCACCCCGAGGCCCGAACTTTGCTAACCGGTCAGCTGCCATGCTTTCCTCCCTGGGAACATGTTGAATAGAAAAAGAACGGAAACCTCCAATAATAGTTCTTACCTTTGATAGATATCTTGCGAGGGTAGGCTCCCGGGCCTCAAACTCGCCTCGGATCTGCGATGTTACCACCATGGAGTCGGTGAAGGCCTCCACATCCTGGATTTCCAGCTCCTTTGCCAAGCGAAGGCCAGCGATCACAGCCTCATACTCCGCTTGGTTATTGGTTACAGGGAAATGGAAAGTCACTGCTTGCTCTATGGTAACTCCCTGAGGGCTTACCAACACCACACCTCCTCCCAAGGAGTGCCTTCCTGAGGCCCCGTCGACCACCATCTTCCACGCTTCTTGCGGCCTTGGTTCTTCAACCTCGGCCTCGGTAACATAGTCCGCCAGAAAATCCGCTACGGCCTGGGCCTTGATGGAGAGCCTCGGGACGAAAGAAATGTCGAACTCGCTTAGTTCGATGGACCACTTTGCCAATCTTCCTGAATGTTCCACCCCCTCCAAGACCTTGCGAAGGGGATGGTCGGTTACCACCCTAATCGAGTGTGCTTGAAAGTAAGGGCGAAGCTTCCTAGCTGAGATGACCAAAGCATACGCTAGCTTCTCTAGGATGGGGTATCGGAGCTCCGCCTTTTTTAAGATTCGGCTGACATAATAGACGGGTAACTGCTTCTTCCCCTCTTCCCTAACCAAGACGGAGCTCACTGCCTCTCCCCCTACTCCAAGATACAGAGCTAGGTCCTCCCCCTCCTTCGGGCTTTGAAGTAACGGAGCTTGGGAGAGTTGCCTCTTCAGCCCCTGAAAAGCCTCTTCACACTCGACCGTCCATTCGAATGCTTGGTTGCCACGAAGTACTTTGAAGAAAGAGGAACATCTATCCCCTGACCGAGAGAGGAACCTGCTTAGCCCGGCCAACTTCCCGGTCAAGCGCTGGACCTCCTTGGCACTGCGAGGCGATTCCAGGTCTAGGATAGCCTTAACCTTATCGGGGTTAGGCTCTACCCCCGCGGGAGTCAAGAGGTGTCCGAGGAATTTCCCGCGACTAGTCCCGAAGACGCACTTCAAGGGGTTCAACCTCATCTTGAACCTTCGCAGGGTGGCAAATGTCTCCTCCAAGTCTCACAGGTGGGAATCAACACACTTGCTCTTGACCATGAGGTCATCCACATAGACCTCCAGGTTCCTTCCCCTTTGATCTCGAAAGATTCGATCCATCATGCGTTGGTACGTCGCCCCTGCGTTCTTCAATCCGAAGGGCATCATCTTATAGCTGAAGCATCCCTCTCTCGTGATGAAGGAAACATCCTTGACATCAGGAGGGTGCATCCGGATCTGGTGGTAACCTGAAAATGCATCTAAAAAACTCATAAGAGAAAAACCAACGGCTGAGTCAACCAGCGCGTCGATTCGAGGCAAGGGGTAGCAATCCTTGGGACATGATTTATTTAATAACGAAAAATCAACACACATGCGCCATTTTCCTCCTCCCTTCTTCACCATTACCACATTGGAGATCCAGCCTGGATACTGGATCTCTGAGATGAAGCCTGCGTCCAGGAGCTTTTGGACCTCCTCTCGGATGGGGGCTTCTAGCTTGGTGGCGATGGCCCTCATCTTTTGGCGTATGGGGCGGGCTCTGGGATCCAGGTTCAAGCGATGACAAGCCACGTCCGCGTCGATGCCCGGCATGTCTGCCGCGCTCCAAGCGAAGATGTCGACGTTGCTTTGGATGCAGGCTCGCATCCGCTCCTGATCCTCGAGGCTCAAGCCTCCGCTGATCCGAATCCTTTGCGCCTCCCCCGCTCTTGTAAGCACCTCCATCTCCACCACTTCTTCGGCCGGCTCCAGCCCCGACCGCTCCCAACTTACCCTTGCCTCTTCCTGCTCAAACTCGAGCTCCTCTCCCCCCACCTCATCAACTTCCATCGCCTCCTCCAGGCTCTCCTCCTGCCTCTGCTCTTCTTCATCCATCACTCCTCTCACCTCTTCTAGGCTGATCTCCTCCACCTCTGCCAACTCCTCAACAACCTCCATCGCCTCTCCCAGGCTTATCTCCCCTTTCTCAACCCCTTCCTGCTCAGCCATCTCCTTCTCCAACTCCTCTGCCTCCGCCATCCACGACACGGTATTAACCGCCGTCACATAGCATTGCCTTGCCATCTTCGGATCCCCCCTGATCCTAACCTGCACCCCTCCATTGTTGAACTTGAGGCATTGGTGATATGAGGAGGGTACGCAGCGAAAGGCACTGATGAGGGGACGTCCAAAGATGGCATTGTAACTACTCGGGGCGTCTACGATCACGAACCGACAGTTCCGTGAGACGCCCCCAAGCCTCACATGCAGGCCCACTCCCCCTTCCACTTCTTTCCTTTCCCCGGAGAAGCCAAAAAGTGGTCCATCAGAAGCCAGGACCCTCTTTCCTTCCACCCCCATCTCATCGAAGGCCTTCTTGAAGATCACGTTCACCGAGCTCCCATTATCCACCAGTATCCGGGAGACGGTGTAGTTTTCTATCGCTGTCTGGATCACAAGCGCGTCGCAGAACGGATCCTCGTAGTCTGGCATATCCGCGGATGAGAAAGTGATCTTCTCCTCTGGGGGGGAGCCTGGGAGGTCGAGGCGACCCCTCGGCGGAACATGGTTTGAAGGCTCCCCTTGCGGGTTGCCTCGATCCCCACTCCCCCGTGGATCACTCCGATCCCTCCTCGGGTCCCCACGTCAATCCTGTCTTCACATCTGTCCTCCACCTCTTCCCGCTGTACTTCAACGATCCTCACAGGCGGATCTTGCCTTCCGGCCACTCTGGCCCCTCTAATCTCCAGAAACTCTGGGCATGTGGCCGTTGCGTGACCTTCCTCCTGATGGAAGTCACAATAAGGCAACCCCACTCTGCCCCCTCTTCCTTCTCCTCCTCCCCTTCTTCCGGCTCCCCGAAATCTTCTTCCTCTTCCCCTTCCCACCTCCATAGCCTCCTGCGGCGGTGGGAAATGACCCCTTGGTCCTTGTCGCCATCCTCCCTGCTCCAGCCTTCTCGGCTCCCGGAAGTTATCTCTTCCCTGAAGTCCTCCTTGGCCCTGGGGGCGACCCTCCTGAGGCCTCCAACCCAGTCGGTTGTTCGGCTCCCTGGCCCCCCCATGCTGCTGTCCCTGCCCTCGGGGCTCTTCTCTTCTCCTATCTTCCCTCGGCTCCCTCTGCTCCCTCTGCTCTCTCTGCTCTCTCTGCCTTCCCACTACCGGCTCCCTCACATCATCCTCGGCCAACCTGGCCAGCTTCCTCGCAAACGCAGGGTTTGCCCTCTCAAAGTCTATCTCCTTCGCCGCCCTCTCCATGAGCTCCTCAAAAGAGAGAGGGGGCACTCTCTTCAACTCCATGCTGAAAAACCCTGGTCTCAGCCCCAGGGTGAAGGCAAGCATCAGCGCGTACCCCGGGACCTCCTGGACCAGGAGAACCTCCTCTTGAAACCGGTCGACATAGTGACCCAGCGTCTCTTCCGGCCCTTGCCTCACTGCAAACAAGCATTCAGCCTCCTTCTTCCGCTTCTTTGAAGTCGAGAACCTCAACAAGAAACCTCTGCGCAGATCTTCAAAACTGTAGATGGAACTCGCCGGCAACTGGTGGAACCAGTCCCTGGCCTTCTCTTTCAGAGTGATGGCGAAAAGCCTACACTTGAAGGCATCCGACATTTGCCTGATGGACACCACGTCCTCCAACCATTGCACGTGCTGAACCGGGTCATCCTTCCCGGTGTAGTAGGTCATGTCCGGCTCCCGGAATCCCTCCGGCACTGGAGCCGAGACAATGAGCTCGCTAAAGGGGGTCTCGCCTCCAGCCTGGCGAGAAGGCACATCTCGCGACCTCGGTTGGCTGGACCGATCCGCGAGACCATGCCCAGGGAAGAGTTCCCGCACCGTCGCCTCCTTCTCGCCCAGATCCGCCGGAAGCTCCTTCTCGAGACGCTGGCCTGGGAAAAGCTCCCGCGCGGCCACGTCCCTCTCGCCTGCCTCTACTGGGACCTCCTTCCCGGGGCGCTGCCCTGGAGCGTTCTCGCCTAGCAGCGGAACCACCTCCACCGGAACCTGCGGCGTCTCCCACTCATTCCTTGCCGAGAAGGCCAAGTTGATCGTCTGCATGACTTCCCGCCTGAAGTCCTCAAACATCTTCTTCGTCGCCTCGTCCACCCGGGTGGGGGATCCTCCTGCGCCTGATCCTTCACCTTCGCCTCCTGCCATGGGATTTAACTCGAGATTTTCTTACACCGGCTGCTTCCACGCTCACCGCACCAGAACTGTTGAAGCCAAAAATGACCCCAACGAATGTTCACAAACCAGAGTGCAGCCGACGCCTACTTCTCTCTTACCTCGACCCTTGACTGGCTGCTAAGGTCAAAAGACTGACCCAAAGCCTCAGCTGGGAGGTCCCACCACACACCCGGAAGATCTCTGAGAGCTTCCCCTCCAAAGCCAAATGCTGGGCTGGGAGCTCTTCAGAAGGCACTAGAGTTGGAGGAAAAATGAGAGCCTGCCTTCTAAAGAGCCCCTATGGGTCTTTTTATAGTCTTCCTTTGACCTGAAAGTACTAAAATACCCCTGAGGGGTCTGCCAATAGCCAAATCCCGCTGTCATTCCAAGGGCATTTGGGTAATTTTACCTCGGGATAATATACGTTATAAACTAATCCCCTTTACGGGCGCCGGGCCCTACCACGTGGGCCCACTTGGCGAGAACCCTGGCCGAGAAGGCTCTCGCTGGACCCCCACCCGGGCCAACCTTGGCGAGACCCCTTGCCAGGGAGGTTCGCGCCCCTCACGGTCTTGAAACTATCGCGACTGAAGGCTCACTTAGGGCCTTCTCGCCTGCCCTGGGCGGGAGCTTTCCCTAAGGCGGGAGCGTCCGTAGTCAGGCCTTCTGCTTCGGTCGGTCGACGATCTCTCCTGCCGAGAGCTCGACTATCTGCCCTGGCCGGTCGACGATCTCTCCTGCCGAGAGCTCGACTATCTGCCATGGTTTCCTCCGCTTTCGCCTGCCCCGCTTTCGCCTGCCCTTGGCGAGAGCTCCTACAGGACAAGAACTCCCCAAGTATGCCCTATGGTTAACCCGAGGCTAGCCCGAGACTAGCCCAATCCTGAGCCCGAGACTAGCCCAATCCTGACCAGCGAATATGGGGTTGTACACAATCCCCGCTCTTTTCGAGCTAGCCCTGCGCTCGACAAGACAAGTCCAACCCCCAAAATATTCGCTGGACACGTGCCAGCTAACCAGGGGAATCTTTTTGGTGGGCCCTATTGCGGCTATAAATATGCACCGATAGGCGACCATGTGCTTCGCCCTTGAAATACTGTTTTACCACTGGGCTCTCGCCCCCCGGGACTTTTGCGCGAGCTCACCATGCATCCCAAACGTGCTGCCAAACCACTTCCGCGAGACCTCCAAGACCGGCTAGCCGCTGCCCAAGCGCGGGCTCTGGCTAACTGTGCGGCGGTGGCTCCATGGTTAGCGAGAAAAATGTCTACCGCCGGGCCTTCCGACCCAAAGAAGAAGGAAAAGAGAAGGGCGAAGGCGGTCCGGCGGGACCTTCTTCGCGAGAACAGGGAGCCTCCTTCCCCCACTCCCAATCCTGCGGGGGATCCTTCCCCGCTGAAGGTAAGCCTTTCAACCGTGCCTACCGAGCTGACTGTGCACTAGATCCGATGATTAAAGTAAGCTTTCGCAGGAACCCGCTCCTAACGATGACGCTGAGATCCCGCCAAGTTCTTCGAACCTGCCCGCTCATTCACCCAAGGACCAAACGCGGGTCTCGGAGGGGATTCCTCCAGCTGAGACCGGAACGATAGGTATATTTTCCCTTGTCAATATTTCAACCCGACCCTTTCTTTTCTGAACCGCCTTCTCGCAGTGCCAGCTCCCGCCGACCCGGGTCTAACCACCCGGGAAGATGAAGCGAGAACCGTTGAGGAGCCTCCTGCGGTGGCCGATCCTATCCTGCAGGCGGGAGGGGCGGCTTCTGAACCTTCCGATACTCTCAAGGATGCTGATCGTCCCTTGAGAGAAGACAACTCCCCTCGTGCTTCCGGCCAGGCCGGGATCATCGTGCGCGAGCCCTTCCGCCCGGGGCTGGGCAAGCCTCTTCACCTCCTTTATGGAACCAACGGAGGGGTCGGGCCTTCCCGTCCAACTTTGGCTGACGGTTCTCGCCCAACCGCAGGTATGCGAAACCCTTTTCTGGACTGTTGATTGTCATGCTTTGACCAAAATTCTCGTATGTTTCTTCCGCAGGTGATCCTGGCTTGCGGTCGGGCGTCAACGAGGAAGGAGAAGAAGAGGAAGAAGTGGAGGAGGAAGAAGAAGATGAAGAGTCCCCTCTCCCTTCGTCTGGCGAGATAGAAGAAACTTTGAACAGCGCTGGGAGCGCGAAGGGGAGACGGAGGAAGATCTCGGTCATCCTGGCCAAGCTTATCCGGCGAGACCGTGCCCACACTGCCGCAGCGAAAGCATTCTGCGAATCCGTGGAGCAAAGGCTGGAGGCTCTGGAGCGGGATTTCTTCTTGGGCGAGACTAATTGCCTGGGTGGGCCTTCCGCCGAGTCTTCGCCAGGGAGGTGCATCTCGCAGATCCGGGATTATGCCAGGCGGATCAACCTTGGGTGTACCACGCTATCGTCTTACTTCAACCCGTTGGCGCCCCCAAGAACTAGGCGGCGAGAACGAGGACGATGGAGCTGGAAGCCCTATTAGCCCTCCCGCTTTGAATCCCCATGTATCTCTCTTTTTTTTTTCAACGTATCTGTAATAAACATTATTATTAACTAAGTTTTACCCAGCTTGCGCTAGCGAGGATCTCGCTTCTATCCATGTCTCTCTTTTTCCTTTTCTTTTTATTGCTCCGCGCGGCTTTTTCAATTATGACGCTTACACCCATCTGGGATGCTTGCGCCAATCTAGGAGGTTTGCGCTAATCTAGGAGGTCGCGTCGAAACCCGAAACGACCGTTGACCGCTGTCATCCCGAGGGGGAGAATCGAGGCGCCGTTAGCTCGGATTCTGACAGTTGTACTCCGCCGTCACTTTCTCTCTCCGTCGGATGAATTCATGATGATTACGTTTTCTTATAAATAGAGAAGTCTACCAACCGCATTTACTTCTTCGATCCGGAACCTCAGCCTTCCCTCCTTGCTTTCGCGTTCCTGCTTCCGCTTCGACCCCCCTCCAGCTCTCGCTCCAGCTCTCGCTCTTACTCACGAACTAGCCATGCCTGGCGAGAACAAGGGTCGCGCCCATTGTGCGGAAGCCTTCCAGAAACACCTCTTCCCTTCCTGCAAGCTCACCCTTGATGAATACAACATGATCGTCGACCGCTACGTTCCCGCCGGCTTCTCGGCGCGGAACCCGGGGAATCACGATAGGGTGAATACTCCCGGGGCGGGAGAGCTTGCCATCCCCCTTGAGCATTTCGAGGTGGGTTTCCGCCTCCCCCTTTGGCCGGAGGTTCGGCTAGCTCTCCGCTATTATGGGGTGGTTCCCGCCCAGCTAAACCCGAACTCCGTCGCGATACTTATAGCATTCATATGCTATATGCGATCCGAGAGGATCGAGTTTAGCCTGCCCATCTTCCGGAAGCTATTCAACTTCCGTGCCAAGGGGGGGTAGTTTTCTTCTCTGGACAACAGCTCGAGGTCACCGGTCTCGCCAACAAGCACCACCATTGGGGCGAGAAGTTTGTTTACGTCAGCGGGGACTTCGGCAACGTCCCGCTTCAGCCCGTCCAGTATGAAGACGCAGCCTACAAGCCGCCCGCTCTGGGATCGCGCGAGAGCGCAATCCTGGAATTCTTCGGGACCAAGGAGTTCGACGTCCCCTATCTTCGGCGGGACGTCGATTCCCTCCCACTTGTTCACTCGGGCGAAGGTACGGTCTCGCCTCAGATTCCCTTTTTTATCAAAGATTTTCTTGCGCTGAAGTGCTAAAGCGTTTTAACTTTGCAGGAGAGCGGGAGGTCCCTCTGCGCCAACCCTTTGCTGAAGGCCGGGGTGTTGAGGGTCTGGCGGCGAGAGACTCCCTTGCGCTCGCGGAAGCTAGCGCCAGCGCCTGCCGAGAAGATCCAGCTCCTTCCATGCCGCCACCGGACAAGAAGCGAAAGGTCCCCCTTCCTTCTCTCCGCACGCTGAAGAGGCCGAAACCCTCTGCCCTTGAGAAGGGAAAAGCCCCGGCCGTCCCGCCTGTCCAACCTCCTCCCGAGGGCAGGTCCTTTGAAGCGATCCTTCAGATGGCCAGCGAGATGGATGCCGCCGCCAAGAGCCGTGCCGAGGCTTCCGCCAGGAATATATCGGCCGCAAGCGAGGCTGGTGGAGAAGTGGTCGCCGCCGAAACCTCCGCCAGCGTCCCGCCCCCGGAGGTGCCGAGAGGGCACCGGAACTTTGGCTTCGGCGTTAGATACGCCGACTCGGAGGGGAAGCCTCAGATGGAATGGGACCCTGAGTCAAACTCGATCAGGGTTTCAACCCTCCTTCCCAGATGGGCGGAGGGGGAGAATGTGACCGGCGAGGCCTTCTCGCTTGGGTATGGTCTCTACAGCCGGGAGGATGCCGGCGTGTTTGACCAGATGTCCACCCGCCTTCTAGCCTTCGACGCCACCCGGGCCCTATTGCGCGCGTTCGAGCTCACGCATATGTGTCCGCGCCGAAGCATCACCCTTGACAAGAATTTCACCGATATGCGCAAGGCGAGGGAGGACGCGATGGCTCGAGCGCACGCCGCGGGAGAAGAACTCGCGAAAGCACAACAAGAGCTTGCGGATGCTCGACTGGCGCTGTCTCTACGCCATGCGGCTGAGGTAAGCGAGACCCTCCCGAGCCCTTGCTTTCGTTTTTCAAAGTTATGATGGCGCCATGTTTTCAGGCTGAACCCTCTTTTTCTTTTCACAGGATTCTGCCCAAGTCAGGGAGCTTCGCGCAGAGCTGGCCAACGCGCGCTGCGAGAGCGTCCTCTTGAGGGAACAGCTTCGCGCAGAACTGGCAAAGGTCCCGCCTCCGGAGCTAGATGCGAGGCTGCGGAGTCGTTACCTCTCGGAGTACGACGTTGACAAGCTGCTCCAAGCCAACGCTCAGGCAACCGTCAAACTGACGCTTGAGACGCTGCGAGACGTCAAGCTGCTTCGGGAGGACGGCGCGACCATCGACGCTCGCCAGCTTCTTCCTTGGCTCTACGATCCAGTTCCTAAACCTCCGGGCGCGCCGGACTCGCCTCTCTCAGACGCCCCGAGGTCTTCTACCGCCGTTGGCGAGACATCCGAAGAGGGCTCTGGCGATGACTCCAGCGAGAGCACCAGTGGGGATTACAGCGCGTCCCCTTAAGGTGTCTTTTATTTTGACTACCCTTTTGTAATGAGCGAGAAGCTCCTCACTTCTGTAATTAACTTTATATAAAGTAATGTTTTATTTTTCACTGTCATTGTGTTTTAAACGTATATTACTCTGCCGAACGGCTTCCGCGCGAGCTCCCGCCGAGACCCTTAGTCTCTTTAGGGTGACCTTCCTTAGATATCAGTTAGGCGGGAACCTTGCGCCGTTGATTAAGTCGTCCTGCCCAGGTCCGCCGGGAGCCTCCTTTTGCGAGAACCCCCCCTTCAACCGAGACCTTTGCTGGCCGCGACCTTGGAGCCGAGACCCTTACTGGCCGAGACCTTTAGGGCCTTGCCTTCAGTCTAGGTCAGGGCCCTTCCCTCGTATTTTTCCAACCAATTAAACCCCTACCCCACCGGCGAGCCGTCGAACCTGCTAGCTTATATGGGAGCCTGCGCAGCGGGTCTACCGGGGTTCGAGCCGAGCTCGTTGTAACGTAGTAACTACCAACCAAGAACTAGGGATCAAAAAGTCAAGGACTCCACCTATCCCCCGCAGGCGAGCCTTCGGACCTGCCAGCTTGAGGAGAGCCTGCGCAGCGGGTCTACCTGGGGCCGAGCCGAGCTCGGGGTGTCGTAGAAGTGGTTAAGAACAAGGTATTACAGGAGCCAACCTTTCCCCCACAGGCGAGCCTTCGGACCTGCCAGCTAGATGAGAGCCTGCGCAGCGGGTCTACCTGGGGCCGAGCCGAGCTCGGGGTGTTGATGAAGATAACCAAACCTCTCCCCCACAGGCGAGCCTTCGGACCTGCCAGCTAGATGAGAGCCTGCGCAGCGGGTCTACCTGGGGCCGAGCCGAGCTCGGGGTGTTGATGAAGATAACCAAACCTCTCCCCCACAGGCGAGCCTTCGGACCTGCCAGCTAGATGAGAGCCTGCGCAGCGGGTCTACCTGGGGCCGAGCCGAGCTCGGGGTGTTGATGAAGATAACCAAACCTCTCCCCCACAGGCGAGCCTTCGGACCTGCCAGCTAGATGAGAGCCTGCGCAGCGGGTCTACCTGGGGCCGAGCCGAGCTCGGGGTGTTGATGAAGATAACCAAACCTCTCCCCCACAGGCGAGCCTTCGGACCTGCCAGCTAGATGAGAGCCTGCGCAGCGGGTCTACCTGGGGCCGAGCCGAGCTCGGGGTGTTGATGAAGATAACCAAACCTCTCCCCCACAGGCGAGCCTTCGGACCTGCCAGCTAGATGAGAGCCTGCGCAGCGGGTCTACCTGGGGCCGAGCCGAGCTCGGGGTGTTGATGAAGATTCCTTCAACCAGGCCTATCCTATCACTGAGACGAGGAGTCATAGTCAGTCAAAACAAAAACGTAAAGATAGCTCACTCAGCGATAGTCAACATTCTGAAATAACTTATTGAAAATGCAATAGTTGTTTACAACATTACAATCCTTCTTTCCCTCTTACGGGTAGAAGCGCTTCATGTCATCACCATTCCAGGTATGACTCAAGGTCCTTCCCTCCGCATCCTGGAGATAATAGCCTCCGTTAACCAGAGCCTTCTCTACTATATAAGGCCCTTCCCAGCTAGGGTTGAGCTTACCAACCGCGGCCGACCTTCCCGCAGCGTCGACCTTTTTCAGTACTAGATCCCCCTCGGCGAATTGCTTGACTCTGATATGCTTATCGAAGTACCGGGCCATTCGCCGTTTTATTTCTTCTTGCCTGATGGCGGCAACATCCCGCAGCTCTTCCACCATATCTAATGAGAGACGCAACCTTTCCTCATTCTCCACCCTCCAAGCTTCGCTTCCCTCAGCTGCGGCCGCGACCCTCGGGGACCGAACCTCGAACTCCACAGGGAGGACGGCCTCACACCCATGAGAGAGCTTGAAGGGGGTCTCTCCTGTGGCCTTGTTCGGAGTTGTTCGCAAGGCCCACAGGACAGAAGGGAGCTGTTCCACCCAGCTACCCTTCAGGTTTTCCACCTTCTTTTTGAGCAAGTTGACAATGACTTTGTTTGCCGCCTCCACCTGGCCATTGCTCCGTGGATGATGGACAGAGGCGAACCTGAGGTCAATTCCCAATTGGGTGCAGAAACTAATGAATTCTTCGCTGGCAAACTGAGGACCGTTGTCCGTCACTATCGCTTGGGGCAATCCGTGCCTGCAAATGATCTCCCCCCAAACGAAGTTTCTGATGACCTGGGAGGTTACCTTGGCTAACGGCTTGATCTCCAGCCATTTGGAGAAGTAATCAATCATAACTAGGAGGAACCTCCTCTGCCCGCTAGCTGGGGGAAAGGGTCCAACCAGATCCATTCCCCAAATGGCGAAGGGCCATGGCGCCGTGATGCTTCGAAGCCTTTGGGCGGGCAAGAGCTGGAGAGGAGCGTGTACTTGGCACTTCTGACACCTCCTTGCGAATTCAGCTGTATCCTTCCTTAAGGTCCGCCAGAAATATCCCTGCCTTACCACCCTTGCTTCCAATGTCCTTCCCCCTGAATGACTGCCGCATTCTCCAGAATGTACCTCTTTCAGGATCCTCGGGACTTCCTCCTCGGTTACGCATCTCGCGAGGAGCCCTGACAGCATCTTCCGATGCAAGCTCCCCTCCAGCATCAGGTAATGAGCCGCCTTGTGCCTAAAGCTCTTTGCATCCTTAACTTCTTCCGACAGTTCTCCCGTGGTCAAGAAGGTCACCAACGGATCTACCCATGAGGACCGCCGATTCACCTCCATCACCTCTCCCTCTTCAATGGCTGGCCGAAATAGTTCGGTTAGGGTACCTCCACCCCGAGGCCCGAACTTTGCTAACCGGTCAGCTGCCATGCTTTCCTCCCTGGGAACATGTTGAATAGAAAAAGAACGGAAACCTCCAATAATAGTTCTTACCTTTGATAGATATCTTGCGAGGGTAGGCTCCCGGGCCTCAAACTCGCCTCGGATCTGCGATGCTACCACCATGGAGTCGGTGAAGGCCTCCACATCCTGGATTTCCAGCTCCTTTGCCAAGCGAAGGCCAGCGATCACAGCCTCATACTCCGCTTGGTTATTGGTTACAGGGAAATGGAAAGTCACTGCTTGCTCTATGGTAACTCCCTGAGGGCTTACCAACACCACACCTCCTCCCAGGGAGTGCCTTCCTGAGGCCCCGTCGACCACCATCTTCCACGCTTCTTGCGGCCTTGGTTCTTCAACCTCGGCCTCGGTAACATAGTCCGCCAGAAAATCCGCTACGGCCTGGGCCTTGATGGAGAGCCTCGGGACGAAAGAAATGTCGAACTCGCTTAGTTCGATGGACCACTTTGCCAATCTTCCTGAATGTTCCACCCCCTCCAAGACCTTGCGAAGGGGATGGTCGGTTACCACCCTAATCGAGTGTGCTTGAAAGTAAGGGCGAAGCTTCCTAGCTGAGATGACCAAAGCATACGCTAGCTTCTCTAGGATGGGGTATCGGAGCTCCGCCTTTTTTAAGATTCGGCTGACATAATAGACGGGTAACTGCTTCTTCCCCTCTTCCCTAACCAAGACGGAGCTCACTGCCTCTCCCCCTACTCCGAGATACAGAGCTAGGTCCTCCCCCTCCTCCGGGCTTTGAAGTAACGGAGCTTGGGAGAGTTGCCTCTTCAGCCCCTGAAAAGCCTCTTCACACTCGACCGTCCATTCGAATGCTTGGTTGCCACGAAGTACTTTGAAGAAAGAGGAATATCTATCCCCTGACCGAGAGAGGAACCTGCTTAGCCCGGCCAACTTCCCGGTCAAGCGCTGGACCTCCTTGGCACTGCGAGGCGATTCCAGGTCTAGGATAGCCTTAACCTTATCGGGGTTAGGCTCTACCCCCACGGGAGTCAAGAGGTGTCCGAGGAATTTCCCGCGACTAGTCCCGAAGACGCACTTCAAGGGGTTCAACCTCATCTTGAACCTTCGCAGGGTGGCAAATGTCTCCTCCAAGTCTCGCAGGTGGGAATCAACACACTTGCTCTTGACCATGAGGTCATCCACATAGACCTCCAGGTTCCTTCCCCTTTGATCTCGAAAGATTCGATCCATCATGCATTGGTACGTCGCCCCTGCGTTCTTCAATCCGAAGGGCATCATCTTATAGCTGAAGCATCCCTCTCTCGTGATGAAGGAAACATCCTTGACATCAGGAGGGTGCATCCGGATCTGGTGGTAACCTGAAAATGCATCTAAAAAACTCATAAGAGAAAAACCAACGGCTGAGTCAACCAGCGCGTCGATTCGAGGCAAGGGGTAGCAATCCTTGGGACATGATTTATTTAATAACGAAAAATCAACACACATGCGCCATTTTCCTCCTCCCTTCTTCACCATTACCACATTGGAGATCCAGCCTGGATACTGGATCTCTGAGATGAAGCCTGCGTCCAGGAGCTTTTGGACCTCCTCTCGGATGGGGGCTTCTAGCTTGGTGGCGATGGCCCTCATCTTTTGGCGTATGGGGCGGGCTCTGGGATCCAGGTTCAAGCGATGACAGGCCACGTCCGCGTCGATGCCCGGCATGTCTGCCGCGCTCCAAGCGAAGATGTCGACGTTGCTTTGGATGCAGGCTCGCATCCGCTCCTGATCCTCGAGGCTCAAGCCTCCGCTGATCCGAATCCTTTGTGCCTCCCCCGCTCTTGTAAGCACCTCCATCTCCACCACTTCTTCGGCCGGCTCCAGCCCCGACCGCTCCCAACTTACCCTTGCCTCTTCCTGCTCAAACTCGAGCTCCTCTCCCCCCACCTCATCAACTTCCATCGCCTCCTCCAGGCTCTCCTCCTGCCTCTGCTCTTCTTCATCCATCACTCCTCTCACCTCTTCTAGGCTGATCTCCTCCACCTCTGCCAACTCCTCAACAACCTCCATCGCCTCTCCCAGGCTTATCTCCCCTTTCTCAACCCCTTCCTGCTCAGCCATCTCCTTCTCCAACTCCTCTGCCTCCGCCATCCACGACACGGTATTAACCGCCGTCACATAGTATTGCCTTGCCATCTTCGGATCCCCCCTGATCCTAACCTGCACCCCTCCATTGTTGAACTTGAGGCATTGGTGATATGAGGAGGGTACGCAGCGAAAGGCACTGATGAGGGGACGTCCAAAGATGGCATTGTAACTACTCGGGGCGTCTACGATCACGAACCGACAGTTCCGTGAGACGCCCCCAAGCCTCACATGCAGGCCCACTCCCCCTTCCACTTCTTTCCTTTCCCCGGAGAAGCCAAAAAGCGGTCCATCAGAAGCCAGGACCCTCTTTCCTTCCACCCCCATCTCATCGAAGGCCTTCTTGAAGATCACGTTCACCGAGCTCCCATTATCCACCAGTATCCGGGAGACGGTGTAGTTTTCTATCGCTGTCTGGATCACAAGCGCGTCGCAGAACGGATCCTCGTAGTCTGGCATATCCGCGGATGAGAAAGTGATCTTCTCCTCTGGGGGGGAGCCTGGGAGGTCGAGGCGACCCCTCGGCGGAACATGGTTTGAAGGCTCCCCTTGCGGGTTGCCTCGATCCCCACTCCCCCGTGGATCACTCCGATCCCTCCTCGTGTCCCCACGTCAATCCTGTCTTCACATCTGTCCTCCACCTCTTCCCGCTGTACTTCAACGATCCTCACAGGCGGATCTTGCCTTCCGGCCACTCTGGCCCCTCTAATCTCCAGAAACTCTGGGCATGTGGCCGTTGCGTGACCTTCCTCATGATGGAAGTCACAATAAGGCAACCCCACTCTGCCCCCTCTTCCTTCTCCTCCTCCCCTTCTTCCGGCTCCCCGAAATCTTCTTCCTCTTCCCCTTCCCACCTCCATAGCCTCCTGCGGCGGTGGGAAATGACCCCTTGGTCCTTATCGCCATCCTCCCTGCTCCAGCCTTCTCGGCTCCCGGAAGTTATCTCTTCCCTGAAGTCCTCCTTGGCCCTGGGGGCGACCCTCCTGAGGCCTCCAACCCAGTCGGTTGTTCGGCTCCCTGGCCCCCCCATGCTGCTGTCCCTGCCCTCGGGGCTCTTCTCTTCTCCTATCTTCCCTCGGCTCCCTCTGCTCCCTCTACTCTCTCTGCTCTCTCTGCCTTCCCACTACCGGCTCCCTCACATCATCCTCGGCCAACCTGGCCAGCTTCCTCGCAAACGCAGGGTTTGCCCTCTCAAAGTCTATCTCCTTCGCCGCCCTCTCCATGAGCTCCTCAAAAGAGAGAGGGGGCACTCTCTTCAACTCCATGCTGAAAAACCCTGGTCTCAGCCCCAGGGTGAAGGCAAGCATCAGCGCGTACCCCGAGACCTCCTGGACCAGGAGAACCTCCTCTTGAAACCGGTCGACATAGTGACCCAGCGTCTCTTCCGGCCCTTGCCTCACTGCAAACAAGCATTCAGCCTCCTTCTTCCGCTTCTTTGAAGTCGAGAACCTCAACAAGAAACCTCTGCGCAGATCTTCAAAACTGTAGATGGAACTCGCCGGCAACTGGTGGAACCAGTCCCTGGCCTTCTCTTTCAGAGTGATGGCGAAAAGCCTACACTTGAAGGCATCCGACATTTGCCTGATGGACACCACGTCCTCGAACCATTGCACGTGCTGAACCGGGTCATCCTTCCCGGTGTAGTAGGTCATGTCCGGCTCCCGGAATCCCTCCGGCACTGGAGCCGAGACAATGAGCTCGCTAAAGGGGGTCTCGCCTCCAGCCTGGCGAGAAGGCACATCTCGCGACCTCGGTTGGCTGGACCGATCCGCGAGACCATGCCCAGGGAAGAGTTCCCGCACCGTCGCCTCCTTCTCGCCCAGATCCGCCGGAAGCTCCTTCTCGAGACGCTGGCCTGGGAAAAGCTCCCGCGCGGCCACGTCCCTCTCGCCTGCCTCCACTGGGACCTCCTTCCCGGGGCGCTGCCCTGGAGCGTTCTCGCCTAGCAGCGGAACCACCTCCACCGGAACCTGCGGCGTCTCCCACTCATTCCTTGCCGAGAAGGCCAAGTTGATCGTCTGCATGACTTCCCGCCTGAAGTCCTCAAACATCTTCTTCGTCGCCTCGTCCACCCGGGTGGGGGATCCTCCTGCGCCTGATCCTTCACCTTCGCCTCCTGCCATGGGATTTAACTCGAGATTTTCTTACACCGGCTGCTTCCACGCTCACCGCACCAGAACTGTTGAAGCCAAAAATGACCCCAACGAATGTTCACAAACCAGAGTGCAGCCGACGCCTACTTCTCTCTTACCTCGACCCTTGACTGGCTGCTAAGGTCAAAAGACTGACCCAAAGCCTCAGCTGGGAGGTCCCACCACACACCCGGAAGATCTCTGAGAGCTTCCCCTCCAAAGCCAAATGCTGGGCTGGGAGCTCTTCAGAAGGCACTAGAGTTGGAGGAAAAATGAGAGCCTGCCTTCTAAAGAGCCCCTATGGGTCTTTTTATAGTCTTCCTTTGACCTGAAAGTACTAAAATACCCCTGAGGGTCTGCCAATAGCCAAATCCCGCTGTCATTCCAAGGGCATTTGGGTAATTTTACCTCGGGATAATATACGTTATAAACTAATCCCCTTTACGGGCGCCGGGCCCTACCACGTGGGCCCACTTGGCGAGAACCCTGGCCGAGAAGGCTCTCGCTGGACCCCCACCCGGGCCAACCTTGGCGAGACCCCTTGCCAGGGAGGTTCGCGTCCCTCACGGTCTTGAAACTATCGCGACTGAAGGCTCACTTAGGGCCTTCTCGCCTGCCCTGGGCGGGAGCTTTCCCTAAGGCGGGAGCGTCCGTAGTCAGGCCTTCTGCTTCGGTCGGTCGACGATCTCTCCTGCCGAGAGCTCGACTATCTGCCCTGGCCGGTCGACGATCTCTCCTGCCGAGAGCTCGACTATCTGCCATGGTTTCCTCCGCTTTCGCCTGCCCCGCTTTCGCCTGCCCTTGGCGAGAGCTCCTACAGGACAAGAACTCCCCAAGTATGCCCTATGGTTAACCCGAGGCTAGCCCGAGACTAGCCCAATCCTGAGCCCGAGACTAGCCCAATCCTGACCAGCGAATATGGGGTTGTACAGGGTCGAGGACCAGATAGCAGCCGACAAAGCTATTGAAGCGCACCGACAGCAGTTTGGAGGAGGACAGAAAAGGAAGAAAGAAGAGGAACCAACCCTCACAAGACAAGAAGAGCGATGTCAGAGTGAGCGTCGCCGCAATAGCCGTCAGCAAGACCTTCCAAGGAATGGGGGGCAACATCCATCTCAGGAATACACCCCTCTGAATACCACCCGCACTAATGTGATGTACGCCATTCAGAATGATCCAGCCTTCCAACGACCAAGAGCATCACGACCAAACCCCAAGGCAGACCAGACAAGATACTGCGAGTTCCACCGCGCAACGGGTCACAACACTAAAGAGTGTGCCGTTCTAAAAGATGAAATTGAACGTCTTGTCCGCCAGGGGCTCCTCGGGAGATTTTTGCAAGGACAAGCACAGATCCCAGCACAAGGAAACGGTGGAGGAAGACAGATGGTAGGCAACATAGAGACCATCGTCGGATCCCCAGCAATGAATACCTAAGACGGACGCTCTCCCCGACGCAGGACGACCCTCTACAGCACACCTGCAGCCCGGAATTTGCGTCGCATCCATCCCTCCGTATTTTTTATTAATGATGTTAATCGTCTGCTTTTTCCATCATCTTGCTTTGCCACTTTAGAACAGTAAAAGTAATAAGCTCAGGCTCGCACGAACCAAGTTTATTTTTAAGTACAATATCATATTTGTTTTAAGGTAAAACTGTGCTTACAAACCGAACAAGCAGGTTCTTCAGCAACTTTGCCCCTTCAACGTCATGTCATCGTCAGAGCCTGCCCCCCTCGCGATCACACCCGGATTGAGCACCTATGTTCTCCGGCGCCCGGATTGAGCACCTACGTTCTCCGACGGTCGGATTGAGTACTTACACTCTCCGACACCATCGCAAGGGCCTGCCCCCCTCGCGATCGCACCCGGATTGAGCACCTACGTTCTCCGGCGCACGGATTGAGCACCTACGTTCTCCGACGGTCGGATTGAGTACTTACACTCTCCGACGCCATCGCAAGGGCCTGCCCCCCTCGCGATCGCACCCGGATTGAGCACCTACGTTCTCCGATGCCCGGATTGAGCACCTACGTTATCCGACGGTCGGATTGAGTACTTACACTCTCCGACGCCATCGCAAGAGCCTGCCCCCCTCGCGATTGCACCCGGATTGAGCACCTACGTTCTCCGGCGCCCGGATTGAGCACCTACGTTCTCCGACGGTCGGATTGAGTACTTACACTCTCCGACGCCATCGCAAGGGCCTGCCCCCCTCGCGATCACACCCGGATTGAGCACCTACGTTATCCGGCGCCCGGATTGAGCACCTACGTTCTCCGACGGTCGGATTGAGCACCTACGTTCTCCGACGGTCGGATTGAGTACTTACACTCTCCGACGCCATCGCAAGGGCCTGCCCCCCTCGCGATTGCACCCGGATTGAGCACCTACGTTCTCCGGCACCCTGATTGAGCACCTACGCTCTCTGACGGTCGGATTGAGTACTTACACTCTCCGACGACACCGTGGGGGTCTGCCCCCCTCACGAAGAAGCCGCGAGCATTCCTCGTGCAAACTAAGCCGCGAGCAGCCCTCATGCAATCTAAGCCGCGATCTGCCAACGCGCAATCTAAGCCGCAAGCAGCCCTCGCGCAATCTAAGATGCGAACAACCCTCGCGAAAGTCAAGACGCGGTCGCAAACCGTGCAAATCAAGCCGCGAGCCAACCTCGTTCAAGCTAAGCCGCGGTCACAAACCGCGCAAGGCAAAGTCACACGCAAGTTTGGTGCAAGCCAAACTCGTGCGAGCAAAAGTCACGAACCAAGCTCGTGCGAGCAAAAGTCACGACCCAAGCTCGTGCGAGCAATAATCGCGAGTCAGTCTCGCGCAAAATGACGCTGCACGTCAAAACAGCATCAACCTCACCAACGGAGGTATCAGTCGGCCTCGATAAAAATGGAGGCGCCGTGTTTGAACCCATGCGCCTTGCCATACCAAGTTTCCCCTTCCGACCTTGTACAAGAAATACTCGGTGATACATTTCCCCTCTTCAACTGACTGTGTGCGCGCTTGACCGCTCCGCGAGCTAAGGCGGTCCGAGATTATCCGGTCCGACCGGGACATCGAGTCAGTCCACAACAATTTTAAATTTAATGCGAGCAATTTTAGTATTTTACACTGGCCTCTTTATGAATCCGCACGTTCATCAAGCTGATTTTTTTTTTCCAAAGCAAGAAACATTTATTAATTTATGTATATAAATGTCTTATACTCTTATTAACCACAAAAATATTTTATTTTCTAAGTGGAAATGTCTCAAATGCCCTCTTTTAAGTATTCGTAATTTTGGCTTAGACCATTTGATGTTAATTTTGGTAGGCAGTATAAGTGCGCGGTAACTGCGACCTCAGTTCCCACGGCACAGATGAAAGCACCGTTTGACATGGTGGATGACCTAACAAACATCATCCGTTTGAACATAAAAGCAAGATTTTAAGAATCAGATCGGAGATTGAACGGGTAAGATCAAAAGTTCAAAGTCCAACCAGTTGGACCGGTCCAAACAGTGAAACAGTAGGACCGGATCGGTCCGACCAGACCGGTCCAACCGGTCGTCCGGTCCTACCGGCAGGACCGGTCCAACCGATCGACCGTAATACTATAATAAATAATAATAAAAACATATAAAAAATATTTATAATTTTATAAGAATAATAAATTGTATACTTTTATAGTTTTATATCTATTTTTATAATTTTTAGTTATATACTTTTATACCTGATTAGTTTTATATATTACTTTATATTTTTTATTTTTATATATTAATTAATTTATTTTATATTTATAATTTTATATTTATAGATATTAATTTCTTAAAAATGAATTATATATAAGTATAATATTCAATTATGCATATTTATTACATATATGTATATAATTATTTTTAAAACATATATATTTAAAACATTCCAATTAATATGAATATATGTATAAATACAAAATAGTTATTCTTGTGTTTGGGAGCTTTCTCCTTCATATTTGAGATCTCTTGGTCGAAATCAGTTTTGATTGTCATTATTATTTTCCTATTAAAAAAACTTTTTTTAGAATTGTTATTGAAATCGGACGGATTTCCAAAACCCGCTCTAGTTCACCGGGCTGCGGTCCGCCTGTCCGATTCCGCTGTTCTCAAGCGGGCCGAGAATGAAGCGGGTTGTTTGCCCATACCGGACCGGCTGGGTGTCCGGTCGGACCGGCCGGTCTGATCCGGTTTTCAAAACTTGCAAGCAAATGAAGTTCATTATGTGAGCGTTAACGAATGACAATTTAACCCTCATGTTCATAACCACCACCATTGTGTCAAACGGAGCCGAAAGCTGGGCGGCCACCACGGTTTTGGCTCGGGGTGTGGCCAGGTGGTGAATCAGCCTCGCAAGTTATAGGGAAAATGACGAATTAATAAGTAACATGTTATTCATGAGCCATATTATAACGTAATTACAAATATATGAAATTTTCATTTAATAGTAATTATATTTTTAATTATTTTTACAGGGGAATAGTGAATCTGAAGCGACGGTGATGCAGAGACTCTTCCCAACCTCCTTAGAAGCCAGCTCAGCATCATTATTATCTTTTTAATTAAATTTTATCTTAAATGCGACTTAAATTGTGCAAAAATTAACGCATTAACTAGTATTTAGGAGTGCTCTTAATTAATTGCTATATAAATAGTTAAATACAGTGAAGGTCTCCTGCGGGCCTGCGGCTCATAAAATCGGGCAATAATTCTGTACGTATAACGTATATAAAGGATCCTACGGAACTGCATTTTCAATATAAAATACAACTGAAACGTAAAATGCAGTTGCAAATGGACTGCATTTTCAGTGTAAAATGTAGTTGCAATAATAGTTCAAAAAAATCATTTTTTTATAAGTATATTTTCAACTCAAAATATATACATATGACTAGTTAAAATAACCATAAAAATGCATAGATCAACAATCTATGATTTATTTTGTGAAAAAATAAATAAATATGAATCAAATTTGATTTTCCGCAAGATTCTACAAATGCCTTGCCCGTATTTAAAAATTACACCATAAAATCAGATCGCTTTATTCGGTCAGTTGCTTCATTTTGCCGTTTTTTTCTCCCTCTCTCTCTAAAAACTATAAAAAATTAAAAACCCTAAAAACTGTAACGTTTTTTTATTCAAAAATAAACATTTTTTTATCTTTTTCCAATATAGTACAAAATTATAATTTTAGTCCTATTTAATCATGATTTTAAGAATCGTACCAAAGATCGCCGATCCGATCAAAAGTTCAAAATCCGACCGATCAGATCGAATCGGAATTAAACTGTAATATTATGATAAATAATAAAACATACAAAAGTTATTTATAACCATATATGAATATTAAGTTGTATAATTTTATACATATTTTTACAATTTTATAGTTGTAAATATATTTTTATACGTGAATATTTATATATAATAATTTATATTTATTGTTTTACATATATTAATTTATGTATTTTAAATTTATATATTTTTTATTTATAGCTCTTAATTATTTAAAATAAGAAGAAGACATTATATACTGGGGCGGATTCAGGGGGCAAGGGGGGCCCGAGTCCCCTTGAATTTTGAAATTTATGTAATTATGTTTATGCGTTTAATAGTTTTTGTCCAATGAGTATTGCTGGCAGCTTGACTAACACCCCAGCGCCCCCGCCGAAAGCAGCCTTTCTTCCGGCATTGTCTCCTCCAACACGTCTCCTCTTCCTTGACTGCCAAACCCACTGAATGCAGCCTTACCTCCCGTCAGGCCTGCCCCCCGTCGACATAGCCCCCGCCGAAAGCAGCGACAATGCCATCTCGACAGGGCCTCTTGCAATCTCCTCCTCCACATCAGGTTCCTCACAAGCTCCTCCTCATCTACTTTCTGCAACAAACTAGCATTCCCCAGCTCCCCTTCCTCCCGAATCCCGCCAGGTCTCTGCAAAGCTCATTCCAGCAGGCTCCTCTTCCATCGTTGTCGGCGTGCCGCGATCTCCCATCCACAGTTACTGAAGGTGTGATTTCTACCCACTTTTACTTCTATCTACCTTTATCTCTTCCGTCCACGATCATTGAATATTTGAATGTGTGCCTTTCTCAGTTTCTCCCGATTTTTTTTGCAAGCGATTTTTTCTCCTTCATTTCAGCAACTTCCTCAACTCTCCTTCACAGCTTCACCTGCATCCTTAGCTTAGTTCTATGCATGCCCCTTCACCGAAACACCTCCTCAACAACTTCCTCAATAGTTTCCTCAACCGAAAACACTTCATCAACAGTTTCTCTTTCTGTTCTCTGATTTTTTCTTCTTAGCTAAATAAAAAGGGCCCGATTTTATAAGATCAAACAATTGCATAGAGATGAATAACTATCATTTTAGTGTTGCAATTTAGTGTGTGTCGATTTTATTTATCCATTTTAACAATTATTCATTATTGCTCATTTTGATCATTTTGATTTGGAGATTTCTGCACCCATTGTTTTAAATGTTATTCTCAGGTGTCAATGTAGTGGAGAGAGCTCCTTCTGGCAAGTGGCAAGCGAGGTTCTGGCAAGCAGTAGAGAGATTCTGGCAAGCAAGCTTCTTCAGGTGTATTTTTTTTGGTATCATCCTGCTTACATTCTTTGAACAAGCATATCTGCATATGATCCAAATTCTGACAAGTTATGCACTATGGTGGCTCCATATACAACCGTTACCCCATTTATGTGTTCTATTTCATTTTTCTCCAGCTAGGTTTTTCTGATTTCGACGAGTTATTGTTTTTGTGCTTTTGTTCCCTATATATGATTTTCGAGCCAATCAGTTTGGCCTTTGATCTTGGCATCTTGCAATAGAAGTTACTTGAGATAGTGTTCATTTCTTGGGATTTTCTCCGACGATCTTTTCCATAGACTGTCAACTTTTCCAGCAACTTTCTTGGTGTAAAAACGGAACCTTTACAGTTATTATATTAAGTGAGATGATGTTTGTTACATTTATCACAATTAACTTCATAGTTTGCTACTTAAGTCTTCTCTACAGTTATTATATTAATTGATCAAACTTGAAAATTTTAGCCAAACTTAGGCTCCGTTTGGGGGTGATCAAGCGGTTACGACCGCATGTACTGCAAATTTCATCAACTACTGTCGGCATGACTTCGCTTTGTGTTTTCTCGGAAACACTACTTTGTTTTGTGTTTTCTCGGAAACACTACTTTGTTTTAAGTTAGAGGTTAACATGAATCAGTGAAAGATAAGTGCATTTAAATTTATATTTATCTTGCATTTGATGAAAGAAATATTGGGAATCAGTGACGTTCTATGCAAAACACTACAACATCAAAATCAAGATAAATTAAATGTTATAAGTTTAGTTTCAACAACGAAGATTCTCATTCAAAAATTACGCACATCTGGCTTGGAAAAGTACTTACAGGTTGTGAAAGTATTTTGTGAAAAAAAAATGAAGTTAAAATTCCGGAAATGAATGCTAGATACATTGATCGGCGGTTTCGAACTACTCGTGATATCATTACAGTGGAACATCATTTTAGAGTTGACATATTTAACGCCACAATAGATTGTGTGTTGTAGGAGCTGAACTCTAGATTCAATGAAATTTCTATGAAATTGCTTCGTCTAAGTATGGCAGAGAAGATCAAGAAAGATGTGATCATTGATGAATTTTATGAGTTGAAAAAACGGCATGCACAACTAAAATAAGGTAACATCCATATTGGAATTTTTCTTTTATTGTTAATGCTAAAATTTCAAATTACAATTTTTTTTCTTATAATATTTTGATTCATAATTTTTTTGGGTCCCCCCTTACTTCGAATCCTGGATCCGCCCCTGATTATATATATCTATACTACTCTAAAAAGATATATGGTGGTCTGTCAATAGCGTGAGTTCGAAAATAGAGGAAAAATAGGTGATCGTCGGATGTGACTGTTTTAATCCAGAACCGTTGGATCTGGGGCTGCAAATAAAAAAATTGGGTTGCAAATAAAAAAAAACCCAAAAACCTCAACTTCTTCTCTCTCCTAAAGCCCGATCCCTGCATCCCGAAAAAAAAACGCACCCCCCAATCTCACGACCCTCTCCACCGCCGGCGGTGGCCCCGCCGGAGCAACACCGGATCACAGCCGGCAGGTTCGCCTGCTCCCGACGAACCTGTTGGGGGTCGCCGGTCAGGCCGCCGGCGGGGGAAAGGGTCGTGAGAATGGGGGGGGGATTTTTTTGCGGGATGTAGGGATGAGGGAGCGATTTTTAAAAAAATTTTAAATACAAAAAATTAAAATATTAATTATATAAAAAACCGGGTTTTTAAAATATTAATTATATAAAAATTAAAATATTAATATATATAAAGGATATATAAAAAAGATATATACAACATTTAAAATTTTAAAAAAGAAAAATTGTAATTATAAAAAAATCCCGAGGGGCGGGCGGAGCCCGCCGGGGGGTGTGGGGTGGGCAGAGCCTGCCGGGGGGTGGGGGCGGGCAGAGCCCGCCGGGGGGGTGGGGGGCGGGCGGAGCCCGCCAACGCCGGTCAGGTACTGTGGCGCGTGGCCATCGGGTCGTAGGCTCGTGCCTGTCACTCGTGTAATAATATTGTTGTGGACTAACTCGATGCTCCGGTCGGACCAGATATTCTTGGACCGGCTTAGCTCGCGGAGCGGTCGAGCGCGTACACAGTCAATTGAAAAATGGGGGACGGACACAGGAGGTTTTAACGTGGAAAACCCTTCAACCGGGTGAAAAACCACGTGACTGGGTCGGTGCCGATCAAAATCCACTAGATTGCTGAATGTTACAATTTGACGGGGGAAATCGGGGCGATAGGCCGCTCCCGTTACAACTTTGAGGAGAGAGAGAGAGAGTATATGCGCTCGTCGGTGGGCAACAGACTGCCTCGCCAACGGGACTTGGATGGTGGAATGCGCGGGATGCTCCAGTTGCATGCGCTCAGAGGCGACGCGTGTCCAGAGGTTGTCACTGCTTCCTTTGTGCGTCTTTCTCGGTCCTTGGAGTGTTCCCTTGGTAACTGAGCTCTGGTGTGGTGCAAATAGCCGATGATAGGTTCTGATAGCTGTTGGCGGGAGCTGATAGCCACTGGGGGCCGCTGGAGGCCTCGGGCGGCGGCCGGTGGTTGGCGGCGAGAGGCGGCCGCTGGTGGTTGGCGACGAGGGGTGGCCGCCGGCGGAGAAGAACGGGAAAGCTCCCACCTGAGGAAGAAGAAGAAGAAGAAGCGTAGGAGGAGAAAGTTAGGAAATGAGGAGCCCCTGGGGTCCTTTTATAGGCTCCAGGGGGAAGTTATGGCGGGCCCCCCCACTAACCTAGTGGGTTAGTGGGTGGTTTTGTCCCGATCGGACGGCCGGTGGGGCCTCTCCCTCGATCGGACGGCGGGGAGGTCCTCCCACGATGGCGGGCCGTCATGACGGCGGCGGCGGCCGGGCGGCCGGCGAGGGAGGCCGGCGGCGGCCAAGGTCACGGCCGGCCGCAGCCACGGCCGTCCATGGCTGGGGCGGCCATGGCCACGGCCGGGGCGGCCATGGCCACGGCCGGCCATGGCCGGGGCGGCCATGGCCGGGGCGGCCATGGCCGGGGCGGCCATGGCCACGGCCGGCCATGGCCGGGGCGGCCATGGCCGGGCCGGCCATGGCCGGGGCGGCCATGGCCGGGGCGGCCATGGCCACTGCCGGCCATGGCCACGGCGGCGGCCGGCCATGGTCGGGGCCATGGCCGGGGTCGTCCATGGCCGAGGCCGGCCATGGCCGAGGCCGAGGCCGGCCATGGCCGCGGCCGGCCATGGCCGCGGCCGGCCATGGCCGCGGACGGCCATGGCCGCGGCCGGCCATGGCCGCGGACGGCCATGGCCGCGGCCGGCCATGGCCGCGACCGACCACGATCGTGGCCGGCCGGCCATGGCCGGAGGGGAACTGCCGGGGGCGGTTCCTTCCCCCAATGGTGGGGAGAGAGGGGGCCCACTCCCATGATCTCCATGAGAGATCATTGGGGTTAGGGGGGCCCGCCCATGATCTCCATTCATGGGGATCATGGGGGTCTCCTTTTTCTTATAAATTAAGGTGGAGCCCATCAATTGCCCCCCAAATCTCTTTCAGTTGGGAGAGAAGCGAGCACGTGGAGAGATTTTTAACTCTGGCTGCGGTGGTGATTGCCGGCGTGGAATCCGGGATGGCGGCGATGGTGAGCGGCTCCAAGGTATGCTGGTTCGAGCTAGTTTGGAAAGCGGACGCCAGACGGGCTCGCGCGGGGGCCGGCAAGGCGTAGGAGTTGGTGGTGTGTCACCGTTGCGGGAGAGGGACCGAGCGCGCGCAGGCCGCACGCAGGCTTTGCGCGCGGTCCGCGTGCGCGGGCCTTGCGCGCAGGCCGCGCGGGCGCAGGTCGCGCGTGTGCCGGCCGCGCGCGTGCAGGCTGCGCGCGCAGGCCGCGCGCGCTGGCCGCGCGTGCTGGCCTTGCGCGCTGGCCGCGCGGCCGCGCGGGCGCAGGCCGCGCCTGCGCTGACCGCGCGCGCGCGGGCCTCGCGCGCGGGCCTCGCGCGCGGGCCGCGCGCGCGCAGGCCGCGCGCATGCTGCGCGCGTAGGCCTTGCGCGCAGGCCGCGCGCGCAGGCCGCGCGTGCGCAGGTCGCGCGCTCAGGCCTTGCGCGCGTTTGCCGCGCGCGCGCATAGGCCGCGTGTTTGCTGGCTGCGTGTACGCGCGCGCGCAGGCGGTGCTTGTGCGCAGGCCGTGCGTGGCCATGGAGAGGGTTGCGGGCGTGGTTTTTACTATTTTGAAATGACTAATTTTTTTCGGTGTGCAGGTTCCGAAGCGCTCTGCTGGACCAATGCGTCTACGCTCCTCCCTGACTGAAGATGGCGTTGCTATTTGGAGAACAAAGTTCGGGCTTCCTTCAGACTTGGAGGTGAGGATCCCGCGTCCCGAGGAGCGGGTTCAAAATCCTCCCCGCGGTTGGCTGACTGTCTGCGAAGTGTCGCTCAGATCTGGTTTCCGTCTTCCTCCCTGCGACGAGGTGGTGGAGATTCTGAAGTTTTGCGGAGTTCCTATTTCCCAGTTTGCCCCTACCGGGGTTACTCGTATCATGGGCTTGATTGCTTTTTTTTCGTGAGCATGGGGGCTCCCTCTCTTTAGACCAGTTCCGCGATTGGTGCGACGTGCGCTTTGATGGTGGTGAGCGGATCGAGGTGCGCAGCAACAAGGTTTGGCTGGAGTTTGAGTCTCGCAAAGATCGTCGTCACGGTAACACTTTGTTCGGATATGTGAAGAACTCTTGGGGTCTTCCTGAGGTATGGAATGCGCTTCCCGACCGTTGTCGCCGTGTGAAAGGGAGGGAGCGAGACTTCTCTCCTGTGTTGGGATTTTCCGAGCCTCGTGAATTGGCTAACCGTCTCTTCAACATATATGCGTTTGTCGAAGAGAAGCGACTGTTGGGATGTGGTATTTCTGTTGGCACAGGACGGGCGGTGTCGTCTTCTCAGGGAGGAGGCCGCAAGCGAAAAGCGGTCATGGCCCCCGGTAGTGATGTTGACGTTGTGGCGGTGGCTTCTGACGATTCAGTCCCAGAGACGCAGTTACCTGTTTCCCCGACTCCACGGGCGCTTGCTAGCGCGGCGGTTCCTCGGATGTCTTCCTCTTTGAAGGCGATGAGTGATGCGGTAAGTTGGTGCCTTATTGTTTCTTCCTCCTTCTTCTATTTTCTGTTTGAAGGCGGCTAATTGCGTGTTTTCCTTTTGCAGATCGAGACTCAGGCGCAGATAGCGGTCACCTGGAATGATCATTACGTGAGCCTGAATGATGGCTATCTTGCTTTGCAGGAGAAGCTTCGACTGTCGATGGGTTCACTTTCTTCTCTCAAGGAAGAACATGACCGGGACATCGGGCAGTATCATCGAGTTGAGTTAGAGCTGAGGTCTGAGCTAGAAGACGTGCGTGCTTCCTTGGACGTGGAGAAAGCCGTGGTGGAGAAGACTGCCCAGTTGTTGAAACATGCGAGGGAGGAAATATCTGGCTTGGAGACTCAATTGCATGCGGCACGAGATGAGGTTGCAGGCCTTGAGACCCAGCTTTGTGCGACGAGGGCGCATGTAGAGATGTTATCTTCGGAGGACCGTGCATCAGAATTGAAGGCCGCAGGCCTCGCGGAGTACCTGGAGTCCTTGGACTATATGCGGGATCGTAGCCTGACCGCGGAGGAGGTTCGTGATGACATTTGGTCCAAGGAAGTAGAGCCTCAGATAGATGACATGCGCCAGTTAGCGCTTCGTCGTGGTGTTTCGAAGGCTTTTCGCTTCATAGGGAAGCATCTTGGGTGTGATACTTCCAGTTTCAGCTTTGCGGACGTCTCAGATGATGAGCGTTTTAGCTCAGATGCTGATGATGAGTAGCTGTAGTGTTTATCTGCTTTTGTCTGCCTTGTTGTTTATTTGTAGTCATTTGTTTCTATCACAGCTTTTGAGATTGTCGCTGTTAGAGCTCCCATTCGTTGTTTGCTATGATAGCCTTACTTGTATGTCGTTGTCCTGCGTTTTGCATAGATGTGTTTTGCCACGAGATAGTTGTTTGTGGGAGTTGATCTTTGTCATGGCGTATTTGTATTTTGACGTGAGATAGTGTGTGGGCCTAGCTCGCGGCCTAGTTTGTATGTGGGCTTCTTTGTGAGGGGGTCAAGTCCTCACGGTGTTGCGTGGAACAGGTCCATGGCCTTTCGCGCGGGACAGGCTCGCAGCTTCTTCGTGAGGGGGGCAGGCCCCCACGGTGTTGCGTGGGACAGGCCCACGGCTTTTCGCGCGAGACAGGCTCGCGGCTTCTTCGTGAGGGGGGCAGGCCCCCACGGTGTTGCGTGGGACAGGCCCACGGCTTTTCGCGCGAGACAGGCTCGTGGCTTCTTCGTGAGGGGGGCAGGCCCCCACGGTGTCGCGTGGGACAGGCCCACGGCTTTTCGCGCGAGACAGGCTCGTGGCTTCTTCGTGAGGGGGGCAGGCCCCCACGGCGTCGCGTGGGACAGGCCCACGGCTTTTCGCGCGAGACAGGCTCGTGGCTTCTTCGTGAGGGGGGCAGGCCCTCACGGTGTCGCGTGGGACAGGCCCACGGCTTTTCGCGCGAGACAGGCTCGCGGCTTCTTCGTGAGGGGGGCAGGCCCCCACGGTGCCGCGTGGGACAGGCCCACGGCTTTTGCGCGAGATAGGCTCGTGGCTTCTTCGTGAGGGGGGCAGGCCCCCACGGTGTGGCGTGGGACAGGCCCACGGCTTTTCGCGCGAGACAGGCTCGTGGCTTCTTCGTGAGGGGGGCAGGCCCCCACGGTGTCGCGTGGGACAGGCCCACGGCTTTTCGCGCGAGACAGGCTCGTGGCTTCTTCGTGAGGGGGGCAGGCCCCCACGGTGTTGCTCTGATTAGCGCCATACGTTTCATTTGATTGTGTGACTTCCATCTGGGCAAGACATTTTCTCGATTCTTGTACTGTGAAAAAAAAAGAATAACATAAAATGAAGTAATTAAAAAGTGGCGATAACATGCCCGAGGTTGACCCTGCAATTTACATAGTTTAAAGCGAGATGTAGGTCATTTGGGTAGTTCCTACTAGCCTTGGTGGGCAAGTTTTTGTAATTTAGAATAAACGTGGTAATTCAAATGAAACGACTTAAGATTGGATGTGGCGTGAGCAGGATTGGAAGACCTCCCAGAGTGACTGTTGGAGTATTGCTGTGTAGTCGGAATCAGCTTGGATGACGACGAACTGTACGTCGTAGGATGTCTGTCGGTGTGCATCTTTGAGAGTGACTGGCAGAGTGATGGTGCCGATGATTGGTACCGGGTGATCCCCGAGAACACGAGCGCTTGCAGATGTTAGTTTGAGATATCCGGCGGTGAGCTTGAGCTGAAGCAGAGTTGGTAAAAACAGTATATTGGCGGTGACTTCCTCGTCTATTAGAACCTGATTCAGCTTGATCGGCGGTTCGCCAATCTCGACCGTCGTGCATCTTATGTTCTGGTTGTTAGGCGGTCTTCTTCTTGATATGAATTGATCAACTGCTCCTAAGTTGGTCAGTCGTTGGACTTCTTCTTTTAGTCCCTTGCATTCGTTCGTGTTGTGGCCGTGACTTCGGTGATATTCGCAGTATCTTGCCTGGTCTGCCTTGGGGTTCGGCCGCGACGCTCTTGGTCGTTGAAATGATGAATTATTCTGGATTGCATACATCACATTAGTGCAGGTAGTGTTCGGAGGGACGTATTCCTGGAGTGAATGTTGCCCCCCCTTTCTCGGGGGGCTGTGCTGACTACCATTGGGGCGACTCCGCTTCTGGCGTCGTTCTTTGCGCATTGTATGGGTTGATTCACCTTCTTTCTTCCTCTTCTGTCTTCTGTCTGACCTCAGATTTTCTGGTGAGGGCTTTTCGATCGTCATGAACCTTTTGATAAAGAGGGCGGCAAGTTCGATGTAGCTATCAATATCTTCTCTTTGTAGAGATCGAAGCCAAGTCCGAGCTTCTCCTATTAATGTTGTTGAAAATACTCGGACCATGAGTTGATCTGAGGCATTGCGGGCGTACATGATGGCTTCGAAATGCTTCAGGTGTGCGAGTGGGTTGCCTGTCCCATTGAAACTACGGATTTCCGTGCCCGCTGCTGTGCAGGAACTAGATGAGTTATTGTTAGGTAGGTATTCATCTGGTTCTTGTTTTGTGGCAGAAGTGCCAGGGGCCATCGTGTTTCCAGTGCTTTCTTCATGACGAGGACGCGCGAGGTAGTGACCATACATATCCTGGAGTGATGTTGTAGGCACGGGAGAGCTATTTGTGCTTGAGAATTCCTTTTCTATGTCGTATTCTCTATGTAGGCCCGGCCTGATAGGGGCAGGGGGTTCTTCTGGCGGCAGTAAGACAACCTGTTCAAAAGGCTGAGGCGTCTTTAGGTGGTAGAATGTCGGCTTGTTCTGTGCCGCATGGGTTGCACCGACGTGGATGGCGCTGGGAGGGGAGTATCCGCGAGATAGATGTTGCCCCCCAGTTCCTGAGGGGTCTTGCCTTTGAGGGGCAAGCTGACTCCACTCTTCTTGTCCTGTATTAGTTTGCTCTTTTCTTTGCTGGGATTCTGGTGCCGGGTTCAGGAGTGAGAGAATGACTGGTGCTCCCAAATTTCGAAGTAAAGTGATCATTTCGGTTTGTAGTTCTTCCATCTGGCGGACACGTCCTTCCAGGGCTGGCGCGGGAGCCAGGGCTGCTCCCGTGGCTAGCGGTGTGTCTACCGGAGAGTGAGATCGTGCAGGCTCAGTATGTCCGCCAAGTGCGGATCCTTCTGCGGTGCGAGTGCTCCTCTTTGCCATTGTGATGAACTTGCTCTGCGAAGGATATTGGGAATGTTTTCCACAGACGGCGCCAAACTGTTGCGGACTAACTCGATGCTCCGGTCGGACCGGATATTCTTGGACCGCCTTAGCTCGCGGAGCGGTCGAGCGCGCACACAGTCAATTGAAAAATGGGGGACGGACACAGGAGGTTTTAACGTGGAAAACCCTTCAACCGGGTGAAAAACCACGTGACCGGGTCGGTGCCGATCAAAATCCACTAGATTGCTGGATGTTACAATTTGACGGGGGAAATCGGGGCGACAGGCCGCTCCCGTTACAACTTTGAGGAGAGAGAGAGTATATGCGCTCGTCGGTTGTAACGCCCCCGATTTTCTGCGATTATTTAAATTCTCGTTTGGCGTTACGTTGGCTTTTTTTCCGGCTCGTGCCGTTGTTAGAGTACCTCGTTAGGTGTTCTTAGAGGTTTAGCCTGTTTGCGGGGTTCCCCAGCTAGCCGGTGTCTGTTTTGGAGGCCCGGTTGAGCCTTTCAGGGAATCCTCGTGTTTTGGCTTCGGGCGAGGTTAGCCCGAGTGCTTGATCGTCGGAGGTCGTTTTCGACTTCGCCGTTGTGTTCGTAGCACGGGTATTTAGCTACGGTGCGAGTTTGGCCGGATTCCGAGGACGTTAAATTTTTTTTTGCGTCATTTTGGCGGACGCTAGTTAGCGAGTCGTCATTTTATGATGACGTATTTGCTTATTTACGCATGTGTAGCGTGGCGCGTGGTTGAGGCGTGCCTTTTGTACGTGCGTGTGCGTGCGTGCGGAGTTGAAATTGTGTGCGCGGGCGCGTGTTGTTAGACGTGTCTGTGTGGTTACGTGGTTAAATTTGTGTGAGTGAGTGCGAATGAGTATTAGGTTAGTGGGTTAGTTATTAGATTAAATAGGATTGCTTTATGACATTGATATTAGGGGTTATAATATATATATATATATATAAAATATATATATATATATATATATATATATATATATATATATATATGTATAAATTAGGATGTATTTAGGTTTCCCCCCCCCCCCCCCAAACCGCCGCCCAGCATCAGAAAACCAAAACACCCGAGCGCCTCCTGTTCGCGGAAGAGAAAGGCGGACGCCAGCCCTGCTCCGACCGCCCGTTGACCGCCCATTTCTTCCCGGAATTTTCATCCGAGGCCGGATCCGTGCTCCTCTCGCCGCGATCTTCGTTCCGAGGTAACTTATTTGGGATTTCACCGTAGATTTTTCCGTGATTGGATGTGCGTTTTTGTTGGTTTTGTTCCTCATTTGGATGAGATGTTTCTCTCTAGTTTCTGGAAGCTTTGTGCACTTGTGGGCGGACGTTATTGCGAGGTTGTGCTGGCGAAATTTTTGGTGAATAGCGAGGCAAGTGGTACCCTCACCCTTGCCACGTTTTGTTCATTTTTTTTCTCTTCCTGTTTCACTGTTTAAGCCTCCCGAATTTCTGTTGTTAGTTGGCCGTGATTTTCACCCTGGTAGGGTTGGCTTAGTTTTTCTTTATATTTAAACTAATATAGTATACCTTGATCCCTAAGATTTGTTCAAAGATTAGTGTCTGTTAACACATTTTTTTTTAGAACCATGAATGCTCCGTTGTTCCCTCAATCTTCTCAAGAACTGAAACTTCATGCCTTGGCCGAGCCGCTGTTTAGCCTTGTTAGTTGGCCGTGATTTCGTTGTGATAGGCTTAGTGTGTAGGGTTTATACAAATAAATTGTAGAAATTATGCTTTAAATTAAGGATTTAGGATTAGTTGGGGATTTGGATTTTTGTCCAAATCTCTCGCTAATTTTTGTTTAGTGTCGACGTATTTTGGGTGTAGGTGAGCACGCACGACCTATGGTCGTGCGTCTGAGATCGTGCGCCCTGATGTTGGTGCTCGTGCGTTAGCTTTAGTGTCGAGTGGGAGTACTCACTCGTTGTGGCGTTGCGTAATCGCAACAATGTTTTCCTTAGCTTTGCTTTCTTTTCCGAGTGAATGTCTCGTGATCGGAGGTCCTTTGTCGGCTGTTGTTTTCCGAAGGCCGAATCGTGGGTTGTGGTTAGTAGTGGTGGTGGAAGGCTTTTAATAGGGGTTGTGTTGTGTGATTTAGCCGTGACCGCACTTTTTACCTTGACCCGAGTAGTTTCTGGGCAAGTGAGTGAGGGGTCCGCAGTGCTTTCACATGTCAACCCTTGAGCATTTTTGTCTTGGAAATAGTGGTCGGGGGTTGAGTACGCCTCCAATCCGGTCCCAAGTTTCTTTTTTTGCTACTACCATATCTCACAATTTAGGATGTTAGGTGTTTCTTCCTTAGTTGTTGCAGCACATTTTTCTTTTGGCATGTTCGCCTTGTTGACTCTGCAGGTTTTTAGCAGGGTAGTTGCTGTTTTCTCGCACTTGGTGCAGGTTTGCTTTTACCTTGCCTTGAGCATGGTTTGCTTCAGTTTTAGTCGCCTTTTCTTACATTCCCTTGTTTTCTTGTTTATTACACTTTCTTGTTGGCACTTGTATTCTTTTCCTTGCTGAGGTATTCTGCCTTCTGAATGCCTCAGGTTCTGGATAGTAGCCAGTAGGTGGCTAGTGCTGTGGTGCTGTTGGAGATCTCTCAGCCTTTGGAGACCCTCCTGTTCTTCTAGTGAGGTAGTTTTACTGCATTTTCTACAGACATACATTATTGTCAGTGGGTTCGTGTCAGCTGTTGGCGCCCCTGGTAGTTTTACCTTTTTGTACTAGATATGCTTTTCTTCTTACTGCTACCCTTTTTGGGAGATAGTCTATTTGCTCTGGGAATGTTTTATGCTAGGTTGATAGTTACTTTAAAACCTATAATAATTATTATATGTATTACATGATCAGCATGTTTTATAAAAAGCTCAAACAGTACTTTCCAAAAGCGTAAAAAGATCGTTTTCTTATAAGTACTATAAATTGAGATCTAGGGTCTTGCATAGCGTAAGTTGTCCTCTTAGGACACTTATGCGCTCATTTAAGGATGTCAACATAAATGAAGTATTTTTCCGCTACGTATAAAAATAGTTTTCGAACCGTGGACTATCTGATCCACTGAGCCGAGGGATACGGCTAATTAATTGAACCAGCTTTATAATCATTCTAACTTATGATTTGAAGGTTTAGAGTGTTGCCTGAGCGTCGGCAGTTATCCCCTGCTCGACGTGGCATCACAGCTCGTAGTTTTCTCTTGCTCTGATTTATTTAATTGGTGAGAAAAATGCGGGTTGTGACAGTTGGTATCAGAGGGAGGTTGCTCGACAAGTTGGTCGGGCAACCTTTCCTTGATTGTATTAGATGTTTAGAGTCATATCATACACACACCGACATGTCATCAGCACGTCTTGGCTGAAGCACGAACACTGCACTACACTCATAGCATAACATGAAGTATACGGGGCATATTATGTAATATGAAATGCATAATATGTGTTTGTATATGGATCCACCATAGGGGCAACATGCGAGGGTTATGTATTATGGGGTGCATAACCTCACCGCATGGATGCGACTAGCACGTTTTCCTTTTCGTTGCATGAGAATGTTATGTATTATGGGATGCATAACATTTTCATGTGTACGCCGCCATGACATGCATTAGGGCTTTTTTTAGAATGCATAGCATAATCATGCATAGCATAACATTGCATAAGCACAACGCGCCAAGCTAAAGGCTTGCAGGATGACATGTGTACACACATAATTTTTGAGTCAAAAAGAATATAAATTCATGCATTCCCGATCTAGGCACAAGAGTTAGAGTGATGGTGGTGAACCGTCTTAGGCTAAGCATAACATTACTTTTGTATTTAATAAAATAAAATCCCAGAGCAAGTATAGCAGTAGAAGATCATATTTATGTATGTATTGTCTGTACCTTTTGTCTAATCCTAGGAGTTTAGCTAAGTTCTAATCGTTTGTTCTGTTTTAATTTTCCTTATAGTATGCCGCCGAAGCGTAGAGTGACGAGGTCGACTCCCCAGTCTGAGGGTGAGTCCTCCGGTGCTCAAAGTGATGCGATGGTGGAAAGTCTGAGGCAGAGCAACGAGGCCTTATCAAGGCAGGTGGTGGAGTTGCGGGCCCAGATGCAGTCCTTTTTATCCGGAGCGGCGGGTCAGACTCCGGGAGTTCAGGACCCCGCCGTGGGTACAGCTGTTCTAGCCCCTCCTGCCCCTCCTGCTCCTCTCGTGCCTCCAGTGGTGGTGCCCCCCGGGATGGCTTTCATCTCCCAGTTCCAGAGGCTGAGCCCTCCCACTTACGATGGGAAGGCGGATTTCATGGTGTTGGACGACTGGCTGATCACTATGGAGGAGATGCTTCACTATTCAGGTATCTCAGATGATCAGAAGGTGATGCTGGGCGTTTATCAGCTGAAGGGTTTGGCGAAGACCTGGTGGTTAAGAGAGAAGGAAGGCATGGTCGGAGGATGTTCCTGGAGTTCTTTCAAGGAGTTGCTGATGAGGAAGTTTCTACCGGTAGTGGAGCGAGACAGGTTGATGAACAACTTTCTTCATCTGAAACAGCGTCAGCTCACCATCAACGAGTACGAGATTGAGTTTAGCAAGCTCAGTCGATTTGCTCCGAGTTTGGTGGCTACCGAGGAGGACAGAGTGAAGCGTTTTCTGGGTGGCCTCAGGAGCGATGTCCAGCAGCTTGCGGTTGCTCACGGCGCAGTTACTTATGCGGGAGTAGTGGAAGCTGCTCTGAAGGTGGAGGCGATAGAGACTGCGAAGAACAGAGGCCAGTTAGTGCGGAATGAAAAGAGGAAGACTGCTGAAGAGAAGAACTCCCTGGTACTTGGTGCTGCTTCTGGGAAGAAGAGCAAGATGGTCTGTAGTTTCTGTGGCCAGTCGGGCCATACTGTGGAGAGGTGTTACAAGAGGGCAAAGGCTCAAAAGAAGGAACATGTGCATGCTATTCAGGGTGCTCCTAGGAGGGATGTTCCTTGCCCTATTTGCAAGCGACCCGGGCATGATGCCGCTCAGTGCTGGTCCAGGGATCGAGCCTGCTTTCAGTGTGGTCAGAAGGGCCACATAAAGGCGAGATGTCCTCAGGTTCAGTCCGCTCTTCATGCAGTCCCACTTCAGGCGTTACCTCCGCCTCAGCCGGTGGACAAGGGTAAAGGGAAGCTTAATGTGGTATCTTCAGCGGAGGCTGAGACTTCGACGCAGGTCATTTCAGGTAAACCTTCTCGCTTGTCTCTTCAATTCGGTAGAAGTTTTGGTGTTGCTATTGTGTGGTTTTCTTAGATTGCTTGTGCAAAATATATTTTATTTTATTTTTTTTTGTGTATAGGGAGTTTTAAGGTAAGGAACCGCTGGGCGCGCATTCTTTTTGACTCAGGTGCTACCCACTCCTTTGTGGCTAGGGCCTTTGTCGAGCGGTGCCAGTGGGTTCTTGATCGTGTTGGTAATGCCTTTTGCGTCAAATTCCCCTCGGGCGATTCCGTGATATCGGATCAGGGCGTTCTGGACTGTCCTATTTTGTTGGGGGATTTTCTGGCCAAGGCAGATCTGAAGGTTATAGACTTGGAGGATTTCGACGTCATCCTGGGTATGGACTGGTTGTCCCGATATGATGCAGTGATCCAGTGCAGGGGAAAGCGCTTGGATTTCAGGAAGGACAGCGGTCAGCCTGGGAGTATTTACGGCAATTCACGTCAGGGCTCTCCGGCGATTTCTGCGGTATGTGCTCAGAGGTTATTTCATGCTGACTGTTTTGCTTGCTTAGTCTCGGTGCTGGGGACTGTTAGCAGTGTGCCGCTTTTGGATGAGATTCCTGTTGCGCGGGAGTTTTCCGACGTGTTTCCTAGCAATCTTCCCGGTCTTCCTCCAGACAGAGATGTTGAGTTCGTGATTGATTTGGAGCCCGGTACGCGTCCCATTGCCAAGGCGCCGTATCGAATGGCCCCGCGAGAGCTGGAGGAGCTTCGTACCCAGCTAGATGAGTTATTGGCGAAGGGCTTCATAAGGCCGAGCTCGTCGCCCTGGGGTGCTCCGGTTCTCTTTGTAAAGAAGAAGGATGGTTCGATGCGCCTTTGTATCGACTATAGAGAGTTGAACAAAGTCACCATCAAGAACAGGTATCCACTGCCCAGAATCGACGACTTATTCGATCAGTTGCGTGGGAGTGCAGTATTCTCCAAGATAGACCTTCGATCGGGCTATCATCAGCTCAGGATTCGGGAGTCGGACATTCCATGGACGGCTTTCCGATCGAGGCATGGGCATTTCGAATTCTTGGTCATGTCGTTTGGGCTGACCAATGCGCCTTCAGCATTCATGGACATGATGAACCGGGTGTTCAAGGACTTTCTGGACAAGTTTGTCGTCGTATTCATTGACGACGTGCTGATCTACTCTCGGAATGCTGCGGAGCATGATCAGCACTTGCGGTTGGTGTTATCAGCATTGAGGGATCATCAGTTGTACGCCAAGCTGAGCAAATGTGAGTTCTGGTTGCCTCAGGTTTCCTTCCTGGGCCATGTAGTGAACAAGGATGGTATTTCAGTGGATCCGGATAAGATTTCTGCAGTGATGGATTGGCATAGACCGAGCACACCCAAGGAGATCAGGAGCTTCTTGGGGTTGGCCGGCTATTATAGAAGGTTCGTGGAGGGCTTTTCTACCTTGGCAGCGCCTTGACTAAGCTGACGCAGAAGCATGCGGCGTTCATTTGGAGTGATAAGTGTGAGGAGGCTTTTCTGGAGCTGAAGAGCAGGTTATGTTCTGCCCCTGTGTTGACATTGCCTGCGGAGGGCAAGGATTACGATGTTTATGTGGATGCCTCGCATGTCGGGCTCGGGGGCGTGTTGATGCAGGAGGGGAAGGTGATCGCGTATGGGTCGCGGCAGTTGAAGACTCACGAGCGAAATTACCCTACGCACGACCTCGAGTTCGCAGCGGTGATTTTCGCCTTGAAGTTGTGGAGACACCTACTCTATGGAGCTCAGTGCAAGATTTTCACAGATCACAAGAGCCTGAAGTACGTGTTTACACAAAAGGAGCTGAATCTGCGTCAGCGGCGGTGGCTAGAGTATGTGGCTGATTACGACGTTGAGATCCAATATCATCCGGGCAAGGCCAATGTGGTGGCCGACGCCTTGAGCCGGAAGACGGGGAAGATCCTCAACCTCACCGCAGATTGTTTGGTGGAGGAGTTCTTATTGATGGATATCTCCGCAGGATGCTGTGATTTGCAGAGCAGTTTGTCAGTGACAGAACCGTCTTGGATTTCACTCACCAGGCTGCACCAGAAGGAGGATCCGGACTTGCTACACCTGTACCTCAGAGCTGAGAGAGGGGAGTTGCCGGATTTCTCTATCGATGACTCGGGTACTTTGAAGTACCGCGGCAGGTTTTGCATTCCTGCGGTTGGAGACATCAGGGTAATGGTATGCAAGGAGACTCATGGATCTAGTGTTGCCTACCACCCAGGATCTACCAAGATGTATCATGATCTGAAGCAGATCGCCTGGTGGTATGGTATGAAGGGGGATATAGCCCGGTACATTTCCGAGTGTTACACTTGCAAGCGGGTGAAGGCCGACCATGGGAGGTCGGGTGGCAAGTTGGCACCTTTGGAGATCCCGACTTGGAAGTGGGAAAGTATCTCGATGGATTTCATTACGGGCTTACCGAGATCTCTAAGAGGGTTTGATTCAGTTTGGGTGATCGTGGACCGACTGACGAAGTGTGCGCACTTCGTGCCTTATAAGATCGATTACCCGATGAAGAAAATAGCGGAGTTATATTTGGATGAGGTCGTCAGATTGCACGGCGTGCCAGTTAGCATCATTTCGGATCGAGACTCGCGTTTTACATCTCGCTTCTGGAGGAGTTTGCAAGAGGGTCTGGGGACAGATTTGAGGTATTCTACTGCTTACCACCCGCAGACCAACGGGCAGACTGAGCGTGTGAACCAGATTGTGGAGGATATGATCCGGTGCTACATCCTAGACCACGGTGGAGCGTGGGATGAGCGGTTGCGGCTCATGGAGTTTGCCTACAACAACAGTTACCAAGAGAGCCTGCAGATGGCCCCCTTCGAGGCATTGTATGGGAGGCGCTGCAGAACTCCATTGTTTTGGACCGAGGCTGGTGAGAGACCTTTGTTGGGTCCTGATGCGCTTGAAGAAATGGAGGTTTCCGTGAAGCTCATTCGAGAGAAACTTCGGGTGGCTCAAGAGAGGTATGAAAAGAATGCCAACCGGCGTAGGTCCGATTTGGAGTTTTCGGTAGAGGATTTGGTCTTCTTGAAGGTGTCTCCGATGGTAGGAGTGAAGAGGTTTGGCAAGAATCGGAAATTGGATCCGAGATATGTGGGCCCGTTCAGGATTTTGGAGCGTATTGGTGTGTCTGCATATAGGTTGGTGTTGGTACCCTAGTTTGGATTTGAGTTAAGTCTTTCCTTTTAGTCCTTGACCCAAGATTTATCTATGGTCAAAGTCTTGTTGTAGAGCTTTCTCTTTTCCAGTAAAATTCTGGCTAAGGGATTTTCGGGTTCGACTATCGTCGAACGCCGATCGACTATCGTCGATCAGCCGGTCGACGATCGTCTGTCTCTGGTCAGCTCGACGTTCTGCTAGATCGTCGAGCTCTGGTCGACTATCTCTTGATAGTTCGACGCTTTCTGTCTAGTCTTGAGTCGGTCGACTATCTGCCTGGATAGTTCGACTTTCTGAGTCGGTCGACTATCTATTGATAGGTCGACGATCTCAGCAGGTCGGTCGACTATCTGCCTGGATAGTTCGACTTTCTGAGTCGGTCGACTATCTATTGATAGGTCGACGATCTCAGCAGGTCGTTCGACTATAGTCGAAGGTCGTTCGACGATCGGTTGTCTGCATATATAATATTATATGCTTTCTCTTCCTTATTTTATTTCCTATATTTCTAGCATATCTTTATTATAGATTATTTAATTGATCTTATGCATATATCTAAAAGATAAAGATGCTTATACCTTTATGCATAAGTCAATTCCTTTCTGACATATCTTTTGTCTTATTATCTGACTTTACTTTTGCAAGCTGTCCTTTATAGCCGTTGGCTTTAAAGAGTTATCTGATGTGACATTATCTTATATTATTTATCAGATTTAATATTACAGCTGCTGTAGCTTTATCTTTATATAGAAATATATATCTGCAAGACTTGTTTTGTCTTTGTGATAATTGCAGCCCAGATTCAAGATTCCAGATAAAGACAAAAGCTCATCTCAAATAATAGAGCCGTTGCTGCTGTTATTATATAAAGAGTTCTTTTGGAAGAACAAAGAAAGGAATAAGAGTGAAGGAGTTCAACCTGTACAACATACAGAGAAAGAACCAGCTTACAGCACAGCTGCTCTCAGCAATCTTCATTCAACTGAGAAGTTATCTCTTCTGCTCTTCTTCAACCTGAGTGCTCCTGTTCCAGGAAGATTACACTCAGAGTTTCTTTGAAGAAGAAGAAGAAGAAGGAAGCTGCTGAAGAAGATCCTTTTATTTTATATTCTATTATCTTCTTCTAAGCTTTATTCCTTCAGAACTTCAAGACAGTATTCTGTCAGAAGTTCTGAAGAGACTCTTGTGCTTCTCTAATCTATTGTAAAATAGAGAAGACATCTTAACCTTCTTCCCCCTCCTGTACAGGGTTATTACTCCCTTCAAAAGTATCCCTTGGTGGCAGGGCACCTGATCAAAAACCTGTGCTTGGTTTTTAGACACCTGATCAAAAGTCTAAAGGGTTTCTGAATCTACCTGAATCAGATTCTGTTGGTGGCAGGGCACCTGATCAAAAACCTGTAGTGGATTCCTACCAGGGTGGTAGAAGAGTGGATGTACCCGGTGTTTGGGGAACCACTTTAATATCTTGTGTCGTCTGGTTTCCTTGTTTAATTAATTATGTTGTGCTGTGTATGAAAAATATCTAGAACAAGGTTTAGGTCTCTCTTTCAATTGGTATCAGAGGGAGGTTGGTTAAAATCACAGGCTAACACCTGAACCAAAAAGATCCAACAGACCTTACTTCACTCTAGAATTTTTTTTACTCATGGCAGAACTTCCTATGTGCAACCTCAATACATTTGCACTATGGCAGTCAAAGATAAAATGTTATATGAAGTTATTTGATGAAAGCATTTTTAATGTTATAATGACAGGTCCTATAGCACCCACAGCATCAAACAAAGATGCACAAAAGTTACTTAAGGATGCTGATGCTAGAGCAATGAACATCTTGGCACAATCCATGCCAGATGACATCTTTGAAGATCTGATGCACTGCACCACAGCCAAGGAGCTATGGCAATCCCTCATCAAGATGGCTGCAGAATCAAGTGAAGAAGAATCAGCATCTGAATCTTCACCAAAATCAAACACAGATGAACCACAATATGACTCATCTTATTTAAGTGATGAAGAAGATGATGCTGATGAAGTAGCCTTCTGCTTAAAAGCCATAAATGCATCAAACAACAAGGAAAAGCCTGAATCAGAACTTAGAAAATATCAGGTGATATCCCATACTAACTACATTTCAAAATATCCTAAATCACTTTCTAACTTGGATGCAACTAAACCTAAAGAAAATATGAATTTCCTTAAAAGTATACTCCCATTCATCATCAATCCACATACAGACCACACTCATTTTAAGGAAACAATAAGAAAAACTTCAAGAGAAATATTAAGAAAATTCAGCAACATTGATTTTGTTTTTCAGAAGTTTTCTCAAATTTTTCAAACATACATGAAATATTTCTTGAAAAATTTATTTAATAAACCAATAAAACCTCATTACATTTATGGTCTGAAAATTTTCCTTTTTGATGAATCTTAGATCTCAAAGAGGCATAGTAAGATAATTCTACATCCTTACAGATTTTTCACAAAATTATCTACACTAAAACTCAACACAGACTTGATCCAGTGGATCATCACACTGTGTTGAAGTTTTTATTTGTGATAAAGTGATTCTATAGGAAGGGAATTATCAGACAGTGCCGTTCTGATTTTAAAAATTTTCTCCAAAATCTTTTTCAGATAATCCTAATGAGTGCTGTGCTCATTAAATTGCATTCCCCTGCCATCCTCTCTGCCCTCACTCTTTTCTTCTTCAAGATTTGCTTCATTCATTTGTTCATGCACAAAAGCAAAAACTGCATCTCTTCTTGTTCCCTTTGCACTTGATCTGTTCTCTGTCTTGCAGGATTACAGACTCAAAATTTCCAACATGAAGAGATGATCAAAAACAGGGCCAAACTCTACAAAACATTCATCAAATGGCTTCTGAACCCATGGATGCAATATCAGAAGGAAGCCACATCATCTCATCTGAAGGAGAAGAATCAACATCCCTAGATGTTGTCTGGGAAGTCTCAGATGATGACTCATTATTTGAAGATGAAGAGGAGGAAGCAAGGGCCAAAGAATTTTGCTTAAAGGCCATCAATGCCTCCTGCAGCAATAGAGAAGCTGAACTAACAGAAGGAAAATCAAAACCTGAAAAGGTTCAGGTATTATTATCTAATTCTGTTTTTAGTTCAGTTAAAATAGAAAAACAATATTGCTGCCAAGTCTTAACAAAACCTGAGAAGGAACCAACACTCCTCAGAGAAATGTTTTCTTTATCTTTTAATAAGTTCAAATCTGAGAACTCAGTTTGTTTCTTCATAAATTTGTTCTATAAACAAAAGGATAAAATACTTAAAATATTTTTGAATCCTTCTGCCATCTGGAACAAAGTTATTAGGAAGCATTTCCTTTTTCTTAAGGCTGTTTATTATATCTGATTGATATTCTGTTCAAAAATTTTGTTTGGATTTCTGTATAAGAAATTCTCTGTCAGATAAATCTATTTCTTATAGATCCTTTTCTAATTTCATTTAGATTGAGTCCTCTACTCTAGTTGCATTGATCAGCTGAGTTTGAATCTTGTCTAATGAAAGGAAATTCTATAGGAAGGAAGATATCTGATTTTGTTTTTCAGATCCAGACTCTTAATCAAATTTGCTGGACAAAATATCATTTTTGCTGCTAACATACCCTTTTTTTAAGGAGAGAGCAATCTCTACCATAGCTTTCTGCAGGTACTACTTACAAGAGTTAGCTGGATGACTCAATCAAAATTCAAAGTCATCTCAGCCTTCTTCAATCACATGTACTGCATCAACATAGGGGGAGATTGCAAATGCCAGCAAGCAGCCAGCTTAGCAAAGCTTTTCTTTATATATTTTATGCTTTGCTTTATTTTTTATTTTTTTTAATAGGATCCTCACCCAAATAGGGGGAGATTGTTAGAACCCTTGTTCTGATTTGGGCTAGGATCTCTATTAGGTTGTTTAGTTTGATTCTTGTTATTTTAGTTTTTGAAAGACTTAACCCAAATAGGGGGAGATTGTTGGTACCCTAGTTTGGATTTGAGTTAAGTCTTTCCTTTTAGTCCTTGACCCAAGATTTATCTATGGTCAAAGTCTTGTTGTAGAGCTTTCTCTTTTCCAGTAAAATTCTGGCTAAGGGATTTTCGGGTTCGACTATCGTCGAACGCCGATCGACTATCGTCGATCAGCCGGTCGACGATCGTCTGTCTCTGGTCAGCTCGACGTTCTGCTAGATCGTCGAGCTCTGGTCGACTATCTCTTGATAGTTCGACGCTTTCTGTCTAGTCTTGAGTCGGTCGACTATCTGCCTGGATAGTTCGACTTTCTGAGTCGGTCGACTATCTATTGATAGGTCGACGATCTCAGCAGGTCGGTCGACTATCTGCCTGGATAGTTCGACTTTCTGAGTCGGTCGACTATCTATTGATAGGTCGACGATCTCAGCAGGTCGTTCGACTATAGTCGAAGGTCGTTCGACGATCGGTTGTCTGCATATATAATATTATATGCTTTCTCTTCCTTATTTTATTTCCTATATTTCTAGCATATCTTTATTATAGATTATTTAATTGATCTTATGCATATATCTAAAAGATAAAGATGCTTATACCTTTATGCATAAGTCAATTCCTTTCTGACATATCTTTTGTCTTATTATCTGACTTTACTTTTGCAAGCTGTCCTTTATAGCCGTTGGCTTTAAAGAGTTATCTGATGTGACATTATCTTATATTATTTATCAGATTTAATATTACAGCTGCTGTAGCTTTATCTTTATATAGAAATATATATCTGCAAGACTTGTTTTGTCTTTGTGATAATTGCAGCCCAGATTCAAGATTCCAGATAAAGACAAAAGCTCATCTCAAATAATAGAGCCGTTGCTGCTGTTATTATATAAAGAGTTCTTTTGGAAGAACAAAGAAAGGAATAAGAGTGAAGGAGTTCAACCTGTACAACATACAGAGAAAGAACCAGCTTACAGCACAGCTGCTCTCAGCAATCTTCATTCAACTGAGAAGTTATCTCTTCTGCTCTTCTTCAACCTGAGTGCTCCTGTTCCAGGAAGATTACACTCAGAGTTTCTTTGAAGAAGAAGAAGAAGAAGGAAGCTGCTGAAGAAGATCCTTTTATTTTATATTCTATTATCTTCTTCTAAGCTTTATTCCTTCAGAACTTCAAGACAGTATTCTGTCAGAAGTTCTGAAGAGACTCTTGTGCTTCTCTAATCTATTGTAAAATAGAGAAGACATCTTAACCTTCTTCCCCCTCCTGTACAGGGTTATTACTCCCTTCAAAAGTATCCCTTGGTGGCAGGGCACCTGATCAAAAACCTGTGCTTGGTTTTTAGACACCTGATCAAAAGTCTAAAGGGTTTCTGAATCTACCTGAATCAGATTCTGTTGGTGGCAGGGCACCTGATCAAAAACCTGTAGTGGATTCCTACCAGGGTGGTAGAAGAGTGGATGTACCCGGTGTTTGGGGAACCACTTTAATATCTTGTGTCGTCTGGTTTCCTTGTTTAATTAATTATGTTGTGCTGTGTATGAAAAATATCTAGAACAAGGTTTAGGTCTCTCTTTCAGTTGGATTTACCGGCCAGCTTCCCTGGTGTCCATAATGTGTTTCATGTGAGCCAGTTGCGAAAGTGTGTGCGGAGCAGTGGACAAGTCTTGGATGATGTGCCCCAGTTGGAGCCTAACCTCTCGTATGTTGAGGTGCCGGTCCGCATCTTGGATACTCAAGATCGAGTGTTGCGGACAAAGTCTTTTCCGATGGTAAAGGTTCTTTGGAAGAATCAAGAATTGGAGAGCGCGACTTGGGAGCTAGAGTCGGCTATGAGGGAGGCTCACCCTCATTGGTTCCCCTGATTTGTCGGGTATGTTTCCTTTCGAGTAACTTGTACTTTATTACTTTCCCTCTGTAGTAGAAGTAGCGTATGTAAAGTTTCGGGACGAAACTTTCTGTTAGGGGGAGTGACTGTAACGCCCCCGATTTTCTGCGATTATTTAAATTCTCGTTTGGCGTTACGTTGGCTTTTTTTCCGGCTCGTGCCGTTGTTAGAGTACCTCGTTAGGTGTTCTTAGAGGTTTAGCCTGTTTGCGGGGTTCCCCAGCTAGCCGGTGTCTGTTTTGGAGGCCCGGTTGAGCCTTTCAGGGAATCCTCGTGTTTTGGCTTCGGGCGAGGTTAGCCCGAGTGCTTGATCGTCGGAGGTCGTTTTCGACTTCGCCGTTGTGTTCGTAGCACGGGTATTTAGCTACGGTGCGAGTTTGGCCGGATTCCGAGGACGTTAAATTTTTTTTTGCGTCATTTTGGCGGACGCTAGTTAGCGAGTCGTCATTTTATGATGACGTATTTGCTTATTTACGCATGTGTAGCGTGGCGCGTGGTTGAGGCGTGCCTTTTGTACGTGCGTGTGCGTGCGTGCGGAGTTGAAATTGTGTGCGCGGGCGCGTGTTGTTAGACGTGTCTGTGTGGTTACGTGGTTAAATTTGTGTGAGTGAGTGCGAATGAGTATTAGGTTAGTGGGTTAGTTATTAGATTAAATAGGATTGCTTTATGACATTGATATTAGGGGTTATAATATATATATATATATATATAAATATATATATATATGTATAAATTAGGATGTATTTAGGTTTCCCCCCCCCCCAAACCGCCGCCCAGCATCAGAAAACCAAAACACCCGAGCGCCTCCTGTTCGCGGAAGAGAAAGGCGGACGCCAGCCCTGCTCCGACCGCCCGTTGACCGCCCATTTCTTCCCGGAATTTTCATCCGAGGCCGGATCCGTGCTCCTCTCGCCGCGATCTTCGTTCCGAGGTAACTTATTTGGGATTTCACCGTAGATTTTTCCGTGATTGGATGTGCGTTTTTGTTGGTTTTGTTCCTCATTTGGATGAGATGTTTCTCTCTAGTTTCTGGAAGCTTTGTGCGCTTGTGGGCGGACGTTATTGCGAGGTTGTGCTGGCGAAATTTTTGGTGAATAGCGAGGCAAGTGGTACCCTCACCCTTGCCACGTTTTGTTCATTTTTTTCTCTTCCTGTTTCACTGTTTAAGCCTCCCGAATTTCTGTTGTTAGTTGGCCGTGATTTTCACCCTGGTAGGGTTGGCTTAGTTTTTCTTTATATTTAAACTAATATAGTATACCTTGATCCCTAAGATTTGTTCAAAGATTAGTGTCTGTTAACACATTTTTTTTAGAACCATGAATGCTCCGTTGTTCCCTCAATCTTCTCAAGAACTGAAACTTCATGCCTTGGCCGAGCTGCTGTTTAGCCTTGTTAGTTGGCCGTGATTTCGTTGTGATAGGCTTAGTGTGTAGGGTTTATACAAATAAATTGTAGAAATTATGCTTTAAATTAAGGATTTAGGATTAGTTGGGGATTTGGATTTTTGTCCAAATCTCTCGCTAATTTTTGTTTAGTGTCGACGTATTTTGGGTGTAGGTGAGCACGCACGACCTATGGTCGTGCGTCTGAGATCGTGCGCCCTGATGTTGGTGCTCGTGCGTTAGCTTTAGTGTCGAGTGGGAGTACTCACTCGTTGTGGCGTTGCGTAATCGCAACAATGTTTTCCTTAGCTTTGCTTTCTTTTCCGAGTGAATGTCTCGTGATCGGAGGTCCTTTGTCGGCTGTTGTTTTCCGAAGGCCGAATCGTGGGTTGTGGTTAGTAGTGGTGGTGGAAGGCTTTTAATAGGGGTTGTGTTGTGTGATTTAGCCGTGACCGCACTTTTTACCTTGACCCGAGTAGTTTCTGGGCAAGTGAGTGAGGGGTCCGCAGTGCTTTCACATGTCAACCCTTGAGCATTTTTGTCTTGGAAATAGTGGTCGGGGGTTGAGTATGCCTCCAATCCGGTCCCAAGTTTCTTTTTTTGCTACTACCATATCTCACAATTTAGGATGTTAGGTGTTTCTTCCTTAGTTGTTGCAGCACATTTTTCTTTTGGCATGTTCGCCTTGTTGACTCTGCAGGTTTTTAGCAGGGTAGTTGCTGTTTTCTCGCACTTGGTGCAGGTTTGCTTTTACCTTGCCTTGAGCATGGTTTGCTTCAGTTTTAGTCGCCTTTTCTTACATTCCCTTGTTTTCTTGTTTATTACACTTTCTTGTTGGCACTTGTATTCTTTTCCTTACTGAGGTATTCTGCCTTCTGAATGCCTCAGGTTCTGGATAGTAGCCAGTAGGTGGCTAGTGCTGTGGTGCTGTTGGAGATCTCTCAGCCTTTGGAGACCCTCCTGTTCTTCTAGTGAGGTAGTTTTACTGCATTTTCTACAGACATACATTATTGCCAGTGGGTTCGTGTCAGCTGTTGGCGCCCCTGGTAGTTTTACCTTTTTGTACTAGATATGCTTTTCTTCTTACTGCTACCCTTTTTGGGAGATAGTCTATTTGCTCTGGGAATGTTTTATGCTAGGTTGATAGTTACTTTAAAACCTATAATAATTACTATATGTATTACATGATCAGCATGTTTTATAAAAAGCTCAAACAGTACTTTCCAAAAGCGTAAAAAGATCGTTTTCTTATAAGTACTATAAATTGAGATCTAGGGTCTTGCATAGCGTAAGTTGTCCTCTTAGGACACTTATGCGCTCATTTAAGGATGTCAACATAAATGAAGTATTTTTCCGCTACGTATAAAAATAGTTTTCGAACCGTGGACTATCTGATCCACTGAGCCGAGGGATACGGCTAATTAATTGAACCAGCTTTATAATCATTCTAACTTATGATTTGAAGGTTTAGAGTATTGCCTGAGCGTCGGCAGTTATCCCCTGCTCGACGTGGCATCACAGCTCGTAGTTTTCTCTTGCTCTGATTTATTTAATTGGTGAGAAAAATGCGGGTTGTGACATCGGTGGGCAACAGACTGCCTCGCTAACGGGACTTGGATGGTGGAATGCGCGGGATGCTCTAGTTGCATGCGCTCAGAGGCGACGCGTGTCCAGAGGTTGTCACTGCTTCCTTTGTGCGTCTTTCTCGGTCCTTGGAGTGTTCCCTTGGTAACTGAGCTCTGGTGGGGTGCAAATAGCCGATGATAGGTTCTGATAGCTGTTGGCAGGAGCTGATAGCCACTGGGGGCCGCTGGAGGCCTCGGGCGGCGGCCGGTGGTTGGCGGCGAGAGGCGGCCGCTGGTGGTTGGCGACGAGGGGTGGCCGCCGGCGGAGAAGAACGGGAAAGCTCCCACCTGAGGAAGAAGAAGAAGAAGAAGCGTAGGAGGAGAAAGTTAGGAAATGAGGAGCCCCTGGGGTCCTTTTATAGGCTCCAGGGGAAGTTATGGCGGGCCCCCCACTAACCTAGTGGGTTAGTGGGTGGTTTTGTCCCGATCGGACGGCCGGTGGGGCCTCTCCCTCGATCGGACGGCGGGGAGGTCCTCCCACGATGGCGGGCCGTCATGACGGCGGCGGCGGCCGGGCGGCCGGCGAGGGAGGCCGGCGGCGGCCAAGGTCACGGCCGGCCGCGGCCACGGCCGTCCATGGCCGGGGCGGCCATGGCCATGGCCGGGGCGGCCATGGCCACGGCCGGCCATGGCCGGGGCGGCCATGGCCGGGGCGGCCATGGCCACGGCCGGCCATGGCCGGGGCGGCCATGGCCGGGGCGGCCATGGCCACGGCCGGCCATGGCCGGGGCGGCCATGGCCGGGGCGGCCATGGCCACTGCCGGCCATGGCCACGGCGGCGGCCGGCCATGGTCGGGGCCATGGCCGGGGTCGGCCATGGCCGAGGCCCGCCACGGCCGGGCCATGGCCGAGGCCGGCCACGGCCGGGCCATGGCCGAGGTCGGGGCCATGGCCGGGGTCGGGGCCATGGCCGGGGTCGGCCATGGCCGAGGCCGGCCATGGCCGGCCATGGCCGAGGCCGGCCATGGCCGGCCATGGCCGAGGCCGAGGCCGGCCATGGCCGAGGCCGAGGCCGGCCATGGCCGAGGCCGCGGCCGGCCATGGCCGCGGCCGGCCATGGCCGCGGCCGGCCATGGCCGCGGCCGGCCATGGCCGCGGCCGGCCATGGCCGCGGCCGGCCATGGCCGCGGCCGGCCATGGCCGCGGCCGGCCATGGCCGCGGCCGGCCATGGCCGCGGCCGGCCATGGCCGCGGCCGGCCATGGCCGCGGCCGGCCATGGCCGCGGCCGGCCATGGCCGCGGCCGGCCATGGCCGCGGCCGGCCATGGCCGCGGCCGGCCATGGCCGCGGCCGGCCATGGCCGCGGCCGGCCATGGCCGCGACCGGCCATGGCCGCGACCGACCACGATCGTGGCCGGCCGGCCATGGCCGGAGGGGAACCGCCGGGGGCGGTTCCTTCCCCCAATGGTGGGGAGAGAGGGGGCCCACTCCCATGATCTCCATGAGAGATCATGGGGGTTAGGGGGGCCCGCCCATGATCTCCATTCATGGGGATCATGGGGGTCTCCTTTTTCTTATAAATTAAGGTGGAGCCCATCAAATATATATAATGACTAATTATATTTAAATTAAGATAAAATGGGGTTTGGTTAAACATCGAGTCTTCTCAAATTATCCTTCACAACAAAATTTAGGCTGCGTTTGACATGACTTTTGGAACTTATTTACTCTAGTGAGGTTGGACAAAAACGTCATTGTCATAGAATGTATGTTTTGTATCACAAATGTTACAAAAAAGACACTAGTTTGAGGAATAAGATTTTGGTATGACAATGACATTTTTGTCCAACCTCGTCGGAGCAAATAAGTCGTGATAAGCCACGCCAAACGAAGCTTTAATTTCAACTTAAAAGCAACGAGAGAAGGGAGGGGAGAGAGGAAAGAGGACATTAACGCTCAGGATGGAAGAGAGAAAATGAGTGATAAGAGAAGCGAATGTCACTTTATTTATTTAAAGGCGATTGTTAACCGCAACCCGTTATTGGTTAGTCGCACCCCAAAATCTCCTAATTTTTCGCATCTTTTTGAAATACGTCTTGTATATGCAATTTCAGAAAAAGTGTTCAATAAGAAAGTTGTAGATCTCGACGAGATCTACAACTTTCGTGTTGAATACTTTTCCTGAAATTGCATGTACAAGACGTATTTCTAAAAGGCGCAAAATCTGGACATATTTCCAAAGTACGCCTTGTACATGCATTTTTAGGAAAAGTAATCAACACGAAAGTTATAGATCTCGACGAGATATACAACTTTCGTGTTGAATACTTTTCCTAAAAATGCATGTACAAGGTGTATTTCTGAAAGACGCAAAACCTGAACATATTTCAAAATTACGCCTTGTACATGCATTTTTAGGAAAAGAGATCAACACAAAAGTTGTAGATTTGAAGAAAGAGAGGGGGGGGGGAGGCTCAAATAATTTCTTTTTTTAAAAATTCATATTAATGTGAAGAAAGAGAGGGGGGGGGGGGGGAGGCTCAAATAATTTCTTTTTTTAAAAATTCATATTAATGTGAAGAAAGAGAGGGGGGGGGGGAGGCTCAAATAATTTCTTTTTTTAAAATTTCATATTAATGTTATCTTATAATTTAAATAGAAATCTTAATAAAATTAATATTTATTTTTTAACATCGTCAAAAAAAATTGTCGAGGGTGGGCGTAGCGTGGGTTTGTGAGTGGGAGGCGGGCGCGGCGTGGGTTTGTGAGCGGCAGGTATGTCGTTGTGCTGGGAAGGCGATGTCCGGAGTACTGCCGCTCTGACATCTCAAAACCGCCTGTGCCTGCTTCACGGGGTGAAGGTTCCACGGGGGGGGGGGGGGGGGGGGGGGGGGGATGCCTGGGCGGCGATTCCTGTGATTGACTGCCACTGAATTGTCCTTGCTGGCAATGTTTTAAATATTGAATGTCGACGACATATCAGATTGAGTTTTTAAATCTCGAATGTCGGAGACATGTCGAGGATATTTTTAAATATAGGATTTTCATGTCTTATAAATAAAAAATTCATTTTATGTATATTATTATTAACTATAATTATATGTTATAAAAATAGAAAAAAATAATATAACAAATATATAAAAAATGAGTCATTTATATTACAAAATAAAATCAAATAGTATTTAAAATAAAATATTATTAACAAATATAAAATGTTACATTGTAAAATATACCTGATAGTATACAATAAATTTATTTTGATAACAATAAGTGTATTGCAAATAAAAAAGTTTTAAAAAATAAAAAAACCTTGATTAATTATAAATCTTTTCAAACTTATAAATTTATATTAAAAATTTGCAAACAATCAACTAATAAATATATTAAATATTTTCATATTTTTTGTAATATAAAATAAAAAAAATTATGAAACAACTATACAAAATTGGTTGTTAAAATAAAACATTGAAAAAATCGAAATAATAAGTGTAATCGATTTAAACATACATAATACAATATATATGCGATTTAAACATATGTTGTTGGTATGATAATGTTTGTCTTTTTTCAATTTCACTAATAGCTGAAAAAGACCATTTATGCATTTAACTTGAGATAATATATCAACTGAAATTGTGTGCATGCCACAAAAATATAAGTATCAAGCTAGCTTTCAAGTAGTTTCGGTTCTATTGGGGAGAAATCGTACATATAAAATTCTGCAAGTCGAGGTAACTTTTGTGTCATAAAAACCAAAGTTATCATTGGGATCAAGACAAGAAACACATAACAATAACTCGATATTGGCTTCATCAAAACGATCATTCAGTTCATTTAGCATCCAATCCAATATTGTAATAAAAATTTCAACTCTAAAATGATGGGCATTTGTAATCTCATTTGCTCAACGCCTTGATTTCCCTGATTGCACATACTTTTCATCCATATTTGGGACTTCTATAATATGTTTGCTACAAAAAGTGGACACTTCATTCATGAAGGTTTGTCATTCAATATCATCATTTCTCATTTTGAAGAATAAATGTTTTGATATCTTCACAAAATTCATTGCATTTACAATATCTTGATTTTTCATTTGTAAAACTTGAGAAAATTTATGTGTTTTTGGGAAAATATTTTTCATCAAATACAGTAGAAATATAAAATCAAATGTCAAGATATGAATAAGAAGAGTGTTGGTCATTCCCCTTTGGTTTCCATATACTCCATCAACTGTAATAATCTTAAGATCATCAATAATAGAATAAAACATACGAATAAAATTCAGTACGGTGCCAAAATGTGAATTCTATCTTGTATCTCCAACTTTTTTTAGTTCCAAAGGTTGATTCAAGCCTTGATCACTTTCTAACTCTCCACAACCAAGCTCCTGAGCAGCTCAGTCAACTTCCAAAGCTCTAAGTGAATCACGTTACTTACAAGATCCTCCAACCACATTCAAAATATTGTTAATAGGTGAGAAAAACTCGGTAATTTCAAAGTGCTCTTCTACTACAACCACTAGGACTAGTTGAGTTGATGAACAAAACAATGAACATAAAAAACACATTTATTTTCTCTCATTATCAAAATTTTTAAATCTTTGAACTCGTCTTTCATATTACCTGCTTTATCATAGCCTTATCCACATACTTTTGAAATACTAAGTCCGTATTTCATAAACAAATTTTCAAAAGAAATTTTAAGAGATAAAACTGTAGTATCAGATGTACAATCTCGTATTCGTTGAGTGAGTCTCTCCAGCAAGACTCAAGGCTTTATAGGGCTTTCAAGCTTAAGTGTCCAAATAGGCGAGTGGGGGCATGCAGAGCCGCACTCGCCCAGAGGAAGCAAGGGCTCCAACCCATAGTAGGTGGAAGGGCTCTCGTTAATATAAGCGATTAGCAGGCGAGAAGGCTCCCGCATCCGCCTTTTAGGAGAGCTGTGGAGGCGAGTACCTGGTTCATCCAGCACTCGCCCCCTTTAGGCGAGTGGTGCCTCATGGACCATTCGTCCAATAGGTCTAGAGGCAGAATTACGTGGATACCCTTAGAGGTCTACATTTAGCTCCTCCGAACAACGAAGTTACGTTGTTGGCAGACCCAGTTGGGCTGCATATAGCCTTTTAGGGTAGCAAAGTTACATTGTTGGCAGATCAAACTCAGAAATCTATAAATAGACCCACAAGGGTATCTCAGAGGGCAAATTTTTTCTCATTCTCAGGTCTTATAGCGCTCTCTGAGGTATTCTTAGCTCAACACTAGCTAAGAAGGGGAAGAGCTCAGAGATCTTCCAGGTTAGAGGAGGGACCTCTGTACTGTAGCCTAGGGTTAGTGTTTCTAGTTCTGAGCGGCTGGTCAAGGGGTCACGCTTGGGAGAAGTAGGTGTTAGCTACTCCCTTGGATCCGAACTCTCATTGGGATCAATTTTTGGTTCCAACATCAGACACACGAACAAAACTCAGAAGACGCTCCATAATGTCCACATATCGTAGAACGGTAACCATTTGCTCCTTGGACCAAATATCACAAGATTCATCAACTAATATAGAAAAACATTCATCTTCAATGTCCTTAATAAATTCTTTTGTTGTCTCACTTGCAATTGCTTAAATTATTTCTCTTTGAATTTTTGGAGAAATCAGCTGACAGTTAATATGAGCATTTCCCAACACAACTGATTTTATATCATTGTTATGAGATGCCAAAAATTTCATAAGTTCAAGAAAATTCTCTCGATTCAGTGACTCTTTCGTCTCATCGTATCCATGAAAAGATAATTCATGGTGTAATAAAAATCGAATGCAATCTATCGATGCACATAAATAAGCACGATATTGTGAAGTTTGTGTTTCATCTTGTCTAGTAAATGCAATCTGAATGTCTTGTTTCTAATTCATCAAAGCCTCACACATCTTTCTTGAAACATTAATTATGTGCAGTTGTGTGATTTCTCACGTGCTTTTCTAATATCGCTTTATCTTTTCAATACCTAAAAGTACGAGAAACAAAAGTAGCATTGCATCCTCTTTGAGGGAAAATATAGCAATAAAGGTAATACACTTCATTTTTTTTCTGCGTTGTACTCTAACCAACCCTTGAATTCAGTATACCAATTCTTATTGAATTGTCTTGTTTTATGACCAATCATAGTTTGAGAAAAATTATCTGAACGAAGTAGACAAGGCTCATTCTATAAATAGTACCTTCTGATTGAATCCTACTATTTGACATCGTAAGAGTTAATAGGTTGCCTCATACCCGAATCTGATTATAAATCCCTCAAATTAATTTCTAGATGATGTATTAATTTGAGGGATTTACAATCAGATTCGGGTATTCATCATCTAGAAATACCTAGATTGCTGAATGGATACGGCAAAATTAACATTTCAACACAATGAAGAATAAAGTAGTAAACAAAAAACTTTTGACAGACATGCTTTTATCCAAAATTTATAACTGCAAATACAATGAAGAATAAAGTCTATAATTAGAAACACACTTGAAACTACATCATAAAAACCTGAACAGTGAAAAAAAACTAAATTGGAAACAAAAATCTATACTTGAAGCCGTGCAGTTGTTGAAGAAGATGACAATTTAGCTCTTAATAACTCATGAATGATTGGCTTCAATTCTATTCCTGCACAAAAAGCAAAAAAAAGCCAAGTGTTAGTTTAGAATCAAAACTATAGGGATTCAATCATTGCATCCTTCACTCTTTGAAAAAAATCGGTGTAAATCTTCTTATCTAATAATTGACTCCAAGCAACATCTTCCAGGTTTAATATCAGCAGTATCCTCAAGGGTTGATGGGGCCGCTGGTGCCTAGTGATGTCAGAGTGGGAAGGGCGCCCACACAGTGCCGACGTCAAGCGTGCCATGAAGAGACGGCCTGATACAGTGATTCGAGAAAGGGGGTTGTCGGAGTGTCGGTGATGTCGGAGGAGGATGGCATGAAGGGCATTGCAATACCGCAAAAAACATAGGGCGAATATATGAGGAAGATGAGGAGAAGAAGATGGAGGAGTAGGAGGCAGTGAGGAGATTATCTGGGCTCGGGAAGGAGTGGAGCACTAAGGAATCGGGTCGTCGCCTGTCTCCTGTCCGGGAAGAAAGTCTGGGGAGAAAAGTTAGGGCAAATAAGCGAGGAACATGGAAATAAGGGGGTTTGCGATTTTTTACACCCGGGCACGTGCCCGGGTGTGTCTCTTAATAGGCCCGCCTATGATCGAAGAACAACGCCGCCGTCGGAGAATAATGTTACCACCGAATTGAAAAAAAACAATTATTGAGGCTAACTGCACTCACGCACGCCGTCGACACCGTGCCTCTCCACTCCAAAGAACGTCCACTGCAATGCTGACGACAAACTCCACCAAGCCCGACGGCAACACCCTCTCGCAACGCCGGGACTACCTCCTTCAAGACTGGCGACAACAACCACCTTCAACACCGGTGACTATCCTCCAAGGCCGATGACAACTCTCTCCTCCAAATTCGGCGACTATCCTCCAAGGTTGATGACAACCCTCTCCTCCAATGCCGGTGGCTAACCTCCAAGGTTGGCGACAACCCTCTCCTTAAATGCCTTAGAGAGAGAAATCAGGAGAGAGAGAGAGAGCGTGAGAGAGAAAGTGAGAGGAGGGAGGCAATACTTGCGAGGAACTATGTTGCTCCTCCTTGGGCGTCTAATTGCTTCTCACGGATTGGAGGATAGGTCATAAAATCTAGGTTTTATAATAATATAAAACCTATGTGCTAATGGGTTCGGATCCGGATTCGAACAAATAAGGGAAAAATAACAATCCGCTAACTTGGTTCTAGATCCAGAGCCACCACTTGCACGAATCACCATCTGTACTATGCAACACTGTAAATAGCATGATCTGCACGAAGCACTAGTCTGCATAGAGTACCACCTCAAGACTGAAGTGTCAACTGACCTACTCCAGTCGACTCATCCCTGCTCCGGCTCAACCTCTTAATGTCGACTCAACTGGATTGCTGAATTTGACTCGCCTAGTCAGACTACCATAAGGGTAATCCCCTGCACCACCTCGAGCATCAACTCTATTGGCCACAAAAATTATGGGCGCACCACCTCGCATTGTGGTCCACATCAGCCAGTATAGACTACCGCACTACATAGCTTGCATGAGCACGGTACACCCTCGCATCCTGTCAAAACTCCAGCTCTCATCGTAAAATTGCATCCTCTAGAGTCTAGTCTGCCCATCGATCTCAAATTCCTATGCAGCTTGGGTACCAAATGTACTCGCACAAGTCTAAACACTGCTCCATCATGCATCCTGATGTCCACCATCCCTATCTCCGTGACCTCATATGATGAGTTGTCACCTAGAAAGACCGACCCAGTTGTCACCTATAGTGAACTTAATATCCCTGCATCTGAGCAAATGTATTGCAAAGCACCAGAATTTAATATCCAGCTATCAGAATCACGTTGACTCTCAGTGATAAGGATAGACACATCACTATTATCTACCGTAGCTCCCGTCTCCTTGAATGCACCCTGGATGTCCCCAGAACTCTTTGCATGCTGCAGATAATGTCTCTTAATATGACCACTCTGTCTACAATGGTAGTACGCCACTGTCTTCCTTGATGCGGATTTGGACCGTGCACTCCCAGATCCCTTCTCGAACTGCCTCCCTCATCATCATCCTACTGTCAAAGCATGCTCACTCTCAGTAGTAGGATCTGACACATCTGACTGTACAGTAACGTAGAAGTGATCTGCTTTATGTCTACTGTATCCTTCCCGTACATAAGAGTAGTCTGTATATGCTTGTACGATGTTGGGAGCGAGGTAATAAGCAATAAGGCCTTGTCGTCTTCCTCCACCTTCACACCAATCACATGCAGTTGACTGAGAAGTCCATTGAAAATATTGAAGTGTTACTATAGTTTACCACCTTCCTGTATTTCCAGGCCGTACAATCGTTGCTTCAGTAACAGCCTCGTGGTTAATGACTTGCTCATGTATAGTCCATCAAGCTTCTCCTATAACTTGACTGCAAAATCTTCAACACTGATGTTGAACAGCACCTTATTGTCCGTGCACATTTTGATAGCGTGGTGATGCGCATCCATCTCCATCCACTCAGAATCCTTCACGGAAGTGGGCAAATAATCACGACCTCGCAGGACTTGGATCAACCCCTGCTCAACCAGCATATCCTTGACCCAAATCTATCATAAGCAAAAATTCCTACTACCGTGAAATTTCTAAATCGAATATCTTGCCAACTCAGTGTTCTTCATTATCATAGCTATTTGCAGTACCTCTAGGCAATCTGATTAATTCACGGATCAGATCTGGGAAGAGAGAGCGAACCGATGTTGATCGTCATCTACCGTTGACCCAAACCTAAAATCAGAACGTCTAATCGGTCACCTACTCGGAACTTGCATCTGATACCACTTGTTATAAAATCTGATACACAACGACATAACAATAAAAATTTGCAGATAACCAGAACACAAAATAACCACAATTTATATAATTAAAATATAAATTAAAATACAAGAGAAAATTTGACTGTCTGATGAAACACGCGCGGATGTACCGTACGTGCACTATCCGCGAGAGAGTAGTAGATTTAGACTGCAATCCGCATTGCGAACGCACAAGGTTCATCAGAACCTCAATATCAATGTCTGACGTTCAACCACAACCACCACCGGAGAATAATGTCGCCACCGGAGAACACCACCGCCACGAAAAACCACCATCAAGGCTAACTTCACTCATGCACGCCATCGACACCACGCCTCTCTACTCCAAAGAACATCCACTGCAAATGCTGACGGCAAACTCCACCATGCCTAGTGGCAACATTCTCTCACAATGTCGGCGACTACCTCCTCTAAGACCGACGACAACCCCCTCCTTCAATGTCGGTGACTCTCCTCCAAGGCCGGTGGTAGCCCTCTCCCACAACGCTGGAGGCTATCCTCTAAGGCCGGAGGCTATCCTCTAAGGCCGGAGGCTATCCTCCAAGGCCGACGACAACCCTTTCCTCCAACGCCTTAGAGAGAGAAATCAGGAGAGAGAGAAAGAGAGAGAAGGGAGGTAATACTTGTTAGGTTGGCTCCGCTCAAAGTATTCTACATAGCCCTATCAAATTTGGAATAGGTATATATAGTACCTCCAGCGTAGAGCCTACCCCTAGAGCGACACGAACCCAATAACCCGTTCCGAGTCGGACCCGACATGAGCGGACATAAAACCCAATATATCTAACAATCTCCTCCTATGTCCGTTGTGAATCCGACATCGGAGAAGGGGTTGGTTTGTGAAATGTTCAGCCAAACGTGAATCATTCACAACCGTGTCCGACACCTGTTAAAAATTATTAGACTTAACAAAAAAAATAGTATGCACGCATAAACAGAACGAAAGTTCAGCCACATCACAGCATATCTCAGATATAATCAGGGCACAGGCCCTAAACGCCTAGCGTCCCTAATCAAACAGATAGCAACAAAAGTCCAAACAAACAGGTGAAAGAAAATAGAGAGCTAAACAGTGCTCTAAAACAGAGATACCAAAAAAAAGTTTAACAATACTCTAACTGTCAATATCCAGACGATCATCATGATCAGGATCCCAGCCTACCAGTGCTCCTCTTAGATCAGCAGCCTTTATAATTTCCAACAGAGAATTTCATTTTAGAATGAATTCAAACCTTATAAATGTACAAATATCTAGTTATACTAAAAGAACTTAAGTATTATCATTTCCATTATTATTAGTGTTGGCTGGGAGGACGCTTCTATAGAGTATTATAGATTAACCTCAGAACCAGCTATCTGTTTCCAAATGAAACGATTTATTGACTTCTGCACGCAACAGCTATATCTGTGTTCCTATATGGAATGCCACGGTTACTGCTCTTCTAAAGTTGACTGGAACTCATCAAGTTTGGAATGGAACCAATCAACAAGAGAAAAGTCCAACCAAGTTAGATCGTGTTATCAAGTTTGGAATAACACTCTCCTCCAAGGCAAGATAGCTGAATCTAGATGAAGTTGTTAGCATCAGATTTGGAATGAAACAACTTACCAGATCCGTATTCAGCAACCAAGAGCATCAACGTAGCACAACATGCTTGTTTGACAAAGAAAATCTGACTAATCAAAAAATTCGGACAAAGGCTGAGCTAAGTCGCCTAGTCTTGACCTAAGGCCGAACTAAATTGCATTTAGTCCCATTTCCTCCACTATTTTGATTAATCTGTCTTTAGACATTCCTTTCGTTAATGGATCAGCCAGATTATCTTTCGAACGCACATCAATCAAAGTATAATTTCTTGTTCTTTAGATAATTCAACAAGGCATGTCTTAGTCGTACATGTCTCCTCTTAGTGTTATAGAGAGCATTCTTTACAACTTGAGTTACTGCTTGATTATCACAATACAAGCTCAACGAGTTGACTTGTAACCTAGACAGGGGTATGTCTAAAATCAGGTTCCTGATCCAATCTGCCTCTTCACCAGCCGAAGCTAAGGCAAACAACTCGGCTTCCATAGACAACAAAGTTATACAAGTCTGTATTTTGGATTTTCAAGTAATAGCAACTCCACCCAAAGTGAATATATATCCACTAGTAGACTTGATGTTCCCAACTTCTGAACACCACGAGGCATCAGAGAATCCGTCCACAGTAGGAGTATAACCTGTGTAGCACAAGGCATGATCTTTAGTACCTCTCAGGTATCTCATCAGCCTATTTAGGGTATCCTAATGCTCTTTGTCTGAACTACTAGTAAAGCGGCTCAGCATGCCAACCGTGAAGACAATGTCTGGTCTAGTACAACTTGTGGCGTACATGAGACTGCCAATTATTTTAGAATATTTTAATTGATCAATGTCGGTCTCTTCATTAGGACTCAACTTAATATTATGATCAAACGGTATCTCAACAGACCTATAGTCTTTATATCCCCAAGTAGAAAGTAGTTGCTCTATATAATGAGTTTGGCTAAGGGTGACACTACCCTTTTCAACTCTAACTTTCATACCTAACAGGGTATCCACAGGACCAAGGTCCTTCATGTCAAAAGCTCCTGCGAGAGTGGATTTGACATCCCTCACTGCAGTAAGATCTGAACCCAGAATCAATATGTCATCCACATATATACATATGATGACTGTTTGATTGGACAACGAGCAGTGATAGAGACACTTGTCTGAAAGACTGGACTGAAATCCAACGCTCTTTACCACTTGATCAAACTTCATGTGTCACATCTTAGGCACTTGCTTAAGCCCATAGATTGATTTATTTAATTTGCACACTTTTTCTTTTAGATCTTTATGAACATAACCTTCAGGTTGTGTCATATAGATCTCTTCATCAAGCTCTCCATTTAAGAAGGTTGTCTTTACATCCATCTGATGAACTATGAAGTTTTCGATATACGCTAAATTTAGAAGAATCCTAATAGTCGATAGGTGACGCACAGGTAAATAAACATCAAAATAGTCTATTCCCCCTTGCTGCTTATAACCTTTAGCTGCTAGACGTTCTTTATACCTGGCTATAGACTCATCACTATGTAATTTTTTCTTCAACACCCACTTGCATCCTAGGATTTTAGCTCCTTTCGGCAGGTCAGCTAGATGCCAAGTATTATTTTGTAGCAGCGAGTCCATCTCATCATCGATGGCTTCTGCCCACATTAATGAATCTCTAAATCTCATTGCTTCCTGATAGGAGAATGGATCGTCCTCTAAGTGATAGGTGACGAAATTCTCACCAAAATTTTTAGGGATTCTATCTCTTGTAGACACTCTAACAGGAATAGGTTTCACCTCTAGAGGTTGGGGAGCAGTGCTAGAAGAGTCAGCTTCAGGTTCTACAGTAGATTCTGCAATCACGTCAGTATACCCGGAGACGGTTAACCCATGATCTTTGATAAATTTATGTTCAAAGAAGATAACATCTCTAGACTCTATCATTGTATTAGTGGATAGATTAAGAAACCTGTCAGCTGCATTATTTTCTGCACTATCTAGGTAAACACATATTGTTCTAGGTCCCACCTTAGGTCTCTTAAGGTCTTGTAATCGCACATACGTGATATAGCCTCAAGTCTTTGGAGTATCGTATCTACAGGGATGACCATGTCACAGCTCATACAGGATAGAGATGAGCTTTGAGTGAGGCACTCTATTCATAATGTGATTTGCAGTAAGGACTGCTTTCCCCCAAAATGAACTAGACATTCCAGCTGTTAGGAGCATAGAGTTTAACATTTTTATTAAAGTTCTATTCTTACGCTCAGCAACGCCATTTGACCGGGGTGAGTAAAGAGCTGTGGTTTCAAGGATTATGCCCTCAGAGACACAAAATTCCTTAAACTCAGTTGTAGTGTATTCTCTTCCTCGATCACTTCTGAATCTCTTGATTTTAAGATTCAACTGATTGTCCACACGAGACTTAAAATTTTAAAAGTCTCAAAGACCTCATCTTTTGATCTCAACAAATACACATGATAATATCTCGTAAAATCGTCTATGAAGGTAATTAGATACTTCTTTCCCCCTCTAGTGATATGGCTTCGGAAATCACAAAAGTCTGAATGTATCAATTCTAAGAGTTGTTCTTCTAGACACTGACTTAAAAGGTGTTCTAGTGTTTTGGTTTGCGCACACACCTCACACTTGTCAAATCGAATAGACATATCTAAAAGGATGTTTTGACTCTTAGCTAGGTCTAGCATTTTCCTATAGTTCACATGTCTTAATCTGTTATGTAACAACTTAGGATCAATAAGGTTAGAATTCACTTGATTAATGTTATCGTTATTTAGGCTAAATCTATACATTCCGTTAATCATATACGCACACCCAAAATAATGTGAATTGACCATTAAGGTCATTCTACCGTTTTGAGTTGTGAAGGACATCCCAACCTTATCTAATAAACTTATGGAAATCAGATTCTTAGTTATGGAAGGAATTACTTTAACAATATTTAAAATTATATTTTTACCTGAAGAGAGGACCAGCTCAGCTGTCCCGGCATGAGTGACAGCGGTCTCTTCTCCATTGCAATCTTCCACTTTTTCCTGTACTGCCACGACCTTAGAGAGAAGACCTCTGTCATTAGTGACATGACAGGTAGCACTACTATCCAGCCACCACTCAGAGGATGTACTGCGGTGACTACACCCGACCATAGCCACGAATGGCCTGGGTTCCGGGTTGTCGACCGGCATATGCCCATAATTTTGATCCTCCAGACGGATGAGTCTTTTGAGTTCTTCCAGAGTGATCTCCTCCTCCAGTCTGAAGGTGATCCACCCAGGAGGCAGCTTGTGCAGAATCAGACTTATAAAGAGACTATCAGATATTTCAGACTGTTCGTCCGCCAACTTGAGATACAGTTTTTCCAGTTCGACAATTTGGGAGGTGATAGACGAATTATATCAAATTTCAAGTTAAAGAATTGCTCACTAAGAGGAATTCTCGACGATCACTCCTCCTCTTGGAAGCGCGCGTTCAAGCAATCTCAAATCTCCTTTGCAGTCTTACAACTACTGTAGGTCAGGGCGAGATGAGGATTTAGGGATCTTCGGAGATAGTCCCTGCAGAGAACATCGTCCTTACCCCACTGAAAGGCGTCCACATCCTCTCGAGTAGTGGCGAAATTGCTCAGAACTCTGTAGAATATATCACGTTCTTTCATCCCCAATTTGACGTGCAGTTTCCAAACATGGAAATCAGCGGGAGCGAACGACTGAAGCTCCATGATATCGAGTGAGTTATACCTCAACATCTCAATTTAGCTTGAACAAAAAAACTAGTAAGAAGTCACCTGATCCGTGCGGAGATGACCCAGTGTTTTCAGATCCAATCCATAAAATACTATTTTGTCCAAGAAGCACAAACCACCCTTCCAGAGACAGCTTCAATCACAACCACTTTTCAGATTGAGATAGCCATGAACAGTTTAGGATCCAACAATTGATCTCCTTTCAATCTAAAAGTTGAAACCAAAATCACTGTATCAAGATGGCAGAGATCGAGATGTTTATTCCCTTAATAACGGAGAACAGAGATCTCTAAGACAACAGTGACAACACTGCCCTGGATCAAGATCAACAAAGCAACAACACTGCCATGGATTTCGATCTCCTTTCAGATCGAAGCAGGAATCAAGGCAACCCTGATCGACACCTTCTTCCTTGATCTGCAATGGAATCAGCGACACACCAAAGAAAAAGGACGGTGACTGGATCACCGAGCTGCCACAGACAACACTTTCCTTCCTGCGAAAAAAAAAACAGGCGCATAATTACTCCGGTAAATGACGGCGGTTATGATTCTCACGATGTGCAGAAGCAGTGGCCGGATTTGAGATCTGTTAGATCTGGATCAGCAAAACTCCACCACCAGGGATCTATGGAAATCCAGATTGATCTTGGCGGCACCAGATCAGATCTGAGAAATTTGCTCTTACAGAGAAGAACCAGCAGTCCCCCTTCCCTTTAGTTTGCCACAGAAGAAAAATAAAGGACACTAGAGGAATAACAATTTCTCTCTCTACAATAATTCTTCTTTCTAAGAACAAACAAGCAGTAGATTTGGAGATCAGCAAAGGTGAATATCCGACGTCGATCTCAACAGAGTAGAGATCCAGCAAAAGAGGTGGCCGGATCTAGAGCATAGGAGATAGATCTCCACCGGAGGTGACCGGATCTGAGCAGGAAAAAGTTCTGGACTTCCTCCCATGATCGTCTTCTTCCACTCGAAGAAAACTGATGCGGGAAAAAGCGCACGCCGAGAACGGCGGCCAAATCGCGATCTGCGACGAACAAGAGCGGCCGGGAACAAGATCGATCCAGCGGATTCAGGGTGGATTTCTCGAAGACGAACGACGGATCGAAATCGGGAAAACCTAGCGGAGCACAAGAAAAATACTTTGAGAATGTTAGGTTGGCTCCGCTCAAAGTATTCTACATAGTCCTATCAAGTTTGGAATATGTATATATAGTACCTCCAGCGTAGAGCCTAGCCCTAGAGCGACACGAACCCAATAACCCGTTCCGAGTCGGACCCGACACGAGCGGACATAAAACCTAATATATCTAACAATACTTGTGAGGAACTATGCGCTCCTCCTTGGGCGGCTGATTGCTTCTCACGGAAGGAGGAGAGGTCATAAAATCTAGGTTTTATAATAATATAAAACCTAAGTGTTAACTGGTCCGAACCCGTAACCAATAAGGGAAAAACAACATGATCAGGAACTTTGTAACCGAAGGTATTGTGGCATCCACATGATAAGCGAATACTTGTGTGTGTTTTGACAATCTTTCATTTGTTACGCATATATTGTTATTTTCATAAAAGTTTTTATAGTACATATTTTAGGTAGAAAGATGGTTGGCTTGCTTAGGAAGAAATTAATGAAGAAAGTTTGTTCAATCTAATAAATCATAACAACAACAACACTTAAGCCTTTATCCCACTATAGTGGGGTCGGCTATATGGACCCTTTGTCGCCATTGTGCCCTATCCTTTGTCATAATCTCACTAATGCCTAAGTACATCATGTCTTTCCTTATAATTTCATTCCAAGTTTTTATTGGTCTACCCCTCCCTCGTTTAACATGCCTAGTGACTAGACTCTCATAGTGTGCCTCTAATGGTCTCCTTTGTACGTGTCCAAACCATCTTAGTCGAGCTTCTCACATCTTCTCTATAATTGGTGCTACTCATGTACATCTTATCTCTAATACATTCATTCCGAATTTTATCTAGTCTTGTGTCCACACATCAAACTAAACATTCTCATCTCCACAACTCTCACTTTTTGCTCATGTTCACAATTCACTGCCCAACACTCAGAACCAGAGATCATCGCTGGTCTAATTGCAGCACGGTAAAACTTGCCCTTAAGTTTTAAAGGTACTTTACGATCGCATAAGATCCCTGGCACGCCTCTCCACTTCAACCAACCCACTTGGATTCTATGTGTCACATCTTTATCAATACCTCCGTCTTTTTGAACTATCGATCAAAGATATTTAAACCACTCACTATGAGAAATATCTTGATCACCCAACTTAATAACAAAGTCATCCGTCTTTCTTGCACTGCTAAATTTAAGTTTCATATACTCCGTATTTGCTCCGCTCAACCTAAAACTCTTCTTTTCTAGAGTGTCTCACCAAAAATCAAGTTTTGTGTTTACACCCTAGCACGTCTCATCAACCAAAACGATATCATCCACAAACAATAAACACCAAGGTATTGCTTGTTGGTTATGTCTAGTAAACTCATCTAAGATAAGGGTAAAGAGATAATGACTTAAAGCTGAACCAGGATGTAAGTCAACTATGATAGAAAATTCCTGTGTTAATCCTCCAAATGTCCTCATCCTTCTCACTGAATCTAATAAACAATAAATCAATATAATTTAAATTTTACTTTCTACTTGAATTTTTAATTAAAAAATCTTATTTAACATTGCTATTAAGAGCTTGTTTGGACTTTTTCAATATGATTGAAAAAATTCTACTAAATTTGTTGTAAATGAAATCAAAATTTTCCAAATCGATTGAAAAATTGAGATCAACAAAGTTAATTCAATACTTAAAATGATTGTAGAAATACATAATAATATTTCAATTTTTGTACATAAAAGTATTCAATGATCAATACCTAAAATGCGATTTTGAGATATAAAAGGTATTTCCAACCAAACTCTTGGAACAAGAGTAGCAAATTCAAACCTATTTGCGATGAATAAGGCTCCTCTCAATTCGAAACCAAATGGAGATGATCCATTTCATAGCAAAGATACATTTTTTTTATCTAACAGGTCAAGTTATTCTATTTTTTTTTAAGTTCAAAGATCCGGATTTTTGCTTTTGCTCCATCTTTAGGTAAGCTAGTGAGAGAACTCTTTTCGTCTTAGCCAAACGGGATCACAAAAGCGAATTTCACTGACCCCTTGCACTAAAAGCCTTTCCTCCAAAATTTGAAGCAAGACAAAGAAGCATTTACCTTTCATTAAGATATCCCCTTTCGTAGGGAAGTGAGTGACGATTACCCTTGTGAAAAGCTTCTCCTACAAAACGTGAGCTCAAAGGACTGGTGTTATACCAAGAGCTTGAAGCTTTCATCGCGTCACACTTAGGTAGGCAGGAGAAATTGGATTAAGACCCCACACTCAATTGAGCAATTATCCTCATGGAAAGCTTCTCCATTGAAATGTGAGCTCTCGAAGGACCGGTGTTACACCATGAGCTTGAAGCTTTCATCACGTCACACATAGGTAGGTAGGAGAAATTGGATTGAGACCTCAAATGTTTGAAGGATCGATCGTACGACAGATCTCAGTAACAAGGCCCGGTGCAACCAAAGAAAACTTTGATTTCTGAGTCACTCGATCCAACGGTAGTTGTCAACCTAGAGACAATATATTCAAGTAAAATGAGATCTTTACTTGAATAGAATGCTAAGCCTAGAAGCTCATGCACAGACTGACCAGGAGAAGAAATGATCGGGAAATGACCTCAAAATCGGTGCCCGTCACAATTATTTGTTAACCACAACCCATTATTTTCAGAAAATTATATCCGCAAACAAAATTGTTACCCTCGAACAAAATTTTAAGCTTGAAACTGAGAAAATGGAGATCGATAAAACTAGACAATTCTTAAATCTGAGAACTTAAAAACTAGGCAAAGAAAAAAAAACAAAGGATAGTAATCTTGAAATTGGATCTTTTGGCCTTGGATCCTCACTTCTTCCCTGATCCCTCAACATCTACGACATGTATTCTGCAAGTCGCCGCTTCACATTGCATGACACCACGGTTGAGTAGCTTGCCATCGTCACATCCACTTGGACCGACGCGGGCAAATGAGGAAGCTCGTGATCAACCATCCATCTCTCCGTGAAATCCCGTAAAAGAGTCATGGTTGATAGCTATTAGACATTTTAAAAATTCTCAAAAAAAAAAAATTTTAATGGGTGCTAATAGCTACTATATGTATAATGCTAAAAACAACCATCAAATTTTCTTTAAAAAACAGCTTTAAATTTTTCAACCACTGTCCATGTTAGCTAGCGAAATTACAATTTTTAACCTTTTTAAAAAAATGAGTTTTGATGTCCTTGCCTTAAAAAATAATTGTGTAAATGTGAATTCCCCTGAATTTAAAGGGCATAACAGTCCTTACACTAGATTCGAGCATGATTTCATCCATGACATATATATATAGACACCTGGAGCGCTCTCATTCAACCAGCCGAGCTCAACTAATAATAACTGCACGGTGCTCAACGCTGTAACGCTGTTCGGACGTTAACATCCGATCTTTCCATAAATCAGCTCTCGTCAATCATAATGTTATCGTGAAAGCAAAAGAATTCGTGCAGTTTCGGCGGATTCCTTCGTCCTCTCCTTTTTCCTCAATTCCAAGCTCCTCCCCAATTCAACCGGATCTCAAAGATATTTAGGCACGTATCTCGCACCGTGTGAGATGGAATAAAGTCGTATGATGCGCGTCAAAAAACGTGCTAAGAAAGAAGATGTGCTTAATATACGGTCAGACATATTTGTAAAATCACGCTCGTAGGGTGATACTTGTAAGAGTAACACACCTACTTTTGATCCTCGGGATCTCTTGGAACTCTGGAAGGGGATCCAGGGAGGTAAAGTGCACCTAACGGTTCGCATTACATGTTCACATACATTTCAAAGCGAGCTGAGATATGCTCGGTTTGAGATGTGTGCGGGCATTCACCCGAGCCGTTGAATGTCCGCACTTTATCGTAAAGTGCAGGGATGAAAGATGAATGGTTGCACTTTATTGTAAAATGTATTAATCCAACGGGAACCGGGGGGGGGGGGGGGGGGGGGGTGTAAAGTGCACTCGTTGTACTTTACGGTGCAGCGCGACATCCAGCGGTGCAGAGCACGTCACGGCTCGCGCAGGAATGCGTGCACATCTCAGCTCGCTTTGAAATGCGTGAGCACGAACTGTGATGTGCTCTGCATCGTTAGATGCCGCACTAGACCGTAAAATGCAGCGAGTGCACTTTACACCCTCAGTTCCAATCCAACTGCTCGTGTGTATACGCTTTCAGATACATGCAATTTAAAATACCAACAAGTGGGGGAGGTGCTCTTTACCGCCCCCTTTTCCCGATCTCCCGGGCCTATAAAAGCGTCACCTTTCCGTCATTGACCTTCCAACTCCGCGTCCAATTGATAATAAGCCTTCTCCTTCTCGGCAGTCCGCCGATTGGATAGGGGAGAAAAGGGAGGAGTGTTGCCGGCGAGATGTTGATGGCCGGAAGATCGCCGGGCATTGCCGCTCTTCTGCTGCTGTTTTTGTCGGCGGCGATTCAATCCGAGCCGGTAAGTCATTGAATCTATTATCGGTTCTAAACAAATTTTCGGAACCCTGATTTGATTTTTTTTTTCTTTTTGTTTGCTGGATATCTTTTTGTTGAATTGTTGAGCTGTTTTTGGGAAGGGAGGGGGAGTCAACTTTGATTTTCCTTCATAATATCTGCCATAAACTTAGGTTTTGCTAGATCTACATGTTTTTAAAATAAATATACTTGGGCTTGTAGAAAACCTGCATTTCAAACTTGTTGAAACATGCTGGCTCTGAAATCTGATTTGTTGCTTGGAATGGGATGAGAATTGACCAAAAGAGTACTTTGAAAAGAGGATATGAAAGATAAATTGCTGCCAGGAATACATTGAGATAATTTTTTTTTTATCCATTTAGGTTTTGAAAGAGCATAAATCCAGCCACCCTAGAATCCCACCAGGGGGCCCACCTTGGAGTCCACCAAGGCGTATTTATCAAGTCTGCAGCCCTTACATCCCAACTTATCTCTAGTCTCACCACATGGCACATCGGGTTGTTGAGGTCAGGGATCGAACACCTGACCTCCTTGATAAAGAGTCTTCAGACTCCTATCAGGTGTTGTGAGTCTTCAAGCAGACTCTCATCAGGCGATGAGAGTTTTCCTGAAGACTCTTTATCAAGGAAATTGGATCCTCCGCATCAACAACCCGATGTGCCTTATGGTGGGACCAGAGACGGGTTGGGGTGTAAGGGCTGCAGCCTTGATAAAGCCTACTTGGTGGACTCAAAGGTTGACCCTGGTGAGACTCCGGGATGTCAGGCAGGTGTGACGCTTGTCCTACATTCATTTAGGTTTTCATAGCCCTCTTTGGGCTCATGTCCTGCATCGAATGGGGCAAATTATTGATATCTTACCTGCCTATATTAGATTTGTTATTAACTAAGACTCAATCTTAGTTGGAGAACACGAGTTGCCTCTGATTTGAGAGCTTGGAATCTAGCTGAATGAGAAGAATGTATGGTTTTTGGTTGTGTATCTCTTGCCAGATGATTGGTGAGAGAGCAATTGCTTGTATTTTGAATCATACTACTCAGTTATTTTATGCCTCATTCTTCTTCTAGCCGGCATTGGCCACTCTATTGGACGTGAGCCGAGTAGGTGACCTGTAGTTTGCTTCTTGAGTGATAAAAAGCAGGGTGAAGTTTGGTTTGTTTAACCCACTCCTATGGTTCTGAAAGTGGATCCAAATCGACACCTTTGGAGTGGATATGGGCCAACATGCCACTAAATGTGTCAAATCTCCTTTCTATCATAAAATTATTTAAAATGGTTTCCAAGAAATCAACTCAAAACTCTTGTTTTTCCGAAGATGTGACCGCTCTATGTGACTCATGCATTTTGCTTCCTTGCATAGCTAATGTTGATATGTACTAAGGCTTCGTTTGATTCGGCGTTTCGCCGCCTCCGTTTGGAGCAAACACCGCCGGACGGCGGGTAAACAAACGGCCGCCGCCGGCGTTTGCTCTGTTTGCACCCGCAACAAGGAGGAAACGGCCCCAATCCGCTCCGTTTCGACCCCCACCTCTCCCCCTCCGGTTCCAAAGTGGCGTTTCGACCCACCGGATGCACCCGCCACCACCGAACCAAATATAGCCTAAATCATGCTGGTCCCCGACTCTCCATTCATGTGTATTTTTTTAATATTGTAAGCTTCTTCTTGAAGCTCTCATTGCTTCTTTTTTGTCTATGGTAAGATGATCTTTTCAACTTGATGTTATGACATGTGCTCAGTGTGAAGACACCAAAAATAACATTGGTATCTCATGTTTATTGTGTTTTTATTTCTTGCAGTGGATAGGAGATGCACAATTTTTTAGCTATCCCATAGTGGTGGTGAAATGAAATTATTGTCCAAACTTTTGGTAAACCCAAACTTGGAATAATCGATGCTCCACACAACGGCCAATTGGATATGAAAAAATGAATCTAGACGCTCAAAATATGAAGTAATGCACATAAGAATATAGAAAAAAATGAACATAATGAGCAAAATGAAAATCAATCTAGGCATATTTGTGTGGACTCGTCATTAAGAGCTAGAAGTGGACCGTGTCAAATCTCAAAAGAAGAACTCTAAACATTTTATAATAACATGTGAACGATACTATGGCCATCTAGACTTGGTCTGAGTTCTTTATTTTAGGAATGTGTGACCTAACAAACACAATTGCATCGTTCCACACATTTTCTATGATCTCATATTAAACAAGTTTCATCATTTATCTAGTAGATTGTTCGATTTTGATGTTTTTCAAGATTGTACGAAGCCAAACCTGACTAATTAACACACTGTTACATGATTCACATGTTACTCATCAAAAATTGGCAAACGCCATACTAGATAAAAAAAAACCCATCATGCTGCCATAGGTCCGTAGAGCGATCTTTTGATACTTTTCATGCATTTATTTTATTTTATTTGTGTTTTATTTAGTGAGATTATACAACCATCGTGTAAGACCAATCATAGATGTCCAAGATGGTTTCCTAATCATGTTAATACTATAAATAAGAGGGTAGGGGCAGCCGTCATGGTTATTGCAAATTTAGGAGAAGGCAATTCCAAAAATCTGGTGATCTCTTGTGGTGCCGACTTCACGAAACTCCAAGGTGGCAACTCCTTGATTTGTATCCTCGCCCTTCCTTGTGTTCCCACTGTTTTCCCCTTCCCTAACTGCCGAGGGCTTCCAATAAACCTGCCCCCACCTCCGAATCTCCTTCCAAAAAACCCTGTCCTCACACCTCCATCAGCAGCAGCCCACCCTAAGTCCTCCCCAAAGCATCAGGTTGCTGTTTTCTCCTTTCCTTCCTCTTCTACAACCAATACCCCTACCCACAATCATTCTCAGGTCACCAAAAAACTCATCTTAATACTACATCCTTCCAACATTCAGCCACCATCCCTCCAATCAGCCCATCCTGGGCCTAAGACAACAACCCAATCCTTCACCACCCCATTCCGAGTCCCATCCACCACCATACAAACCCTAACCCCACCTGCATACAACACTATCACCCCATCCTGACAGCTCCGACAGCCGCCGTTTTCGTATCTTTCTACAACCATGGATTTTACTTGTTTCTTGGGTATAAAATACAACACTATCACTCTGAGCCCAAGATGACTATGATTTTGGCGAGCTGACGAGGGAGTTCGTCGAGTGAGGGAAGTACGTTGCGAGATCGAGCAAGATCAAAATTATGCGAGCAGATGAATATTTAACTCAAGTAGCTGGCTCGGCGGCTAGGGCGAGTTCAAGCTGCAAGATCAAATCGGTCTTGATTTTATATCAAGAATCGTTAGGCTCTGATACCATGTGGAATTACAAAATACTAAGCGCAACAAATTTATTATTTCGCATTAGAGAAATGTACAAATACATGTACACATATTTATAGTTGTTAGGAGTGACACCTTAGTTCCAAATCACAATGTGGGACTAAATTATACACTAGATTATTTCCTAACGGGCCATAGAGGTGGACCTTTACATTGGGTTTTCCACACTTCTTCTGTGCTTCTAACGCACTCGGTTGTCTTTGTTGAGATTGTACCGAGTTGTCTAGGTCAAACTGATTGGGAAGACTTGGAGGATGTAGAAATTTCTCAAGTCAAGTTGAGCCCTATTTAATGTATATGTTGATGAGCTGTCATTTGTCATTTTGCATTTGTTTAGGTCTTTTTCGACGTCCTTGTTAAAATTTCCATATGCAATTTTTTTTTTTATTTGGAGAAGTGCCACCTCAGATGAAATAATAAGTCTATTGATGAAAGCCTTTAATTCTCTGTTGTCCTTAAATTTATGATTGTTGTCGTATTCATATATAGAAGTTTTTTCCCCTGCAGGCTGCTGCAGTGAAGCCAATGCCTCAGTCCATGTCTGAATCTTTGATTCTTAAGGTGAGTTGTGTCCTTGATTCTTTGATTTTAGCACTAAATTTTTCATTCCGCTCTTGTGGTATAAATTTATGTAATTTTATGTTGTTATATAATATATATGCAGGATTCAATTGTAAAGATGATTAATGCAAACCCTGCTGCTGGATGGAAAGCTGTCATGAATCCTCGCTTTTCCAATTACACAGTAAGTTAAGCCTTTTTTGGCTTCCCTGAAAATCATGTATTGAATAGTATTAGATAAAGAGAAATTATTTGAGATGGAGCATTTTTATACCCACCATATATAGGAATTAGGAGGAAAGGAGAATTCAGGATCTTGACAGTTATAGGAGACTCAACTTTGTAATAATGAAGTCATAAGAGTGATAATGGAATATAAAGTTCAGATTAATTGATAAATATTGAGGAATCGATTTGATTTCATTTGAGCAATATCTAATATATAGATGGTTTTTGAGTTATGGAAGTTAGTGAAAAAGTATTAAAAAAATTTAGCAGGTTCTTCTTTCTCTTTCTCAGATTCTATTATGTGCAGCGAATAGGAAAAAGAAGAATGAGAATGACAGGAATAATGAGAAAATCTCATTGACTTCTAGGTTTTTGGGCCATTCTAATTCAGTCTATCCTAGTGCTACGCCTACAGCTTCCCTTACGTCTTGATTTTTTTATCTTGAAAAGATTAGGATGGAGTCCCACAAGAATCGAGATTTTATACATTAAAAAGAAACGTGTTTATAAAAAATATGTTGCTTTTACGAATACATTTGATATGTGTTTTGAAAATTAAATAATTATTATTCAGAATCTCTAACAACTACATATGAACTTACTTCTTTATATAATGTAGCGGAGGAGAAAGATATACTTTAAGATGTGGGACTAAGTATAGCAAAGATGAAAATGTACAATGAGCTCCATTTTGGGCTTTTTACAAATGGACTTCAGCACTAACCTGCAAGTTGAAACATTTATATCAATCATTCTCAGTTTCGCACAAATATTAGAAAAAGGAACAAATCGGTTAAGTGAAAACGTCAGTCAACTCTTTATTTGAAGTAACAAACGGAGTTCATATTTGATTATTGATAATTTTCTCTTTAAAGAAGTGACAATCAACTTCTATATGTTTTGTTATTTCATGCAACACTAGATTTTTGGATATGTAAATGATAACTTTATTATCATAGAACATTAGTAAAGGATAATTGTAAGTTTCACCAAAATCATTTATAAGTGTTCTCAACCACTTTAACTCACAAACAGTTTGAATCATACTTTTGTTTTCAACTACTGCACTTTTGTTTTCAGCTACTGCACTTGAGCTGAACATTATTGCTTGTTTTTGCTTCTCCAAGTGACAATATTTTCTTCGATATATATGCAATATCTAGAAGTGAATTTTTGATCTCTTTTATCATCCGCATAGCTAATAGTAATTCTTTGTCCAGAGATTCTTTGATGCATGCTAATATTTTTAGCGTATCTTCTAGATGACACTCTTTGGTAGCTTGCATAAACTAAGTGATTTTTCCAACATCATAGTAGATGTCAGGTCTGGTTACGGTAAGATTAATGAGTTTATCGGCCCAACGTCTGTAATGAGTAATATCTTACAGAAGAGGGGGTGTATAATCCCAGAGTATGTCAGCGTCCATGGGCATTAAATTCCAAGCTGGCTTTGTACCAAGGAAATCTGTTTCTTGAGTAGATCTAGGGCATACTTTCATTGGTAAAGAATTATGGTGTTATTTTGTCTCGTAATTTCGATTTCCAAGACTCATTTGCAAGGACTCGTATCTTTTGTGATAAAACGTGCTTGAAGATGTTTCTGTATTATATATATTCCTGAAGAATATTTTTTGGTAAGAAGAATGACATATGCGTAGACAACAAAAATAGTTAGGCTTTGATCGGTCTTCCGTATAAAGAGAGAGTAATCAACATTGCTTCTATAGAAACCAATGGAGAAATGACTTGGCTGCCTTTGTCAAACCATGCTCGAGGAATTTTTTTAAGACCATAGATAACCTTTCATAGCTTACACACTTAAGACTCCCTCTTAGTAACATAACCGGGAGGTTGCTCCATATAGATTTCTCACCATATAGGAAGACATTTTTGACATCGAGCTAAGGCATTTTCCAATTCTTGTTGACAACAATGGATGAGATGACCCAAATAGTATTAGTGTGGACAACCGTAGAGTAGATGTCAAAGAAATCAATACCATATGTCCGGGTGAACCCCTTGGCAACCAGACGAGCCTTGTATCTGTTCACAGTGCTGCCAGGGAAAAACTTGATGACAAAGACCTAACTACAACGAGCAATATCACCTCCAGATGGGGTGGAAACAAGAATACAAGTATCCCGCAATGCCAAGACAGAGATTTCCTCATCCACAGTTGCTTTCCTGTAAGTTATACGAAGAGCTTCATGATAGGTAATTGGTACAATGGTGGTAGTGAGTGCCCAAATAAATTTGCTGCATGAAGGGTTCAGATTGGCATAAGATACAACATTAGTAATAGGATATTGTGTACTCCCCTTGCCCCCTTCTGTAGAGTGATGGGAACATTCAGGTCCAAGGCTGTTGAGGTTAAGGAATCGTCCAAATAGGAGAGAGATGATCTGGGAGCGATGTTAGGAGTGGAAGAAGCTATGGGAGGGGGAGAGACAAGACGTCAATAATAATGATATGAAAAAGGTACAAAGGTGGTATATGCTGAGGAGGTGGAGTGGATTGTGGGATATCTAGTGGAGCATAAAAGATAAGAATGGATGAAATAGAGGTAGGGGAGGAGAGGTGGTTGAAGGGAGGAGGGATCTCGTGAGTAAGAGACTCAACATCCTTGGAGAAATAAGAGGTAGACTCAAAGAAGATGACATCAGCAAGGACACTGACATTTGGAGATAGAGTCAAAACAACTATATCCCTTCAAAGTAGGAGAGTACCCTGCGAAAATACAATTGGTGGTGTGGGCAAAGAGTTTATCCCTACTAAATGTTGGAGTGTGGACGAAAGCAGTACATCCAAACACATGAGTGAGAGAAAAAGTACCATCCAGAAGAAGATAAAAAATGTGATACCCTGATGATTAGAAATGGTTAATGAAAAACAAGAAATGGGAATCATGTAACCCCAATAGGAGCGGGGAACATTCATCTGACATAGAAATATCCGCTCAACATAAAGGAGATGATGACTTTTCCTTTCTACCACTCCATCATGTATTCTGTTACGGTCAACGTTCTTATTATATCGAGTTGTGTGATGGTATTATTAGTAGGTGTTGTATCGTGTGATATTATTAGTAGTGTCTTTAATATTTTAATGTTTTCTCGTATTTACGGGTGTGCCATCTGGGGTCCTATAAATAGACTTTTAGTCTTTGTATCAAGTGAGGAATGAATGAAGTTCTTGTTCTCGTCCTTGTTGTGAGATCTTGGTGGCTCTCTCCTCCAATGAGCAACCCCGCTTAGGTAGCCGCGGTTCTGGCTCCACATTATCCTCCACCCCGCCATCATCTCCACCTCCGACAACATTAGGATACCCGTAACATCTGGTATCAGAGCTAAAATTTCCTCCTGTCTAAACCAGCCACAGCACGCGACCTCCACTGCAGCTCCGCCGGTCGACGTCTCACGCAGCCCCACGGGATCGACTCCTCCCGCTTCATCGACGCCAGAACCCCCCCCCCCCAAAAAAAAAAGGAGCAGCCGCTACATTGCGTCTGCGTCTTCCTTCCACCAGCCGGACCATTGGACGACGCCTTTTCCTTACCAAATTCTGCGACCAGCGGTGAGGCCGCCACCCCTTTCTGCGACCCAGCACTCTTTGCGACCCTCTATTGCGTTGAGTCCAGCGTGAGTGCCGCGCAATCTGTTCCGTCGTCGACCTGGCAGTTCAGCACCTGTTCTGCCGCTACTGCGCCCGCCTTGCACCCTGTGCGGAACCGCCACTCATTTACTTCCACGGTTTTGAGCCCGTGTGCACCGTTCCGCCTTCTGCCAAGCATCCCTTGAGCCCCATGTCAAATCCTTCTTATTTAATATATTACCTATTAACTATTATATTCTTCCCCTACCGCCCACCCCCTGCTTATTAAAAGTTTTTTTTTCCGCCGGTCCATATTAAATTCTCTATCCCATATTAAATTCTTCCCTCATACCTGGCTGCCTCTTCAAATAGCAGTTCTTACAACAACACTCAACTCAAGCCTTTATCCCACTATAGTGGGGTCGGCTATATGGATTCTTTCTCCATTGTGCCCTATCTTTAAATAGCAGCTCTTGATTACACACAAAAAAACAGTAGCCACTCCTCTCCCATAAAAGCCGCCTACTCTTGTTCTCAATATTTGGCAGCGACGCGGCTCCCGCGACAACTCTCAATTACCCGCATCGGAGGATTTTAGTCGCCCCATCACCCGCTCTCTCTCTCTCTCGCGTGCTACTCCCGGCCGCACGATGACCGACACTTCAAATTTCTTGGCGGCTCTCCAAGATTTCAGGACCTCCATCGAGACTCGCTTTTGGGACACTGAAATACGTCATCGGGACGCTGAAACACGTCATTGGGACGATATTGCCTCCCTCACCCTCAAGCTTAATAAGCTGACCGCCGCACTTCCCGCGATCACCACTCCACCTACGGATCACGCCAGCTCCAGTCAAGTGTCTCTGCTTCAGCCTCCGCCGCTTATCCTCCACGAGCCGCCAACCTTCCTCCGACAAGACATTGCTATGCAGTAGCGCTACACCAGGTTGGATTTCCCCACCTCTGACGGCAAATGAATCCATTGGCCTGACTCATCAGGTACGAGCAATTCTTCGGCCACCAACAAGTTCCAGACGTTGAGCAACTTCCTCTCGTCTCTTTTCACCTCCTCGACTTAGCTCTGCTTTGGGCCACACGTCTCCTTACCGACCACCCAGGTCTGACATGGGACGACTTCAAGCGCTATTGCAACCTACGATTCGTCCCGCCTATCCACAACAATCCCCTCGGTTCTCTTACGACACTCCGTCAAACGGGCACAGTGGATGACTACTTGGAGCAGTTCCAACTCCTCCTGACCCAGTCACACTACCCCTAGCAATGCAAGTCAACATCTTCACCACCGGACTTCAAGAACGCCTCCGACTGGATGTCGAATATGAGGCCCCGACCTACTTAGTGACTGCTATGAGTCTCGCCTGACTATGCGATCGCCGCCTCCAGTTGACCCGTGAGCCATATTTGCCTACTGACATTGACACTCAATAGGGACGCCTCAGGGGTCCTCCCGCCCCGCCGATCCGTCACTTATCTCGGACTGAGATGTTGGACCGTCGCGCTCAGGATTTATTCTTTAACTGCGACGAGCAGTACTCTCGTGGACACAGATGCAAGAAGCTTTTCTACCTTGACATTGAGGACTCGGACGAGGAAGATGTCAGGTGACGCTCTCCTTTGCATAATCTCCCTCGAGCTTGAGGACAAACTCTTTTTGGACAATGGGAGTGATGTTACAGTCAACGTTCTTATTATATTGAGTTGTGTGATGGTATTATTAGTAGGTGCGGAGGTGCCGTATCGTGTGATATTATTAGTATTGTCTTTAATATTTTATTGTTCCCTCGTATTTATGGGCGTGCCACCCGGGATCCTATAAATAGACTCTTAGTCTTTGTATCAAGTGAGGAATAAATGAAGTTCTTGTTCTCTTCCTTGTTGTGAGATCTTGGTGGCTCTCTCCTCTAACAAGCAACCCTGCTTAAGCAGCCATGGTTCCGGCTCCACTGTATCCTCCACCCCGCCATTATCTCCACCTCCGGTCTCGCCTCTGAGAACATTAGGAGACCCGTAACATATTCCTTCTCATTATTGGTCCGTATAATTTTTGTAGGTAAACCAAACTGAGTGTGAATTTCATTATAAATTTATAGAACATAAAGAAGAGTTCAGTTCGTTCTTTTAAAATATACACTTAAGTACATTGAGAAAAGTCATTAATAAAAGTGTCAAACTACAGACTTCCTCCACCAACAAACTTGGTGGGACTAAAACCTCAGATGTCTGAATGAATAAAATCAAAACGACGAACACAACTCATATAAAGTTTGGCCGAGAAAGTAGTATAACAATGTTTCCCAAATTAGCAAGCTTTACATTCTAAAATAGACTCTTCCTGAAAAACGACAAAAGCTGGTGGAGGAGACGCAACAGAATGACCAAGATGATGGTGCTGCTAAAGTAGAGAAGTTAAGACAAAAATTGCAGAGAGAAGATCATCCAGGTAGTAGAGGCATCAACATTCAGTGCTAGTAGCAATCGTCCTTTTTGATTGAAGGTTTTGAAAAATAATATGCAGTAGGAGAAAGTGAGATGGAGCATTGTAATTGTTTGGAGAGGTCGCTGACAAATAACAGATCGCAAGAAAATTTTACCATAACTAGATAAGAAAGGTGGTAGTAACAATTCAAGTTCCCCAAACCGGAGCATGTGAGCCACAAATATCGATGGTAACTTATTATGCTTCTCGAGGTGAGAGAATACGAGAGAGTTTTATGAAGAAGTGGTAATGGAGCCAAATTGCTTGGAAGCATTGATCAGAGCCTCAATATCTACCGAAGAGAACCATCGGTCAGAATCGGGTAGCAAAGTAGATACGAGCGGGCAAGTATTAGACTCAATAGTACTAACATGAGCCTGAGGACGGAGGTGATGATGCTTCGTAAAGCACCTCTCGACAAGATGTACAAGCCTCCCACAATGTGAGCAAAGAGCACGTTTCCTGCCATGACCTCTAGTGTGACTCTAGCCATAGTGAGCTCCATGACTACCCGCATGAGCATAATTTTTTTGAGGGTGGAGGGGAAACTATCGGGGTCGGCACAGAAGATTTGTAACAATAAAGATGCGAGTAGTTGTAGCATCTGCGATGGGAGTGTTAGGTTCTCTCAAGATCTGTTGGCGCATCATCCCGTAGATGTATGGAAGATGCAGAAAATAGCATACCAGAGGGAGTTCCTGAAAATGTTTCTGTTGAGTGGTTAGGTCAGCAAATAAAGGTCGATGCTAAAGAAGTTTTGCGCTTAAGGAAGAAGTGGTGGAAGCCAATTTTGAAGAAACAACAAGGATTTTGATCTCTCGTGTAGGGCCGGGGAAATTACGTAAGAGGAGGTATTGAGAGAGTGGCAAAAAATTACGTCCTACTTTGATACCATGTGAGAATTAATTAATTATTATTTCAAAATCTCTAGTACATAGGAACTCCTCTCTTTATATACAATAGAGGAGGAGAAATATATACTTGGAGATGTTGGACTACAACGCAGATGAAAATGTACAATGAACTCTCTTTTGGGCTTTTTACAAATAGGCTTCAACACATGAAAGCATTTATTAGCAATAAAAGTAGTTACATATTTGACCAATGAATTTTGGACAAGAAAAGGAGTACTTCAAAGGTTATTAGATTATTATCTTTTTATTTGTTATAGATATGCTCAAAGGAATCTGAGAATCAAAATACATTGTTGTATATGCAATTTGCAATAGTTTTGATTGGTGAAACATATTCAAGCGAATGAAGATTTTGAAAATTGTATGAACATACAAGGGACGGGGATGAAGTACAGGTAATATTTAGATGTGATATATTTAAGTGCATTAGATTTGTAAAAAAGTAATGACCTTAGGTGATGGAAAAACATTTAAAATCATATTTGAATGGTGAAAAGGTAAAATTATTCAACTATTATGCAATAAAAGAATATAAAAGGGTGTGTTCAGCGCGCATGCAATCACTTTCTGGATTGGCTTTTCGATGAAAATAAATATCTATAGGAATTGGCTTTGTGCAGAATTTCAATTCTGTTGTTTGACTGCATGATGAAATTCAATTAGCAAAATTGGAATTGATCAGAAATGTTGTTCGGCTGCAGGATGGAATTCATTCACAAGAATTGAAATTTTGTAATACTTAACCTTTAACCATTTGAACAAACAACAACAACACTCAACCCTTTATCCCACCATATTGGGGTTGGCTATATTTATCCTTTGTCTTCATTGCGTCTATCTTTATACGTAATCTCATTAATGCCTAAGTACATCATGTCTTTCTTTATAGTTTCATTCCAATTTTTTTGGTCTACCCCTCCCCCGTTTAGCATGTCTAGTGTCTAAACTCTCACAACACCTAACAAGTGCATATAATGGTCTCCTTTGTACATGTCTGAACCATCTTAATCAAGCTTCTCACATTTTCTCTACAATTGGTGTCACTCTTGTCTTATCCCTAAGACATTCATTCCTAATTTTATTCAACTATAAAATTTGACGTCGGGTTAGGCCTGACCATGCCCGTCCTGGGTCAAGCACTGGGACATGCCTAACAATAGTATGAGGGCCTATTAGGGCCCACAAGGCCTGGTCCAGGCCTAACCGGGTGTTTGACCTTTGATGCGTTGGACGACAAATGTACCGGTCGCACAAGTAATATAAAAGGGGAGAGTTTCCCGAAGTATCGATCTCTCAAGGAACACAGAGTTTGTTGTGATTCTATAGTTCAGAAAATTGATTATAAAGATTTAACTTGAACAAAGAGGTTTGAATTTGGTTTTGAAAATAAAAAGAAAACTAACTAAACTAATGCGGGTCGCAATCACCGCTTCATAAGGTGGATGAAAACTAATGCATGTCGCTATTCTCTGCTTCGGTAGGTGGATGGGCGAGAAGGAACGCGGAAGAAATGGTTCACACCGACAGATTGAGGGTCGAGAGCACCTCTTCGTAATGCACGCTACTAGCAATTGCTAGTGTGGCCACACTCACGATGGTAGGATGGAAAAGATGAGATGGAGGCGCTCCTCACTTTGCATAAACCACAAATAATTTCACATAGACATGAAAACTAACATTATATCAAATTTAGGGCTTAAGAAAATATCGTTCAACACAACCAAACATTCAAGAAGAAATACACTACATAAGGAGGGGAGAGATTACAACCAAAGCACGAAGACTCGTCGAGGGTTTGCAGTCGGACTTGAGGGTTGTCATTCCTTGTTCGAGCTCGGGCTTCAACTATCTCCGGGGTTCAGAAGAGTTGTCACCTTCTTCTAATGTACCCGTCTTCTCCGTCAATAATCTTCGATCACGACCTCGCCGAAGAACTCCACAAGTGCATCAAGAAATCTCTTGAAATGGAGCTCGAAAGCAAGCGAATGATGGAGGAGGCCAAGAGGATTTCCTAGCCTTGGATTTGCAATAATATTATGGTCGGAGCACCTCCCGATGGTGGGCGGCGATGGAGCAGCAAAAAGGGGCAGAACTGGACCTTTAGGCGCGAATCTGCAAGAAGGATCCGAAATAGGGCGAAGTTCTGCGCTTATATAGTGAAAGGTCAAAAAATAGGCACGCACGGTCGAACGCATGATCGTGCGTGCATCGTGCGATATTTATCGCGCAGAAATCATCCAGCCTGGTACAGCAGCAGACTGTGCAATTTTGATCACGCACGGGCAAGCTCGTCTCTGCTTGCCCAAGCTCACCTCTGCTCGTGGCTAGGTCTGCAAAAAGGCGTCTCCTTAGGCATCTCTGATCTCGACAAATTACGGGTTATACAGCGGTGAATCGTCCGGTCACGCGTAGGAAGAAAGTAGATTGATCACTAAGGTGACCATTGCTAAAGACCGGGGCTCGGGACAACCTCCAAAGAAATCCATCAATATTTGTGACCATAAGCTCTCCCTTCCACACTCTCCACGATACTGGTTGGGTTCGACGCGCGAATCAGTGGGACTTTAGGTTTAAGATGGGGCTTGGGTTTAGGTAGGATATACAAAGGTAAACATGAGGGCTACGCACCTAACCCAAATTAGTTCACACAAAAAGAAACTATCCACGCACCGCAATAACGCGCGGGTGCACCACACCCACAGACTTAGACTTGATGGCATGGGTGTGTGCACCGCCTACTCCCAAGTTCCAACACAACATCTCATAAAGATTTTCAATTAAGCTTTTCTCCTTTCACTTTTTTCATCACAAATCATTTTTTTTCTTTTTCATTTCTATATATTTTTCTTTTCACAAAGTTTTTTCAACAAATATTCAACTGAGCACAACCACATTTTCACAAATCATCACCACATCAACACCCCAATCAAAATAATATGATAAATAACTAAAGCTCGGATTTGGGTGTGCGACTAGGCTTTTAGGCTTTGGTGAGATATTAGTGGAGTTGAATCAACGGACGGGGTAGGCACAGCGGGGCTAGCGAGGAATAGACGATAAGAATGGGTACGAAGGCTCAATCGGGCCAAAATGATGGCCTATATCACGCTCACGCGCTCGAACTAACCGTATATCCATGCTATCGCTTGGGGCAAGTTCTTAGTCACCGAGAAAGATAATCTTTCCTCCCAACTCGAGCAATACAAGACTAACGACCGTCTACACACATCGTTACACTATCGTTTGATTCACATCGGATTCACCAATTTTTGAGTAGTATAAACAATATTTACGCCAAGAGAAAAGTATAAACTAAAAATATAAATATAAATTGAATCTACTCGAATTTCTACGCGAGACGTGGGCACTCGACTAAGAGCACTGCACGAGTCAACATTTTACTCCGTTCCACAATCCTAAGCCAGCAAATTGCTTTTCCTAATCACACAAAAATAAGTAATACTCGCGACGTATCAACAACCAAGCACGCGCTCATGTGGGTGTTGTGGTGTGTATGGAATATGAAAACTAAAAATTAATAAAACTCAAATAAAGGTGCTTTTGGCGTGCAAATGAAATAGTGCACGTGAGTGGGTGACGAACGATGACTCTCCCCCAGACTTGAGCTATACAATACTACACAAGATATCACAATAAAAATTAAAATAAAAGCTAGGGGAAGAGAGTACCCAATGCTCAGCAAGTGACCATACCAGAAGACGCATGAAATACAAAACAAAGCCGCAACATCCGCGATCTAGAAAATGGGTACATGCAGGGGTGAGCTCCGACAAAAAAGAAAAAATAGACAAACTAAAATGAAATAAAACTAACTAAACCAAATTAGGTAAAATTAAAATGCAGGAAAAAGTAAGATAACTACTGAAGTTATTGTCGTCCCAGAATGACTTATTTAACAGCTGAAATATGCTAACTAATTGGTCTATGGAAACTGAAATGTACAGGTAATTGTTCCATTATCCGTTTCAGTAGCGGTTACCGATACGATGGCAAAGTAGTTACCCCCATACCTTAATATAAATACCTGCACTGAGCGTTAGACAGGGGTAGGTAGTATGATGAGGAAGTCTCTATGTCCGTCTCCCCATACAGTTGATCCATACCAGTGTCAAGCAGCACAACGGGCCCGACAACATCCTGAACCAGCTCCACAAAGGAGAAGACACGAGAGTAGGGTCAAGGAATAAATTAGAAGAACAAATTAAACTAATCTCAACTGTGGGGGCGATCCCGATATCACGCCCAATAGGCGGTAAGAGTGAATCGTCGATATCATCAAGGACATCACAAGGGTCGGCAGGAATCGCAGCGGCCTCCTCCACAACTTGGACTTCCTCGCCCGGTGCTGAAGCAATAACCTCTGCAACGTGGAGAACGTCCTCCTCATTATGAGTGGGCACAACACTGCAGGTACCTGCGTCATCCTGCAAGACATCCTCAACAGTACTGTCAAAAACAAATGCAGTAATCTGCACAGGAGGGAGAAAAATAGTTCTCGGAGAAAAATCGAGCACCGATTTCTCACAAAGAATCGAATCCACAGAGGATGATATATGAGCAAGGGAGACAGGTGCAACCTTGTCGGAACATAGATCAACCACAACTCTGGTGGGTGTATCCGTATCATTCCCTTCAAAACATGAATGTGACATCAACACGTAACCAGAGGTAGAAGGTGTGTTGCCCGAGAGAGAAGTCGGAGCGATCCGGATATCCAGCTCATCGTCTTCATCCAACTAGCGAATATACTCAGCACAATCCTTCAGGGCGCGGTCCGTGCTATGACAAAACAAGCATTGTTGTGTATTCTTCTTCGGTCCAAATGGGGCCGGAGAAGAATTCAAAAAGGGCACGTGTGGTGCAGACGAATAGTCATAAGATTTCAGCACAATGTATGAAGTACCGTACGATGTAGGTGCTCAATACACTGAGCCTTGTGAATTATAGCTACTATCTCTCGATGGGCACTATCACTAGCGTGGGAGGCATCTCCACACCAACAACAACAGATATTAAATCTAGCCCACATTGAGCAAAGAGGGCCCGATTCACAAGAAAGACACTACCATGCAGAGTACTACACCCGACAAAATACAGCTAAAACAACCTAATAATTTAACAAGGAAAGCGGGAATAAACAAACAAACAAGAAAACTAAAAATCCTTGCAACTAATTTTCCCAACGAAAGAATACGACATCAATTGTGTTTCCCGACAACGGCATCAAAAACTTGATGCGTTGGATGACAAGTGTACCGGTCGCACAAGTAATATAAAATGGGAGAGTTCCCCTAAGTATCGATCTCTCAAGGAACGCAGAGTGGATCGTGATTCTATCGTTCAAAAAATTGTTTATAAAGATTTAACTCGAATAAAGAGCTTTGAATTTGGTTTGAAAATAAAAAGAAAACTAACTAAACTAATACGGGTCGCAATCACCGCTTCGTAAGGTGGATGAAAACTAATGCGGACCGATATTCTCTGCTTCGGTAAGCGGATGGGCGAGAAGGCAAACGGAAGAAATGGTTCACACCGACGGATTGAGGGTCGAGAGCAACTCTTCGCAATGCACGCCACTAGCAATTGCTAGTGTGGCCACACTCACGATGGTGGGATGGAAAAGATGAGATGGAGGCGCTCCTCAATTGCATAAACCACAAATAATTTCACATAGACATGAAAACTAACATTATAGCAAATTTAGGATTTAAGCAAATATCGTTCAACACAACCAAACATTCAAGAAGAAATACACTACACAAGGAGGGGGAGAGATTACAACCAAAGCACGAAGACTCGTTGAGGGTTTGCGGTTGGAATCAAGGGTTGTCAATCATTGTCCAAGCTCGGGCTTCAACTGCCGTGTGGGGTTCAGAAGAGCTGTCAGCTTCTTCTAATGTACCCGTCTTCTCTGTCAATAATCTTCGGCCATGACCTCGTCGAAGAACTCCACAAGTGCAGTGAGAAATCTCTTGAAATGGAGCTCGAAAGCAAGCAAACAAGGGAAGAGGCCAAGAGAATCTTCTAGCCTTGGATTTGCAAGAATATCTCGGCGCAAATCTGCAAGAAGCATCCGAAATAGGGCGAAGTTCTGCGTTTATATAGTGGAAGGCCAAAAAAATAGGCACACACAGTCGAACGCATGACCGTGCGTGCATCGTGCGATATTTATCGCGCAGAAATCACTCAGCTTGGTACAACAGCAGATCGTGCGATTTTGATCACGCACGGGCAAAATAGCCCGTGCGAGAACAAAACACACGATTCAAGTCAGATCACAGAAAACCCAGACAAACAGACAAATCGTGCGATTTCCTTCGCGCACGGTTGAATCCAACCATGTGTGAAGAAATCACACGAGCAATAATTTCATAAAATATTTAGACAAAAAGACGAGGTCGTGCGATTTTGATCACGCACGGGCAAAAAGCCCGTGCGAGAAAAAATAGCCCGACTCAGGGCAGATCGCTATTTAGGCTTTTTTGTAGGCATCGCACGATCGCGCCGATTGTGTGAAGAAAACGCACGACTGTGCGATACCTATAAGTTAGAAATCTGCAGCAATGGAGATATGCCCACCTGCACAGCCAACAACTCAGCCTGGAACACACCTCCAGCACTCAAAAGCAGAGAAAATAGTTCAAAAAGATATGGGGAGCACCATGTGCTTACCCCCAGCAACATAGTGCGCAAATGCACACCACAACGGATCTAAGGTGTGCACTTCGTGCAAGAGTGTGAACCAAGTGAAATATAAGCAATAACAATCTAAAAGTGAAGTGCAAGTGAGTGAAAACGCTCAGATGAGTCCAAAAAACCCTATAAATATCGGACTCATCAACCGTGGAGGTATTTTGTGCCCCAACTCTTTTTATATGCGTGGGCTAGATATAAGTATATTAATATGGATGAATGATAAAATTAGGATTGATTTTAAGTAATATTGATTGAATTTAAAATAACAGAAAAAATGTTTATTTGGCTAGAGAATGTACAATAGAGGACATAACTGTGCCAATAAGATGTATAAATTGATTTAATATAAAAAAGAATATGAAGGAAAACAGTTTCAAGATAAAAGGCTAGAAGTTAGGGGGGTGTATATAAATAATAGAAATACTTCTCATTTAATGCTCATCAAGAGTGAATGGAGATTTGTGGATTATAATGATACCCAAATAATTGGGATAAGGCTAATGTTGAAGCTTTGATTATCTGATGTCATTTTCACTTATAAAATGTGCTTTTCCAAGAATCCCTTGGACATGACACTGTACAAATCACGCCTACATTATATGGCTTCTCGGCTACTGCCTTGGGGTGGATCTCGCGGACCCCATGAAGGTTAGACGAGATTAACAAACCTCTACCGTAGTTTTCACCATTATGCCTTAGGCTTCGACTCCTACTGTGTTGTCCTGGCTCTGCCAAGATCTTGCCATAAAAGTAACATAATTATCATCATCATTTGATTAAAGATAAATGTCAATGCTAACTCCTGCTTGTTGTGTAGGTGCAACAATTTAAATATATTCTTGGAGTCAAACAGACACCTCACAATGCCTTGATTAATATTCCTGTCAAAACTTATCCTAAATCTTTGAAACTGCCAAAGGAATTTGATGCAAGAACATCATGGTCTCACTGCACTTCCATAGGAAGAATACTTGGTAAGCTATGCTACTATTTGTCAATGATGATCCTTATTAAACAACACGTTGACTCTTCTCCCCTCTTTTGCATGTTTCTTCCAATGCCAATTTGATCAAAAGATCAGGTATGTCATTTCTTCTGTTATTTGCAATAGTTTTTCAGTTTTCTTTCATTATAATGCCTAAATAAATGCCCTGATTCTCAAAATTTTAGGGACATTGTGGCTCGTGTTGGGCTTTTGGTGCAGTGGAAGCCCTCTCGGATCGCTTCTGCATACACTTTGGCATTGTAAGGGCTCTGATTCTGTTTAATACCTCATTTTTGCTCCAGTGGTGTTTCTTATTCATCTTAACAGAGAAATGAAAGTGTTTGAGTAACTCTATTTTTGAGTTTTGGTGCGGTGAGAAAGGTAAAAAATTTCATTTTTAGCTTCATTTTCCACTGAAGAGTTGGAGTTTCATTTCTCACCAAAGCCACCGACACCGCTCTCCCAAACGTGGCGCACTGGTCTCTCTTGCGAATAGTCAATTTTCCTTATACTATTCTAATCACTAATGGAGGACCTCTCATTGTAGAATGCATCACTGTCTGCTAATGATCTCCTGGCATGTTGTGGATTCATGTGTGGAGATGGGTGCGATGGAGGTTATCCTATATTTGCTTGGCGATACTTTGTTCAGAATGGCGTTGTTACTGAAGAGGTAAGCATTCGTCTCTATTTCCTAAGCTGCTTTGATGGACACTGTTAATCGTGTCGAGCATATATTCTCCTGCATAGAGATCAAGTTAGCTTCAAGGAAAAGTGATGTAGGGGTAGGCTAGTGGTGCTCGGAAACTAAGACTTTAGTGCTGGTGCGAAGGTGACACGCTAATGCAATTCTAAATGTAATGCAATGATCGGTATTTGACAAATAATTTAAGCAATGAAAAGTAATAGCACCACGCAGTTAATCAAAATAAAGAAACAAATAATTAATTTTTAGCAATTTGGCAACGACTTACTCCGCTCGGAGGGCCTAAGCAAGCACACGGCGAATAAATCCACAAACAATTAATAGCATAAAAGGAAATAACTACCACAAAACTATAATCGCAGCACAATATAGATAAACAACCAAATGAAAATGTCAAGTCACAGAACACAATACCATAAATACTCACAACGTAGAGGGCTGAACCGAGACACTGAAGATTTGGAGGCCGGATGTGTAGATCGACAATCGGAGGTGGAACCGGTGGCGAGACGACGAGGACGGTGGCTGCCCTTGGCGGGAAATGGTGGTAACGGATAGTAAAACGGCGGATCCGGCCACGAATAAGTAGATCCGGGTCGAGGATGGGTAGATCCACTATTTAGGGCGGATCCGGGCAAAAATGGAAAGTATGAAATGTGGAAATAACGGATCGGGAGCGAAAATCTCAGATCTGAATGGATCTAGAGAATTAGGGTTGTTTGGAAGTGGTTCCACGAAGGGGAGAAGAAGTGGAGGGGCGGGTGAACAGTAACCGTGAACAGTAACCGGTGAACAGTGTCGGCGAACAGTGCGGTGAACAGTAATCGGGTGAACAGTGCTCGGATGAACAGTGTTTCGTGTATGGAATAGTGGCTGCTGGCTGGAATGGCGGGCTGCAGCGGTTCTGGAGGGTTTCCGATGGTTGGAAAAGGGATTTGAAGGGTGGAAAACGAAGGTGGGGTAGGGTTACCTTGGGGAGGAGTTTGGCGGCCTAGGAGTCATCACCTAGGGTTCCACGGCGTCGGCACCGGGGAGGGATCGCTGGAATCCGGGAATGCTCTTCTCCAAATTCAACAATGATCTCAAATCAGCCCCCTAGCATCCTATTTATAAGAAAACACAAACTAGGGCATCTCCATCAACGGCTATGATTGGCCGGTGGGTTAGCCCTTAAAATACATCAAAATAAACTCAAAAAATATAAAGTAATATAGTTTTTTGACTCGCGCGACGTTCCGTACGCAATCACGGAGTCCGATCGTCGATCCGGGCGCGCCAAATATGGAAAGTTGCCAAATCAGCCCCGAACGGGCCCAAAACGCGTCCTCGTCTCTGCTCCGCATCAATCTCCCCGGCTTGAAAGAATTCATCTCCCGATGAATATGGATCAAAATTCTCTCGCTGCATGCCGGGTAAAACTCGAAGAAGTCCACCAGAGGTCGCCCAAGTGTCGTCGCTGGAAAGTGTCCTCGCCAATCAACTCCCCCTGACTGAAAGATGTCATCTCCGGTGAATGGAGACGGACGTGCTGAAGTCGAAGTCCAGGGACGAATCGATCAAGCTCTGCTGCAAGTACCCAAGAGTCACCAACATCTGTAGTGAGAATGCACTGGTGGAGTCTGGTCTCCATGAAGCTCTCAATGCTCAACTCACGAATGGTGGATCCCGGTGCGATCGGTGGTGCCTGCGGTGAAACCAAAGAAGACGAGTCCCCAGGTGGGTGGAGGTCAATAATGGGTGAGGACGTATGAGGGTGATATGGTAACGACAGTAGGGGTGGGGGTGGTGGGCATCTCCACTGCTCGGGTCCACATACTCATGAGGTTCATAGTATGAAGTCAGATCTTCAACATTAAACACATGGTGCATTCCCATACTGGCCGGGATGTCAAGTCGGTAGGCGTTGGTCCCAATACGACTAATAATGGAGTACAGACCTATTCGCCTCGCGCTTAACTTCTTGGCAGGCCCCGAAGGGAGCCTCTCAGGGCGGACTCGCACCATTACCTTGTCGCTTACATTAAATATTTGTTCTCGCCTTCGCTTAACTGCATGGGCTTTGTAATTTTCATTGCTTGTTAATATTCGTCGGTGAACCGACTCATGCAAATCATGCAAATGCTGTGCAAATGACTCAGCAGACTCATGCAGGTAATGCAAATGATGCAAAGACAACATGAAAGACACGGTACACTCCTTATAAGAAAATCTAATAATTCCTGGGTGTCTCTAAAATGGGGTGGCCTATCTGGAGGTTCTATCGGTTGAGTATAGACAAACTCATCCCGTGTGTGACGAATGCTCAGATGACCGTGAGAGACAACTATACTCAAATACGGGCTCGTAAAGAGCCAAATGTCTCTCAAGAAACGTAGCGCATCAGGGGGGTCCCCAGGAGGTGTGTAAGAAAAGTCATCATGAAGTAGACGACCACCTGAGTGAAAATCGTGTGTACCGACTAGAAGTCGTGACTCTAAAATATGGTGAGCGTCCCAGACAAGAAAGAACTCATCGGGTGGCTCAACGGGTGGCGTGTCCCAAAACTCATCCAGAGTGTGACGCGTCATAAGGTAGGTTCTCATAATATGAGTATACTCAAGTGGACTTAAGGTAGACCCTACATATGTCATGCTCCACTCAAGATCCCATCTCTGGGGTAAGGCCAGAGATGATAATGAAAGAGGCGTCATCCCTGAGTGGCTCACCCGAGTCTCAACCTCACCAAGATGTGGCAGATCATCATGAGGCTCAACAGGGGGCTCATCATAGGGCTCGTCACTAAGGTTAGGCTCCTCCCGATGAGTACCATCGAAAGGGGCAGTGCCCTGTGCATGGGTGACATAGTCACTACGAGATCAACACCAAGATCTGAGCTCTCGGTCGTAATGTGGCTCAGGGTAATGCCAAGGGCAAAGTGATATAGACCTACGCTCAAACTGGGTCTGCGGGTGCGGTGTCAAGACATGAGTTTAGGGTATGAGTGTCAATCAACCCCGGACATGCCAAAAGTGGAGGTGTGGGTGAGAGACATAACACTACCGACTCAATAGGTCGCTCTGGCTCATCCTCCGTCGGAGTCACAAGAGACGGGACATAAACAAGAGATAGATCACTCACGGGGCTAAGCATCTCGCTGGGTGAGAGTAATCTGTATCAGGTATCACTTCCGTCGTGGGTAACAGGACAGTGGTAGACATCGTGGTGACCTCAGTATGAGGACTCGTACTGCGGAGGTCAAGGTGAGGGTCCAACCGACCAGCTCTGGCGGATCTGAAAGACCGTTCGTAATAAAGGGCAAGCTGGTACGTCTGCTCAAGGGACTTCGAGCTATGATAATCCACCTTAGTACGGATGTCAGATCGAAGCCCAGATCGAAATCTGCAAGTGGTCATGGCTGAGTCCTCTCGGATATTGCTCCTCACAACTAACTCATCAAAACAATCCTTGTACTCAGCGACAGACATGGATTCTTGCTGAAGGGAAAATAATTGGTCGAGCAAACGACTCCGATATGATGAAGGTAGGTACCTCTGACACAATATACGCTTCATGTCCACCCAACTAGTGATGCGACGAACACGGTCTCGCTCGCGGGTCCTCTCAACACTAGCCCAATATGCTCTCGCCTGATCTAAAAGTCTAAGTTTTGCAAACTTAACGCGACGCTCACCGAATAACTCAAAATGATCAAGATAATACTCAATATCCACGAGCCAATAACTGAAAGACTCGGGACTCGATGAGCCGTCAAAGGAAGGGGAAATTGTACGAAACTGACTCTCAAGATCTCTCTCAAAGTGACGATCTTCATAATAGTCATCCCTAATGTAATCGGGTCGAGTCGAAGGATCAACATGATCCGCTCGCGTGCAAGGATATGAACGACGACAATTATCATACTGATCGTCTCTGGCATAGTGAGGTTGTGTCGGTAGGTCGACACGATCTCGGGAAGTTGTGTGCCGCAGACGATAATAATCATCATGATAACGTGAGGATTTCTCTGAAGTCGCCCTTTGAGATTGAAAATAGGTGGACTCAGAATCTCCCAAGAGAGGAGAGGAACGACGACGATAATTAGTCATGGATGAAGCTAAAGACTCTATGTGACCTACCACTACAAAGCATGCAAATGGCCTAACCTTGTCCTCTGATACCAATTTGATGTAGGGGTAGGCTAGTGGTGCTCGGAAACTAAGACTTTAGTGCTGGTGCGAAGGTGACACGCTAATGCAATTCTAAATGTAATGCAATGATCGGTATTTGACAAATAATTTAAGCAATGAAAAGTAATAGCACCACGCAGTTAATCAAAATAAAGAAACAAATAATTAATTTTTAGCAATTTGGCAACGACTTACTCCGCTCGGAGGCCTAAGCAAGCACACGGCGAATAAATCCACAAACAATTAATAGCATAAAAGGAAATAACTACCACAAAACTATAATCGCAGCACAATATAGATAAACAACCAAATGAAAATGTCAAGTCACAGAACACAATACCATAAATACTCACAACGTAGAGGGCTGAACCGAGACACTGAAGATTTGGAGGGCCGGATGTGTAGATCGACAATCGGAGGTGGAACCGGTGGCGAGACGACGAGGACGGTGGCTGCCCTTGGCGGGAAATGGTGGTAACGGATAGTAAAACGGCGGATCCGGCCACGAATAAGTAGATCCGGGTCGAGGATGGGTAGATCCACTATTTAGGGGCGGATCCGGGCAAAAATGGAAAGTATGAAATGTGGAAATAACGGATCGGGAGCGAAAATCTCAGATCTGAATGGATCTAGAGAATTAGGGTTGTTTGGAAGTGGTTCCACGAAGGGGAGAAGAAGTGGAGGGGCGGGTGAACAGTAACCGTGAACAGTAACCGGTGAACAGTGTCGGCGAACAGTGCGGTGAACAGTAATCGGGTGAACAGTGCTCGGATGAACAGTGTTTCGTGTATGGAATAGTGGCTGCTGGCTGGAATGGCGGGCTGCAGCGGTTCTGGAGGGTTTCCGATGGTTGGAAAAGGGATTTGAAGGGTGGAAAACGAAGGTGGGGGTAGGGGTTACCTTGGGAGGAGTTTGGCGGCCTAGGAGTCATCACCTAGGGTTCCACGGCGTCGGCACCGGGGAGGGATCGCTGGAATCCGGAATGCTCTTCTCCAAATTCAACAATGATCTCAAATCAGCCCCCTAGCATCCTATTTATAAGAAAACACAAACTAGGGCATCTCCATCAACGGCTATGATTGGCCGGTGGGTTAGCCCTTAAAATACATCAAAATAAACTCAAAAAATATAAAGTAATATAGTTTTTTGACTCGCGGCGACGTTCCGTACGCAATCACGGAGTCCGATCGTCGATCCGGGCGCGCCAAATATGGAAAGTTGCCAAATCAGCCCCGAACGGGCCCAAAACGCGTCCTCGTCTCTGCTCCGCATCAAAAAGGAAACATAGTTTTAAGCTATAAACTTAGTGATAGCTCTTCATTTGTTGTTTGTTGGAGGCTTCATTAACATCATTATTGTCTCTATATCAGTCTTTAATCTATGATAGTGAATGAAATATATTAGAGCCTAGTTGTATAACACTGAAATTGGGGTGTCCTTTTTAATTAGTATGGATATATTAAAAATCATAACATAATTGTGGCGTCACATTTCCTTCCTATTTTGCCCACATATTAGACCAAAATCACCACTAAAAATGGGTATTTTGATCATCTGAACTAGAAACCGTGTGACCGTCTCTAGGAATATGGATATAAGAGTACTTGTTAGCAAACATTTAATATAAAATCAGTTGGAAACAAAAGCCTGTTTCAGAGAACAGTGTTGGTGGCTCCGGCAATAAAAATAAATTGTTGTTAGAAATGGGGTTCCTGCCCTTCAGTGAGAAATAAAACTGAAGATTTTGGTCTTTTTGTGTGCAACAGAGCTTGAAAATGGAGGTTTCCAAACACTTTAGTTTCTATGATGAGATGAATCAAAACACAACCGGAGCAAAAAGGACGTACGAACATAGCCTAATGTTGTTGGAAGCTTCAATAATATCATTCTCATCTCTATATTAGTCTTTAAATTCATTAGATAGTGAATGAAAAATATTCATAATTGTGGTGTCAAGTTTCTTCCTAGTTTGCCTCATTTTACATCAAAAAATATTCACAAAAAATAGGCATTTCCGGTCATCCGGAACGGTATCCTCGTGCCACCGCCGCTAGTACTTAAGATATAGGAGTACTTATAATAAATAAATAATGAAATAGCTAGTATTTTGATAATCATTCAAAAAAATTCTCGCCTTTCTTGCGAGTTCTGATTTGTTTATAAAAATGCCATCAATTGCAGTGTGACCCATACTTCGATCAATTGGATGCGCTCATCCAGATGCGAGCCTTCATATCCAACACCCACATGCAGAAGCAGTGCAAGGTCAAGAACAAAGTCTGGGCTCAGAACAAGCATTTTGCTGTCAATGCTTATAAAATAAACTCTGATCCACAAATATCATGGCAGAGGTTTACCAAAAATGGCCCCGTTGAAGTTGCCTTCACCGCTCTGTATGAATATGAAAAGAGTAATGATTTCAATTATTGAAGTTTAAGCTCCGTTTGCACGACTGCTGCGGTCATGAACACGGTGTTTATGAACTGTCGTTCGTAAACGTTCAAACCTGACCTAATGAGCTTCATTCACTTTTATCTCAAAACTAGTTTCTTTCTTGGCAGAGATCACAATTGTTGTCATGCAAACATGTATTCTATGACGGTTTACATTTTTGTCCAAACTCACCCGAGCAAAAGTTGCGCCAAACAGAGCCTAAATTGTGTCAGTTTTTTCTCACATTCAAATGCTCGCGACTTGATCGAACACGCCATGTTTTATAAATGAAACATGGGAACACAAAGTTAAGGTTGCAATTTGGGGAATTTTGTAGGTTCATTAATTGGGTCTTCACCAGAGAATTTTCGAAGTATTAAAAAATTGAAGATAGAGATTTATAATTGGAATTTCAATTATTGTGAAAACAATCAATTGAAAAAGATTATGTGCATGAATCACTCACATATTCTTTATAGAAATGTACAAAATATTATATTTTTAATTATTAAATGCAAGGTTTTATTTCAATGTTATCCTAAACAATTTAATGATTCTTATAGAATGATTAATGGTGATTAAATCCATATTTAGTTATTTCTTTAATCCATGTGATTTCTTAATTGCTATTTATAATTGCTTGTGAATCAACCTACTAATTTTTTTCTAACATATAGCATGGCATCGTATACCTACAGGTGTCCAACTAACCAAACAGTTTACAATCACTTTCAAATATTTTGAACCCTAATCTTTCTAAAGCACATTTAGATCCTCGTCCTCCAGTAAATAGTATATTCGCCGTGTATTATTTTTGAGTTTGTTGTGCATTTTCCCATTTCGAGGTATTTTTTAGTGTTGCGGAAATTAGAGGAGAACGATCGAACAAATAGAAAATCAAAACACAGAAGACACAGATTTACGTGATTTATCCCAAGATGGGCTACATGTACGTGCAGCAGCAGTCCGTTTTGCACTAGATCAAGAACAAATGCAGTTATAGAAAGTGACAGATTTTAGGATTTCAGAATAATCCAAACCCTAAAATGAAAATGAGTTTATATAACACTCTCCATCATTAAAAACCAAAAATAGACCTGATAAGTACCCCAGAAAAATTTCGCCAAGACCGCTAGTCGAGATCAACGCCAACGTCGTCTTTGGCTAGGAATCAGAGTAATATATACACTTTGCTAGTTTGAGGGCATTGTGAACTTGATAATCGTCTCTCTTTGCTCTAATTCCACAGTGAAACATATGCTCCCGCCGGTGAATGAAGCGCGTGTATTCTCGTGTCGTGTTTATTTTCTTCACTCATGAATAATGGCTACTACGATATTCTCTTGGTGTCCAGGATTTCGCTCACACAAATCAGGGGTCTATAAGCACATTACAGGCGACGAATTGGCGGCATGCCGTGAAGTTAATCGATGGGGTACGAGCGAGCAAGGCGAAGACTACTGGGTATGCTAATGCTCCACACATATTCACAACAGCTGATTGTAATCTTCTGTTAATGGTTCTTTGTGCTGTTTCAGCTTCTTGCTAATCAGTGGAATAGAGGAGGGGTGATGTATATTCTCCTCCCCCCCCCCCCCCCCCCCCCACACACACACACGCACGCCACACACAAATCTTTTAAGCTGAATTCATAACCCTGCGCAGGATGGATACTTCCAGATCTTAAGGGAGCAAACGAGTGCGGAATTGAAGAGGACGTGGTCGCCGGTATGCCTTCGGCGAAGAACCTGATACGAAATTTCGCCGATACGGACGAGGGTGCCGACGCAACTGCTTGATCTTCGCCCGATACTTTGCCGATGCATCGATTGCGGCGATCCGTACTACGATAGTAGGTGCATGTATCTTATATTTAGTGTGATGCTAGGTGATCATCAGCTTCATTTAAGGCAAATATTAGTGTGGATGCTTAGAAATCATCAGCCTTGTAGAAAATAAGTATTAGTGTTGTGCTTGATTTTATGATTATTCTCTTCAGCATTCAATTGTTCAGCTCTATTGTGATGAAATGGATATGCCATTCAATTGTTCAGCTCTATTGTGATGAAATGGATATGTTATGGGGACATTAAGGGCCTGTTTGGAATAGCTTTGGCGGATGAAAACGCTCTATTCCATCCATTATACATAGTTTTGACAGATGAAATAGATATGCTGTTTATTTATTATTTGGGACAGCTCCTTATGCGTAGCTTCTAAAATCAATTTTGATCGAGCATCATTTTAGGTTCTTTTCTGAAATCCGCCGATCCCCCACGTTCGACTCCCGTGAAATCTTATCCCCTCTCATCTTTTTTCATCCTCCATCCGGAGCTGCGCGTGATTCTCATGTGTATGGCATAAACTATGGGCTTCATACACATTTACATATGAGATGAAACAATCAACATTTCCCAAACCCCTGTAAGGCTATAACTAAATGCATGGGTGGGTCCAGGAAGTGGGTGATCCGTGTCAGAATGAGAGGGAGGGGAACTCATCGCGCGACTTTTTTGCCTTGTCGTCATGGTACAATGTTTTATCGCCGAGATAATGGGGGTAAAAATTTGATATCTCGGCTCGTTTGGCATGGCGGTGGAGGTCGTGAACATAAATTTTCCACACTGAAAAAGTCATGTTTCGCATATCTTACAAGAGCATTGTTTTAAAGCTGATGACACCGCCATGAAACTCAACTCTAAAAGGTTTCTCAAAATTAGGTAAAGCGGGTTTATGTTTCTTACGAAGTTTTTCTCGAATTATGGCAAAACTATTACATAATACATGCTTCATAGTACATGACACCTTGCTTCTCATATCTATTACTAGCACTGCTTGTGCCCTTAAAAGTGTTTGATGGCTCATGAAATCTTGAAGAAATGCGAAGTTTTAGCTTTACGCGAATATTCACAATCCCAAAATTGAGGTGTTTAAATTATTTCGCCCCAATGGCAACAAGCACACACTTTCACAAATTCATTTCTCAACATGTTTTTTTAGCTCCAATAAGTCCTCCAAGATGTGTTTATTTCATGAGTATATTCTTAAAATGTTTATTAAAGAATTTTTGTTCAACTTTGAATGCCCATGCTCTATATATGTACCAATAATAATGAGTGCAAGGGTTAAACTCACCCATAATATCAATAATATTGCAATCACAACAATCAAGTAATCAAATTTCCTTCATGTTCATTTGACTTATAGCTACAAATTGGCCTTTATATTAAAGATATTATTATTATTTTATCAAAAAGTCAAACATTAGTCAACTCCCAGCAAAGTGAAAGCGGGATTCTTGTCATCGAGCAGTCATGTAAAAATAAGGGCGTTGTTATAGACAAACCGGATTTGACTATATACAAACTTTCACTATATACAAATCAGTACAAATCAGAAATTGTTATTCGTAAATAAAATTGTTATATACAAACTAGTTCAAAAATTAAAAAAAAAATTTCTCTTTTGTAAACACCATATCATATTAAAACAAAATTAATGAATTCATTAGTTAGACATTACAACCTTTTTAAAATTCAAGATATAAATAAGGTGCATTGAAACCCAAAAATTTTATGCTGGATCTGTCATTTCTTCCAATCAAATTCATTAGATAGACATTACAAACTTTATAAAATTTAAGATATAAATAAGGAGTGCATTGAAACCCAAAAAATTTATGCGGCATTTGTCATTTCTTCCGATCAATAACATCAATAGATTAGTTCCTGCAATAAAAATAAAAAATTAGGCACGTTTGAAGTGTATCCAAATACATTAAAACATAATTTAAGCGTGCAAAAAATTCTAACCTTTTGACTTAGAAAACTTCATTATATACTATATCACATATGTTCATCTGTTGAGTTGGAGGAGGTAATCGTGAGATATATATATCTTCCCATTTGCTTGCAATCGGATTATGATATTTTCGCAATATGAGATAATATGAGGCAAATGACACCCTTCATGCATTAGTAAATGTATGAAATGGTTACCATCTATATAACTCATTGCAACTAGCTTCTGTGTAGGTGGCGGTGGGGAGCTCAATGGAAAAAATGTGAGACTCTGAATTGCTGAAATTTGGACAAAAGTAATGTTATAGCAAGAAGCTACAACAAGACCCATGTCCGGCATTGACATCCATTTATTTGGAGGTGCCGGTATCTCATTACATTGAAGAGAGCATAACAACTCTTCACATCTTTCTTTGCCAAAAGAACGCGCGGACGTGGTCTATCTGTGACTTTATCAGAACCTAAAATCGTGACAACAAAGCTGAGGCTTCTACCAATATTACGTGCCCAATCGATCAGCTCTTCTCTTGACATAAAAATTGAATTCGTTTGAAAGAACACGGTCACATCTACACAAATATTGCAACAAAATAAACGAACAAAATAACTTGTTCATAAACCAAAAAATATACAAAACTAAACAATTTTGATAGGTGACAATACCATATTCTGATTCAACAGAAAGTGTCTCTGTGTTATTCCACTCCTTAGCGACAAGTGATTGTGATTGTTCCATCTGAGAAATCAGATTAAACACAAGATGATAATAGCTCCGACAAAAAGAACACAAACATGAATGTTTGCACACACACATTTAATTAAGAACAGATAGGTTATTTACTTTCACAATAGCCACAAACAGGAATGTTTGCACACACACATTTAATTAAGAAGAGATAGGTATTTTACTTTCACAATAGCCACAAACATAAATGTTTGCACACACACATTTAATTAAGAAGAGATAGGTATTTTACTTTCACAATAGCCACAAATATGAATGTTTGCGCAGACACATTTAATTAAGAACAAATATACTAGTGAAAGCTTTGGAAGAAAGGGACAAATACTTACCTCATTTGGCCATCCAATTCACTGTTGATGGCTGAGATTCAATGTATAAAAATCAGAGCCCTTCTCTTGTACAAGTCTACAACAGTTTCCAGATTGAATCTCAACCATCCCAAGTGATTTTGATGGCTAGACTAAGGTAAGCGCATCTCTACAGTTACATATACAAAAATAAGAATGATAAACAAAATAATTATGCAAAAAGTCCAATATCGTGGCATGTTGTGCTTGAGTCAGATTACCATGAGCAGTTCTTCATCATGCTTCTTCTTCAACTGCCTCAAATGTCTATCTCTGAGGGTTGCACTCGTAGACAGACATTTGAGGCAGTAAATCAGAAGAGGGTTCCCCCTCACCACCGGTAGAGAAGAAAAAAAGACCTCATCTAGAGGAGGAAAGCCTGGTATCGGGGGAAAGAAGAAAGAACACAAAACCAATGCCAAATACCTGGGGAGATTTCTGGAAGAGGAAGGGCGTCGGGGTTGCCGTCGGAGGAACAAATCGGGCCGAAATCTCCTCGTCTGTAGCAGGAGTGCCGACGGGCTTGCCACCAAACGGGTCGCCGGCGATATTCGAGGCCGTCATTGTTGACGGAGGCGGAAAATCGTGGGAAACGGAGGGAGGAAATCGGGGGAGACGGCCGCCGAGCGGAAGCGAGACGGGAAGCGGGCTAGGGTTTGAATGAGAGAATAACTTAGTTTTAGGGTTTTAATTGGTTTGTGTATAGTATATAAAAAACACCTAAAAGTTTCAAAATATTGATTTGCATATAGCCAATGTTGGTTTGTCTATAAGAACGCCCAAAAATAAATATACAGTGATAAAACCAATTAAGAGAAATCAACTCATTGGCACATTTTAATTTATTCAATCAAACACAATGATAAATAAATACTTATAATACAAATTTATCATGACTCGCCGTGCGTCCCATAAGTCAGTGATCGAAACATCGTTCTAAGCTCGCCTCTGTCGAACATGAACTTTAGGGCAATAAAATCATATCAACTGAGCTCATGGGTAAACGTTATTTAGGATCAACTGATTCAATGGGGGCAGAATTGGAATTGACCTGAACCATTCCATTTGACCTTTCTGCCCCTATTTTTTTTGTCAGGATACCCCTCAATTCTCCTTGGCGCGACCATTCAGGCTCTAATTGAGAGGGTCGTGGCGAAAGAAAAAGTCGTGGAACTCAGCTGTGAGAAAAAAGACAATGGCAGAAGGAAAAAATGATGTAGAAATGCAACTCAGAGAAGCATGAAAATACAAAAAAAATCAACATTTTGGCCCACCATGTATCAAAAGAACATGAAAACAACCTTTTTGATACATTTTTCTCGCAACCGGGAACCAAACGCCTGCAAAACAACGATGAAGGTGAGAATAAATTTTTTGCATGGATGCCACCGTCCCAAACAGAGCCCAAGCCGATGGACTTCCAACACGTTTGAAGTTGTTACGCCTTGAATAGTTCATTGCTCCGGGTGTCGTTCATCTCAAAATGCTCCTCTCGTAGAGGGGTTGATCATGTAAAACTCGCCTTCAAAAATATGACGGGCCATTTAAAATGTGTTCATGATAGAGTCATCAGACCGCCGCCGAGAGATCACCTGTGTCACAAATGACCCAATCAGATCACCCTCAGGGACATGACACCGCACGTTCATAATACCTTCCGGGAGGGTGTTATCGCCGTTGATGCTCACTGATGAACAAGTTTCTCAAAAAAAAAAAGAATCAAAATGTCCCTTACACATGTATATTCTTCAAGTTTTAAATTACAATTTTATTTCCACTAATTAGTGTGTGAAATACAAAATCTGGAAAAAAAAATCCAAAACAGGAAATAATAGACAGGCATTTGGTTCAGCTTCTCAAGTGTGGAGCTATCGGCAGTGGGAATAATAATATAGGCACAGGAAAGGTATAATAACCCAGTATGTGGCTGCTGGTTTCAGTTGAAACTCCATATTTGCTCCAAGTTTTGCGAAAATCGGTCGAAGGCTTATTTAAGGATCTCGGCGGAGGACTTCTTTCCTCCGCCATCTTCTTCCTCATCGAGAACAAGGGATCCCGACCGTAGGAGCTCCTTAACCTTCCTGAACTCGTCATAGTGAGCTCGGCGGTGTTCTTTGAAGCTGAGCTGTCCCTTGTCCACTTCAGAATCTGATGGAAATGGAAGAGAGCAGGGATCATATGAAAACAATCAACCTCTGATTCAATTTAGGGTCATTTAGTAGAACCTCCCCTCCAATTCTGCATAGTTAGAGGGACCTGTCCTCTAACTTCTAAAATTACCAAAATCTCTGGCCAAACTTTACATTGTTAACATACATGTATTAAGAAAGTTTGTATGCTAACAGTGTCAATTTAGATGGGAGGTTTAGGTAATTTTAATAGTTAGAGGGGAGGTCCCTGTAATTATGCAAAATCGTTGGGCAATTTGCCTTGATTACACCTAAATTTTACGTACATAAAGGTAGAAAAGAGCTATGGGGAATCTGTCGAGAAAGGTTTCATCTTCTCGACAACGTTAATTTTCTCTATAGTAAGGCATCGTGATGGGGATTGGCAGCGCGGACCTGCGGCGGAGCATGATTTTTGGGCCCATTCGAGGCTAAGTGGCTCCTTGTCATATTTAGCGTTTTTGGATCGACGATCCGACTCCGCGGTTGCGTTATGCTCGTCATTTACTTACATTTTCCATATTCTGTATCGCTATATTTCATTTTATTTCATGTAAATCGGGACTACCGCATCTCCGGTCAATCATAGACGTCGATGTCGGGATGCCCTAATATTATTTTATTATAAATAGAGTTTGGGGACTGCTAGAGGTGATTGCCGAAATCAGGCAATCCCCTCACGGTGAGGAATCTGTGGGGCCCTAGGTGATGATTCCTAGGTGGTTTCCTTCATCCCCAAGCTCTTTCCCATCCCTAACCTTCATCCCCCCCCCCCAGGCCCTACTGAGCCCCTCCAACTCCTTTTACAGCAGCCACTCCACAAAACAGCTAACACTCCCACAAAAACAACGTATACAGTCACCAAACAGCAGCCTTAGCCCCTTTGCACTTCACGCTAACAGTATTTTGACACCACTACCCACTGTTTTTCCCATTCTGCACCCTGCCAAGCCCCCCCCCCCCCCCCCCCCCCCCCCCCCCCCATAACTCTTCCCAGTAATCATTACTTGCAGCAAAGCCATCCCAACGACATTCTGTTTCTGCCAAACCCCTCTAGCAGCCACTTCCATCCACATATACCTCTATCTGAGCCTCCCTACAGCATTCCCACCCTATTCCATCCACAAAGCAGCCACAGTCCCTTTTGTACAACCACCATACATCCATCTTCATCCTCCCGAGCAGCCACCAAGCACCTGTGAATCACCGGATCTCCATGCTACGGCCTCCCCATTATGAGTATTGTTTTATTGTTGTATGGTACAATTTCTTCAATTTTAATATATGATGATGTGATCTCATACTTGCTTGGATCAAAAGTATCGTAGTCGTTTGCATTTAGTTTATTTCGCGGTTTGCAAAAAATCATTCGTTGCACGCTCTTGTTTTCGCCCTCCACACGAAATAAAGCCTAAGCTTAATTTACCTAAAAGAATTATTTTGTTTTTGCTAAAATTATATGTGTGATTTAATACTTGTTTTGTTCTCTCCGTCGTGTACCGTTTGCATGCTGCATATAAGAGAACTACTTTTCTACACCTCACTTAGGGTTGCATGTTAGTCGTACACCCACGTATCAAATCCTTTCATTAGATGATGTTTAGGTTCATTGCATTCGTTGCATGATTACTTGTGTAAAATGTAATGAAAAAGTCCATTAGGAGGAGCTCGTTTATAAGTCCATGTATATTCTATTTAGTCCCACATTGTAGATGTAGAAGGCTCTCCCTATCTTTCTCTCTATATAAGTGTATGTACTCTTGTATTTACAGAATAATAAAAATCTGGGTTACTTTTCTCTCTCTTGCATTTTTCTACATGGTATCAGAGTCATCGGTCCTGTTCTAGGCAGTTAGTGTTTTTGCTAACCGCAGTCTCTCTTCCCTAACCGCCCATCGTTCTTACTCTAGGCGGTCTCTCTTCCCTAACTGCTCATCGGTCTTGCTCTAGGTGGTCTCTCTTTCCTAACCGCAAACCTTCCTTCCTAACCGCTCATGCGGTGTCCGCCTCCTACTGCGGCTTCTCATTTCTCTAACCGCTTCTCTCCTTTTCTCCACATCCTTCCCCCCTCTCCTCCCCGTCTCTCTCCATTTATAGAGGATCCTCTGGGCCCTGCTTCTTTCTTCCCGTTGTGCCCTCCTCTTTCTTTCCGCTCTTGTTGCGCGGTCTGCCTCCTGCTTGTCGTGTGGTCTGCTCGCTGCACCCTCTTCCTTTACGCTGCTTGTCGCGCGGTCTGCCCGCTGCGACCGCTCTTCCTTGCCGCTTGGTGTTCTCTAGTCGCCGCGGACTGTTTCTCCTCTACTCGCCTGTCAGTGTTTGTAGAGTAGCCGCGGTTTTCTCCTCTCTATCCGCCGCGGTCTCTTCTGTCTGCTGCTCAGTCTTACGCGGCCTTGCCGGATAGTTCGCTACGCTCTCTCTTTACTTGCCAAGTGGGCTCTATCCGACGATCGTTCCTCTAGCTGTTGCGAGCTCTTCTAGCCGCCCGTTCTCCTAGCCACTGCAAGCTCTTCTTACACGGCCTTGTCGGATAGTCCGTTGCGAGCACTTCTAGCTCTAGCCATTGCTTCCTGGATCTAGCCGATGCGGGCTCTCCTAGCCACCCGATTTCCTTCCTCTAATCTCCAGGCCTGCTTCCTGGATCTAGCCGCTGCGGGCTCTCCTAACTGCCCGGCCTCCTTCCTCTAGTCGTCAGGTCTCTCTTCTAGCCGCCCTTCTCTTGATACTATGGGCTCTACGGCAACTCCCTCCCTTCCCGCACGTGTTGCTGCCCCGCCTTCTGAAGTTCATGATGAGCTTCGAATAACCACCATCTCTCTCAGCGGGAAGGCCAATTTTATCGAATGGGTCCATTTGGTTCATCGTGTTCTACAAACCAAGGGTCTTCTCCACCATCTCACTCGGGCCAAACCTGCTGACCCTACAGATGACTGGCTCCATGATGACGATCGGGTCCAATCCTGGATGCTTAATTCCATAGACACTAAAACATACCACATGACCATGTACTATGAAACGGCCAAAAAAATGTGGGATGAGCTGCATTTTCTCTACTTCGGCAAGGACAGCTTACAACACTTGTTTGACATTATCTCTGTTCTTCAATCACTGGACCCTGGAATCACGGGTGACTTGACTTCCTTTGTTGCTAAGGCTAAAACTCTGGTAGAAGTCTGGATACAACATCAGCCCCCTTCCACAGATCTTGCTACTCAACAAGCACAGAAGGAAGCTGTTGGGATCGCTATGATGATGGCCCATGTTCCCAGTCATCTTCATAGCGTCAGGGCTCAGATTCTTTCCTCCTTCACTATGCCCTCCTTATTTGATGTTTGTTTCATGCTGCTCAAGGTTACACCACCACCCGAGGTCCTTACCAGCTTCTCTCCAGCTCTGCTCCAGCAGCCTCTTTTACCTACTCTTGTTCCTCCGTCACGTGGCTCTTCTACTCGGGGAGGTCGCTTCACGTCTCAGGATCGGGGACGTGCGGGGCGCTCTACTCTCAAGTGTATAAACTGGGGTCGGGATGGTCATCTTGAAGCCACATGTTACCGCAAGCATGGTCTGCCGCCTCAACTTACTGCTACTGCTCCTCATCACCTTGGCTTTGCTCCTATTAGGTCCTACTTGTCAACCAAGCAAGATATCAACAACCTTCGCCTACAGGTTCAGCAGCTCTAAGGCATCGTTAATCGCTCATCTGGCTCGGTTGCTTCTTTCTCCACCAAAAGTATCTCCTGTCTCTCTCATAGCACTCACTGGATCGTGGACTCCGATGCTACTCACCACATTACCTCCCAGAAGCCACCTCAGTACATGCACTATGATTATCCCAAATTCATCATTGTGGCCAATGACGACACAACTCCGGTGTCTGGAGCTGCTGACCTGCGCCTCACTCCTACTCTCTCCTTGTCCTCGGTTCTTCATATTTCGGGATCACCCTTCAATATACTCTTTGTTAGTAGGTTAGCTCGGGATCTTGATTGTTGCCTAATCTTCTCTCCTTCATTTTTTGTTGTGCTGGATCGTCGAACATGGAATATCATTGGTAAAGGACGGCTGTCGAATGGGCTTTATCTCTTGGATGTTTCCCCTACTATCCTCTTTGTGGTCCCCTCCATTGATTGGCATCGTCGTCTTGTCCATGCTCCTCTCCCGATTCTCAAGAAGGCTCTTCCTGGTGTCTCGTTGCATGAGTTTTCCTGTGAATCATGTATCATTGGCAAGCAGTATCGTGTTTCTTTTTCACCTACCTGTAATCAGAGTACCACTATGTTCTCTTTAGTACATTCTGATATCTGAGAGCCATATAAAATCCCCACTGTTTTTGGTTATCGATATTGTGTTATCTTTATTGATGATTATTCGCGTCTGACCTGGCTTTATCTACCACGTGATTGTACTGAACTGACATCTTACTTTTGTACCTTTATTACTGAGACGCGTATGCAATTCTCTGTTACCTTAAAAATACTTCGCACTGATAATGCTCATGAATATACTAGTCGAACCTTCACAAACTTATGCACTGAGTTTGGGATTGTCCATCAGACCTCATATGCTTATACCCTCCAGTAAAACGGTGTGGCCGAGCGGAAGAATCGAGATCTTCTTGATGTCACTCGATCACTTATGTTGCAAATGCAGGTGCCCACCAAATATTGGAACTTTGTTGTCTCTATTGTTTGTCATCTCATCAATCGCATGTCCTTATCCGTGCTTGACTTTGCTTCTCCGTTCAGTCTCTTGTTTCCTTCCAAGTCTCCATTTTCCCTCACTCCCCATGTCTTTGATTGTACCTGCTATGTCCACTCTCTTGGATCACCGCATGACAAACTTGCCCCTCAAGCCATGAAATGTATGCTTGTTGGCTACTCTCGCACTCAAAAAGGATATGTATGCTACTCTCCTGCGGACGAAAAAGTGTTCGTCTCCGCTGATGTCACCTTTCTTGAGGCACAACTATTCTACTCCACCTCTTCCAAACTGCCTCCACCTTCCACTACTCCTCGTCCAGCTGCCCCTGTCATGACTTTGCCACATCCACCTCCTCTTCCTCCTCCACTTCCTCCACTCCCAGTGCTAGAATTACCTCCACCACCTCCTCCTCCACTTCTCTGTGTCTATACTTGTCGCTCATCCCGGACAAATGCTCTACAACAGCTCCCTTCTACCGATGCTATCTCGTGGCTCGATAATTCGGCAACACCCTCTACGGCTCATCTAATGGCAAATTATGTCTCCCTGCATCTCATCTCTCCGCCTCTTCTCAAATTTGTCACCTCTCTCTCCATCATTTCTATTCCTCACTCTTTGTAGGAAGCTTTCCAACACTCGGGGTGGCGTGCAACCATGAACAAAGAAATGACAGCCCTATGGGCTAACTAAACTTGAGACCTAGTTCCTCTCTCTCTAGGCCAGTCTTGTGTTAGCTGCAAATGGATCTTTGTTGTCAAGCATGCTCCAGATGGCACTGTTGACCGTCTCAAAGCCCGACTGGTGGCCAGGGGTTTCACTCAACAACATGAAATTGATTACGATGAAACCCTCTCTCCGATCGTCAAGTTGAATATTGTTCGCATCTCAATCTCCCTTGTTGTGCATCGATAGTGGCCCCTACATCAGCCGGACATCAAAAATGTCTTTCTCAATGGTGATTTACAAGAGACTGTTTACATGCACCAACCACCCGGGTTTGAGACCACGGGAGAGTCTCGTGTATGTCATCTCAGGAAGTCTAGATATGGTCTCAAACAATCTCCTCGTGCTTGGTTTGACAAATTCAGTAAAGTGGTTCACGATGTTGGTCTCACACGGAGCTCTGCTGACTTCTCTCTTCACTCATCATCAACCAACGGACACTGTAATTCTCCTTGTGTATGTGGATGACATTCTAATAACAGGAGACGACACCAACGGGATCCGGAACATCAAGCAACATTTAAACTCAGCGTTTCAAGCAAAAGATCTGGGAAATCTTTGATACTTCCTTGGGCTTGAGGTTGCAAGGAGACCTGATGGACTTGTCTTATCCCAACGAAAGTACTGCACTGATCTCCTGCAAGATGCGGGCTACTCTGAATACAAACCTAAAGACACTTGTATGGATATGAATCACAAGCTGTCTGCACATGGATCTGGAACTGATCTTGTTCTGACAAATCCAGAGTACTACCGACGCTTGGAAGGGAAACTAATCTATCTTACGGTTACACGACCTGATATTTCATTCGTTGTTGGGGTTGTGAGCCGATTTATGCATGCTCCTCGAACATCTCATTTCCAAGTCGTCGAGCGGATTCTCAGATACTTGAAAACTTCTCCAGGACAAGGACTTGTTTACAAACTGTCCTCCTCTCTGTCTTTTGTTGCCCATTTTGATGTCGACTATGCAGATTCCCTTGATGATAAGCATTCCACGACTGGTTTTTACACCTACCTTGGTGGACACCTCATTACCTGGCATAGCAAGAAATAGTCAGTTGTTGCTCGCTCCTCTGCTGAGGTCGAGTACCATGCTATGACAGCAGTGGTCTCTGAGCTCGCTTGGCTTGAGGGTCTTCTCGGTGACTTGGGCCTCAAACTCTCCTCTCCGACCACTCTTCTCTGTGACAGTCAAGCAGCCATACACATTGTCAAGAATCATGTATTCCATGAGCGAACAAAGCATATTGAAGTTGACTGCCACTGCATTCGGGAAAAGTTCAATCGAAGAAATTGGAGTTAGAGCATGTCGCCGCGTCAGGGCAAGTTGCCAATATATTCACGAAAGCTCTCTCTCGGACATTATATCATCAGTTCTTATCCAAGCTTGGTGTCTACGACTTGTACGCTCCAACTTGCGGGGGAGTGCTAAAATGTAATGAAAAAGCTCATTAGGAGGAGCTCATGTATAAGCCCATGTATATTCTATTTAGTCCCACATTGTAGATGTAGAAGGCTCTGCCTATCTTTCTCTCTATACAAGTGTATGTACTCCTATATTTACAGAATAATAAAAATCTGGGTTACTTTTCTCTCTCTTGCATTTTTCTACAACTTACATTACATCTAGGATTAGGGCATCACCTGTTCACCACCTATAGATTTGTCCCGCGTCACATCGGCTCTCAAGTGCAAGTTCTAATCCATAGAAAAACATAAGCCTTTTGTGTTAGTTTTCAATTTGCTAGAGCGGAAACATCAAAATTTTGTTAACATACATGTACATAAATTTATCTTAACAATGTAAAGTTAGAGGGGAAGTTTTGATAACTTAAAAGTTAGAGGGGAGGTCTCTGTAATTAGGCAATGTCATAAGGTAGTTTTTCATAATTAAGCTCGCCAAGAAGATGCTGCCGTTCTCAACCTGTGCGTCAATCGTTTGGTCGCTAGATGGGGAAAACGAAGGTGTTGGCATCAACTGCGTTGTTTTCCCAAAATTATGTTGATGCTTAAGCATTGTTGTGGATCAACGGATGTGCAGTCGGGTATAGGGAAGAGAAAGGCGAAAAAGCATAGCGCCTCTTTGGACTAAAGGGAGCCGTGTCTGAGCAATAGCAGATGCATTAAACATGACTCTAAGTTGTTACGTGCTAACACAACATATCAAGCTCTCGTCAGAAGTGATGGTGGAGATACAAGGGAGTCATTCACAACCTGTGGAGAATGCGAGGAGGGAGCTGAGCTCAGCGTAAGGGAGAAGGGGGGACGAAGCCAAATGAGGGGAACCTTGTTCAACCCTAACCCTAATTTGAAGAGGAGATGAGGGAAACTAAGAAGGATTAAAAGGATTAATTCATTGCTTGCTTCATTATGATCCTAAGGATTCTTTAAATAAAAGTACAACGTGGCATAACCTTAATAAGTCCCAATACTTAAAATATATATTAAGATTAACACATAAAAAAAGTGGGACCATAACACACCACTCCATAGCCATCCCTCCCCTGTAAATCCTCTTTCTTGCACTGGAAATATTCCTATCCAGACCCCATCACTCCTGTCCTACAGCAGCCCCTACCTCCACACAGCGGCGGGTTTCCTCGGCGGCTCAAATTCAGTCCACCAATTCCCTTCCAGCCACCATCTGTTCAGCATTACACCCTCTAAGCCCTCTATCTCGTAGTCATTGCGAGCTCATGTCTTGATTGTTTGACTTCGATCGTTGAATTTTGTGTTTATTCTCAATCTGTGGATATCATACATTAATATTTGCGCCAGAACTTGTGATTTGCCGTTCGCTTACGCATTTATTATTTCACAATAATGCTTGTGCACACATTTTCTTGTTTTATTGTTTGGAACTTCTACTTGATTGTGATTGTGTCGTACTACTTATAATTCACGTTTCTTGCAAGCTTAGATTGTTTATACATTCAGAGTTAAGCTACACTTCGCTAGACCCATCTTGCATCTTTAAACTACTCATAGATCAAGATACTAGCGCATGGGACAAAAACACTGACACAGCTAGAACTTGGTGCTCTTATTGAAAGTCTGCAAGTGAGGGTTCGAGAATCTGTTCCAGGATCTAATTGTCACAACAAAAATATTCAAGTCAAAAAGTCACCACGAAAATATTCAAGTCAAAAAGTCACCACGAAAATATTCAAGTCAAAAAGTCACCACGAAAATATTCAAGTCAAAAAGTCACCACGAAAATATTCAAGTCAAAAAGTCACCGCCAACTCGTGGGAATATATTGCTTAATTTTCTTTTCTTTTTCATTATCACCTTTTTCAAGTAAATGTGGAGAATATGGTTTCCAAATTTTGCAATTATTCTGAACAAAATATTAGCTAGTAATTATCCAAACCTGCACTGCGAGTTAGCATACTTACAGATTGCACCGCTCTATCTTTTGAAATTAGAAAAACTTCCCATGTAAATTTATGTCATAAGTACTGTTAATTTGAATTAATATTGTATTACTCCTTTATATATATGAGGAGTCCTCGCACCTTTTCATAATGAAGCTTTTATTTCATTAATTTAACATGGTATCAGAGCCCATGCCCTAACGCGTTCTCCTTTCGCTCGTCGTTTCCGAACGACCATCACTCGACACCGTCCGTCTCACTTTCACTCGTCGTTCCCTACAACCCAGGACCCCCGACACAGCATCCTGCCCCAACTTCCGCAGATGCATAATCAGCATCGAATAGATATTGAGAGATAAGGGGAAGGCTTGTATACAAGACTGTCCAGAAGCAGTCTTCAGATATCGAAGGTGCCTGAAAATAAGATATATGTGGAGCATGCATAAACTGACTAACAACCCCAACGACAAAAGATATATCAGGTTTTGTAACTGTAAGAAAGATCAGCTTCCCCACAAGACGACGATAGTACTCTGAGTTTGGAAGCATATTAGAGTTGGAGGTATGTGTGATGAGCTTGTGGTTGACATCCATAGATGTGTCAGCGGGCATGCATTCAGAGTAGACAACATCATGAAGAAGACCAAGATAATACTTTCGTTAAGATAGGACAAGGACATTAGGACAACGTGCGACCTCGATACCGAGAAAGTATCAGAGCTTTCCCACGTCTTTGGTCTAGAATGTGGAGGACAAGTACTTCTTGATCATGTGGATGTCATTGAGATCATCGCCCGCAATCAAAATATCATTAGCATACACCAAAAGTATCATTGTCTCTGTCAGACGGTGACAGGTGAATAGAGAGAAGTCGGCCAAACTTCGAGTAAACCCAACATCATGAACAACCCGACTGAATTTATCAAATAAAGCTCGAGGAGACTGTTTGAGACCATAGAAAGATTTTAAAGGTAGCATACAAGTGACTCCACGTGGTCCCAAAGCCAGAAGGTTGTTGCAAGTAAACAATCTCAACGAGGTCGCCATTTAGTAACGCAATTTTGATATTCAATTGATGCAACCGCGAATGACGATGAATAGCCAGGGAGATTAAGACAGGCAATATTCAACTTTGCGACAGGTGAGGTCTCGTCGTAGTTGAGGCCTTGTTGCCGAGTAAAACACCGAGCCACAAGACGAGCTTTTAGATGCTCAACCGTCCCATCTGGATCATGCTTGATGGTGAAGACTCACTTACAACCCACACATGCCTAACCAGAAGGAAGAGAGGCAAGATGCAATGTTTGATTGACCCAGAGTGCACCCACTTCCTCATCCATAGTTGTCTGCCACTCCGGATGCTGAAGAGCCTCCTGCAGAGAGGTAGGGGTGGAAATAGACAACAAAGAAGTTGCAAATTTATGAAGTGTCGGAGATAGTCAATGCAATGAAACATAATTAGAAAGGGGGTGAGCGGTGGAGGACAGTGTCGATTCAGCAAACCGTGGAGCATCATCAATAGAGGGTAATTGTTGCAGAGCATCTAAATGAGGAGTACAACGAGTGTACACACGAAGAAGAGGCGGGTTGGAGGGTATGGTTGTTGATGTAGGAAGGAGAAGAGGGGAAGTAAAGGTGATAGGAATGGCAAGGCGTGGTAAGTGTAAGAGTTGCAGAAGATGTCATAGGCAAAGAAAAGGTTGTTCTTTGAGGAAGGTCACATCCGCTGATGTAACTAACTTGCGATCGACGGAAGAATAACAGACAAAATCTTTCTAAGTTCGGGAATATCCAACGAACATATATTTGCTAACTCGAAGAGCAAGCTTCTTCGTAGAGGGGCAAAGGCAGTGGACATAGCAAGCGTCATAGAAAAGGGGAGTATGGATGGAAAGAGAAGACCAAAGGGAGTCGCAAAGTTGAGACTACATGAGGGCATGTGCTTGATAAGATAGCAGGCAGTAGAGACCGCAAAATGACAATAAAGCTTGAGAACCTACATTTGAAACATAAGTGAACGAGCAATCTCAAGCAGGTGACGATTCTTGCGCTAAGCAACACTATTCTGTTGTAGTGTATAAGCATAGGAAAATTGATGGATGATACCGAACTAAGTACAAATATTTTGAAACGCGTGACTCGTATACTCACGAGTATTATTGGTCCGAAGGGCAGAGAGCTTTAATCGAGCTGGAGAACTGAGTGTGTCTCTCAGTAATAAAGGCACGAAATACACGAGTTAGTTCAGAGCGACTGCGTAGTAATACAATCAGATCATGCAAGAGTAATCATTAATATAAGTAAAAAATTGTGATAACCAGAAACATTCGTTGCTTTATAAGGTTCTCAAATATCAGAATGAACTAGATACAAAACTCTTGTCGAGGTCTGGATTCAACTTCAGCCTCCCACATTGTATCTCGCCGTCCAACATGCTTAGAAAGAAGTTGTTGACATCACCATGATGATGGTCTGTGTCCCTCCACATCTCCACAACATTTGTGCCAGTATCCTTTCTTCCTCCACCATTTCTTCCCTCTCAGATGTTGGCATCACCATGACGATTGTACAACCCCATATTCGATGAGTGGACATCATCAGATCGGCGAGTGGGGCAGTTTGGCCAGCATTCGCCCAAGGCCTAAAGAGGGGCATTCACACAACACGAGGAGGAATGGTTTGGCCCTTCGGCGAGTGCAATCTTCACCCAGCACTCGCCTAAGGATCTCGCGCATTGGCGCGCGTGGGAGACTAGCTCTCGCGAAGCTAGGCGAGTGGCCGCCCAACCAGGCACTCGCCCTTTAGAGATCTTCAAGGCGGCGAGTGTGTTGTGCTCCCAGCATTCGCCCCTTTAGCCGAGTGCTGTTCTCACAGATCATTCACCCAGCAGGGCCCAGAGGCAAATTACCTGGATGCCCTCAGAGGTCTGCATTTAGCCATTCAGAACAGCGGAGTCACGTTGTTGGCAGACCAACCTGGACTGCACATAGCTGTTTAGAACAGCGGAGGTTGGCTTTTAGCAGACCATTTTCAGAAAACTATAAATAGACCCAAGGGAGTACCTCAGAAGACATGCTTACTTGTGCCCCAATCTTCTAGCACTTTCTGAGGTATCTGTAGCCCGACATTTGGCTAGGGAGGGAAAACGCTCTAAGATCTTCCGGGTGTGTGGTGGGACCTCCACGCCGAGCCCTTGGGTCTGTCCCCTGTTCTTCTTCCTTAGTCTTTTGGCTCGCAGGAGAGAAAATCGCCATCTACGGATAGTTCTGTGACACGTTGGATCTCCCCGATATTTCCGTGACGGTCGCTCCGGCTCTTCTCCAACAATCTCTTGCAAATCAAGAATCCCTCATTCGGCTTGCGGGAATCACATCGGCTCAGAATCGTCCTAAGTGTACTTACTATGGACGGGATGACTATCTTGTGTCCACTTGTTATCGTAAGCATGGTGTCCCACCACAGCAACATGCCTCCATTACAGTCGATGCTCCTTCCACCACCCTCACAGACATTGATAACTTGCACACTCGGCTCCAACATCTTCAGGGCTTGATTAGTCATTCTTCTGGCTCTGTTGCATCTATATCCAATGAAGGTATCTCTTATTTTTCTCGTAGTCCAACTTGAATTATGGACTCCGGGACCATATATCATATTACTCTGCTGAAGCTTCCTCAGTACTTGGTCTCTACTTGTCCTAAGTTCATCACGGTGGGCAATGACGACGTTTACTCCAAACGCGGGCGACAAAACGCCGCGCCAAATGAAGCCTTAATCTTCTTTCAATTATTTGTCTCGCTCAAGACCTTAATTGCTCTTTAACTTTTTTATTTCTCTTATTTTGTTGTGCATGATCGGCAGACAAATAATATCATTGGTAGATGGCGATTTTCTAACGGGCTCTATGCTCAGGACGTTTCTCCCACGCCTTTCTCCTCTATTATTTCCGTTGATTGGCATTGGTGTCTCGGGCATGCTCCTCACCTAATTCTCAAGAAAGCTCTTCTCGATCTATCTCTCACCGACTTCACCAGCGAGTACTTGTTGCAGTGTTAATATGGAGGACTCACCGCAACGCCCTCTCCGGAGCTTGATCGCTCTTATTTCTTTCTCTCACTACATCTAAGATTTGAAAGTCATAACCCTTGATGTGAGCATTAGATTTTTGCATATAATACCTTTTTATAATTGGCAAGAAATAATCTATCCACTATAAATCATGATAAAATTTCACCTATAAACACATTGATAAATCTCTATAAACAGTTATAGAAAAATACATAGAGAAATACCATCACTTAACATCGTTCTTCTTTTCCCTCTTATTATATTTGGAGCAACACTTCTTTTGCTTTCGCAACAAAGGGGGTCAGGTCACCATCCACACCTGGTTCAAGAGACAAAAGGTCCGTAAAGATGTCGAGCATGTGTTGCAGATTGTCTTTTCCAAGATATAGGGAGTGAAGTTCATCTCACATGGCTTTCACAATCTCATGAAATATGGTCATACAATATGGTTCACTGTCCATAAAATTCAGAATCCAAAATTAAGCATGCCCGTCATCGCGGAGCCATTCCTCAGTGGGCGCAGTAGGTTGTGGCTTAGTAAGATGATAAAGAAGCCATTTGGTTTGTAGAACACGATGCACCGAGTGTGCTCACTTGACAAAATTCTTTCGGCCACTAAAAGAGATGATGGTAATCTGGAGCTCGTCTCAAATTTCAGGGAGAGTAGTCGTGACGCAGGCCGGAAGGAACGGGGCATCATTCAATTCCATGACCGGCAAAGATTAGAGGAGAAACCGCGAGGGCTAGAGGCAGCAGGCTGAGGTGCAGGCACTGGGAAAAAAAGGCTACAGAGGAGAGTAATTGCGGTCATGGCGAGCACTGGAAAGAAGCCACAAAGGAGACTATTTGCGGCCATGGCGAGCTCCGGAAAGAAGACGCAAAGGAGAGTATTTGTGGTCATGGCGAGCACCGGAAAGAAGACGCAAAGGAGAGTAGAAGCGATCACGATGAGCTCTGGAATGAAACCGCAGAGGAGAGAACGCAGTGTGTGCTGGCACGGAGGGCACGAAAGAGGAGTCCGCATGGGGAAGAAGTTGTGGGCTCAGCAGAGGAGGCCGCATCGAGGAGTTTTCCAGGCACAACGAATACGCATAGCTCGGAAGACGAGTTCGCAGAAGGAAGAAAGTGCAAGCTCAGCAGAGGAGGCCATAGCGAGGTCCCTGCGAGGTTCAGGTGCGGTCTCTGAAGGGAGGTGATTACGGGAGGAATTGTCAGATACTGTGGTCACAAGCAGTGGTCTCAGCGAGCACAGAGCAAGAGGGCGCAGAGGCAGGTCCCAACAGAAACAGGAGTCGGCCTATAAAATAAGCAGAAGGTTGGAGGAACCACACAAAAGGGAGCAGGAGGTTCAGAGCTGCGGATTTAAGAGGAAGTTGGCGGGAGCTACGGACACAAGTGGCGAGCTTGGGCTCAAACAGGGCCAATGTATGAGTTTTTGTACAAGTTATCTTAACAACTTCCAGTTAAATAGTTCTGTTTTTTTGGATTCAGCAATCGGTGCTGCACTTTGGCAGCCTACAGGACAGCACAAATCAGACTGCTAGAGTGCAATTTTCTTGAAAATCAAAATCATTTACTTCACATGACAAGCGGCATGCAGCTCTTTTTTTTCCTTTTCCACGGCTGAGCGTCCCGAGGACAGAGCGTCGTTAAACAGGATCCAGTTTTTTATGACAAATGTCGACAATGAAACAGTTACCTTTCCGAAATAAATTTTTCTATAAATTACCAAAACATTTTTATGTAGCCACAAACGGATTGCCAACCGCACTCTGTTTATTATTTTTGTTTTTGAGCTTTGACTTCCAAATAATTTGCCTGGTGTGGTGCTCTATGCAATAATCTCTGAATTAAGTCAATGATGGGACTGCAGGTGGGATTCCATCCATGCCTGTGTCTCGAAGTCGACGTTCTCCGGCGAACCTGCAAGAAAAGCACTGCTGTCCGTTGCGTAAGTGATCGCAGACATTCAAAAACATTAGTTGAACTCCACGAGAATGGACAATAAATGCAGTTCATATAAATATATACATAAAATGATTTTCTGCTACATATTAATAAAGTTGTGGGATAAATTATGTAGCACGGCGATGGAAACGGGATACGATACGAAACGGATACGGGAAACGTGATTTTTAAAAAAATTAGGATACGGGAAACATTTTTAATTATTTTTAATTATTTTAATATAAGTATTAATTAATATAAGAATAAAACAACTAACAAACTATTTGTATATATTTTGAATTGTAACGAAAAAAAATAATAAAACTATATTATATATCATTGACAATTCATATAATGCTATAAATAACATTCAAGAAAACAAGCAGCATAAAGAACAATCTATCACATGTCCACATCAATACATCATTACATCAATTGAGAGCATTGTTTTGTTACATTCACATGCAAAATATCAATGTTTAGTGTTAGCAATTATCATAAAAACATTAAGGATTTCTCTATGTAAGTGATTTTTCCACTATAGCATATAATATCTACTATGCACTACTTGAAAGCATCATGGATATTTACTCTACTTAATAGCCATCAAGGGCTAGTTAGTTTAAACCTAGTTTCTTGAACATTGAAAAGGGATTTCAGGCTTCTAACATGATGCATTATCCTCTTAAAATTAGAAGACCTGATGCAATGTTTTTAGGAAAATATTGGATATTAATATGATGCAAAAAGAAGAACCAGGAGAAGAAGAAGAAGCAGGAGAAGGAGGAGAAGAAGGAGAAGCAGGAAAAGAAGGAGGAGGAGAAGCAAGAGGAGGAGAAGAAGAAGAAGAAGCGGGAGGAGGAGAAGAAGGAGGAGGAGGAGGAGAAGAAGAAGCGGGAGGAGAAGAAGAAGAAGGAGGAGGAGGAGGAGAAGAAAAAGGAGAAGAAGAAGCATGAGAAGAAGAAGATGAAGCAGAAGAAGAAGAAGGAGGAGGAGAATAAGGAGGAGAAGAAGGAGAAGCAGGAAAAGAAAAAGAAGAAGAAGAAGGAGGAGAAGCAGAAGAAGAAGAAGAAGGAGGAGAAGCAGGAGAAGAAGAAGAAGCAGGATGAGGAGAAGGAGGAGGAGGAGGAGAAGAAGGAGAAGAAGGAGAAGAAGTAGAAGGAGAAGAAGAAGAAGCAGGAGAAGGAGGAGGAGGAGGAGGAGAAGTAGCAGGAGGAGGAGAAGAAGAAGAAGAAGAAGAAGAAGAAGTAGGAGAAGAAGGAGTACCTGCGGGATCGGCGGAATCGGGAGCGGAACGCCGGCGGGATCGGGAGCGGAACAGGAAAACCTAATGCGTAAAATGAAATACGCGAGCTCTATATCTCACGGAATCGTGTAACCCTCTTGCGGGATACGCGATTCCGAAATATATATATATATATATATATTTTAAATGTGTTTCCTGGAGTTTTGGAAACGCGTTTCCGCGCATTTACGGGCGTTTCCCGTACCCGATACGCGTTCGAGTCGATACGTAGACCATTTTTAAGTATCTGTGCTTTGGGATAATAAGAAGAATGGTATTATGGTTTTTCCCAATGACCATTAATTTAATTTTTACTAAAAAATAGGTAATTTCAAACGACTCGAAATCGGTTCGAACTTGCCCAAAATCAAATGAACTTTGATCGAAATCGACTCGATATCACCCCTAACTCTCTTTGGCTATATCAGTGGCTCCACCAGCGAACCAGACAAGAACTTTACAAGTTGGCCTCAATGGGAATCTGAAAACCCTCTTATTATGTCATCATACATGAATTCCATGCCCGAGTCCATTGCTCGAAATCACCTTTTTCTAGACACTACTGCTAACATATGAAAACGTGACGAGTCTAGGGGAATGCTCCATAGATATACCAATTATGCTGCAAGATATTTCTTCTATAATAGGGTGATCGCTCTCCATCCGCCTACTATCTTGAGTTTACTCAACTGTATTAAAAATACGACTGTTTTGACTCTTTTTTCATGATTTGCAATGCATATGAGCTCTTGATCAAGGCTCACAAGATAATAATCGTGTACTTGAGTTCTTACATGAGTTGCATAGAGATTTTGATTAGATTACCGTCCAAATTTTGGGACATGTTCCTATCCCTTCACTTCCTGAAGTTTATAACATTGTACAATAAGAATTTGATCGCAAGTAGTCTTGGAACACCACTATTGTTATTGAAGGATCGGCATTAGTGGTTCATTAACCCAATTTTGGAGGTTGCTTTTCTTGTGATTTCAAGCCTCGTCATACTCGATATACAAGCTTCAACTTACATGGCTTTCCTCCTCCTAGCGGGGGATCTGCATCACGTGGTGGTCGTGGCGGTGGTAGAACTCCAGGGAGAAACTATCCATCATATCACTCAACTCATTTGACTAGGGTTTTCTAATGCAGTTCTCCTAGAAATTTTTGCCCTCCTCCTCAATCGTCTCCCTTTACTACTAAAGGGATATAAGCTCTTCATCGGTTGATGTATTATGGTCTTACTTCCGAGACTCCCACCGCCTCCACTTCCTCGTCTGCTTTTGCTCATACAAGTATATTGGGTGCCCACTCTGGTACGACTTACCCTTCTCCACATTGAATTATAGACTCGGAAGCCACTGATCACATGACTAGATCAGCTTCAGGTTGTGTCTGATCCTTCTCTTTCTATAAGTGATAATGTGAGCATTGCTGATGGTTCTTTCTCCTCCATTGCTGGAAAAGAATCTATCAATTGTTACTTTCTTAGTCTGTCTTCGGTACTTCATCTTCCAAATTTTACCTGTAGCTTCATTTGACTAATTATCTTCAATGCTCAATTACCTTTTTCCCGTTTTTGTGTCTTTCAGGATCTGAAGATGGGGACGGTGAATAGCTCTGAAGCATATAGGATGGCATGTGTGTGTTCGACTCTTCAAGTGGATCTCCATCTCTGTAGATCTTGTTACCAATAAAACCTCTCTACGAGCGCAAGCAAGAGAGAACACTCAATGTGGAGAGAAAACTCGAGCAAATAAAACTGAATTGCATGAAAATGTGAATACAAACTCGGGAGTCAAGCTCCTGCCTAGCACTCGGGGGTTGGGTCCTCCAAAGCAACTGTTCTCTCCAAGGAGAACCCAAAACCAAACGATCAAAAGATCTTCAACAATCTTACCCCTCTATATAAATGAGGGAAGGCATGTTTAATACATCATACTTAAATAATATAATTAATTTACTTACTATTAATTAATAATACTAACTGATATCAAGTAATTACAGACAACATAGATTTTCATTCAACATAGATTCCATATGCGCTGACATGACTCCTGCGGGGAGTAAGGTGGAGAACTCGGGAGGATATATTGTCGTAACATTATTTCGCCCTTGAAATTTGACCTTGACCACAAGGTCAAGGTTCGAATATTTGTTCGGATTTTTAAGAATGTTGATAGCCTATATAAGTTGTAAAGTTGTCGAGAGGTAGCGGTGGGGAAGAGAGATAGTGCGTGTTAGAAAATGGTAGAAAAGAGGTGGATATAGCAGTGGATGAAAGTGGAAGGCTCAAAGAAAAGGATACTAATGAAGGTGGGAAGGATGGCGTGGCGGAAAGGGTGGGTGCAAGTAAATGAATGTGAAAATAGGTAATGGAGGCATGTGCAAAATAAAGCAAAAAAATGGCAGCACATGTCAAATCCGAGAGGAGAAAAAATGGAAAAGAAGGGAGGATGGGGCACAGACGCATGGTAGTAGCTAGTAGGTGTTGCGGGCTCCAAGAGATGTAAATAAAGGTGCAGAATAGGGTGTCTGAGCTGCAACGGATAAGACAGGAGGGGCCTCGTGGGTCCTGGGAAACGAAGGAACTTGGAAGGGGGAGAATAAGAGTGGAGCATAAAAATGGAAGAGATGAGGCGCGGGTAAAATAATCAGGCCAAAGGTGCGTGGTTGTGGTGGCACCTGCAGAAGCACATGGAAGGAAGAGCTGAGCAGACCTTATGGAAGAAACAATGCTCGAAGGGTCGTGTTTCGTTGATGCTGGTATCATGACTGAGAAAAGCTGGAGGCATCGACTGTTAGCTTCGTGGGGGGCGGAAAGCGTCTAGGAGATGTGATATATGTTGTCGGACCGGGATTCACTTGTTGCGGAAGGGGATGTCGTCGGTGGGGGGTTAGCAAGTATTCCCAAACTTTGTGTGATGTTGCGAAGGAGGGCCATAATTTCATTATAGTGGGTGGTGTTCTGATTGAAGAAGTCGTGGAGGGAGGCCCTAGTACCGGGCGACTAAAAGGGCAGAGGGCGGCAGGTTAGACCATTAAAACTTTTCTACAAGCGCAAGCGAAAGAGAACAAGCAATGCAGATCAAAAGTCAAGAGGTAATGTTTAAGGAAATATCTGTTTTTTTTTGGGGGGGGGATCATGCGTGGAACTTAACATACCCCTCACACAGAAAAAAGACCATCGGTTGTAAGTGAGTGTTCACCATGAGACAAAAGTCTGAAAGCTCGGTGGAACGTTTCAAAGAGAGATTAGTGGCAAGGGGATATACTCAAACCATGTCGATCAATTATCAAGAAACTTGTGCACATGTAACAAAAATGAACTCTATAAGACTTTTGTTATCTTGTGATGCGTGTAAGCAATGAGATCTTACCCAATTGGTCGTGAATAATGCATTCCTTCATGGAAACTTAGAAGAAGAGGTGTATATATGTCCCTCCTCCTAGTTTTTCTCCTCATGGTTCTGAACGAAAAGTGTGCAAACAAAGCTCTCTACGACCAACAGCAATCTTTCAGGGCTTGGTTTGGTTGTTTTTAAAAAATCATGATCTCTCTTGAATACAAACAAAGTCATGTCACCCATACTTCATTTATCAAATAGAGGGGCAACATGTTAACGGCTCTCATTGTCTATGTTGATGACATCGTCATAATTGGCGATGATGTTGGGGAGGTGAAAGTTTTAAAGGGGAATCTGGTGAAGGAGATTGAAGTAAAAGATCTAAGAAAACCTAAGTATTTTTTGGGGATTGAAGTTGCTCGATCAAGTAAAACCAACTTATATCGGTCTTGTTAGAAAGGCCTACTTTAGGGCCCATCTAGGGGCCCATTCTTCTCTCTTCTCTCTCTATTTGTATTAGTCCCACATCTTGGTTGGGATTTCTCTTTTTCCTCTTCTCCTATATAAATGTATTCATACTTGTAATTGATAATTCAAGAAGTATATACAAGGTTTGGAGTTTTCTCTACATGGTATCAGAGGCAGGTTCCGTTTCCTGCGGCTTCTGATTTCTATCTGCGCGAACTGCGGTTTCCGAGGCCTGTTCCTTTCTGTCAGCGCCGGCCTGCACTCTCTTCTCTCCACTCCCTCTCCTTCCGTGGATCCACTCTTCTGGTCCTTTTATAACCCTCTCTCTCTCCGGTCTGTGGGGTCCACTGTTTCCCACAGTCCGCTGCGGCCTCCTTCTGACCGCTGCGAGCTAGGCGAACTCGCTCCCTAGCTCGGCGGTCTGCGGTTTCCTTTTTTTCTGACCGCCCAGCCCGCCCTCCTTCCTGTCCGCAGCTTGCTCTGCGGTCTCCCTCCTACCCGCCTCATTCCGGTCTGCGGCTCTATCCGCTCCGGTTGCGGCCTCCCTTCTCTTATCCGCATAGCTTCTGCGGACTGCCCTTTTTCTTCCCGCTTCTCTTCTTCTCCTCCGTGGTTCCACCCTCCTCAGGCTTCTTATAGCCATCTTCTCCTCTGAACTGTGGGGACCACCTCCTTATCCGCTGCGGACTCTCATCCTGTTCGCTGCGAGCTCTTATTCTTGCTGCCTCGCGCTCCTCTACTCTTGACCGCTACAGTCTCCTTGCTGCTGGAGTTCTTCAACCTCGCGGTCTACTCTTCTCCGCGGCGGACTCTCCTTTCTGTCTACTCGCTGCGGTCTCTCTTCCTGTCCGCCACGGGCTCTTCCTCTTCTTCTTTGGGTTGTTTTACTCGCGGTCTCGTCTGCTGACCACTCGAGATCCTAGCTCGCAGTATCTTGCTTCCCCCTGTGCCCCTTCCTTACCGGTGTGAGTTCTCCGCTCTACCTCTATCCGCGGCTGTCCACCTGACCGTGCGGGCTTCCCTTTTCCGCATTTTGGTCGCGATCTGCCTAATCGCTGGTCTGACCGCGCGGACTGCTTCTTCTCGCTGCGGTCTGGTCCTTCCCGCTGCGGCCTGGTTCTTGCTGTCGCCGGCTTCTCCTTGTTGCGGCCTGGTCATTCTCTATCCGACCGATCTGGTTCCTTCTTCGCCAAGTGTTGGCTTCTATTGCGGTCTTCTCCTAACCGCGCATCCGCCTTGTTACTAGCCGCTGCGGGCTCTATTCTTCCCGCGCTGGTCGTGGCAGTTTTTTGCCGCTGGTGCGTTGTCACCGTGACCGTTGCGGACTATTCCTTGCATAATGATCAGCTGTCCTCCGGGCTCCGTGATGTCTGTTTCCGATGGTGGTACCTCCTGCCTTGCTCACAGCTCATCCTGGATTTTGGATTCCGGGGCCTCTCTCCACATTACATCACGGAAACCACCACAATATTTGAACTTCGTGCATACCCAGTTCATTACTGTTGCTAGTGGGGACACACTTCCCGTCTCTGGTGCGGCCAATATTAACCTCACTCCCTCCATTACTCTTCGCTCTGCTCTTCATGTTCCGGGCTCTCCATTCAACCTTCTCTCTATTGGTCGACTCACTGCTGACCTCGATTGTTCTGTTATTTTTTCTTCTAACTCGTGTGTTGTGCAGGATCGCAAGACGCAAACCATCATTGGAATAGGACATTTGTCAAATGGTCTCTATATCCTTAATCCGTCTCCCCCAACCGTGATGTCATCTATTAGCTCAGTTGACTGGCATCGACGTCTGGGTCATGCTCCTCTGAACATCCTCAAAAAAACTCTCCCAGACGTGTCCTTCCACGAGTTCACGTGTAAGTCCTGTATCTATGGGAAACATCATCGCTCTACGTTCTCACCACATGCTTCTCGGCGTACTGCTCCCTTTGATCTTGTTCACTCCGATATTTGGGGCTCTTACAAAATTACAAGTATTTTTGGATACCATTACTTTGTCACCTTTGTCGATGACTACTCCCGGGTGGCCTGGCTGTATCTCCTTCGTGATCGCTCTGAATTGCCCGGTGTATTCCGCACCTTTTTCATTGAAACTCGCAACCAGTTCTCCATCACCATCAAAACCCTCCGCACTGATAATGCCCGTGAATACACTAGTCATAACTTCTCTCACCTCTGTGCGGAGTTTGGGATCATCCATCAGACCTCCTGTGTCTATACCCCCTAACAAAATGGCGTTGCTGAACGCAAGAATCGACACCTGCTCGAGGTCACCCGCTCTCTTATGATTCAGATGAATGTTCCAAAACAGTATTGGAATTTTGCGGTTTCAAGCGCTTGCACTCTTATTAACCGCATGCCTTCATATATCCTCAATTTTGCGGTCCCCTTCAATCTCCTTTTTCCCTCCCAACCTCCATTCTCCATCACCCCACGCGTGTTTGGCTGCGTATGTTTTGTTCATCATCTTGGTCCGTCTACTGACAAACTTGCCCCTCGTGCCACTAAATATATGTTTGTGGGCTATTCTCGAACTCAGAAGGGCTACGTTTGTTTTTCTCCCACGGATCGCAAGGTGGTTACTTCTGCTGATGTCACCTTCCTCGAAGATCAGCCGTATTACTCTCAACCTATTGACCCTTCTCTTCCGCAACCCCTCCCGCGACCTGTTATCCCCGTAACTTCCTCCATTCCACCTCTACTTCCCCCACCCATCCCACCTAAATCACCTGCACCTCCAGTCATTCGTGTGTACACTCGACGTCCTCCCTCGTCTACTACCCTACGAGAGCTACCCCGCTCCAATGATGCTTTGCAACCTGCGGATCCGACAACTACTTCCACTGCCTACTCAATGGCCAACTTTGTCTCTCTTCACCGCCTCTCTCCGGAACTCCGTCAGAGTGCTCTCTCTCTATCCTCTATCTCCACCCCTAATTCTGTTCAGGAGGCTCTTCACCACCCCGGATGGCGGGCGGCCATGGAAGATGAAATGAGGGCTCTCTGGGCTAACCGAACTTGGGATCTGGTTCATCTTCCTGCAGGTCAATCCCGTGTTAGCTGCAAGTGGATCTTTGTTATTAAACATGCGGCGGATGGCACCGTTGAGCGTCTAAAGGCCCGGCTCGTGGCCCGGGGTTTTACTCAGCAACATGGCCTTGATTATGAGGAAACCTTTTCTCCGGTGACAAAATTGAACACGGTCCGCGTCCTTCTCTCCCTGGCTGTTCATCGTCATTGGTCTCTTTATCAGCTGGATATTAAGAACGCGTTTCTCAACGGAGATCTGTCTCCTCCCGGGTTTGAGACCACGGGGGAGTCTCGGGTCTGTCATCTTCGGAAATCTATTTATGGTCTCAAACAGTCCCCGCGCGCTTGGTTTGAAAAATTCAGCAAGATTGTATGTGATAGTGGCTTTATTCGAAGCTCGGCTGATTTTTCTCTCTTCACCCGACACCGGTCAACCGGAACTGTGATCCTACTTGTCTATGTTGACGATATCCTCATTACCGGCGACGATATTACAGGGATACAACATATCAAGAAGCAGTTAAACTCCATTTTTCAGACCAAAGATCTTGGCAACCTTCGGTATTTCCTTGGACTTGAGGTTGCACGACGCCATGATGGTCTTGTGTTAACCCAACGGATGTATTGTATGGACCTCCTTCATGATGCCGGTTATTCTGGATGCAAACCTGCGGATACTCCTATGGATGCAAATCACAAACTCTCAGCCCACAGCTCTGACTCCGACAAGCTCCTTACAAATCCAGAATACTATAGACGCTTGGTTGGGAAGCTGATCTACCTTACGGTCACTCGACCAGATATCTCTTTTGCTGTGGGAGTCGTAAGTCGTTTTATGCATGCTCCTCGGACATCTCACCTTCAAACTGTCGAGCGCATTCTTCGATATCTCAAGATCGCTCCAGGACAAGGGCTTGTGTACAAGCCATCCACATCTCTATCCCTTGTCGCGTACTCTGACGCTGACTATGCCGGGTCCATTGATGATAGGCGTTCCACAATAGGTTTTTGTACCTACTTCGGTGGACATCTCATAACCTGGCGTAGTAAGAAACAGAATGTGGTTGCTCGCTCTTCTGCTGAAGCTGAGTACCGCGCTATGGCTGTTGTTGTTTCCGAGTTAACTTGGCTTGAGAGCCTTCTGAGAGACTTGGGTGTTCGTCTCTCATCTCCAGCGACCCTATTTTGTGACAGGCAAGTGGCAATCCATATTGCCAAGAATCCAGTCTTTCACGAACGCACAAAGCATATTGAAGTTGACTGTCACTTTATCCGAGAAAAGGTACAGGAAAAGAAGATAGATTTGGAGCATGTTCCTGCTGCAAGCCAAGTTGCTGACATCCTGACAAAAGCTCTCTCCCGGCCACTATACTACCAGTTTTTATCCAATCTTGGTGCCTATGACTTGTACGCTCCAGCTTGCGGGGGAGTGTTAGAAAGGCCTACTTTAGGGCCCATCTAGGGGCCCATTCTTCTCTCTTCTCTCTCTATTTGTATTAGTCCCACATCTTGATTTGGGATTTCTCTCTTTCCTCTTCTCCTATATAAATGTATTCATACTTGTAATTGATAATTCAAGAAGTATATACAAGGTTTGGAGTTTTCTCTACAGGTCTCAACCCCGGATGAAAAATAGTAAGGGTTGTGTTAGGTAGACGATCAACGTAAAATTTAGTCAGCCTTATAAATATGGATCATTTGAGAAATTAAGCAAAAGCTAGATTGTTCCCCCTAAAGAACGCATCGCATGGTCCGAATGCAGCGTCTTGGTAAGGACCGCTACATCTCCAGGACTTGGGTGTAGTGTTAAATATGCAAGAGTACTCGTCGTATAGTCTGAATGCGGCGTCTTAGTAAGGACCATTGAACCTCCAAGGGGACTTGGTTGTAGTGTTAAATAGGTAAAAATCCAGATATATTAGACGTCCTAGGGAAGTATGTCGTAGGATTTGTCACCGACTTAGGTTTGGATGTTGGAATATATGTACGCTAACGAGAAAAATGATGGAAGTAGTGGATACGATGATTAGGAGAATGATAAATATTTTATGTCTGCAAGAGACTAGATGAGTGATGCAGTGGTAAGACAAACACAGTGGACTTGCTAAATGTAGCCTAAGATAAGATGCAGAGAAGTGCTAGTGCAGAGAGCGGTTCGCTCAAATTACAACAAGTAATTAATATTATGTAAATTAACAGAGACGCACGCTTACAAATAATTAAACAAGGGAACAAGCATCAACTGTAATTCACTAGAGACGCAAATAATTAAGCATATACAGAAGGGGCCCTGCAAGTCATATGGTGGGCAATACTAATAGCAATGAAACAAAATCCAACACATAGTACAGGTGCCAAATAATCAACTAATTAAGGAACAATAATTGTTACTACGATTCATACGTGTAAGCGGCGGCGGCGGCGGGTGTTGGGGGGCTGCTGTGGCGATTGACTAGCGGCAGTAGGGAAAGAGGGAGGGGGCAGGATGGGGGCTTTGAGGAGTTTGTTGGATGGGGAATGTGAGGTTTACTGGATGGGGGAAAGGTGGAGGTTTGCTGGATGGGGAATGTGAGGAGGTTGGCTAGGGTACGGAGGAGAGGTGGAGGTGGAGGCTGGAGGTGGCTGGACACCGGGGAAGCAGAGGCTAGAAGTGGTGGATCTGGGCGGGATTTGGATGGCGGCGATTTTGGGTTGAGTGAGGTCGACGTGAGGAGGGGCGGCGAGGAGTCTGGGCTGTACGAGAAAGAGAGAGGAAGCTGACGGTTTGGGATGGCGCTGGGAAGAGGGAAGGAGGAAGGCAGAGGGGAAGGCGGAGGGTTTACCGGAAATGGGGAAGAGGGAGGAGGCGGGCTCGCCGGCGTCGCACCAGACACAGTGGGAAGAAGGAATCGCTCCTTCTCGACCGAGCGGTTGTCGAGCTTCTGCTGCAAACCTTTGATACCCCTCCCAACAGAACCACCGGGTTTTATAACCCTAGGGGGTGAACCGGTGCATCCCTCACTGAACTAGCAAACACCTTTACACAATACAAAAATAAATAAAACTACCCCGATCGGACGGCTCACAATGTTTGGGCCGATCGGGGGCTAAATACACATCCAAACAAAAAACACAAAACATGAAAGTGACTGGAATCGAGCATCCGGGCGCGATCATGGACTCTGATCGCCCGTCCGGGCAGCGGATCGCCGCTTCCTGCGGGCGTACACGCGAGTGGGTCGTGGCGCGCCATCAACTCCCCCGGGCTTAAAAGCACTCAACTCTGATGAGTGTGCGTGGTCGTAGTAGTTGCGGAGCCACGGGGAGAGTCTCAAGCTCCTCTGGGGAGATCCAAGTAGCATCGTACAGAGACTGGCCGCTCCAACGGACAAGATAGCGTAGGGTATCTTGCCCGCCCGCGGCGTGGAAGTCATGTCCAACGATCTGAAGCACGTCGTCTGTAGAAGCAGGTGGTACCAATATGTCTCCGTCTGGCACTAATGTATCTCCGTCTGGCAATGATGTATCTCAGTCTGGCGATGATATCAGTGGAACCGCTGATAGTGCAAGCCCATCTGCATGACGCGACGCCGCAGGGAATAACAAAGAGGGACAAGTAGGGGCAACAAGAGGAGAAGGCTCAGGAGGTGGAGATATGGCAGATGAGGGTTCGGGTGGCAGTGTGGGGAGTGGGTCCACGTACGCATGCTCCTCGTAGTAAGGAGTCAAATCCTCTACATTGAATACTCGGCTGATGCCCATACCATGAGGGATATCTACCTCATATGCATTCGTACTAATCCACCGTACAACTGTATAAGAGTCCATTCTACGTGCGCTTCATTTTTTTTGCTGGCCCTTGTGGGGCCCTCTCAAAACGAATGCGAACCAATACTTGTTCTTCTGTCTCAAAGATTTGCTCCCGTCTGTGTTGATCTGCTTGATTCTTATAATAATCATTACTAGCTGCAATTTTTTTACGGACCGACTCATGTAATGCATGCACATGCTGGATGAAAGACTCAGCTGACTCGCTAGGTCTGGGTCCTAGGGGAATATCCACCAAATCAACTGGTTTCCTAGGCTCATACCCTAAGATGATGTGAAATAGACTCAAGCCTGTGGTCCTATTGACTGAGTTATTGTATGCAAATTCGGCTATGGGAAGGACAGAATCCCAGGTCGACGGACTATTCCCAACTAGGCAGCGAAGAAGAGTCCCAAGACTACGGTTAACCACTTTCGATTGTCCATCCGTCTGCGGGTGGTAGGCAGAGGAAAACTTCAGCGTCGTACCCGTCTTTTTCCATAGAGTCTTCCAGAAATAGCTCATGAATCGTACGTCGCGATCAAAGACTATAGAGGTGGGGAGACCATGATATTTAAATACTTCCCTAAAGAATAACGCTGCCGCGTGGGAGGCGTTAGCGGTCTTTCGGCAAGAAATGAAATGTGCCATCTTGGAGAAGCGATCAACCACAACAAATATCGAGTCTAGCTTCCTCAGAGTGCGAGGGAGCCCGAGAACAAAATCCATACTAATATCAGACCAGGGCCTCTCAGGGATGGGAAGTGGGGTGTATAGGCTTGTGGGCTGGCGAGATCCCTTTGCCAGCTGGCAAACTCCACAATGCCTCACTACCCTGGTGACGTCTTTCTTTAGGCCGGGCCAGAAGAAACGATCCTCTACCAATGCAATCGTCTTATCCATACCAAAGTGCCCCGCAGCTCCGCCTGCGTGTAACTCCCAGATAAGGAAATCTCGGAGGGATGATTGTGGAATGCAAAGGCAAGAGCCCATAAATAGATACCCGTCAGAAATCGAGTAGCCCTCTCGCAGATCGGGAGGGTCCCTCGATAGTGTTGTGTAGACGTCCCCAAAATCTGGGCACTCAGGATAGGCATAGACTAACTGATCGAATCCCATGACTCGGGTACGCATGGTGTGGAGGATGCTAACTCGGCGACTCAAGGCGTCTGCAGGTTTGTTCTCAACACCTGCTCGGTGCTTCAGAACATAGTGAAACTCCTGCATGTACTCCACCCATTTGGCGTGACGATGACCCAATTTCTTCTGGGAGTCGAGATATCTCAGGGCCTGATGATCTGAGTATAGAATGAACTCCTTGTGCAGGAGATAATGTCGCCAGTATCACAGTGCTTGCACAATGGCATAGAACTCCCGGTCATGATTAGAATATTTTTGACGGGCCTCGTTCAACTTCTCGATAAAGTAGGCCACTGGGTGGCCTTCCTGACTAAGGACTGCGCCGATACCAACTCCCAACGCGTCACAAGCTATCTCAAAGGGCTTGGAGAAATCTGGTAAACGTAACACGGGAGCCGTAGACAGTCTCTCCTTGATCTCCTCGAAGGCTCGAGTGGGAGCCTTCGTCCAAACAAAGTCACCCTTACGAAGGCAGCTTGTAATGGGAGCCATGATAGAGCTGAAAGCACAAACAAAACTCCTATAGAAATTGGCGAGTCCATGAAAACTCCGGGCCTCATGAATGTTCGTGGGAATAGGCCACTCTCGAATCGCCCTGACCTTGTCTGGATCGATAGAAACTCCAAATGTCGATACTACATAACCCAAGAAATGAACAGATGTGGACAGGAACGGACACTTCTTCAAGTTGATGTAGAGATGCTCCTTTCGGAGGAGCTCAAACACCATGCGAATATGACGTAAGTGCTCGGTGCGGCCCTGGCTGTATATCAAAATATCATCAAAATATACGACCAAGAATTTGCCCATATAAGGCCGCAGAACCTGAGTCATCACCCTCATGAATGAACTGGGTGCGTTCGATAATCTGAACGGCATCACTAACCACTCGTACAAGCCATCCTTCGTCTTGAAGGCCGTCTTCCATTCATCCCCCTCTCTAACTCTAATTTGGTGATATCCACTGCGAAGGTCGATCTTCGAAAAGATCTGGGCTCCAGCCATCGAATCCAGGAGATCATCGACGCGGGAAATCGGAAAATGATACTTCACCGTGATCTTATTTATGGCACGACTATCAATGCACATGCGTCAGCTTCCGTCCTTCTTCGGATTAAGAAGGACAGGCACTGCGCACGGACTCAAACTCTCTCGTATAAACTTCTTCCGCAGGAGATCATCGACTTGCCGCTTTAACTCGGTATGCTCAGTCGGATTTAAGCGGTAATGCGGAAGATTGGGCAAAGATGCCCCAGGGATCAGGTCAATCGCATGTTGGATGTCCCTCAGTGGGGGAAGCTTATCGGGGAGCTCCTCGGGCATAATATCATAAAAATCCCTCATCAACTGTCGAACATCCGGGTCAGTACTCTCAGTCTCAATAGAGGTCTCAGCCGCCATCGTGGCTGATACAATGAACATTACGTCAGTATCTAGGCTCTCTCTCAGGAAATTACCCCGTCTCAAAACATGTAAAGGTCTCAATGACCCTGCACTGACTGACGAGTCAACCTTGCCCTTGGGAATATCCCTGGGCTGAGTCGGGGTGAGAGTAATCTTTCGTCTCTTGTCGAAGAATACACACGTGTTGGATCGGCCGTAACACGTGGTATCGCGACCGTAGAGCCAAGGTCTCCCAAGTAACACGTGGGCGACATCCATGAGAATAACGTCGCACCAAACTTGATCCTCAGTAGATGCCAAGCGGATCGGCACCAAGCACCGCTGCGTAACATGGATGGTGGACTTGTCCACCCATAGGACGCAATACGGCTGAGGATGGGGCTCAGCAGTAAATTGCATCCTCTCCAACCCTTTCTTTGCAATAATATTCACGCAACTACCACTATCAATAGCGAGCTTGCAGGATCCACCTACACTCGGGAAGTATGTATAAAAGATAGTGGTGCGGCGCCAATCCTCCTCAGCACGTGGGGTGTGAAGGATGCGGCGAAGGACTCCAACCTCTAGTGATCGCTCAGCATCGCTCTCCCATCCTTCCTCTACCACTGCGACATCCTCAACAGTGACATCCTCGGCCTCATTGTTGGGCTTGCCCTAATCTTCAATCAGCAAGTTCCTGGTAGGGCATTGTGCTGCGAAATGCCCTCTGCCGGAACAACGATAGCATTGGACGCCCCCAGGTTTGGGGCCCCCAGGAACAATATCCTTCCCCGTCGCATCTGAGGGAGTGCGAGGAGTGGCAGGAGTCGTGGCGGGGACGGGCTTCCTAAATTTGGGAGCATCGGGTCTAGTGGACGCCTGTCTCAGGCCGACTGAGCGCAAGTACTGCTCGTATTCCAGGGCAAGCTGAAAGACCTGCTCAACTGTCTCCATCCTATAGGGAATCAATTCCCTTCAGATATCCACTCGAAGGCCCGCCCGAAAACGTGACGCAGTGGCGATAGGCTCCTCCCAAATGTCGCTACGAACTACGAGTTTGTAGAATCGTGACATGTAATCGGCAACGGTGAGAGTCCCCTGACGCAATGCGTATAACTGATATAAAAGTTGATTTTGATATGAAGCGGGGAGGTATTTATCCTGTAAGTGTTGCTTCATCTCATCCCATCGGGTGATGGGGTAGTAACCATCCCGCTCAAGTGACCTCTCTAAACTTGACCAATAAATTTTCGCTTGGCCAACCAGTTTCATCTTTGCGAACCGAATGCATCTCTCATCACTCATGTCAAACCAGTCGAAATAGTGATTCATATCCATGAGCCAGTCACTAAACGCCTTCGGGTCCAGGTGACCATCGAAGGTGGGAGCATCAATACGGATCCGTCGGGTTATATCCTCCTCCTCTGGGGTCATGCCATGACGAGGCTCGCGAAAGTCACCGTACTCATCATCCTCGTCATAATCATATCGTGCTCGCTCTCTACGACGAAGTGGGGGTGGGCGAGGTTCATCAGGTGGATGTTGTTTCTCCCTGGGTCTCGTCGATACTCATACCCACGACGATAATTCCCTCTAGGAGGGGGATCTCGGCGAGGGACGTCTCTACCCCTCTCTCGGGAGGCGGTGTGACATCTCGTGGATCCTCGAGAGGCTCCTCATTAGGAGGAGAGGGCTCTCGTCCTCTAGGTGTTTCCAACTGACCAACCCTCGTGCTGACCTGGCAACATCACCTCTAAGTGTGTCAAACTGGGCACCTATTCGATCAAATCGATCGACGACAAGCCTTTGGAATTCGGCGGGCGTCATGTCCGTCTGAGAGCTAGCGGTCCTATCGTCGGGGTGATTGTAACTAGACATCGACTGACGATAATCCCTACCACTACGTAACATGCAATGACCCTAACCTATCCTCTGATATCAATTTGATGCAGTGGTAAGGCAAACACAGTGGACTTGCTAAATGTAGCCTAAGATGAGATGTAGAGAAGTGCTAATGTAGAGAAGTGTTAATGTAGAGAGCGGTCCGCTCAAATTACAACAAGTAATTAATATTATGTAAATTAGCAGAGACGCGCGCTTACAAATAATTAAATAAGGGAACAAGCATCAACTGTAATTCACTAGAGGCGCAAATAATTAAGCATATGCAGAAGGGACCTTGCAGGTCATATGGTGGGCAATACTAATAGCAACGAAACAAAATCCAACACATAGTACAGGTGTCAAATAATCAACTAATAAAGGAGCAATAACTGTTGCCACGATTCACACGTATAAGCAGCGGCGGGGGTGGGTGTTGGGGGGGCTGCTGTGGTGGTTGACTAGCGGCAGTAGGGAAAGTGGGAGGGCAGGATGGGGGCTTTGAGGAGTTTGCTGGATGGGGAATGGGAAGTTTACTGGATGGGGGAAAGGTGGAGGTTTGCTGGATGGGGAATGTGAGGAGGTTGGCTAGGGTACGGAGGAGAGGTGGAGGTGGAGGCTGGCGGTGGCTGGACACCGGGGAAGCGGAGGCTGGAAGTGGTGGATCTGGGCGGAATTTGGGATGGTGGGGATTTTGGGTTGAGTGAGATCGACGTGAGGAGGGGCGGAGAGGAGTGTGGGCTATATGGGAAAGAGAGAGGAAGCCGGCGGTTTGGGATGGCGCTAGGAAGAGGGAAGGAGGAAGACGGAGGGGAAGGCGGAGGGTTTACCGGAAATGGGGAAGAGGGAGGAGGCGGGCTCACCGGCGTCGCACCAGACACAGTGGGAAGAAGGAATCGCTCCTTCTCGACCGAGCGGTTGCCGAGCTTCTGCTGTAAACCTTCGATACCCCTCCAACAGAACCACCGGGTTTTATAACCCTAGGGAATGAACCGGTGCATCCCCCGCTGAACCAGAAAACACCTTTACACAATACAAAAAAAAAACTACCCCGATCGAACGACTCACAATGTTTGGGCCGATCGGGGGCTAAATACACATCCAAACAAAAAACACAAAACATGAAAGTGACTGGAATCGAGCATTCGGGCGCGATCATGGACTACGATCGCCCGTCCGGGCAGCGGATCACCGCTTCCTGCGGGTGTACACACGAGTGGGTCGTGGTGCGCCGTCAATGAGTGGGTGAAAAAACAAAAATTTTAAACAATTCAGGTTTTAAATTACGGTACACAGGAAAAAATAAAACAAACAGTGGAGTATGTATTATTATGGATACTACTTGGAAGGATGAACTTGTTGGGGTAGGTAGAAAAGATGATAGACTCTTATCTCTTAAATTGATCATAGGAAATGAAATTATTAATTTGATCAGTGTTTATGTGTCACAAGTAGGATTAAGTAAAGCAATTAAAGTGCAATTTTGAGAATACTTAGATGGTTTAGTAAGGTAAATCTCACGAATAGAGAAAATTTTCATAGGAGGAGACTTAAATAGACATAGGAAAAAAATTGTAGATTATACAGTCGTTCATGGAGGATTTGGAAATGAAAAAAAATGAAGGACGAACCATTTTAGACTTTACCATATTAAATGAGTTAATTGTGATAATTACAATATTCCTAAGGAGGAAAGAACATTTAATTACGTTTAAAAGCAAACAAAATAAGTCACAAATTGATTATTTTAAGACTTGCAAAATGAATAAAATAATTTGTAAGAATTGCAAAGTCATAGCAGGATAAAGTTTAACAACACAACATAGGTTAGTGATGTTTAACGTACAAATTAAATATAATAAATTAAGGCAATGATAAAAATGTTATCAAAAAATCGATGGTGGAACTTGAAGATGAAAAAGCGTGTTGTTTTTAAGACATCAATTATGGAACAACTAGTTGATGACTCTTGTGTTGATCATAGTGTCTCATGAGAGGTTATGTTTTCACATTTAAAGATAAGTAGAAAGAACATACTTAGAATATCAAAAGGTCGTGCACCCCAAAATAAAGAACTCTGGTGGTGGAAAGAGGAAGTGCAAGAGGAAGTGCAAGATAAAGTGAGGGAAACGAGGGTCGGCTATAAATCACTTTACGCTTGTAGGAATGATGAAAACTTAGCTAGGTATAAAACGCCAAAAAAGAAGCTAAAAATGCAGTAAGTAAAGCAAGAAATCAAGATTATGAAGAATTTTATAAGCGACTATATACCAAAGATGGAGAGCGTGATATATATAATTGCTCGAGCTAGATAAAAGAAGACGAGATTTAAGTGAAGTAAAATGCATAAAGGATGAAACAGATACAGTTTTGACGGATGATGTGGATATTAAAAAGCGATGAAAAAGATACTTTTATCAACTCTATAATGAAACAAAAGACGTTGAATTGAACTTGAAAGAGTTAAGTAAATCAGAGAAATATAAGAACATAATGTTTTATCGTAAAATTCAAGTATTGGAGGTAAATGACGTTCTAAAGAAGATGAAAAATGGAAAGACGTTTGGGTCAGACGATATACATATCGAAATATGAAAATGTATAAGGAATAAAGAAATTGTGTGGCTTACATATTTTTTCAATAAGATTCTGAAGTCAAAGAGGATGTCAGACCAATGGAGAGAAAGTATCTTAGTACCTTTGTATAAGAACAAAAGAGATATACAAAATTGTGTTAATTACAGAGGAATTAAATTAATGAGTTATACTATAAAACTATGAGAACGAGTAAAAGAAAGAAGAGTAAGATGAGAGACTAATATCTTGGAGAATCAATTTGGATTCATGTCAGAGCGGTTGATCATGGAAGCTATACATCTCTTGAGGAGACTCATTGATAACTATCGAGAAAGAAAACAAGATTTGCATATGTTGTTTATCGATCTTAATAAGGCTTATGATAGAGTTCCAAGAGAGATTATGGAGAGTATTAGAAAAGAAGGGTGTAAATGTATCATGCATTCACATAATAAAAGATATGTAGACAAATTCAGTGACAAGGGTGAGTACATCTGGAGGATTAACTCAGGAATTCTCTATCACTGTTGGCTTATATCAAAGTTCAACTTTAAGCCCTTATCTATTTACCATTATCTTAGATGAGCTCACTAGACATATCCAACAAGCAATACTTTGGTGTTTATTGTTTGTGGATGATATCGTTTTGATCGATGAGACGCACTAGGTTGTAAACGCAAAACTTAAATCTTAGCAAAACATTTTAGAAAAGAAGGGTTTTAGGTTGAGCAGGGCAAAGACGGTGTATATGGAGCTTAAATTTAGCAATGCAAGAAGGACGGATGACTTCATTATTAAGTTGGGTGATCAAGACATTCCCTATAGTGAGTGTTTTAAATATCTTGGATTGATAGTTCAAAAAGGAGGTATTGATAAAGATGTGACACAGAATCCAAGCGGTTGAAGTGGAGAGGTGCATTAGGGATCTTATGTGATCATAAAGTACCATTAAAACTTAAAGGCAAGTTTTACCGTACTACAATTAGACCAACGATGCATTATGGTTCTTAGTGTTGGGCAGTGAATTGTGTGCATGAGCAAAAAAATGGGAGTTGCGGAAATGAGAATGCTTAGGTGGATGTGTGGACACACGAGACTGGATAAAATTAGGAATGAATGTATCAGAGATAAGATAGGTGTAGCACCAATTGCAAAGAAGATGCGAGAAGCTCGACTAAGATGGTTTGGAGTACAAAGGAGACCATTACAGGCACCTGTTAAGCGTTGTTAAACGAGGGAGGGGTAGACCAATAAAGACTTGGAATGAAACTATTAGGAAAGACAAGATGTACTTAGGCATTAATGAGATTATGACTAAAGATAGGGCACAATGGCGACAAAGGATCCATATAGCCGACCCCACTATAGTGGGATAAAGAAGTGAGTGTTGCTGTTGTTGATGAAGTAATTCGATCTAAACATGGTATTTTCATCTCTCGGAGAAATTATTTCTTTGATTTACTGGAACAGTATTGTATGAGTGGGTGTAGACCCACTGATACTCCTATGAAGCCCAACCACAGTCTTGGAAGGGATGATAAAGATCTTATTGAAGACATCCCTGGTTACCAATGTCTTGTCGAGCGGTTAATCTACATATCTCATACTCGTCCTGACATAGTTTATGATGTGACTGTCGTTAGCAAGTATATGCATTCCCCAAAGACAATACATCTCGATATTGCTCATAGAATCTTTGGTATCTGAAGACCTCCCCGAGAAGAAGCAACCTATTCATCCAAATTTTAGTTGAAATTTGAAATTTATACTGATGTGGATTAGGCTTGGATCTGTTGAAGACAATCTACATATGAGTATTCTCGTTCATTGGTGGAAACCTGATTACTTGGAGAAGCAAAAAATAACTCGTTGTCTCATGTTCTAGGGCAAAAGCCGAATTTAGAGCTATGGCACATCCGCACATGGCATATGTGAGGGATTGTGGTTATACTTCCTAATGTGTGATCTGGGACTCGGAGAGGTTAGTCTCATCTAATTGTATTATGAAAGCAAAACTACAATCAATATTGACCATAATCCGGTTCATAACAATCACACCAAACATATTGAGGTGGACAAACACTTCAACAAAGAGAATATTGAGAAAAAAATTATTTTGCACTCCATTTGTTCCTTTAGAGGGACAATTAGTTGATACGCTCATTAAGAGCCTGAGGGTGAATATTTTTGTGATTCTATTGACAAATTGGATGTGAGAAATAAAACATGCCCAACTTGAGAGAGAGTTAGAATTAATATTAATTTGTATTAAGCTTGCATTACTCCTCTATATATAATAGGAGTCCTCACTCCTCACACCTTTCATAATGAAGCTTTTATTTTGTTAAAATTTACATTTCATAACATGCATGCACAAAAATATCACCTAAAAGGGATCCACATAGGATATTTGTTTGCATGCATATTATGAAATGTAAATTTACAAGGGAGGTTTTGGCAATTTCAAAAGATAGATGTAACCTGTAATTTAGTATACTTATAGGGAAGGGTTCCAATAAACGGCCCAGACTATTAGCATAATTAGTGGATTTATGTATGTGCCAAACATGATAAATGAGTGTTTCCCTTCTTAATTGCAAATTCATTCCAATTATTGCAAATCGTGAGGTATTAGTTGCATGGCTTTTATATGTATCCTTGCAAAATATGGCTGACAATTCATTCACACTTCACCGTCATTATGTTTTCTGACATATGATTGTTCTCTACATAGAGGATGCTGAGGAATGAAATTATGGCATAAAGAAGATATCATCTTCTTCCTCATTGTTTTTCTTTAGAGATCTTTCAATTTTCTTGTAAGTTTAAAGAAAGTCAAGATAGACACTCTTCTGGCATGCACAAAGAAGAATCTTAGAAGTGAGGTTGTTGCATATTGGATGAAGAAGGCCTTGAGCCATATGCAGTAAGGACATGCCTCACTTCTTTGTTCTTGGGAGCTAATTTTTTATTTTAGTTTCCAAATCTAAAGTAGCAGATTTATTTTTTATAGCACCTTATAGTGTCTTCTAAGTACACATTTTATGGTGTCTATTAGTTCGGCATGCATTGCACGCTCTGTTAGTCTTTCACGCTTCAAAACAAAAACAAAAAAAGTTCTCATTTGAGCTTCATGTTGCACTTTGAGTGTTGAAAACCTTGATTAGCATTTTAACAAATTAACAAACAACTTTGATAGTCATTTCTTATCAAGTTACAAGAGATTTAAAATCAAGATAATGGAGTAATACTGGAAAAATAGGAAGACAGAAGTAACTTAAACAGACTGATTTAGCAAATCATAAATAAGTAATGACCTTCATCTTGTTCCATGGCATCATATTCATCTTCTGATGATGTCCAACCTTCACTTGTAGAATTTATTTGACTTGATGAAGCTACATCACTTAAAGCATTTGCAACAGCCTCAGCATGCACAGAACCATCAATGTATTCATCAAAAGCACATCTTGGTGATAAAGAACCTATATAAATAAAAAAAATAGTGTACTGAAGTGTGGATTAAGTCAAAGAGATACCCATGCATAAATATTAAATAAACTAAAGATCGGTAGAATGAAAGTAGTTAGACAGGCATACCATCATCCTCAATCATAGGGTGATATGGTGTCTTGGGTTCAGTGATTTTCTGCCTCACCGGTTTAGTAGATTCAATGTCATGCAAGTTTGCCTCATTCCATGTGACACGATTACTGTTCAAAACATAAAACATATGCATGAGAATGAAAATAATATTTAACACAGAACCTAACCTCAACCATACCTAGATTGAAATAAAATTACAAGACAAAGCAATTTCTATCAGATCAGCAAGATGAATCTTTTGTTAATGCAGATTTTTCACGTGAAAAGATTTGATTTTACATATAGATAAAAAAAAATAAGATGATTCAAAAAAAATTAAGGGAGAGTGATCACTCTCTAAGGAAAATTTGTACTCATCCTATGAGCAAAACATTACAACTAGAGATGTGAAGACTAAAGTCCTGACCATTCTGATGTGGGATATTCCTTTAATATCTTGGTAGTAGATGTGTTTGAACTCCTTCGGCATGAAGTGATGGTTGAAAGCACAGTCCTTATTACTTTTGATGCCATAATGTGCAAAGGCATCAGCCTGCTTGTTCTCCCTGCTGTGCATGATGACATGTTGAACAGTAGATCTCTTTTGTGTACTCCAAAAATCTTCAATTATAGAAATGCCCTTTGCATACAGATTGACAGATTATAAGAGAATCCACAATTATAGTGGCATTGTATATCCCAGTTCTACAAATATGTAAATGCCATCATCTCTAAGAGTTCTACATTCCGTTTACAGAAAACTTCGGTTTCACATGCCCCACCATTCAAATGCTTATTAACAATTTCACATGCCCCATCATGATGGGGATCGCGACACACATCGACTTGCACTATGATCGGAACCGTCCAACGATTTGTGAACTTGTTTTTTTATTTTCATGTATTTTAAGGGTGTCATGACCAGAGAATCATGACCGTCCATGATAGCCCCGTGATGCAGGACAGGCGTCACACCCGCCTACCACCCTGGCGTCGTACCAGGCGTCCACCATGGTGTTACAACACCAAGGGAATGCATTCCCTAATAAAACCGCTAGTGGTGTGACGCCATGGTGGACCCCTGGTGCGATGCTTGTCCTGCATCACCCCGTAGGCTATAAATAGGGGTAGAAGGTTCATATTTGAATCATTGAAAACTGGAGTATAGAAGTCTAATCTTTGATCATTTCAGTGTAGATGCCAAGGTGGGGGTTGGAAGCCTTGGCCCCCCCTCCCATCCCTCCTTGTTGTGAGTCCCTCTCCCCCTCCTCCGAACTTCCTTAGCAGCCCCATTTCCTCCTCCAATTCGCCCACCTACAGCAGCCCCATTTCCTCCTCACATTCACCCACCTACAGCATCCCCATTTCATCCTCCCCACCAACAGCAGCCCCAACTCCCCTCCCTCTCCTTTTTATGAACCCAATTCTTCCCTCCCCAAACGGCTCCATCCCATTCATCCCCCTCACAACTCCAACCCAATAGCCCTTCCACTAAATCCCCAAAACAAACCCAATTGCCCCCTCAAATCCCCTTGAATTTGTCTCCAGTGATAACCAAAATCATCCTCCGGTCACCTCCACTGATCCCCCTCCACCCCCTAACAATTTCCCACAATTTTAAGTTTTCGCGCAATCACCGGAAAACACCTCTGGCCACCACCATCTCTGGTAACCCTCACCGGAAACCACCTCCGACAGCCAACACCTCCTACCATCCAATTTCCTCCACTACCCCACTTTCCCACCTCCCTAAATTTTTGCGTATCTATTCCTACAATATAGCCCACACCTCCCCACTCACTCCATAAACAGCTGGCCCCTCTAACCCCTCCCCATTCCTCACGTGAAGCCACATATCCCCCTCCTATTCCAAGACCAACCCCAACTCCCACTATTCTTGCAGCCCACCTTTGATTCCCCTCCCAAAGACAACTTCTTGCTGCAGGAAATGCCCTCACAAACTCATCCCTGCTGCTGTCCAGCCCCTCTACTCACTTTCCAGCAAGCACCCCTGCATCCCGGAAGCCTATCCGAACCTCCCAGCTCCCTGTTGAGCCCTCCTAGCAACTGGTTTCTGAATTCCAGCCCCTTTCAGCCGCAGGGAGTCTATTGCAGCTCTATTGGAACCTGAAGCCCAGCCCAACAAGGCTCTCCCGGCTACTACACAGCTCTCCAAACACACATCCAGCCCTCCCCTTCAGTATTGTTCGAGTCCAAGGTCTGTTTGCTATTTCTTTTTCAGTTGAATCTTGTGTTAAATCCCTGCTTAAAGGAATAATAGTTTGTAAAATTTAAATCCAATTGTTTGACATTGTATGTTCTCGTTGCCTAGTTATTTGATTTTTGATTAATCTGGCATTTGTACTACCTCACATGTTTCCTATTTGAAAGCTTAAATTCTTTGTGGCAAATCAAATTAATATTATTTTATAAATGTAAATTATTGCAAGTAAATCGTCGGATTCACTCATTATTTCCCAGCATATAGGACTGTCATGCGTCACAACGGTATAGAGAACGTAAGGAGTGGTTGAGTTGTTTTTTCAATCAATTTTAATGCATATTTTTGGACATGGAACTCGGGGAATTTAACACCATTTGCTTATGAACAATTTCAAACTAGATTAAGCAGAAAACACTTTAACTTAGCTGCAAGGGTGATGCTCTGACAAACTCTCCTGGTAATGCGGTTGTTAATCCAGATGCTCACAGATGGCATGAAAAAATGCGTTTACATGCATTTATGGAGAGGCTAGTTTGGCAATGCGGTTTTAATAGAGTATTAGGTGTCTTTATTTTATCCCATCAACCAGTAAACTAAAAGTTTTCAAACTCTGTTAATTGAATGCATTTAAAATTTGACCACGGGCACTCGAAAATTTGTGGACTGAACACAATTTGACACCGGAATTCAAGCTTGGAAGACAAACAGGCAGGTTTGAACTACTGCAGGAGGACAAATATGCTTATCAGTTCAAAGATATGCAACGAAGGAAGATAAGATAGATCCAAGGTGAACATGCACAAGTGTAGAGCTAAAGAAAAACATGAACGGATAAATCTCTAGCATGAATCAAGCTTGATAGTAGGATAGAGCTTGGGAAGCTAAAAGGTAAAGATTGGATTATTAGTTGTACAATTGGCGGGTATAGAAGAGGTATCCATCAGAATGTGCGCATTGGGGGCAGCTCAAGGTCGACTCACATTACAAATAGTAAGGTCATCATCTTAACAGTTGAAGTCCACTGATGCATACAAGCACATTTTGTGTTTTTTATTTGTTTTAATCTTGATTTGTTATTTTAGCCAATGAAATGATCATGCAATACGAGCCCTCAATTCCACTTGACCTAATTTTTAGGTTATTAAAATAAGTGTACTTGTGGAGATCACGAGACATCGAGGATTAAAAATCACTATTCCTCTCAGTGGCTTGATGTGAGAAACATAGCATCCGATGCAGATGTCAGATCCGCTGCCAACTTTCGCCTCTGATGCTAACAACTAGGACCAGTCCCGAAGACATCATCCACATCCAACCTGCTGCCCGTCAACCACCTCCTCCTACCTCTCTGATGTAAACCCAGGACAAGAATGGAATCTTAGGGCGCCTTGAGACCAAAGTGCATGTACTCATATAATAATAAAAATAAAGTGTTAAACAAACTCTCGACACACTAACATGATGGCTTCCTAAGAATTCGAAATAAGGAACCTAGTTTTTCACAATTTAATTCGCACACACAGTATTAAAGAAAAAGGCGGTAACAAATAAGGAATTAAACAACTAGGTAACCTCAATCGCAATGAAGAAACTACTATAAAGATCAGTAAATAGTATTGAGTGCAAAGGAGATGGGGACAGAGATTACTCGGCACCTTGCCACAAAGAGAAAGCTAGAATCTGACCTGGTATGTAAGCGGTCGGCAAGCACTAAGACAAGGAAGGCAATTTTTAGATGCAGTGGAGCTTGCTTTGTGTGGTAAGGCGCACAGATTATATGCGTGGTTGGCTAGTAAGGCTTAGGGGGTTATGGGGAGGTGTACGAATGTAATCGAGAGGCTATGGGGTTGTGGAAGGGTGCAACCAAGCGCAGGAATTGATTTCCGGCGGCTGGAGGAACAGTAGGTGGTTGGATACCTATGAAATAAAAACAGACACTTGGACTTTCTATATAGACTAAAGGCACATCATAAATCACAAAAATAATCTGATATATAAAAGCAAGAGGTTTTCCTAATAATATCCTCCTATTTTATATGGTAGATTTTATAAGAAGATTAAGTTATCTTAGTATAGGAGTTAGAGAAGACAGGGAATTAACTTCGAAAAAAAATAGAAAACTCTCTATTGATCTCAAGAAAAGCCCTTTTCAACTTTCTCTTTTCCTTTTTATGATAAGAAACAAAAAAATTACAAAATATAGATCGTCTACGGAAGTATTTACTTCTTCATAGATTTGCAAGCTAAGAACACAGAGGGAATCTAGCAATTTTACTTATGTTGCTGCGTTGACATCTGTGAGTCTTTTAGTTGCCCTATGAGAATATCCTTTTACACCAGAAGATAAAGTCACGAGGCTTATTCCAATCAAAAATTGCACTAGTATAAATGTCACATATAATATATCCTCTTCTTTCAACTTTAGTGATCTTTCCTTTATAATTGTAGAACGGAATGGGCAAATCTTGCATATACTTCTTCATGTATAAAATACAAGAGAGAATACAAATATATAGGAGAAGATAATGAGAACAATCCTATACAAGAGATGTGGGACTAAAGGAGAAGAAGGAAATGGGCCTACAATTGGGCCTTTACAATTATCTTTCCTATGTCATCTAACACTCCCCCGCAAGCTGGAGCGTACAAATCGTAGGCACCAAGCTTGGACAAGAACTGGTAATACAACTTGCGAGGTAAAGCCTTGGTGAGGACGTCAGCAACTTGCCGAGATGCAGGAACATGTTCAAGCATCAACTCCTTTGATTGGACCTTCTCTCGAACGAAATGACAATCAACCTCAATATGTTTAGTCCGCTCATGGAACACCGGATTCTTTGCAATGTGTATTGCAGCTTGACTGTCACAAAACAGAGTTGGTGGTGAGGGCAATTTAACTCCCAAATCTCCTAGGAGACTTCCCAGCCAAGTTAGTTCAGAAGTAACAGCCGCCATTGCACGATACTCAGCCTCAGCAGACGAGCGAGCAACAACTGTCTGTTTCTTACTCCGACATGTGATAAGATTTCCTCCAAAGTAAGTACAGAACCCAGTTGTAGACCGTCGATCATCCAACGAGCCCGCGTAATCCGCATCTGAGTATGCAATAAGATAAAGAGAAGAGGATGGCTTGTACACAAGCCCTTGCCCAGGAGAAGTCTTCAGATACCTGAGAATGCGCTCCATAGCCTGAAGGTGAGAGACCCGTGGGGTATGCATAAACCGACTTACCACACCAACTGCAAATGATATATCTGGTCTCGTGACGGTTAGGTAGATCAATTTTCCCACAAGACGGCGATAGTATTCTGGTTTTTGAAGAAGAGAGTCCTCCTCAGATCCCTGAGCACTCGGCATGTGGTTGACTTCCATCGGGGTATCCGCGGGTTTACACCCCAAGATACCGGCATCTTGCAGAAGGTCAATGCAATACTTACGCTGAGATAAGACTAAGCCATCTGGTCGTCGAGCTACCTCCAGTCCCAGAAAGTATCGAAGATTTCCCAGGTCTTTGATTTGGAAGATGGAGTTCAGATGTTGCTTAACATGTTGTATCCCGGTTGAGTCATCACCAGTGATCAGAATATCGTCTACATAAACCAGAAGTATTATGGTCCCAGTTGACTGGTGACGAGTGAAGAGAGAGGAGTCTGCAGAGCTCTGTTTGAAGCCCACCTCACGAACGGTCTTGCTGAATTTCCCAAACCATGCTCGGGGAGACTGTTTGACACCATAGATAGATTTGCGAAGTAAGCATACACGAGACTCCCTCGTGGTCTCAAACCCGAGTGGTTGATGCATGTATGTTTCAAGAAGATCGTCATTCAAGAAAGCATTCTTGACATCAAGCTGATGAAGAGTCCATCGGCGGTGAACAGCTAAGGAGAGCAGGACCCGAACGGAATTCAATTTTGCAACTGGAGAAAAGGTTTCCTCATAATCAAGACCATACTGTTGAGTAAAGCCCCGAGCCACCAGCCGAGCCTTTAAACGATCAACCGTCCCATCCGCAGCATGTTTGATAGTAAAGATCCACTTGCAGCTAACACAGCTGTGACCAGAAGGAATAGAGACAAGATCCCAGGTGTGATTACCCCATAGAGCAGTCATTTCTTCGTCCATGGTGGCGCGCCATCGTGGATGCTGGAGAGCTTCCTGCACAGAGTTAGGTATAGAGATAGAGGAGAGAGAGAGAGAGAGAGAGAGAGCAAAGTTAAGAAGGGGCGGAGAGAGCCGATGTAGAGAGACATAATTGTCCATTGGATGTGTTGTGGAAGAGGTTGCCGGATCAACAGGCCGCGAGAGCACACCGGTAGGGGGAAGCTACTGTAGCCTGTAGGGCATCTGGACGTGGGGGACGACGAGTGTATACCTGTATGATAGGAGGTTTGGAAGGAACTGGTGGTGGTGTGGGAATCCGAAGCAGAGGAGTAGGGAGAAGTGGTGGATGTGGAGGAGTAGGGAGAAGTGGTAGAAATCGAGACGTCACGAGTATGATGGGCCGAGGTAGCGGAGAAGGAAGAAGGGGATCAGAAGGACTGGTGTGATATAGGTTGGTCTTCATGAAAGGAGACATCAGCAGACACAACCACCTTACCAGTGGTAGGAGAAAAACATACATACCCCTTCTGAGTGTGGGAGTACCCAACAAACATAGCTTTAGTAGCACGAGGGGCGAGCTTGTCATTAGAAGGACCAAGTTGATGGACATAACAGGTACACCCAAACACACGAGGTGTGAGAGAGAAGAGAGTTATGGATGGGTAAAGGAGGGTAATGGGCGCCACAAAGTTAAGGTACTTCTCCTGGATACTGCGGCGCTCGGACGAGGGAACAAACCAGCTAGCTAGTGATGTCGAGAAATCGTTCCATGTGAACATGTCTGCGGTACGACCTGACAAGTAAACACAAGCCATTACGTTAAAAGGATAAAGAAAAACCAGAGAAAGACAAATTTTTAAACTAAGGCACTTACGAGTGGGTCATCCGCTAAATGTCTGGTCCACCAGTGATGGACCTCCCCTTTCAGGAGAAAACACGCTAACGGAACCTTCTTATTCTCTGAGCACTCTACACCTCAAGCAATTCACGGGTCTTTATCAACCAATCGGCAGTCTTCATTGGCGACTCTTCTCCAATGTAATTGGAGGGATGAAGATCGCGAAAGTTCCTCAAGTAGCGCTCCATCCCTAAATCCCCTGCAACTGGCACAGAAAGTGCTGCTGGATCTATAACAGGCAGTGTATTTATGAATTCCATCATAGCCAAGGCCACCGCTCTACCAATAATAGTGGCCATGTCTGTCGGGTCTGGCACTACTGGAGCTGTTGGTGCTGCGAGTGCTACAGATGTTGCTGGAGCTGGAGGCGCTGCTGGTGCACTATTATCATCCATGGCTATCTCAGGGGTAATATTCTGGCGAGAAGGCTCGCCGGCCTCACTGGTACGCGGTGTCTATAACACGCAAGGAAAAGAGTTATTGAAGTTTGAGACAAAACGAAAGATCCACTATACAGGATATGCTTAAACACCAACACAACTAAGAACTAGATAAAACTCGATGACTCTATCATCTCACTAACTCTGATGAAATCTTATGGCTCTGTGAATTTTCTGGGTCATGGGATCCGAAACCTGCCTCTTATACCAATTGCAACACTCAATCCTAGTTTAACCACACATCAGTCGTCCGATCGGGTCCAGCGATAAGCAGTAAACTAAGAAACAGTATTAAACTAATACATAGCATGTATAATTGAAAAGATTTGAAAATAAGCTTACAGCGGAAGTAAAAGTGCAACTAAGGGTAAAATTATAGTTCATCATGCTGAATTCACAGAGCTACTAGAAAAGAAATAAGAACCAAACAACTAAATATCTGAATTAATATAAATTGTCTGGCACAAAGAAAATTCTTAAACGTTAATATTACAATTGTCCATGAATTAAATAGTACAGTACTCAAAGTAGAAACAACAACTGAAAGGGAAACAAACTATAAGAGCAACTCCAATAACACGCTCATCCTAGGCGCAGTTTCTCACCTGGGTCCCCTGTAAAAACATGTCCCAAACATGGGTAAGCCCAAAGGGAGAGTAAGAAAAGTTATTCCTGCTAGTGACACTAAAATTATTTTGAAAGAAATGTATGCATGCTTTTAAAAATATTTTTTTGCTATAGAAAAACTGTATACTAGGGTACTATGCATGTTTTTCTAAAATAAAACTAGCAAGATAAACAACTGATCCAATTAAATATATTGTGAGCAGTTTACTCAAGTTCCGAATAATTTGGATAACTATGAGTTTTTAAGGTTCGGTATAAACCTGAGTTCTATATTCACTTATGATTGTCCTTCAATACGACCCTAGGCAGAGTAGCTTATATCGTGCAATACTAATCTAACGATCTGAGTCCTACTAGCGAACACAAGTGTTCTAGTATCACATGAACACAGACTCGAATCTACTAATCTGCTAAAAAGGGATAACATCTCCCAATACTAAAACTCATAAGATACACTACAACCCATGAGAAAGATAGTGCGCCTCTATCGAACACGGGAGGAGACCTCAACCGTGCCCACTAAACATATTCTATCTACTGCTACTCTACTTGAGAACACATATGCATGACAAGAATACATATTGATCATATCTACAGTTCATCATATTGATTCAGTTGACAAGAATACATATTCCTGAACTCAATAACTCATGTTCGTAAATCTATACAATCATTCTTATGATGAGGTTCGTATGGTCTAACTATTTGGGATGTTTATAATTTAATTCCGAACCACATATACTAACTAGGTGATAGTAGAACTATCAATCCCTAACAGCAGTAGCAGTTCCATGTATTAGTATTAATTTTACTGAATTATACAATACACTACTACACAAGCTATCTGATATGTCTAGCCAGAAAGAATAACGATTTCTTATCTCGGCATTGCGACGCCCGTACACCAGACGCGGCGGCATAGCTTCCTTGTAAGTTGAAATGCATAATGGGGAGATGGACACAGGTCTTTCACGTTGTTAAAACAACACCTGCAATTTAGATAGAATCCCAGAGAATTATCCTCTTAACTTATAGCTTGATCGTCTAACTTTATTGAAAAGAAGGTAATAATATTTGTTTACCGGGATTTAGGTTAATCATAATTAGTTAGACGCATTGTTGGTTTTGGTATTTTAAGCACTAATAGGGTTAAGGGGAAAAGCATTTAACGATAAAATGAAACCGCAAACCCGCATCTCCATTTCACGCCGCAAGAAGCGACGAGCCCGACTCCGCCGTTTCCGCGACCAGATAACCAGAAGCCCATTCCGACCACTCCTCCTTCCTCTGCAGGCGCCAGTGAGTCACCGGATCTAACCCTAATCGCGTTTGGCAGTTTGGTTTCTCGGTAGTCTTCCTTCTTCATGAAAAATCCTTCGATTTTGGAAGTTAACCTAGACTAAGTTTCGATTTATTTGCCCTATTTAGGGGTGGTCGTGATCCGTCGCGGATTTTTGTGTGGGACGCTTTGAGAGCCCTAATCTCTCCTCGTAAAGGTAAATTATGAACACTTTATAACCCTAGTTGTATGGAATTGTTCCACGGGAAACCCGAAGGGGAGAAATATGAAATTAGGGTTTGCTTTGGACTGCAGATTTTGGTAGCCTCGGGCAACACTCTGAAAGTCCCAGACAGTAGGATTTCCTGCAGAGCAAATGTCGCCGCGCCGAGTCTACGAGCGTCGCACCACCACTCACCTTTTAGTTAGATATATCAAGTATTGTAATTTTATACACATAAATAGATCTATCTCAAGTACCATGATCATGCATAGAAAGGTGAGAGGTTACGATTAGGGTACATCCTCTATGAACAAGTAGAGTCGAAAAAAGGTTTGAATTTTGTTCCGATCAAGAAATGTCCCTTCAAGTCGATCAAGGGTCGAAGTACACCAGAAAAGATATCCCTTGCAGAGTAGCGTCAGACTCAGCCAGCACACAGAGTACGCATGACATGGAAGAGTAGTTTCTTCGAGGCTAGTAGATTCGAGACCGTGTCTGCGACACTAGATCGTAAGCTCGAGGTTGCGCGTTAGGAGCTACTCCCTAGAGCAGTAGGAGGTTAGAAGCCGCTCAAGTCATGGACTACGCTAGTTAGTGAACGCCAAAGTTAGTCACGTGCTTAATACGAGTAGATGTGTGACTAGAGAATAGTGCGAAGCCATGCATAGCACATAGCATAAAAGAGGGCATGGCACTAGAGGGGTTGTTTTTCCTTAGACCCTTCGTGACTGTTTTTCAACTCAGGCTGGGATGAGCGAGGAGTTCAGAAGCATGGTAGATGGGAACGGATTTCGTTCAGACTCCGCACAGGGATCGGGTATGTGGTTACAACCAAACTTCCGTTGTAAGAGAGTATAGAGATTACCTGACTAAATAAATATCGAGACGGCTGATTTCTGAGGGAAGGGGTGTTAGATCGTCTAACTTTATTGGAAGGTAATAATATGCTATTAGGGTGCAAGAAACGAATGTTCACCGATCCAGAAGAGCACTAGCCACACTGCTGGGCAGGATCAGTTTAAACTGGGCTAGAGGAACCTGGAGGAAAAAATTAATCAGAGGGATGAGAGGGATTTACGTCCTCTATCAAGATCGAAAAAACTAGAACGATAGCGAAATTTCCACTTACATGAGAAGAAATTCCGGGAACCTCCGACGATCGGCGAGGAAACCCTACAAGGACCGCTCATCATGGACTTCCAAAGAGGGAGAAGATGTCGATTGAGGGTGTAGATTTTGATTCAAGGCTTTTCGTTTCCGCACGGGATCGGGATCAACCGGGAGAAAAAGAAAATAAAACGAGATAAGAGGGGTTTGCGGGCTTTAACAGAGCGGCGAACCCGAAACAATTACTAAAATTGCTTATGGGCTCCAACCAGCACCCCCTTTTGAGATGCATTTGAGATTTCATTTTAAAAAAATGTCATTACCTTTTTAACTCTAAAAGAAATTTAAAATACTCCGCCCTCGCCCTAAAAGTTAAAACGCGTCGAACACAAACTCAACGGCTAGAATTAATCCACTAATATACGTGAAAAATTTTTAACCATACTAACATCGTACCTCGCCGAAACATTGGCTTGATCAAATTCGCTCGCACACAGACCCTACAATTTAATTATGTTTTGAGTCAAATTACGGGTGTTACAACTAGTAAATACCATAATCCACCTAGTAAACACCCCACTACCTCATAACTACCACTTACCAATAACTCTTCTTAACCCTCCCCACCTCCACTTAACTCCCCTAACTGCCTCTCCCAACTTTGAACCCCCGGCTCAGCTCTTATACCTTTCCAACCGCCTCCCAAACCAAGTCCAGCTCGCAGAAATCTGCTTCTCGCCTCGTTGTAGGCAATCGGCCTACAGTGGGGCCAGCAGTGGCGAAATTCACTCAGCGCCCAAATCAGCACCAAAACTCATTTCCTAGGTCATCCGCTCAACTTCCAGAACACCACCCGCCCTTCCTCGAGCCCTCAAACCTCATCTCAGGGTGCTGCCACTTAATTTACTGCATCTGGATTCTGGACAATAATTTCCTGCATCTGGATTCTGGACAATAATTTCCTGCATCATTATGTTTGCCTAATTTCCATGGTTAAATACTATATTAATTTTTAGTTTGTTAGATGTTCCCTTGTTAGACGTGTGTCAAGATATCATGTGATTTGCTCTTGCATTTGTTATTTTGCACTCTGACATTTATAAACAGGTATGTGTTCTCTTCATTGAAATTCTACTTGTTTGTGGTTATGTATTATTTATAAATTTCCTTTATTGCAAGCTTAGATTGTCGGATAAATCCACCGATCATTTGGGCATTCATAGAGTCAACCTTCACTTTGCTAGACCTGTCCTATGTCAGAAGTTATTTTTCCTCTCAATTACTACAAACTATCTCTTAAACTATTACATAATAACAACGTCGTTTACCTCATCCTTAGAAGCAGGAATCCTCTTGACTAGACTGTACACTTCAGTAAACCCTATATTTTCTGGAAAAAAAATACATTTCAGCTAATTTAGTTAAATGTGAAAAGGCTAAAAAAATAATGAGATGTTTAATTAATTAATCATATCTTACAATCTCTGTGGAAACAGATACTTATTAATTAGGGAAAAAATCATCAATGTTTTGAAATTAAAATTTATATTAGCAATATAGTTATGATGATAGCTTCAAAATACCGGAACCATCATACCTGGCTAAAAACTTTCCCGAGGTATGTGAGATGTGACTACATCAAACATGCAGGGATTTGGTGTATAGTATTTGGTGAGACTTAATTGAAACGGCTCGAACTCGGTGAGAGATTTGGAAAACTGAGTGTGCCGCCAAAAGGTGAAAATCGCAATCGATTGCAATGGATTAGTGATGACCAGATTAAGAGAGTGTGCTAACATTGATAGAAGATCAGGAAATAAAAGATTGCACGTTAAAAAAATAAGAGATACACCCCCGTGAGTTATGCTCACGCCAATCACTTGGAGGTTGATTCTATCAAAAGATCGCTCTCCAAAGAGAGTTGCAAAACTCCTAGACCTCCTAAAACTCACTGCTCTCCCTTATATAAGGAGGAATCACTAAAGAGTAAATACTAAATTAACAAAATGCCCCTCCAAAGGAAAAAATGCGTAGGTCGGAATATCTACGAAAGTTGACGGTCGTGTGCAGTCGTATCAATACTCGGCTCCTCAAAATTAACTGTCCTCAAGGGAGAGTTCTGGCGGAGGGAAATCCTTGAGATCGAGAACTTCAAAATTGGTGTTAGAGAATATTAGAAAAACATGATGTATTGGCCCATTAACAAAGCCCATATAGGAGTTAGTGCTTAGTCCCACATTGTTTGTATAGCTTAGTTTTCCTCTCTTCTCTCCTATATATTTGTACTCATACTTGTATTTTGGTATTCAAGAAGGATATACAAGGTTTTCACCTTGTCTACATGGTATCAGAGGTCAACGATCCGTCCTGATTTTTCTCAAACCGCCAGGTCTCCTGTTAACCGAGCGGTCTGTCTTCTTGCCTAACCGTGCAACCTTGCGGCCTCTCCGTTTTCTACCCGCTGCCATCACTTCTCCCGTGGATCCACTCCCTCCTTCTCTTCTACGCCTCTTTATAGCTTTCCCTTTCTCTGGCACGTGCCCCCCCCCCGTACGGAGTGGTCTTCTAACCGTTACGGGTTACTTTTTATCCGCTGCAACTTCTACCCGCTGCAACTTCTATCCGCTGCGGCTTCGCGTGTTAGCCGGGCAATTTCCCGCGGTTTTCTACTATCCGGCTTCCTGCTCAAACCGTTGCGGTCTCATTGCCGCGCGGTTTACTCTTCGCTGCGGTCTCCCTTTCCCCCTTGGCAACCGCCTTGCCACTTCTCACTTCGCGACTAGATTTCCTATTCGCGAGGACTACCTTTCCGCTCCGGTGCGGGTTGCTTCTAACCGCACGGACTGGTGCCTATCCGGTGCAGTTGTGTCTTGGTGCGGTCTGCTCTTAGCCGTCTGCGCTAGTTTCGATTCGCTTGCGGTCTGCTCCTAGCCGCCTGGCCTAGTTCTTGTTTTCCTGTGGCTTGCTGCTCGCCGCCCGACCACGCCCAGCTTGTCGTGTCGTTCAGTTTGTGGTCGTGCGATTTTCCTGCGGTTTGCTATCCGCACGGTCTCTCTCTAGCCACTCGGTCTCCCTCTTCCTACCGATCAATTTTTCGGCTTCTCCCCTCTCTACTCGCTACCCGCCCAGCTCTTGCCATCATCAAACCGCTGTAGTCTCATGGCGTCCGAGAACTCCAACACCTCGGTTCTTTCCGATCGTGTTGCGGCCCCTGGTTCTGAGCATCGCGATGAACTTCGCATTACTACTATCTCTCTCAATGGGAAGCGCAATTTTGTCAAGTGGGTTCACTCGGTTCGTCGTGTCCTGCAGACAAAAGGTCTTCTACACCACCTCACAAAGGTTACACCAATCACTCCCACTGATGAGTGACTCCGCGATGATGGTCGCGTCCAATCTTGGCTGCTCAACTCTATGGACACTGAGCCCTATCAGTTGGCGATGTATCATGACACGGCGAAAGTCATGTGGGAGGAACTCCATTCATTCTACTCGGGCCAAAATAGTTTGCAACACCTGTTTGACATTATCTCAGATCTTCAAAATCTAGATCCCGGGGGTCCCGGTGATAGGATCTCTTTTGTGGCTAAAGCCAAGACCCTGGTGGAGGCCTGGATCCAGCATCAGCCTCCCACTACAGATCTGACTACTCAGCGAGCCCAGAAAGAGGCTATCGGAATTGCTATGATGATGTCTCGGGTCCCCTCTCACCTCCACAGTGTTCGGGCCCAGATTCCCTCCTCTACAAACACACCACCTCTTTTTGATGTATGCTCTATGCTCCTGAAGGTCACCCCGCCCCCGGATACTCCTAATACTCTCTCCCCAGCACTCCTACAGCACTCTTCACCAGCTTCGCATGCTCGGGGGTCCTCAGCTCGTGGCGGCTGTACCACGACTCGGGGACGCGGGGGTCCAGAGTCCCGTACCACAACTCGGGGACGCGGGGGTCCACCAGAATAGTTTGCAACACCTATTTGACATTATCTCGGATCTTCAAAATCTAGATCATGGTGGGTCCGGTGATATGATCTCCTTTGTGGCTAAAGCCAAGACCCTGGTGGAGGCCTGGATCCAGCATCAGCCTCCCACTACAGATCTGACTACTCAGCGAGCCCAGAAAGAGACTATCAGAATTGCTATGATGATGTCTCGGGTCCCCTCTCACCTCCACAGTGTTCGGGCCTAGATTCTCTCCTCTACAAACACACCATCTCTAACTGATGTATGCTCTATGCTCTTGAAGGTCACCCCGCCCCCGGATACTCTTATTACTCTCTCCCCAGCACTCCTACAGCACTCTTCACCAGCTCCGCATGCTCGGGGGTCCTCAGCTCGTGGCGGTCGTACCACGACTCAGGGACGCGGTCGGTCTGGCAAATCTCCTTTTAAGTGCACCTATTCCGGTCGAGATGGCCATCTTGAGGCCACGTGCTATCGCAAACACGGCCTGCCTCCACATCTTGCAGTTGCTGCTCTGGCTAATCCTCCTGCTCCTCCTGCCCCGGATTCTGCTGCCTCTACTCGGGCAGATATTGATGCTCTACGCACTCAGCTTCAACACCTGCAAGGGGTGATCTCTCGCTCGTCTAGCTCCATCACCTCTATTTCCAATGAAGGTATTTCTTGTCTCTCACAAAGCTCTCACTGGATTGTGGACTCAGGAGCCACACATCACATCACTTCGCAACGCCCTCCGCAATACTCCAGGACTGCTCACCCCAAGTTCATAATTGTGGCAAATGTTGATACCACCCCCGTCTCTGGTGCTGCTGATATACCCCTCACACCCACTCTGTCTCTGACCTTTGCTATACACGTTCCTGGTTCCCCATTTAATTTACTCTCTGTTAGCCGCCTTACACAAGACCACAATTGTCGTGTTACTTTCTCATCATCCACCTTTGTTGTGCAGGATCGGAACACGCAGAATATCATTGGTAAGGGATGGTTGTCAAATGGGCTCTACCTCCTCGATGTCCCTCCTTCCGCCTTCTCTACTGTTTCTACTACCGACTGGCATCGTCGTCTCGGCCATGCTCCCCTCCAGACTCTCAAGAAAGCTTTTCTGGATGTCTCTCTGCAAGAGTTCTCTTGCGATTCGTGTATCTTTGACAAACAGCATCATGTTTCCTTTTCTCCCCATTGTACTCAGAGTGATACTCCATTTGCATTAATTCATTATGATATTTGGGGCCCTTATAAAACCCCTAGTATGTTTGGTTATCGTTATTTCGTCACATTTATTGATGATTTTTCACGACTAACCTGGTTGTACTTACTTCGGGATCGTACTGAACTTACCTCTACATTTCGTGTCTTTCTTAATGAAATCCGTACACAGTTCCCCTCTTCTTAAAGGTTATTTGTACGGATAACACAAAGGAATACACTAGCCGTACATTTGCGAACTTATGCATGGAGTTCGGTATAATACATCAAACCTCTTGTGCTTACACGCCTCAATAAAATGGTGTGACAGAGCGGAAGAATCGTCATCTTCTTGATGTGGCGCGATCCCTAATGCTTCAAATGCATGTTCTTACTTGTTTTTGGAACTTTGCTGTCTCTACGGCATGTCATCTCATCAATCGCATGTCGTCTTCTGTGCTCGATCATGTCACTCCGTTTAGCCTTCTCTTTCCATCTCACTCCCTGTTTGCTCTTACGCCTCGTGTGTTCGGGTGTACCTGCTATGTTCATAATCTCGGTCCAATCACGGATAAATTCGCTCCCCGAGCTCGCAAGTGTATATTTCTTGGTTACTCTCGGACACAGAAAGGATATGTGTGTTATTCTCCGCCTCATGACAAAGTCATTATCTCTGATGATGTCACCTTCCAGGAGGCTCAACCATTTTACGACTCATCATCTGACATTGCTCCTCCTTTCCCCCCGCCAATTTCTCGACCGACTGTTCCTATCACGTCTTCTTTACAGCCACTACTTCCAACTCCTTCTATGACACATGTTCCACCTCCACCATCCAAGCCACCCCTTATTCGTGTTTACACTCGCCGTTCCCCGGTCTCTGGAGCTCTACAACACCCTCCATGTACCAGTGCTATCCCGCAGACTGACGATCCAACAACATCCTCTACCGCTCACCCCATGGCGAATTATATCTCTATGCATCGCCTTGCTCCATCTCTACGCAAGTTTGCTCTCTCCCTCTCCTCCATTTCTATTCCTAATTCCGTGCAGGAGGCACTTTTACATCCAGGGTGGCGCGCGACCATGGACAAAGAAATGACTGCTCTTTGGTCCAACCAGACTTGGGATTCGGTTCCTCCTCCTCCTGGCCAATCATGTGTCAGTTGCAAGTGGGTGTTTACGATCAAGCATGCTCAGGATGGGACAATTGATAGGCTTAAGGCCCGACTTGTGGCGCGTGGGTTTACACAACAGCAGGGGCTTGATTATGAGAAAACCTTCTCTCTCGTTGCTAAGCTGAATTCTGTTCGTGTTCTGATCTCCTTGGTTGTACATCGCCACTGGCCTCTCCATCAGCTTGATATTAAGAATGCTTTTTTGAATAGCAACTTTTAAGAGACAGTCTACATGTATCAACCACCCGGGTTTGAGACCACGCGGGAGTCTCGCGTATGTCTTCTTCGGAAATTGACTTATGGTCTCAAATAGTCTCCCCGGGCTTGGTTTGAAAAGTTTAGTAAGGTTGTTCGCGATGTTGGATTCAAGCGGAGCTCGGCCGACTTCTCTCTTTTCACTCAGCATCAATCAACTGGGACTGTCATTCTCTGGGTAAATGTGGATGATATCTTGATCACTGGAGACGACACCACAGGAATACAGAGAATTAAGCAACACTTGAACTCTGTTTTTCAGACAAAAGATCTGGGAGGATTGAGATGCTTTCTTGGGCTTGAGGTTGCAAGACGACCTGATGACCTTATTCTGTCACAACGAAAGTATTGTCATGATCTCCTCCACGATACTGGCTATTCTGGGTGTAAACTTGTAGAAACTCTGATGGACGCCAACCACAAATTATGTGCTCATGGGTCTGAATCTGATTCCCTGCTTACGAACCATGAGTATTATCGGTGCCTTGTGGGAAAATTGATTTACCTAACTGTCACAAGACCTGATATTTCATTTGTTGTTGGAGTTGTTAGCGGATTTATGCACGCCCCTCGCACTTCTCATCTTCAGGCAGTGGAACGCATCCTCAGATATTTGAAGACAGCTCTTGGACAAGGATTGGTAATATAAGTCATCTTCCTCCATATCTCTTGTTGCATACTCAGATGCGGACTATGCGGGTTCCCTAGATGATCGGCGCTTTACTACATGCTTCAGTACCTACTTTGGGGGAAATCTTATTACTTGGCGTAGCAAAAAGCAGTTTGTTGTTGCTAGATCATCCGCTGAAGCTGAGTATCGTGCAATGGCAGCGGTTGTATCTAAACTCACCTGACTTGAGGGTCTACTTGGTGATTTGGGGGTCACTTTACCCTCACCTGCAACCTTGTTTTGTGATAGTCAGGCTGCAATTCACATCGCGAAGAATCCTGTATTTCATGAGCGGACCAAGCATATCGAGGTTAATTGTCATTTCGTTCGTGAAAATACTCAATTAAAGAAGTTAGAGCTGGAGCATGTTTCTGCGTCTGGGCAGGTTGTCGACATTCTCACCAAGGCATTACCACGACAAATGTACCATCAGTTCCTATCCAAGCTTGGTGCATACGACTTGTACGCTCCAGCTTGCGGGAGAGTGTTAGAGAATATTAGAAAAACATGATGTATTTGCCCATTAATAAGACCCATATAGGAGTTAGTGTTTAGTCCCACATTGTTTGTATAGCTTAGTTTTCCTCTCTTCTCTCCTATATATTTGTACTCATACTTGTATTTTGGTATTCAAGAAGGATATACAAGGTTTTCACCTTTCTCTACAATTGGTAAGTGTGATGTCTTCATTTTCGGTGTTGAATAGCGAGCGCAATTCTTTATTCAGAAATTTGTTAGTGAGAGAGAATGATTGTTTGCAGCAAAAACAGAAGTTATGTTTGCGGAGATCTAGATAATCATGGTGAGACAAGTGTATGATGGGTTCGGCTTGGGTTGGGGAGGTAGAGGAGGTTGCGGAGTCTAGGGGCGGGTTTCCGAAAGTCAAGATGGGACGGAGCGAGATGATGCGGGTACTAAGGTGGCAGTTAAGGCGTTTGGTAGCGGGGCGGGGTCGTGCCTGAGAGCATAGAACTTTTCTTCAACAAATCTGGTTTGCTCTATGGCCCGAGAAAGTGTCGCGATTGAGGAAGTGAAGGTGTTCCCTAATATGGGATTGGAGCCCAATGAGGAAGTAACCTAAGTGGTAGTATGCCGAGAGACCTGGCATATGTGTGGCGACCGCAATGGAGTCATCGTTGTAGGCGGAGGCGGACTCTACTTGGTGAATCTTCCATGAACGTTGCTCATGCTATGGTCGGTTTAGTTTGGTAGGTCCAATGAAGCTTGTGAAGGCCAGCTCCCTCTATGTATTGTGGAAAAATGGACCTTTTGAGTCTTTAGAACGTCATGAAGCCCGAAAATTGCTTGGCAAGTACAACGCAATCCAACCAAGGATTCGGTCCCGTCGAATATCAGAATATCGTGGCGCCAAAAATATGACGGAGAAGTGTCGACAAGGAGTAGGAGGAAGGCGGTCAGGAGCCACTAGAGGGTGGCATGTCGATAGTGAGTGATTTTGAAGTTGTGGGCTGAGGCTGGGGAGGGTGGGGCGGTTAGAGTAAAGGAGCCACTAGAGGATGGCATGTGGATAGTTCGCGATTTTGAAGTTGTGGGTGGAGGCTGGAGAGGGTTGGGGCGACTGATGAGTACGGGCGGATCTCTCCCACATTAACTTGGAAGTTAGACAAGAACGTTTGGACATGATCCAAACGTTCAAAAAGGGTCTCGACCATGAGAGCTACATTGACAACGTGAGCGGCCATAGAGCGGATGGCGAGTATTCAACAGAGGGTTGCAGTCGCGAGGGGAAAGGAACTCGTAGGGCTTTGTGATCGCTGAAGGTGTAGAGTTGTCGGTTGGGGTGGAAAAAATTGATTAAGTGGGCGGTGAGGTGGAGTGAAAGCTGCAAATCAAAGGAAGGGCGACTGGAATGCCATTTATGGATGGTCGCACAGGTGACTATCCCAAACTAGTTGGGGAACCAGTAGGAGGTGGATGGTGGATGGATCATGCAGAAATTGTTGGAGATCTAGCTTTGCTCATGGCCGCGGTGTATGCTCACAAAAAAAATAAACATCCACCACAAAACATAAGGGTAGAAAGTACCTCTAGAGAATAAAATCTTTAGGTGCGGAGGCGCTGCGGTGACGAAGTTGGTGACGGTTTCACAACAACGAGAGGTCGATCGCCTCGCCTCTTGGTTCACCTTGAACCCGAACAGTCAACTGATCTACTCCGATGATCGGAGGAGTAGAGGGAAGGGGCTTAGACCTTCTCCTTCTTCAACCGACGGTAACCCCAAGTGGCCGAACCACACCAAGTCGCCGGAAGGGAAGATGCGTACGGAATATGCAGTAGAGGAGGCCTAGGGCTCGGGATCAGCCGAGGGCTTCACCAGCACGAGCCTGGAGCCGGAGCAGATCGGGAATCAGCACCCGAGAGGAGCTCGGCGATGTCGTCGGGAGGGCTCCAGGAAATCGCGGCGCCAGCGACGGGAAGGCTCCAGGAATCGCCGCTTGAAGCCGTCGTCGGGTAAGCCCAGGAAAAACTGCGATTTCTCTCCTCTGGCCGAAAAAACCTTATTTCCTTTTCTTATCAATTAATGTTTGACCAAATGCCTTATATACATCCGATAAGAAGGGCTTTGATCTTGAACAGAGATCTACCCTTCATTTTGATCATGACATAACTTCAATCCACATAGACCACTATGGTTGATTGAGATAAGAAATTATGCCTTCTTACTATCAAAAACTCGGTGAACCAATTCATCGCGTCGATTAATAGTCGCACAATATTACAACTCGTCTTGGTCTAAGCATGTCGAACAAAAAAAACGACATTGAGAATGTGTACTTATTATGGTATCTTGATCGCATGCCACATGAAATCAAGTACCAACATAAGTCAAACTGAGACTGTTCCCGTTCATTTGGTGTGACCTTACAGAGGAACCATGTTGCCTTGGCGATAATATGATAACTTATATTATGCACTATAAGAGGCTTTATCAGTGCATTATAATCCCCATAGCAACACGGCAGCAAGGTAATGTAACTAGATGACCAGTGTCTTTCTTTGTCACATGATATTATAAATATTGTGTAAAATTGGACCGTCTCATTTTCGCACAATATTCATCTTTCTTGGTCTCATAAGCGAATTGTTTCTATAACTACATTAGTTATATTGCATGTGTTACAATCTTGCTTTACCAAGGGGCCCGCCAATATCAAAACCCAAAAGATGGGGACAAAAAGATATCTCGATATGAAGATTTCTTACGTACAAGTATGAGCAACGAATCACAATATTTATTACTATCAAGAGATAGTTTTTCAACTATAATCACATTGCCGACACCGATACGATAAATCTTCACATCTCATATCTATGATTCATAAGACACGTTGAGAACATTAATGACACTAAACACAATCCAAATAATGTTACAACATAGTATAGGTCGAACTCAATATGTATGAGATACACACATATACATATCCATATGATTAAATGATAGTCATATATCAACATTTGAATAACAACAATGTACTTTAATCGATATGACAATCTTGTAATCAATGTTCTTCTTTGATTACCACAATCGCGAGAAAAGCATAAGATTATGTGATAAATAAAACTCTGGGTTCTACTGTTCAGGACCAAGAGCATCTTCCTGAACCTAACATGAGATACAACACAATCAAGGAACTAAATGCAAAAACATTCTAAATCATGAACACAATAATCGAAGAAAATCACAACTTTCAAAACACTACATCCTTCAATCTCCCACTTATTTTTAAAATTTAACCAAAAGGGGGCAACCTACAAAATCATTCTATAAGCCACTCTCCATGGTCTTGCAACCCCATGGATTCGAAATGAACTTCGCCCTTGGCTTGAGATAAAGGTTTCGTGAAGGGATCAGTTGTGTTGTTGTTGGTGTCTATCCATAAAAGAGCAATTTTACCTTCCTCAATGAAGTCGCGCGTGACAAAATACTTCTTATCCATGTATTTTGTTTTATGATGTGACTTTGGCTCCTTGATTTGAGAAAACGAAGCGGTATTGTCGCAAAACAATTTCAAGGGCCCTTCACTCGATGCAACAACTCCAAGTTCCTGAAGGAACTTCTTTATCCAAACTCCCTCCTTGCCAGCTTCTGCAGCCGCTATGACTTCTGCTGCGGTGGTTGAGTCGGCAGTGGTTGATTGTTTGCAACTGCGCCAATTCACGGCCCCACCATTTAGAAGAAACACAAACCCAGATTGAGATCGCCTGTCATCCGGGTCTGACATAAAACTAGCATTTGTGCAACCTTCTACAGCTAGCTCTTTATGCCCTCCAAAAACAAGAAACTTATTCTTGGTCCTTTTCAGGTACCTAAGAATATTTTTGACGGCAGTCCAATGATTAGGACCAGGCGAAGCCTGATGTCGGCTAGTCATGCTTAGAGCATACGCGACATCTGGTCTTGTGCAGGTCATGGCATACATAATGGAACCTATAGCCGAGGCATAGGGCACATTTTTCATGTATTCAATGTCTTTATGCGTTGTGGCGCAGTGAGACTTGCCAAGTTGTCCAGACATTTTCATTGGCACATTTCCTCAGAGTTCTCAATATTAAACTTTTCTAAGATTTTGTCGATGTAAATACTTTGACTTAGACCAATGAGCCTTCGCATCTTGTCCCTATATATCTTAATTCCCAAGATATATTGGGCTTGACCCATGTCCTTCATTGAAAAAATTGTTTTCAATGAATCTCTTCTTTGTTCCATTAAAGATAATCCACTCCCATTAACAGAATATCATCAACATATAAAACCAAAAAAATGATGTGACTCCCACTGATCTTCTTGTACACACAAGGTTCTTCATTGCTTTAACTAAACCCAAGAGTTTTAACCTCTTCATCAAAGCGTTTGTTCCAATTCTTCGATGCTTGCTTCAAGCCATAAATGGCCCTCCGAAGTTTGCACACTTTGTTGTTATTATTCGGATCTTCAAAACCTTGAGCTTGCTTCATAAATACATCCTCATCAAGTTTTCCATTCAGGAATGTTGTTTTGACATCCAATTGTCATATTTCATAATCATAAAAAACAGCAATAGCCAACATGATCTAAATCGTTTTGAACATTACAACCAGCAAAAATATTTCATCATAGTCAATCCCTTGGACTTGATTGAAACTTTTTGCCACAAGTCTCTCCTTATGGGTTGTCATGTTGACATTCATGTCCATCTTCCTTTTGAAAATCCACTTGTTGGAAATGGATTTCTTTCCATCGGGAAGGTCAACCAAGTCCCACACTTGGTTGTCATACATGGATTGTATCTCGGATCTCATGGCTTCTTGCCAGGCACTTGAATTCATCCTATTGATTGCTTCTTCATAAGTTAAGGGGTCTTCAGAGTCAATAATCAAGACTTCATGAAAACCCATATACAGGTCGGATTTTCTCTTCACCCTTGATGACCTTCTTAGTTCCTTTTTCTCATTGAACTCCCCTTGAGTTTCTCGAATTTCTCCTACAACTTCTTGTGGAATTGATTCAAACTCAACATGAGTCAGGGGATCACCCGGTGGTGTAGTATGACCTCTTCAACAAACATTTCTCGAGGTGGATGGATCATACTCCCACTGAGCAAAGGAACTTCATGTGACATGTCGTGATCCTCTTGAAAGTCAAGATTTATTTCATGATCACGCCCTAGTAGGTCCTCTTGAATCTCTTCAAGCATCACCCTACTATCAAGGACTTTCATTCCTTCAAGAAATTCTTTCTCTAAGAATGTAGCACCCTTCTTTACGAATATGGTATTCGTCGGCTTGTGCCAAAAGCTATACCCTTTCGTTACTCTTGGGTATCCTATGAAGAAGCATTTATCCGCTTTGGGTTTTAATTTGGTCGACAGCATACGTTTGGCATACGTCTCGTAACCCCAAATTTTGAGAAAAGATATAATGGGAGGCTTGCCCGCCCATATATCATGAGGAGTTTTATCAACAGATTTTGTTGGAACAAGATTTAATGTGAGAGCCGCAGTGAGGAGTGCATGACCCCAGAAGTATAAAAGCAGATCAGTCTGACACAACATGGAGCGAACCATGTCCAGTAGGGTTCGGTTTCTCCTTTCGGAGACACTGTTCCACTGAGGGGTGCTAGGTGGAGTAAGTTGTGGTACAATACCACACTCCTTTAGGTAAGTAGTGAACATATTGCTCAAGTACTCACCTCCACGATCTGTTCTCAAGATTTTAATTTTCTTTTCAAGCTGATTCTCTACTTCATGTTTGTACTCCTTGAATTTCACAAGGGCTTCACTTTTATGTCTCATGAGATAAACATACCCATAGCGACTATGATCATCTGTAAAAGTGATGAAGTACCTATAACCATCTCTTGCACTAGAGCTCATTGGACCACATACATCAGAGTGTATCAATTCCAATAAGTTGTTCGCTCTTGTACCTTTCTTGTTGAAAGGTGTCTTGGTCATTTTACCTGTTAAACATGATTCGCATGTACCAATTGCATCAAGGGCAAAGGAATCAAAAAGAATAGCATGGTGCAATTTCTTTATGCGTTTTTTGTTTATGTGACCAAAACGATGGTGCCATAAGAGTGTCTCATTAGCATGAGATATCTTGAGTCTCTTGTTATTGATATTTAGAACACTTTTATCTTCAACTATATTAAGCAAATACAAACCATTTGAAATGAAAGCATTCGCATAAAATAGACCTTCCTTCTTAATAGTCATTTGTGAATTGTTTATCACAAAACAAAAACCTTCCGCGTCCAAGCATGACACGGAAATGATGTTACGAAAAACAGAAAGGACATGATAAACATCTTTCAAAATTAAACATAAGCCACTAGGTAAGTGAAGATCAAGGGTGCCTACAGCAACAGCAGAGATGCTCGCACCATTTCCAACCTTCAGCACAACCTCTCCCTTGGAGAGCGGTCTCCTATCCCTTAGTGACTGCGCATTAAAAATTAAGTACATGATCCGGTATCCATTACCCAATCTAGGATAGTGGTGGTCAAGTTTAAATTTAATTCAATAACAAATATACCTTTGGGACGCTAGCACTCAATCTTGCCTTTATCCAAGTCACGCTTATACTTGGGGCAATTCATCTTGTAGTGTCCTTTCTCATGACAATGGAAACATTCAGTGACAGACGTTGGAGAATTCTTCACTTTGCTTCCCTTGGAGTTGCTCGCTTGAGCTCCTCCCTTATTGCCTTTGAATGAGGAATCTCTACTAGAGGTCTTGTTAACAACGTTGTTTTTATTCTTGAAATGCTTCTTGCTACTAGACGTAACGGCCAATACAGAATTTGCCTTTGTCTTACCCATGTCCACCTCAGCAGTTTTGAGGGCATTATAGAGCTCATTTATGGTCATCTTTCTTTCACGCATATGATAATGCATTATAAAATCCTTGAAGGAGTATGGAAGAGACCCCAAAATGATATCCTCAACAATGTCTTCAGGAATTTGAGAATTCAATTTCTCCAATTTCTTCAGATAGCCTTGCACCTTAAGGAAGTGCACTGAGACAGATTCACCCTCCATCATCTTGCATCTTGTGAGTGCTATGGTGGTCTTATAGCGCTCTTTCTGAGCACTATCAGTGAACATCTTCTCCAATTGTGCCACGATTTCCTTGGCAGGGGTATCAAGAAATTTCCTCTGCAACTGATCACCAATGCTGGCTAAGATCAGTGTCTGTACAACACGCTGTTGGTCATCCCATTTCTTTTGTTCCTCCTTTTCAATATCAGTTGATTTGTCTTTCTCCTTCTCTTCTGGGCAATGGCCATCCAGAATTTGTTGGAGATTTTCCAAACGAAGCACGATATTTAACTTGAGGATCCAATCAGAATAGTTTGACCCGTCATTAGCAAGCGGACTTTTATCAATCATAGAACGTAGAAAATTCGGAAGGGTAGACATGTTTCTCTAAAGAAAAAAAAAAGAATAAGAGTCCATGAAAAATCTATATTAAAAAAAATATAGCTACCACTCAAGATCCCTTCCAAATAAGTGGACTCATCCATTTTGTTTGTCCAGGTAGGTAAGTACAAGACACCAATCATAACCTTTTAAGTAAATCTTAAACCTTATGACTCCTGTAGATAACATACTTGATAAAAAAAATAAGAAAATCTTTTCCCAAAAGATTCAAGCCTAGATCTTGAAAATTTTGTTTAAGAAAACTCATTTTATTGGGCAACTAGTGCAGTCAAGATATTCCCACAAGATGCGCAAACTGTGCCTCACACAATATTCACTCATCTGCGGCCTAATATCAAGCTTACACAAGCTCCAATATGTCTAGTAATTGAAATCACACTCATGATCAGTCAAAGCTACTAGCTTAAGTGGATAAGATGAGAAGGAAAACCAATCTTAAGTTTTTATTTTGCAAATTCCTTTTTTTTTTAAAAAAACTAAGGAACCAAAAGAAAAACCTAACACACGGGCAATCTAATTATTACATCCATCTCAAAAAATACATTCCAGAGATCTAAAAAGACATAATAAAATAAGAACTCGATAGGGACGGTTCATGTCGCCCAAGCTCCAATAAACACTTAGATCATTCTCCTTTGTATGTGCACGCATATATATATAAAGAGAAGATTTCCATATGATCCAAAAGGAATGGATCATAAAACGATCGGAGCTTAAGACATGACGAAACCAAAACCAAAATGAGCACTAGAACAAAACTAGCACCATTGCCATGAGTAAATCCGCAACCTCCCTCTGATACCACTGTTGGAGATCTAGCTTTGCTCATGGCCACGGTGTATGCTCACAATAAAAATAAACATCCACCACAAAACATAGGGTAGAAAGTACCTCTAGAGAATAAAATCTCTAGGTGCGGAGGCGTTGCGGTGATGAAGTTGGTGACGGTTTCACAACAACGAGAGGCTGATCGCCTCGCCTCTTGGTTCACCTTGAACCCGAACAGTCAACCGATCTACTCTGATGATTGGAGGAGTAGAGGGAAGGGGCTTAGACCTTCTCCTTCTTCAACCGTCGGTAACCCCAAGTGGCCGAACCACACCAAGTCGTCGGAAGGGAAGATGAGTACGGAATCTGCAGTAGAGGAGGCCTAGGGCTCGGGATCAGCTGAGGGCTTCACCAGCACGAGCCTGGCGCCGGAGCAGACCGGGAATCAGCACCCGAGAGGAACTCGACGACGACGTCGTCGGGAGGGCTCCAGGAAATCACGGCGCTAGCGACGGGAAGGCTCCAGGAATCGCCGCTTGAAGCCGTCGTCGGGTAAGCCCGGGAAAAACTGCGATTTATCTCCTCTGGCCGAAAAAATCCTATTTCATTTTCTTATCAATTAATGCTTGACCAAATGCCTTATATACATTTGATAAGAGGGGCTTTGATCTTAAGCAAAGATCTACCCTTCATTTTGATCATGACATAACTTCAATCCACATAGACTACTATGGTTGATTGAGATAAGAAATTATGCCTTCTTACTATCAAAAACTCGATGAACCAATTCATCGCGTCGATTAATAGTCGCACAATATTACAACTCGTCTTGGTCTAAGCATGTCGAACAAAAAAACGACATTGAGAATGCGTACTTATTATGGTATCTTGATCGCATGCCACATGAAATCAAGTACCAACATAAGTCGAACTGAGACTGTTCTCGTTCATTTGGTGTGACCTTACAGAGGAACCATGTTGGCTTGGCGATAATATGACAACTTATATTATGCACTATAAGAGGCTTTATCAGTGCATTATAGTCCCCATAGCAACACGACAGCAAGGTAATGTAACTAGATGACCAGTGTCTTTCTTTGTCACATGATATTATAAATATTGTACAAAATTGGATCGTGTCATTTTCGCACAATATTCATCTTTCTTGGTCTCATAAGCGAATTGTTTCTATAACTACATTAGTTATATTGCATATGTTATAATCTCGCTTTACCAAAGGGCCCGCCAATATCAAAACCCAAAAGATGGGGACAAAAAGATATCTCGATTTGAAGATTTCTTACGCACAAGTATGAGCAACGAATCACAATATTTATTACTATCAAGAGATAGTTTTTCAACTATAATCACATTGCTGACACTGATACGATAAATCTTCACATCTCATATATATGATTCATAAGACACGTTGAGAACATTAATGACACTAAACACAATCCAAATAATATTACAACATAGTAAAGGTCGAACTTAATATGTATGAGATACACACACATACATATCCATATGATTAAATGATAGTCATATATCAACATTTGTAGAACAACAATGTACTTTAATCGATGTGACAATCTTAACTCGGTAATCAATGTTCCTCTTTGATTATCACGATCGCGAGAAAAGCATAAGATTATGTGATAAATAAAACTCAGGGTTCTACTGTTCAGGACCAAGAGCATCTTCCTGAACCTAACATGAGATACAACACAATCAAGGAATTAAATGCAAAAACATTCTAAATCATGAACACAATAATCAAAGGAAATCACAACTTTCAAAACACTACATCCTTCAGAAATGACATGGGAGGGCAACCTAGTGTACACAACAGGCGCTAATAGACGAGGGCGCACATATATTATATCGCATAGACTATAGAATCAAAGGTGCCAGTCTCCGACAAGGGCGAGGGCTCGTGCGGGTTTTGTATGCTGTGAAAGGCGTGATCGACAGGCTAACCGAGGATGAAGGAAAACGCAGACTTGTCGACACTCACGATCGGAGAGGTAGAGGCTAAGCGCCTAAGTGGTGATGAGAGAAGAGTTGGAGCAGAGTATCCTATGACCAATGTGTGGGTAGGGTGGAAGTGGCAGGTTAGACTAGTTGATAGGGGATCAAAAATTGAATAATGTATGTTAATAGAAATTAGAGACACACCTACGTAAGATATCGACGCGTCAACCACTTGATGGTTGGTTCCCCCAAAAGATCCCTCTCCAAAGAGAGTTACAAAACTCCTATACCACTTCCTAAGACACTACTCTCTCTTACATAAGGAGGAATCCCTAGAGACTAAATTACCAAAATGCATCTTGATAGGAAAAATACATAAAATGCAATATCCATGAAGGTTAACCGTCATGTGTGCAGTGGTATCAAACATAGTGGTCATGGAGGTAGAATAGATCTATGGAAATTGTGGTGGCTGAAGGAAGAGAGATGAATTACTAGTGCATGTGATAGATTTGGGGTTAATGATGGATTGAAAACGAACCTGAGGGTAAAGATTTTATTTATTTATATCTATTTTTATATATTTAAAGATAGGTAAAAAACAAAGTATGCTTACACTAGGTATCACAACATCAATGCTTACCCCAATTTCAATTACCACAAAATAAACCGTATTATAGCAAGCCTTCACAGCAATATAAACCATGATGGAAAATCTTTATATAAAGCATTCTAAATAAAATCTGTGCACAAAAAAAGATCCAAGATAAATACGATCATGGCATTGCAAAACATTTTCATTTACAGTATAATACAATTAGAAAACTTTCCAAAGGTAGTTACATAAGATAAATAATATACAACATACACATACCGAGCTAACCACATTGCACAATGTATCATTTATAACACAAAAATGCCTCAATTTTTTGGTTCCAGTAAAAATGAATGTACATGGCAAAATGACGAGGATATTTAGTTGAACAAGATATATTTCAGTAACAAACATCATGCAGCTGCTAGTCCATTAAAAGTATATTTGTTACCTTGCTCGTGATTATAGCTTCAATAGTTTTATTTTACTTTTACACGCCTATGGAAATTCTTGGTTATACTTGTTCTGGAAAATATTCCACTTCTTATTTCTCTTTAAAACGGAGCTATTCAACCACAAAACTTTGATTTCCCATATTACATTTAAACAATTGGCTAATTTCCGGCCATTAAATTGATTGATCATTGCAATTAATAGAAATAAATTGCTCCACCCCCTCTTTTCCTCCCTCTCCTGCCACAGCTAGCTCCAAATATTGTTGGGATGTGTCCATGAGTGAAGTGGGGCTGGCGATTAGCAGCCATAGAGGAAGTGACTGGAGGGTTGGATGGTGTAAGCTCCGTGCAAGTGAAAGAGAAGAGAGAGGAAGAAATATCTTGCAGCAGTGAAAGTTGGAAGTGTTCAGTAATGATGTGCATCTGTGTGAGACAACCTGAGATGGTGGCCGACGGGGTGGACGGTGGTATGTGAGAATAAAAAGAAATTAATATATAACAATTTAAAGAGTATTGACGGCACGCCACGACCGACAAGCGTATATTCCTGCAGGAAGCGGTGATCCGCTGCCCGGACAGGCGATCGAAGGCCGTGGTCGCGTCCGGATGATCGTTTATAGTCACTTTCGTATTTTATGTTTTTTTTAGTTTGAGGTGTATTTAGGCCCGATCGGACCAAAACAGTATTAGCCGTCCGATCGGGTGGTTTATTTTCAGATTTAGGGTTCAGTTATTAGGCGGTTTTGGTGTTGGGTTTATAAATAGGCGCCAGATGGATTTTGAGAGGCATCGTGCGTTTTGCGCAAAGTTGAAACCATCGGTCTCACAGGAGCAATTCTTGTTCCTTCTCTGGTGCGAAACAGAGAAGTCCATCCTTTCCAACTCCTCCGCCTCTCTACTGTCGGTGCGACGCCGGGCTCTACTCCATTCTCCGCCGCCCTCCTCATCCCGGCTTGCCAGCCACCTACATCCCGCCCTGTCTTCCTCCTCCCATCCTCGACCTGGAGCTCGCCCCTCTCACACACTCCTGCTGTACGCCAGTAACCCCGCCGGGCAAAACCCCTGTCGGCCCTCTCCTTCCCAGTGCCAGCCACCCCCCAGCCAGCTTCCTTCTCCAACGCCCTCTATCCCGTCGGCTCCACATCAACCCAGTCCCTCTCACGCCGTGGCCACCAATCCTACACCCCACTTCTGTTTCCCCTCCACCAAACAAATTGTTCCATGAAATTGAAGCCGTCCACCCCCTTCTGTACTCACAACCACCTAAGTTAAGTGTTTTACGCTACGACCAGTCCAAACTCCATACAGTGAACCTCACTTCGCCCATTCCCCCTTCTCTGCCATCCACACCTAGTTCCCTAAGCCTCTACCAGCCCAGATCCCTATTTCTGACATCCTATTTGCTTGTTGCAACCTTGGGAGCCCTCCAGCTGCCGCATTAGTCAACGCCTGCATATGTGAATTGTGGTTGTTGAAAAAGCTCAAAACTTGTATGTATTGCTTGTGTATCAAAATACAATGAGAGAATACAAATATATAGGAGAGAGAAGGTGAGAAGAAATCAAATACAAGAAGTGAGACTAAGGAGAGAAGAAGGAAAAATAATAAAAAGGGGCCCAATAATGGGCTCATTACATGGGCTTTTCTAACACTCCCCCGCAAGCTGGAGCGTACAGGTCGTATGCGCCAAGCTTGGATAGGCACTGATAGAAGAGGGTAGGTAGAGCCTTCGTGAGGACATCCGCAACTTGTTCAATACACGAAACATGCTTCAGTTCAATCTTCTTCATGTGAACTTTCTCCCAAATGAAAAGACAATCCACTTCAATATGTTTTGTTCTTTAGTGAAAGACGGCTATATGTATGATAGCTTGACTGTCACAAAGGAGGAGAGTCGGTGAAGAAAGCTTTACCCCAAGGTCAGCAAGAAGGCTCTCAAGCCAAGTGAGTTCCGAAACCACAGATGTCATTGCCCGATATTCTGCTTCAGCTGAGGATCGAGCAACCACCGCTTGTTTCTTGCTTCGCCAGGTGATCAGATGCCCTCCAAAATATGTGCAAAACCCGCTAGTTGATCGGCAATCATCGAGGGAACCCGCATAATCAGCATCAAAATATGTCACCAATGTTGGGGTTGAAGATGAGGTTTTGTAAACTAATCCTTGGTCAGGAGCTGTTTTAAGGTATCGGAGAATCCGTTCAACGGCCTGGAGATGAGATCTTCGAGGAGAATGCATATGCCGACTGACGATACCAACAACAAAGGATATATCTGATTATCTGGTCTTGTTACCGTTAGGTAGATCAGTTTCCAAACAAGACAACGATAGTATTCCGGATTTTGAAGCAGAAGATCAGAATCTGAGGCCTTAGCACATAGCTTGTGATTTACATCCATTTGAGTGTTCACAGGCTTACAGCCAGAGTAGCCTGCATCATGAAGGAGATCGAGGCAGTATTTTCGCTGTGAGAGGACAAGGCCATCTGGTCGTCTGGCAACCTCCAGACCCAAGAAGTACTGAAGGTTCCCCAGATCTTTTGTTTGAAATACGGAGCTCAGATGTTGTTTGACCGTCTGTATTCCGTTCGAGTCGTTTCCAGTAATGATGATGTCGTCAACGTAAACCAATAGGAGAACCGTTTCCATTGCCTGGTGGCGAGTGGATAACGAGAAATCTGTCGAGCTCCGAGTAAAGCCAATTTCCCGTAGGGTCTTACTAAACTTGTCAAACCATGCCCGAGGGAATTGTTTGAGACCATAGAGGAACTTCAGAAGACGACAAACTCGAGACCCCCCCGTGGTTTCAAACCCGAGAGGTTGTTGTATGTAAACCGTTTCCTGGAGATCGCCATTCAGAAAGGTATTCTTTATATCGAGTTGAAGTAAGGGTCACTGGCGATGCACAGTCACGGAGATGAGGACACGAACCATGTTGAGTTTGGCCACAAGAGAAAAGGTTTCGTTATAGTCGAGACCTTGTTGTTGGGTGAAGCCGCGAGCCACCAGACGAGCTTTGAATCTGTCAATGGTCCCATCAGGAGCATACTTGATGACAAAGATCCATTTGCACCCAACTGATTTCTGACCATGAGGAAGGGGTACCAAGGTCCAAGTCTGGTTTGCCCAAAGAGCAGTTATTTCCTCGTTCATGGCGGCGCGCCAACCAGGATGTTGGAGAGCCTCCTGCACAGAGTTAGGAACAGAAACCGAAGACAGTGAAGTAGCAAATGTCTGAAGGTGGGGAGAGAGGCGATGCAGGGAGACAAAATTCGACATCGGATGAGCAGTGAAGGCGGGCACCGGATCAGCAGGGCTCGGAGAAGCCGAGGTCGAGGCCGACTGCAGAAGGGGAAAGGAACGAGGAGGGCGGCGATTGTAGACTCGGATGACAGGCGGCTTGGAAGGAGCAGGAGTTGGGTCAGGTAGAACCTGTGGAAGAGGCGCGGTAACGGGGATGACAGTTCGTGGGAGGAATGGTGGTAGAGGTGTCAGTGGTACAGGAGTGGGTAGAGGAGGAGAGAAGAAAGGCTGATCCTCCCGGAAGGTAACATCAGCGGACACAGAGATCTTCCGGGTAACCGGAGAATAACACACATAGCCCTTCTGAGTACGGGAATAGCCGACGAAAATATGTTTGGCCGCCCGCGGATCTAACTTGTCCGTGAACGGACCCACAAGGTGGACAAAGCAGGTGCATCCAAAGACCCTGGGTGTGAGAGGGAAGGTCGGAGCGGAGGGAAATAGGAGGATGAACGGAGTGGCGTGGAGGAGAACAGAGGAAGGGAGACAGTTGATGAGGAAACAAGCAGTGGAGACCGCAAAGTTCCAGTAGACTTTGGGAACATGCATGTGAATCATGAGGGAGCGGGCAACGTCGAGCAGGTATCGATTCTTCCGTTCGGCAACGCAATTTTGCTGGGAGGTGTAGGCACAGGATGTTTGATGAATAATACCGAACTCCACGCACAGATTTGCAAATTCATGACTAGTGTAATCGTGAGCATTATCGGTGCGCAACGTTTTTATGGTAGTGGATAATTGCGTACGAGTCTCTAGCACAAAAGCCCAAAACACGCGAGAAAGCTCAGAGCGATTACGAAGTAAGTAAAGTCACGTCGTGCGAGAGTAATCATCAATAAAAATGATAAAGTAGCGATAACCAGAAATACTAGTAATTTTGAAAGGACCCCAAACATCGGAGTGCAGTAAATCAAAAGGAGCCGAGCTCCGAGTACAATGTGTGGGAAAGGAAGAACGCAGTTGCTTGCCAAAAATACAAGAACCACACTGAAAGGGCGAAAGAGATACATCAGGAAGCGCCTTCTGGAGGACCGGATGAGGGGCATGCCTAAGACGGCGATGCCAATCCACGGAGGAGACGGAGGAGAGGACGGTAGGAGAGGCATCGACAAGGTAGATCCCGTTTTGCAGTCGACCCCTACCAATGGTAATCCGCGTCTGTCGATCTTGTATCAAAAAAGCAGAAGACGTGAATGTGACAGAGCAATCCATATCAGCAGTAAGACGGCCAACAGACAACAAATTAAACGGGGAGCCCAGAACATAAAGAGCCGAGCAAAGAGAGATGGAGGGGTTGAGAGAGAGGTCAACGCAGCCGGATACCGGAACAGTCGCCCCACTAGCCACGGTGATACACTTCGGATGAGGAGCATATGTACTTGGGCGGCCGCAACGAGGTGATGTGATGAATGGCACCCGAGCCCAAGATCCAGCGCGGACTGGAGGAAAAACAAGTACTACCTGCAATGGAGGTGGAGGCAACAAAAGCCGAAGGAGGGCTGAGCAGGCCATGGAGTTGTTGTAGCTGTAGGCGAACGGCCTCAAGGTCGGCACTTGTGCCAGAAGAACCGTCAACTGCAACAGCAGCAAGTCGGACGAGGAGGGTAGTCATGTTTCTTGTAGCAAACTGCCTCAGTGTGGCCGTCCCGACCGCAATAGGAACACTTTGGGCGGCCCAGACCACCACGCCCCCTTCCGCGAGAGCCTGAACGTCCACCACGAGCAGAAGACAGTGGGGGAAGTAAGGGGGTCTGCTGGAGAAGGGCTGGAGAGGAGGGTGCAGGAGTATCCAGGGGCGGTGACACTCGAAGGAGCATAGAGCAAACATCAGATAAGGAAGGAGTAGTAGCCGAAGCCAAAACCTGAGCCCGGATACTCTGAAGGTGTGGCGGGACACGAGCCATCATCAAGGCGATGCAGACAGACTCCTTTTGAGTTCGCTGAGCAGCAAAATCAGTGGTAGATGGTTGATGCTGGATCCAGGCTTCTGCAAGAGTCTTAGCACGAGCAACAAACGAGGTCATGTCCGCAGTCCCGCCAACGTCGAGATCCTGAAGATCGGTAATAATGTCATAGAGGTGTTGGAGGCTGTCCTTGCCCGAGTATAATGAGTGAAGCTCATCCCACATAGCTTTGTCCGTCTCATGATACATGGCCATCCGGTAGGGCTCACCCTCCAGGGAGTTGAGCAACCACGTCTGAACGCGGCCGTCGTTGCGCAGCTAGTCGTCGGTAGAAGGAGAAGGAGGTCCCTGAGTGAGATGAAGCACAAGGCCCTTGGCCTGAAGAACTCGGCGAACCGAGTACACCCATGAGATGAAATTCTTCTTTCCAGACAAGGAAATTGTGGTGATCCGCAGCTCATCGCGGTGGTCAGGAGGATAAGTCGGGTTAGCCGGACGACCTGCAGGCGGAGTAGCCTCCTGGTCGGTGGAGTCAACGGAAGAACCCATAGAAGCAGGAGGCAAGGCGCAACGGCTAGGGAAGAGACCGCTGCGAGAAGAGACGAGAGACCGCACAGCAGGCAGGTCGGGAACTCTTGCACGACAAGGTCGCGCCAGACCTGAGAACTCAGCGGGCAATCACAGCGACAAGAGCAGCGACCAAGGAGAGGGAGGCCGCAGGGAAGAGAAACGCCAAGAGAGAGGAGACCGCGACTAAAATGCGGGAGCAAAAGACAGACCACACAGTCTCAGTGAGCACACCAACGGTCAGAAAAGAGAGACGCGCCGCGAGTAAGAGGTCTCGAGCGGCAAGAAGAAACCGCGAGAAGGAGAGCTCGCGCGGTAAGAAGAAGAAGCCGTGAGTAAAAGGACTCGAGCGGCAAGAAGAAGAAACTGCGAGGAGAGCTCGCGTGGTAAGAAGAAGAAGTCGCGAGTAAGCGAAACTCGAGCGGGAAGAAGAAGCCGCGAGTAAGAGGACTCGAGCGGCAAGAGGAAAGCGGGTAGGAGGGGAGACCGAGCGAGCAGTCAAGCGGTTAAAAAAATTTAACCGGACAGACCGGAACAAGAGCAATAGGACCCGTGCGTCAAAGAGGTCGCGCGGCAAGCAAGGTGCTCGCACGACAAGAGAAGAAGCCGCGGCGAGAGCACTGGGAAGAGGCCGCATCGGATGGAAAAACAGGTCGCAGCGAGAGAGTCTATCCGCACGGGAGTGGGGTCTACGGGTCAGGGAGAAAAAATGGCTATAAAAGAGCGTATAAGAGAATGAGGAGGTGGATCCACGGGAAAGAAGGCGGAAGCGGATAGAAAACGAGAGACCACAAAGACCTAGTGGTTAGGCAGAACGGCGGGCCGCCCGGTTAACAAAGGAGCTGGGCGGTTAAAAAAAAGACAGGTCGGGAAACTCCTCTGATACCATGTTGAAAGAGCTCAAAACTTGTATGCATTGCTTGTGTATCAAAATACAATGAGAGAATACAAATATATAGGAGAGAGAAGGTGAGAATAAATCTTATACAAGATGTGGGACTAAGGAAAGAAGAAGGAAAAATAATAAAAAGGGACCCAACAATGGGCCCATAACATGTGTTTTTCTAGCAATGATAAAAGTCATTTTTTGTTGTTGTTTATTTTGGCACCTGTGCTGTGTCGTGGATGTTCACTTTTAATTGTTATTAGTATTATTCGTCATATGATTTGCAGGGTATCTTCTGCGCTTACTGAAAGTAATTGTGCCCCTTTCGTTTTTCAAAATTGATAATTTGTTCTCCATTAATTAATTATTTGCAACTACCCGTGCACCTGTTGTTAACTTATAATAAATAATTACTTGTTTGTAATTTTAGCGGACCACTCTTGCACTAGCATTACACTTCAGTGCATTTAGGGTCGCATTGTAGAAATCCCTTTTCGAGTTGACATGCCACTGCATCAAGTATAGATATAACTTCATAGAGTCTGTAAGCATACATCAGTGTTTGGGAAAAAACTATGAATAGGTATACTATTATATTATATGATTATATAACTAACATTTGGGCACGCTGTCCCCGTAACTAACATTCGGTGATGTCAAAAGTACTCTCAAGAGATGGCAGAGCCATTTTGTAGTTCTATTTTATATAACTAAATTTTTTTAATTTAAAATCATAATAATAATGGAAAAATTGTCCAGCGATTTCCATGACGTTAATGGTATAACAATCAAATAAAAGGATCCCCTAAATAAATAATATAGATAAATTTTGTTACAATATCATTTAAATAATGAAAATATCATTCTCATATGTATGTTTTACTAATAGTCTTAATTTCTCTATGAAATTTTATATTTTAATTTCTTTACATGTATAGACATAGACGAACACACATACACATATACTCATTGTTTGAATAAAATATTTGAGCTCCCCACGCAAGAAAGAAGCACAGTAAGAAAATTATTAAAAAAAATAAAGTGAAATATAAAAATTATAATGAGCATAAAAAATAAACAACTATAAAAAGATATCTTAAAATATCTTATAAACTATGACATCAATATAAATTAATCATATGTCATCTCATAACTTTATCTTCTCACTAAGTTTTATAATCAATAGTTGAAAAACACTGAACCAGTGCATTGGCTGCAAAAGTACTTCGCTTATAGGGTAGTGTAGAGTGTGCGCTACTTATAAAATATAAAATATTTCTAATTTGTTCCTATTTATTTATTTATTTGATATATGAGACTCCCTTACACATGATTGTGGAAGATATATTTTTAAATTTTTTTGTATTTAGAATGAAATATTTGTTTTAATAAATCAGAATGCTCTTAAAATATAAATATTCATCTTAATAAATAGTATTTCTTATCTATTCTTGTTTATTTATTCATATGAAATGCATGCTTCTGCTTGAAGAGGAATGTAGAGCACAGTATTTATAAGATATAAAATATCCCTTATTTTTTCATATTTATTTATTTATTCTGCATATGGAACTCCCTTGTGCTTATAGTCTTTTGACCCAATTACTGTAGGTTATTTCGTAAATTGTTACATAACAATAATGTCAGTTACCTCATCTTCAGCAGTAGGAATCCACTTGACTAGAGAGTACACTTCAGATGGTCCTGCATTTTCAAAAAATAAAGTACATTTCAGTAACATTTAATTTAACTGTGCATGGTCTAAAAACAATAATAAGATGATGTTCGATTAAGTAATCATATATTACAACCTCTATAGTAACAGATTCATATATTAATTAAAAAAAGAACGTCTATGCTTTCAAAATTACAATTACAATAGCAATACTGTTCTTCAAAACACCAGAACCATCATATCTAGTCCACATACCTCGCTAAGAGTCATACCAAAAGTTAGAGTATAGCATTTGGTCGCCAGGAATAAACAAATCAAATTCCAACTAGTAATTCATTTGTCGGAAGATACAGTCAACTAATGTCGCAAGCACAATATGGTTCAAAAATTGAAAGAAGGTGAGAGCTTTATGCAATTCAAATGCCAAATAATACAAATCCATAGACACACTTTGAACAACTATTACAAAGGAAAATCATCAACCAAATCACTTTCTCTCAAGCATTGCCAAGCTACAATAAATAGCAATCGCACAATATCAATTGTCAAACAATCCATACATCTCACACTTTTACTTTTACTTTTTCTTTTATACATTAAGATTTACGCTCACATTTTTACTTTTCTTAGCATGACATATCATATGTTGCTACAATACACAAAGCAATGACAAGTGCAAACGACATCATTCAACGATATACTTTATGTGAGCTACCCTCTCAAAGAAACTTGCCTTCAATACCTGCTGAACAACATGATGCATCAACTTCACCATCATTTGTGTTATTAGCGAGCTTCAACTTCATCCCAAATAAAAAACATGAGCCATCAACTTCAAGAGGTTTGGCATAATTTCTTCAATTATCTTCCTACATCAAATTATTACATGTGTGCTTCTACTTATTTTAATTAAAAATATCATTGCATTTCCAAACATCTAGATTGTTTACAGAATAAAAGTACTCCACATCAAAGTATTGATAAAGAACCGAAGATGATGACGACTACACTAACAACAATTATATTGTGCATAAATAATATGCACAATGCTGAACGAATATGATGTCCTGCGTGTAATATCATTCAACAACAACATACAGTATGCTATTACTGTCAAATTAAATTATTCAATAGAGAATTATAGACTATGTGCTGCAACTAAGGAAAAATAACTAGAGTGCCAACTGAATTATTCAATCTATTTACAGGATGAATCTACGCAAGGTTGACAATACAAAAAAAACACATACGAGCATTTAATCATATGTTCTCATTTACATTCACGGGAGTTATGCTGGACGAAAAAGTATTAGCATCCATCAAGGAATTTCCACATTTTGAGCACATGGGAAAAATTATCACCGAATAGCCTCTCTTTTACTAGCTCTAAACTCAAGGCCTTTCAGTGAGTTGTCTGCCCAATTCACTAATTTTTAGTGAGCTAGTTGCCCAGTTCACTGATTTTCAATGAACTGGCTGCCCAGTTCACTGCAATTTTATTTGAAATCTGATTTATAATGCTCATTACTTTGGAGGTTGTGATATATGCAATTCTAGTGTGTTGATATAATGGTAGATTTATTGTGTTTTCTTTATTTAATAAACTATACTATCTTTTTTCATTTTTGCGCCTCTTGTACCTCAGGCGCGCCTTGCACCTAGGCTCCAAGACCCTTACGCGTCTCGGTGCGCCTTGCACCTTTAATAGCTTAGGTAATATTTGGCTCTAATTAATTGTCCTATTTCAATTTCATTGAACGTGTATTTTTTGTTCGCACTGCACTTTAAATTCTAGCCGACCCCACTATAGTGGGATAAAGGCTTGAGTGTTGCACTGCACTTTAAGTTCTAGTTCTTTCATTCGTTTGCAATTATTACTTAGCTCGGCAAAAACTATTTGTACTCAATTGTAATTGTTTGCAATTTTAATTTCATGTTATGTAATTAATTGTGCGACTGAACTAATTATGTGGCAGAATTAATTGTGTGTTGATTCACTTGCATTGCATTAGAGATAGAGTTAGCAAGTATCATGTTCATGCGCGTATGCATTCTTCTGCATCTCTAGTTTAGAGCTGGTCGTGAATCTATTTACACTTGTTGGGTGTTTGCTCGCATTTATATAAAGTTAGGGCTTCTCGTCCATCACTTACAGATTATTCTTGCATCAGGTGGTATCAAATACTTAGGTTCGGGCTTTATTTTGATGCGCAGCAATAAAGTCAATAGGTTCACTCATGAGTCATGCCAGCTTAGCGTCGCCTCCCCTCTCCTCGATTTGAGGAGCCCAAGTCCATCCATACCCAACCTCATAAAGTTCATCCAAGGAGATCCTCATACTGTTACGGCGACGATCATCATTGTCTTTAGTCGCCCACTCGTAGAGATTGCATTGACCCTTTAACACAATTCAACCATGTTAGGGACGATTACTACGAAAATCAACTTCGTCCCTAGCCCTATGCGCATAGGGACCGTGTTGACCCTTCAACAAGACTCGATTATACTGGGGACGATTACTATTGTGGTCATCATATTGAGGAGGATCTCGGGTATAGGTTTCAAAGAATTTCACCACCGTTTAATGCTTTGTTGACTCTTGAGTCCTTTAGAAAGTGGCTTGTGGATGTGAAATACTACAAAGATTGGCTTTAGTTATTCAGTGAGTTTAGTGTCATATTTGCAAACTTAAACTACTAGGTTAAGCGACAACGTATTGGGATAGCATTGACAGGATTATTGAGCAAGATTGTCTTCTCCTCATCACCAATTAGGTGGAGATGAAATGGAGATTGTGTTAAGGATATTTGTCAATATCATATAGGAGTCTCCTCTGCGAAAATATATATCATTCAGTAAGGATCCATATTCATTGCTGAGTATAGGGATTTTTTAATGAGTTAGTAGTGATCAGTGAAATTCAAGAGTTCGTTGCAACTGCTTCTAGATTCTATTTTGAACTTCGGAGCGTGATCTACGTACTAATGAGTGTTCACCGTTGAGTAAGTATGTCAACTCGCTCTTGATAATTTCATCATGAACAAAGTATGAGATCTGCCAGAGCTTGTCCTCCCTATGCAAAAGCCATTATCGTTCCTACTTGTGTACCCATGGCAGAAAAGACGGGACACTTGATACAGTGAAATTTCACTCTAGTGAGTTTCATTAATCAATGAGTGTTATGTTACTTGCGTCTAACTCATACATTATGGCACTGACTCAAAGTGATGAGCGATCTAGTGAGCTTGTAGTGGGGTGCCCTTCCCTTCCCCCCCTGTGTTGACTTATTTATTTCCTCAATCATAAAGTCTCCTTTGAGTGCTTGCTCATGTGAGTTTTTCCATGTTGTAGTGACGAGTCATGTTCCGAGTGAGAGTCGAGAGTCTAATATAGACTTTGTAGGAGTTGCCTCACTTATTTTTGAGGGCACAACTGTCATCAATGATACTCATCTAGGGGATCATCTTGCTATTAATGAATTCTTAGATGAGCCCCAATTGAACCCTTGGACGAACCACCTGATTAGTCTTCCCCTCTTGGAAGTATTTTCCTTAGTGACGGTGTTTTAGGTTTTAGTTTGATTGATCGTCGCATTCAAGATGACTTCTTCTAAATACCACCCAGTGAGCCTCCTGATGACTCACGTCCCCTTGGAGACATCCAACACCTCATGAACTCATATCGTAATGTCAATGTCTTGGATAGACATTTTGGTGCTCGTCGGGTATGCGATAAGCATTCCAACAAATCGTCTAGAGACCCCTAATAAACCACCCCTTCTTAGAGACACTCATCGCGCTGTAGAATCAATACTCAATAAGTTTATCGGGTTGATCATTTGTCATTTGCATCTATTGCATGATTCGACGTAAAATTATAAAGTAATGAAATTTTTAAGACATCAGATGTTCAAAAAGAGAGATTGAGTGATGATTAGCACATGACTTGAGAGGTTCTCATTGGGGACAGCTATGAATCAGAGTGCTAAATGAATAGATCTCATACACTGGTATGAGAGAGATTGAGTCGGTTTTTTATGAGCTCACAATATCCATGGTTGTGAACCTAACATTCCTAACCAAGTTTATCTCATCCATCATCGGTTCCTCGTTAAAAACGAAGTTGCACCTTCTAAGTCCATAGTCACTCCAAAGACAATTTTCCAATGGATGTCATTAGAAGCATAAAAGCTACTTTTCAACCATTTCCACAATTGGAAGGCTAAAGAACAGATTATTCTGCTATTAGACTCTGTTTGGCGGGGCGTTTAGGGGGTGGGGTGCCGCGGCGTTTGAAAAAGCCGCGCCAAACAAAATATTAACCCCCACGTCTCGAGTCGCCCCTGCTCCCGAATCGTCTTTTTCCGGCGTTCCCGAGTCGTGAAAAATATTCACGACTCTTGAATCGCGGAAGCTGCGCGATTCACATCTTCCACGCGAGAAGTTGGGGCACGGCAAATCTTCCTCCTTCCCGATTCATCTTCAACGGCAAGCTCGCCTCCAATTTCTGCTCGCCTCCACGCCAAGCTCGCCTCCAAGCCGTCGGAAAACCTCTTCTCTTCTAGCGCAGGTAAGGCCGTTTCCCGATTACTGCTTCCCGATTTCTGGCTAGACTGCTCCGTTTTGTTGTCGCCGTCGCCGAGCTCTCCTCCACCCCGTCGAATAGCCCGCGTCTTCCTCCTCTGAAATTTTTTCTGCCATGACCGACCCCCCCTTCCTTGCTGGTCATCTTCCAGATTAGGGCAAAATCGGTCTTCATTTCTTCTCTGTCATTTTTGCTCCTGATTCCAGTGCTTAGCCTTTATTTTGCTTGATTTTGTTTCAGGATTTCATTTCAGGGGAACTACATAGCTCTTGGTTTCTTCTCCATACTTCCGGCTATACCATTTGTGATTTTTTGTAAGGTACATTTCTTTCCTATATGTAATTAGCCATTTTTATTTGTAGAACTCTAATGCTTGAAAAATTTCCTGTAATTATAGTGATTATACATCCATTGTTTCTATAAATTTGTGTTTTGTGTTTATGTTTGTGTGTGTGTGTGTGTTTAGGGTGTTAATGGGCATGTGTGTGTGTTTTTGTGTGCGTGTTTGTATGAACGGGAATGTTTGTATGAATGGCCTTGTGTGTGCGTGTGAATTGTGTGTGTATGTGTGCGTGTCTTTTTTTTGAATTGTGTGTATGTGTATGTTTGGATTGTGTGTGTGTGTGTGTGTGTGTGTGTGTGTGTGTGTGTGTGTGTATGAATGGGCTTGTGTGTGTGTATATTTTTTTGAATTGTGTGTGTGTGTTTGGGTTTGTGTGTGTGTGTGTGTGTATGAATGATATTGTGTGTGTGTGTGCATTTTTTTGAATTGTGTGTGTATGTTTGAATGTGTTTGTGTGTGTGTGTGTTTATGTGTGTGTGTGTGTGTGTGTGTGTGTGTGGACTGTGTGTGTGTATTAATGGGCTTGTGGTGTGTTCTTTTTTGAATTGTGTGTGTGTGTTGTGTATGTATGTGTATGAATGGGCTTGTGTGTGTGTGTATTTTTTTAATTGTGTGTGTATGTTTGAATTGCGTATGTGTGTTTGAATGGGCTTGTGTCTTTTTTTTTTGAATTGTGTGTGTATGTTTGAATTGTGTGTGTGTGTGTTTGTGTGTGTGTGTGTGTTTATGTGTGTGTGTGTGTGTGTGTTTGTGTGTATGAATGGCCTTGTGTGTGTGTGTATGAATGGGCTTGTGTGTGTGTTCTTTTTTGAATTGTGTGTGTGTGTTTGTGTATGTGTGTATGAATGGGCTTGTGTGTGTATTTTTTTGAATTGTGTGTGTATGTTTGAATTGTGTATGTGTGTGTATGAATGGGCTTGTGTGTGTGTATTTTTTTTTTTGTGTGTGTATGTTTGAATTGTGTGTGTATGTTTGAATTGTGTGTGTGTGTGTTTTTGTGTGTATGAATGGGCTTGTGAGTGTGTATTTTTTTAAAATTGTGTGTGTGTGTGTTTGAGTTGTGTTCGTGTGTGTTTGAGTTGTGTTCGTGTGTGTTTGAATTGTTTTTGTTTGTGTTTTAATTTAAACTTTTCTCTTAGATGGGTAAATCAAAGGAAGGTGGAATTTGTGCAAATTGGGAGACATCGCATGTTATGCTTTTTTGTGATCTTTGTAGTCGCGAGATAGATTTAGGGAATAGACCTACCACCCATTTCAATAAAGAAGGCTGGGGCAATTTGGTGAAGAACTTCAAGGATCGCACGGGCTTGGAGTACAGTCGGGCACAAATGAAAAACAAATGGGATCAACTGAAACGTGAATGGAAATTATGGCGTGAACTCAAAAGAGGAGAGACAGGTCTTGGTTGGAATCCAACTAAACGGACAATTGACGCGTTTGATGATTGGTGGAAAGAACGTATTGAGGTTAGTTTTTTTAAATATAAATGTATTATAATAATAATGAAGAATTCATTAGGATGTGCATTTATTGATCATACTACTTTTAATTTATAGATGATTCTCAATGCGAAGAAATTCCGTTTTGGTGGAATAGCGCCCGAGCTTGAGGAAAAACTAGACAAAATGTTTAGTTTGGTTGTTGCGACAGGGGAAAATGTGTGGATGCCTTCTTCTGGAGAACTTCCAGGAATTTTTTCGCAGACTAAAACGCTATCTGAAGAACCTGATGATCATATCAATGAGAGCATAAATTCACAGACCTTTGCAAATGAGGATCTTAACTCGGCTACACCTGGACAGAGTTCCCACAGTGGCGCAGCTTCAAAAAGAAAACGAAAGTGGAAGAGACATGAAATGGGGACCAAACAGGTTATGCTGGCACATGTAGAGAAGTTATTTTCCTCCTCAGAAGCAATAATGCAGCGCGTTACAGCACCAATTATTCCTCCTAGTATATATCTGCTGCGAGAAGCGATTCAGGAACTCGAGAAGTACCCAGAAATCTTTGAAGACCGGTTGCTGTATCATTTTGAGACGGTTCATTTTCAGACACCGGTGAATCGAGTGACATTCTTGAGCATCCCAGAGGAAAGGAGGGTGGAATAGCTGAAGACCCATTACATGAATTCACATATATGATATCTCTTAGTTTTGGATTTTCTATGTGGAACTTTTTGATTGTTCGAAGCTTATTTTGTACTTTTATTTATGTGACACTCATATTTTGTTCTAGTATATGTTGTGTCTTATGATATCTTTTACTATTTGTTACATTGTTATAATGACTGATGTGTTATATTTATAAGTCACTATAACGTCAAGTGTAAATGATGATGAAGAATTTAACATAGATGATGATGAAGAGTTAGTATTGAAATATTGTGCAACTCGTCAACAAGATTGCGCCGCATATCTGAAACTCATTGCCACCAGTGCATATTTAATTAGTGATTATGTCAGTTTGTTTTATGACAAAACACCGTGCATGACATCAGCTCAAACTGAACACAAATGGCTCCGGGAATTATTTGAAGGACATCCCAGACGTTTTCACAATATGTTCCGAATGACTAAGGTCATTTTTTTGACTTGCTAGCCTTGTTGGAACAACAACACGGTTTAAGAGGAACACAAAGGACACAGGCCAGTGAGGTTTTGGCAATAACAATTTATATATTGGGTCACAATGAAACATTCCGAAAATCAGGTGAAAGATTCCAACATTCAACAGAAACTTTGAGTCGGTTGTTTATGATCGGCCTAGAAGCTCTGAAAAGTTTGTCCATGCATAACATTGCTCCAATTGATCCCCAATTTCGTACAATATCATCGCAAATACAAAATGATGATAGATATATGCCATTTTTTAAAGATTGTATCGGTGCAATTGATGGTACACATGTTGATGCACGGATGTCTGTAGAAAATCAAGTTCCCTATATTGGTCGTCATGGTAGCACGACTCAAAACGTAATGGTCGTCTGCGACTTCAATATGTGTTTTACATATGTTGTACCTGGATGGGAGGGGTCTGCACATGACATGCGCATATATCATCGTGCAGTACGAGATCTGCAAAGTAAATTTCCATTTCCACCAGAAGGTATGTGGCAGGAGCTTTTACGATATGTTATTTTATAGATCAAATCTTCAAATGTTTAACTATTTCTTACTACTGAAGGTAAATATTATCTCGTCGATGCTGATTACCCGTTAGAGAAGGGGCTCCTGAAACCATATCCGGAAACGAGATATCACTTGCCGGACTTTGCCCGGGGAAATAGGCCAATTGAAGGACGACGCGAAATATTTAATAAAGCACACTCATCGCTGCGTAGTGTCATCGAGAGAAACTTTGGCGTATGGAAGAAAAAGTGGCTCATACTAAGCAAAATGCCTCATTTGAATTCTCGAATCAGTGTGTTGTTATGGTCGTTACGATGTCGCTCCATAACTTTATTAGAAGACATCCGTCGAGGGCTGACCCAGAGTTTGATGTATGTGACGGAAACAAAATTTGTTATTCATCCAGAGGCATATGAGTTGCGACCAAACAATCGTCCGAGAACTATCGATTCAAATCCGAACATAACACCAAGCTCGTTTGAGGGAACGGGAGCTGCAGAAATGACCAATATTAGGGATTACATTGCAGATCAACTCACGGAGTATCACAGGTATACAACATAATGACGTTTACATTTATAATCGTATTTTAAAAAGATCGGTAATTACATTTATTTTTGATATGCAGTTAACGAGCGATGATCGAGGGATATGTTTCATCATCATGGCAGAGCACGTTTATGATTTTCACGACCAAAATAAACCTTTTGAAAACAATTGTTTTTTTTTTCAATTTTGTTAAATTTTGTTAATGGGCACTTATCATGCAATAAGTTAAATTGTACTTTTTATGTCATTGATGATTGGTGTTTAAGTACCAAAAAACTGAACTGTGCACCACACAGCTGTTCTGCCAAACAGATTAAACAGTTTCTCTATTTGAAACAGCTCTGCAAAAGCTGTTCATCCAAACAGTTTAACAGATTCTGGCACCGCTCTGCAAAACAGCTGATTATTCCACCACTGCTTCCCACCACTGCTTCTGCAGTCACTGCAGCTGCGTCAAACAGAGCATAAAAGCCTCCCTTTAGAGTAAATGCTAATGGGACACTTGGGCAAAGTTTATGAAATCTTCCAAAATCAATTCAAAAAACTTTTAATTTCAGGAATGTGCTTGGCTGGGACACCTCGCAATACTGGGCTAAACACGTGGCCCTAAGTAATATTGAGCACTTTTATCTTGTGGAGTGTTGAAAGAGGGGCACATGACCTTTTTTCGCTTGTTTTAAATAGTATAGATAGATATAGATTTATAATGGCACAACACACTTTTTTCAGGCGTTTTTTTGGATTCCTCTAAAGCAGCAGTGTGTTGCCGCAGTGTTGGTGCTAATAAGCCCAAACATATATGAACTTAAATAAAGCCCTTAGTTATTTAAGGCGCAAAAAGATCATGGAACCTAGGCGCAAGGCTCAAGGTGCAAGGCTCAAGGCGCAGGCACGCGCCTGACGAAGTCAAGACGCAACCACATATATTTTAAATAATTAGCATCAAACATCATTTCATCTTCTCGATCAAATTTGTCATATATTCAACTAATGAATCATTCATTACTATCGTTTATACCTCTTTAAAAATAGAATCATTGTGATCACCTGCATCATATATAAGACTTAAAGCGCAATTATTTATCACAAACACCAAATCAATCAAAAATTATTGAGTTCTTACTTTTTTTTCTTTTTTTAAAAAAAAATATTACAACAAAAATCTCACTCAAGAGCGTCTTTTATGTTCTAAAGGCGCAAATAAGGCGCACGAAAGCGCAAACCACTGAGCCTTGAGAGTCTTGAGCCTTAGGCGCGCCTTTAACAACATGGATAAAAGCGTGATGGTAAAATCAATTGTAAAGAGAGACCTCAAACCTTGTATATACTTCTTGAATGAATAATTACAAGTATGAATACATTTATATAGGAGAAGAGGAAGAAGAGAAATCCCAATCCAAGATGTGGGACTAATACAAAGAGAGAGAAAAAGAGAAAAATGGGTACCCTAGATGGGCCCTTAATTAGGCTTTTCTAACACTCCCCCACAAGCTGGAGCGTACAAGTTGTAGGCACCAAGCTTGGATAAAAACTGTTAGTATAGCGGTCGGGAGAGAGCTTTAGTCAGGATATCAGCAACTTGGTTTGTAGCAAGAACATGCTCCAAATCTATCTTCTTTGACTATACCTTTTCCCGGATAAAGTGACAGTCAACTTCAATATGCTTTGTGTGTTCGTGAAAGACCGGATTCTTGGCAATATGTATTGTTGATTGACTGTCACAAAATAGGGTCTTCGGTGATGAGAGACGAACACCTAAGTCTCCCACAAGGCTCTCAAGCCAGGTTAACTCGGAAACAACAGCAGTCATAGCCCGGTACTCGGCTTCAGCAGAAGAGCGAGCAACCACAGTCTGTTTCTTGCTACGCCAGGTTATGAGATGTCCACCGAAGTAGGTACAGAAATCAGTTGTGGAACGTCTATCATCAATGGATCATGCATAATCAGCGTCAGAGTACGCGACAAGAGATAGAGATGTGGATGGCTTGTACACAAGCTCTTGTCCTGGAACGATCTTGAGATATCAAAGAATGCGCTCGATAGCTTGAAGATGAGATGTCCGAGTAGCATGCATAAAACAACTCACGACTCCCACGGCAAAAGAGATGTCTGATCGAGTAACCATAAGATAGATCAGCTTCCCAACCAAGCGTCTATAGTATTCCGGATTTGTAAGTACCTTGTCGGAGTCAGAGTTGTGGGTCGAGAGCTTGTGATTGGCGCTCATAAGAGTATCCGCAGGTTTGCATCCAGAATAGCCGGCATTATGAAGGAGGTCCATACAATACTTCCTTTGGGATAACACAAAACTATCAGGACGTCATGCAACCTCAAGCCCAAGAAAATACTGAAGGTTGCCAAGATCTTTGGTCTGAAAGACGGAGTTTAACTGTTGCTTGATATGTTGTATCTATGTAGTATCGTCGCCAATAATGTGGATATTGTCAACATAGACAAGTAGGATCACAGTTCCGGTTGACCGATGTCGGGTGAAGAGAAAAAAGTCAGTCGAGCTTTGAATGAAGCCAATATCACAGAAAACCTTGCTGAATTTTTCAAACCAAGCGCGCGGGGACTGTTTGAGACCATAAATAGATTTCCGAAGATGACAGACTCAAGACTCCCCCGTAGTCTCAAACCCGGGAGGTTGGTGCATATAAACAGTCTCCTGCAGATCGCCGTTGAGGAAGGCGTTCTTAACATCCAGATGATAAAGAGGCCAATGACGATGAACAACCAAGGAGAGAAGAACGCGGACCGTGTTCAATTTGGTCACCGGAGAGAAGGTTTCCTCATAATCAAGGTCATGTTGCTGAGTAAAACCCCGGGCTACGAGGCGGGCCTTGAGACGCTCAACGGTGTCATCCGCCGCATGTTTAACAACAAAGACCCACTTGCAGCTAACACAGTGTTGGCATGTAGGAAGAGGAACCAGATCCCAAGTCTGGTTAGCCCAGAGAGCCCGCATTTCATCGTCTATGGCCGCCCGCCACCCCGGGTGTTGAAGCGCCTCCTGCACAGTGTTAGGAATAGAAATAGAGGAAAGATATGTGGCAAAGGCGTGGAGAGGTGGAGTCAGCCGATGGAGAGAAACGTAGTTGGCCAAGGGATGAGCTGTAGAGGCGGGAGCCGGATCCTGGGCAGAAGCCCTAGTGGGAGCAGGAGCAACAGAGGAAGTAACAGCAAGGTGGGGAGGTAAACCATGCTTGCGGTAACAGGTAGCCTCAAGATGACCATACCGGCCACAATATGTGGATTTCATAGAAGAGCGACCACCACGTCCTCGTCCTCGAGACGGGGGTCGGCCCCCTCGGGTGGAAGATCCACGAGCAGGAGGAGGGGTCGGAAGGAGAGGCTGTTGAAGAAGAGCTGGGGCAAATCCGGGAGGAGCCTCAGTAGGAGGCGTAACTTTAAGCAGCATTGAACAGACATCAGACAATGAAGGAGTCGTCATGGAAGAGAGGATCTGGGCCCGAACACTATACAGGTGGGGAGGAACACGGGACATCATCATCGCGATGGTGACAGCCTCTTTCTGGGCTCGTTGAGTAGCTAGATCAGTAGTTGGAGGCTGATGTTGAATCCAAGCCTCGGTCAGGGTCTTGGTCTGGGCAACGAAAGAGATCGTATCGCCGGGAGCGCCAGGAGAAAGATTCTGAAGGTCGGAGAGAATATCATATAAGTGTTAAAAACTGTTGTGCCCAGAGTAAAAGGAGTGGAGCTCCTCCCACATGGTCTTGGCCGTGTCATGATACATGGTCATCCTGTAGGGCTCGGTGCCCATATAGTTGAGGAGCCGGGACTGGACCCAACCATCATCGCAAAGCCAGTCATCGGAGGGAGCATTAGGGGTAGCTCGGGTCAAGTGGTGAAGATGTCCTTTTGTCTGCAGAACACAACGAACAGAGTGAACTCATTCAACGAAATTCCATTTCCCGGTAAGAGAAATGGTAGTAATCCGTAGCTCATCACGAAGTTCGGGAGCCGAAGCAGGCGCGCGAGCAGGAGGAGAGGTAGCAGCGGAATGTTCGGAAGCCATGCGGCTAGCAAAAGAGGTCGGGCGGCTAGAAAAGGAAGTCGTGCGGTTAAGCATAGAGAGGCTGGGCGGCTAGAGAAAGAGGCCGGGCGGCTAAGCAGAGGAGGTCGGGCGGTTAGATAAGGAGGTCGGGCGGCTAAGAAGAGGAGGCCGAGCGGCTAGAGAAGGAGGTCGAGCGGCTAAGCAGAGGAAGTCGGGTGGCTAGAGAAAGAGGTCGGGCGGCTAGAGAGAAAGAGGCCGAAGAGAGAGAGGCCGGTCGGGCGGCTAGCAAAAGAAGACTGGGCGGCTAAGCAGAAAACGAAGGCGCACGGTCTCGGCAGACACACCAGCGACCAAGAAATGTCGCGACCAGGATGCGGCTAAGAAAGGGGAAAGCAACACGGCTAGATAGAAGGCGAAGCCGGCAGCGGAGAGAAGAAGGAAACAGCACGGTCACGGTGGGGCACACCAGCGACAAGAGAGGTCGTGACCAAAGATGCGGAGCCCGAAGAGAGGAAAGAGGCTGCAACGATCACAAAGGCCGACCGCGCGACTAGCAAGCCGCGGTTAAGGAAACAAACCGGGCGACTAGCAAGTCGCGGTTTAGGAGAGCAGGCCGCACAAACCGCAACGAGCTGAGTAAACCGTGGCGCACGGTGGCGAGAGGGGAAGGCTATAAAAGGAGAGGAGAAGGAGGTGAGGAGGGTGGAGCCACATAGCGAGATACGGGTAGGGAGAGATAGACCGCGGAAAGGCCGCGAGTAGGACGGGAGACCGCCAGAGAGGAGCTTGGGGCTGTTAGAAAACAGAGACCGCAGAGAGGGGAGCTCGAGCGGTTAGAAAACAGAGACCGGGATATCCAAGGAGAAGACCGGTGGCTCTGATACCATGTAAAGAGAGGCCTCAAACCTTGTATATACTTCTTGAATGAATAATTACATGTATGAATACATTTATATAGGAGAAGAGGAAGGAGAAAATCCCAATCCAAGATGTGGGACTAATACAAAGAGAGAGAAAAGAGAGAAAAATGGGCCCCTATCTGAGCCCTTAATTAGGCTTTTCTAACATCAATAAACTGTGTTGTCCATTAAGACCCAATTAGCATGCTTATCGTAATAGTATATATATCATACATAGCATTATTTTTTGTGGACCCTGCAACTCGCTCTACTGTTTTTTACTTTTTCTTTTGATTTGTCATTGTCATCGATCTTCACCCCCAAACTCTTCCATTCACCGTTGGTCGGCATTGACAAAATTGGCTTGTGATTGTCACCGGCAAATCCCCTCCATCGATCCCCATCAGCTGAATTACCTCTCACGACAGTGTTCTTCCTCACAGAGGGATTGTTCTTCAATCCAAATATCTTCAGGTCAACCGCATCTCCCATCAATAAGTGTATGTGTTCCAAAGCTTGCCCATCTTTCTTTTTCCTCACCAGCCCCCTAATCTCTAGAGCCCTCAAATCTCAAACCCTGCAGATGTTTAATTTCTTCTTGCTGTCACATAAACCCTAGGTTTTATGGTTTATATCATTACCATGTCTTAGCCACTCTTCTCTGCTTTGCTCGTCTCTCACAGAATGCAAAGATTGTCTCTCGTGCCATCTCAGATGCTAAGGTCATCGTCTCAGTCTTAGTTTCTCTTATTTGCTTCACTGACTGGACTCAACTTTCTACAACTTCAATTAACAGCATTAACAGTTCTTTGCCTCTCCAACCTCAATTTTACTTCACTGTTGTTGACTAATCCATGCTATTAGTTTGACTGATCCATGGTTCTCCGAAAGATTGACTTGCAACAGCTTATTCACTGCTAATCCCTTTTCAGCATCCATTGTTCTTAGTTTGACTGGTTCACGGTTGACAGAAAGAATCATAGAAATTTGACAACCTAGTAATGCATATGGTGCAACTTTTGTTTACTAATTATAATATGTAGACAAAAAAGGATTCTTTTTTCTTTTTTTATAAACTAACGTGTTTTACAAGGAAATATTCATATACAAAAATTAAGAGGATTTTTTCACTCCAATGACCATTACCATAGGGGATTCATTTGCGGACTAAGAATATTTCAAGATTAGATGAAATTCTTTCAAATAAAAATCTAAAAATGATAATTTCGTGTGCACTTCCTCACACATCGCGCTTTGATAAAATGATAATTTTGTGCACTCTTGACATCCTTCCCACAATGGTTTCTTTCCCTCAAAAAAATATGTGTATAAACTATTAGATTCAAATTAATAGAAGCTTGGGTACTCAAATGTCTCATCTTCACCATAATGATAATTCAGTAACTCTTATTCATCCAAGTTCTCCTCATTTGTCATGTTAGGAATAGCTGCACGTAACAATTCATCCAAAGGATCAATAGAGTTGTCATTATTGTAAATTGAGTATATAGTAAAAGAAAATATATCATTAGGCCAAGCCTCATTGTTAGATAGTCGTTCATCATGATAAATTCATTATACGCAGTTTTCATATTATCATTTCATACAAGATGTCCCTCTACCTCATATCGATCCCACATTTCTATATTTACACATTTTTTGCAAGGACGTGGGCATTGTCCCTAATTGGTGTACATGCGTAGAATAAATCAGTTGGGATTTATGTAATGTAGAACAAATTTATCTTTTGGTGTGTAGAACAACGTTTATGTGGGCAAAAGAACAAATTATCTTGCTATAGAGTTATGAAAACCAATTTTTTTATGCCTAGCTCTTTGGTATACAACTATATTTCTTATGATTACATTAGTAACTATGACTCCAACGTCCACCAGAATGAATTGGGTACTACCACCAGGCCACGACAACCACCAGGCCACGACAACCAACTCAGAAAAAATGAGATGTGCGTAACTTTGTGCTCTTCAGAGATCGGGAAATCAACTCGGGATGCACACGCCCAAAACTACAAATCCTCATGCACCTGCCACCCAATCATCATCTACTCGTGGTATATGCTTACACTAAAATAAAGAACTCATGTACGCATTATACACTAACCAACGATAATTGCACAGGCCACCTTCGAGCGTGTGCTCGAGTCCAGCAATCGAGAGAGAAATGTCCATTGAGTAACGTGATATGCAAAATGAACGGAGGAGACAACGCCGCCAGCCTCCACAATCCACCCAACTACACACAACTGATGATCTCGTGGCACCATCAACAATCGTGAATCATACATTGCAGACTAACGGAATGCGCTACAAAACAAACTACTACAACTTCATCAACTAATTCATATTCTTTAGTTATTGAAAATGTCATTAACCAGTCAATCGACAAGGTATACTTCATCGGACTAGCATGAGGAGATCAAAACATACCACTGCGTAGGAGCAGCGCGAAAATCGAATTACAGCATTACGCGAACAAATGCTTCGACATGCCTCGCAACAACACGAGCTAAGAGAACAGCTCCTCCAACAATGGAGATTGTGAACTACAGCAACTTTGCCTCAACATACATACACTGCATCAGATGCAGACATTATGTTGCAGACTCTGATGAGAACTACTACAACCCAACTCCGAGCAACTGAGTTTCAATGTACTCGTTACTACACTCTCTTATAATATTCTCCCATTCCATGATAATTTTCTTATTAAAACAATCTCATATTATCTTCCCGATAAATAATTTTTAAACATAAACTCCACTACCAGACACTACGACTGCTCCTCATCTTCGGTATAGTACTGCACAAACCCACGCACCAGCCGACCAGCGGCATCAATGTCTCTCACGTCAAGAACTTCTGGAACTCATCATAATTTTCCTGAAATTGTTACCCAACAATCAAAGTGCATCTAGCGATTCTTCTACACTCCACAATCCGCTCGCACTGTCATGCTAAACTGTTCCACAAAGAGACAACAACAATGTGTTGTTGCCGAGGAAAAATCACAGTTCCAGATATACATGTGTCGCTCGATTTATTCAACCTTTTGGCGGAACAGTCTGCCGAAAGCCTTCATTTCAGACAAAATATTTGTGCTAACATCCACATTCGCATTTGCATCAATGGGGGTTACAATAGATGAGACTATGTTTGCACTCAGTTGTGGTGTCTACACATTCAGAGCACATGGAGCAATATAGCATAAAACTGTTTCTCTTTTACCTGCTCCTGGAAGCCGACCGTGATACCAACAATTGCTCATTTACAACACGAAGAACGAATTACAGGACCGATTGGAAGAGAGTGTTGCGTTGGATGCTGACTTGGTCTTTAAAATCACCAACATACTCGACATGTTCAATCCCTTCGTGCAAACACAACGTCATCTGGCAAGATGCACCGACATATAGGACTGTAAACTTTTGATCACGGAGCGGCGTTCAAATCAACTCCAGTACACGATGCCTACGACATCTCAAGTTGCCTCAGTTTTAGTCAGATGTGAAGAATTCATTGATGCAATATTGCCCCAATTCCAAAACCCGACGCGTCTGTTTCAACTGTAAATGGTTTAGAAAAATCTGGCAAAGCCAAGACTGGCGCGGATGTGAGAAGAGTCTTTAATTGTTCAAGGGCATTATTGGCTTGTCATTCCATAGGAATCGGTCTTTAAATAATAAGTCAGTAAGAGGTGCAGCTATAGTGGCGTAATGTTTAATAAATCGACGGTAATACCCTGACAAACCCATAAATGATCATATTTGTTCGGTCGAGGTGGGTGTAGGCCAATCTACAATGGTTGATACTTTTTCCGGATGTGGATTTACTCCTAACGCGGTAATTATATGCCCTAAAAATTCTACAGTGGGGGACATAAATTGACATTTTGTCATTTTAATAAATAGGGGGTGAGCACGCATAGTGGCAAATATGATCTTAAATGTTTCAAAAGGCTTTGCGAGTCACGATTATATATTAAAATATCGTCAAAAAAAATGACTGCAAACTTTCTTAAGTAAGGTTGAAAAATATTATCCATTAAGGATTGAAAAGTTGATGGCGCGTTACTAAGGCCGAAAGGCCTCACTAAAGATTCATGCAAGCCTGAATGCGTGCAAAAAGCGGTTTTGTGGATGTCATCTAAGGCATTCGCACCTGATGATATCCAGCCTGCAAGTCTAATTTTGAAAATAGTGTTGAACCATGTAATTCGTCTACTGTAGGCATTGGGAATGCGTCTCGTATTGTTACTGAGTTTAGAGCTCTGTAGTCTACACAGAAATGTCATGTACCATCTTTTTTCTTAATTAATAGTACTGGTGAACTAAACGAAAATGTGTTGGGTCGTATAAGTCCTTGTGATAACATTTCGTCCACTAGTTGTTCATTTTTTGTCATTTGGTAATGTAGGTATCTATAGGGTTTTACCTTAACAATCGTATCTGATGGGTGTAATGGTATTTTGTGATCACAATCTCATGTCGGGGGCAGACAATTTGGTTTCTCAAAGATGTCCTTAAAATCGTTCAATGGTGCAGTAACTGCTGGGGAGAGGTGAAGTTTCTACTAGATTGACTTCTGTTTGTAACACAAAAAAAACATAAAACAGAAGTTGAAATGGAGTTTTGTGATATTAATTTGATAATTTGACTTGAGGAGATTGGGGTTGTGATAGTTTCCTTGATCCCATTAAGACAAATTGTTTGATTGTTATAGTTGAAGGTCATCTATTTTTCTTTATAGTTGGTTGTTACATTCCCTAACGATTCGATAGATCATTCCCAACACGTTGACTGATCCATATAAATCTATTAAAAACAAATTGGTTTGGAATATATGATTTTGAATAGTGATGGTGGCATTAAGGTATATCTCAGAGCAGGGTAGTATTGCCACATTTCCTACATGCACATTAAAGGGTTTAATTGCCGTTATTGGAATATTAAGAAATTTTGTTATACGACTTGAAATAAAATTTGTGGAACTTCCACAATCTAGAAGAATTTGTACCGGGTGGGATAATAACTGTAGAGAAAAGTTGAACCTTGTCAATACTTCTTCGTTATCGAATACAATGTATGAATACATATATATAGGAGAGATAAAAAGAGACGAGTCCCCTATACAATGTGTGGGACTAATGTAAAAAGAAAAACAATAAAATACTAAACGGGCCACAAACATGGGCCTTTTTACATGGACTTTTCCAACACTCCCTGCAAGCAGGAGCGTACAAGTCATAGGCACCCCCAGCTTGGATAGGAACTGAAAAATAGGGTACTCGGTAGAGCTTTCATGAGAAGATCAGCAACTTGTTCAGTGCCAGAGAATGTTTCAATTCTAGCTTCTTCATTTGAACTTTCTCCCTAACAAAGTGGCAGTCCACTTCAATGTGTTTCGTTCTTTCGTGGAAGACTGGATTCTTCGCTATGTGTATAGCAATTTGACTGTCACATAGTAAGGTAACAGGTGAAGGGAGTTTTACTCCTAGATCCTCGAGAAGACTTTCAAGCCACGTAAGCTCGGAGACAACTGATTTCATCGACCGGTATTCAGTTTCAGCTGAAGATCTAGCAACCACAGCTTGTTTCTTACTGCGACATAATCCACTGGTGGACCGTCGATCGTCCAGGGAACCAACATAATCTGCGTCTGAATATGCCATCAATGTGGGAGTAGAAGAAGTTTTGTATACCAACTCTTGACCAGGGGCTGATTTTAGATATCTAAAGATATGCTCGACGGCCAGTAGATGAGACATCCGAGGAGCATGCATAAACCGGCTGACCACCCCAACAACAAAGGATATGTCTGGTCTCGTGACCGTTAGATAAATAAGTTTTCCAACAAGTCGACGATAGTATATTGGATTTTGAAGAAGAAGATCTGCATCAGAAGCATGTGTGCAGCTGACATCCATAGGGGTGTTTAATCGACTTGCATCCTAGTCAGCATCCTGAAGAAGGTCGAGACAGTATTTTCGTTGAGAGAGGATAAGTCCATCAGGATGTCTCGCGATCTCAAGACCAAGGAAATATCGAAGGTTCCCCATATCTTTTGTTTGAAAAACCAAACTAAGATAATGTTTGACGGCTTGTATTCCCTTTGAATCGTCTCTTGTAATTAGAATGTCATCGACATATACCAAAAGAAGAACTGTTCCCGTAGTTCAATGTCGAGTGAACAGAGAGAAGTCTGTCGAGCTCCGAGTAAAGCCAACCTCCCAAATAGCCTTACTAAACTTATCAAACCGTGCCCGAGGAGATTGTTTGAGACCATAAATAGACTTCTTAAGGTGACAAACTCGGGACTCCTCTGTGGTCTCAAACCCGGGGGGTTGTTGCATATAAATCGTTTCTTGTAGGTCACCATTTAGAAACGCATTTTTGATATCCAGCTGATGTAAGGGCCAGTGGTGATGTACAGTCATAGAGAGAAGGACACGAACCGTGTTGAGCTTGGCCACAGGAGAGAACGTTTCCTCATAATCGAGACCATGTTATTGAATAAAGCCATGAGCCACCAGTCGGGCTTTAAGACGGTCAATTGTACCATTAGAAGCATGCTTGATGACAAAGACCCATTTACACCCAACAGTCAAGTGGCCTGAAGGAAAAGGAACCAGATCCCGTGTTTGGTTAGCCCAGAGGGCTATCATTTCATCGTCCATGGCTGTCTGTCTGTCCAGATGTTGGAGAGCCTCATGCACATAGTTAGGCACAGAAAAGAGGATAAATAAGTGGAAAAGGTGTGAAGCGGCGGGAACGGGCGATGTAACGATACATAGTTTGTCATGGGATGAGCGATAGAGGCTGATGTCGAATCAGCAGGTCGCAGAGTGTCAGGGGTCGAAGGCGACTGCATCAGGCGGCGGAGCGAGGAGGGCAGCGAGTATAGACATGGATAAGAGGGGGCTTGTGGAGAACGGGAGTCGGGTCAGGGAGGAGCCGTGGTGGAGGAGAGGTAACGGGGATGACAGGTCTTGGGACGAATTGTGGTGGAATAGGTGGGTTTAGGGGCAGAAAACGGTTGATCCTCTCAGAAGATCACATCCGCAGAAACCATCACTTTGCGGGTAGTACGAGAATAGGAGACATACCATTTCTGAGTATGGGAATACCCGACGAACACGTGTTTGGCTGCCCGAGGATCCAACTTGTCTGTAGACGGACCAAGTAGGTGAACATAGCAGGTACAACCAAAGATGCGAGGGGTGAAGGAGAATGGCAGGGTAGAGGGAAAGAGAAGACTGAACGGAGTTGCATTTTGAAGGACGGAAGAAGGGAGACAGTTAATGAGATAGCATGTCATCGACAGCGCAAAGTTCCAGTAAGCCTTGGGGAACTGCATGTGAATCATGAGGGAGCGAGCAACATCGAGAAGATGTCGATTTTTACGTTCCGCGACGCCATTCTGTTGGGGGTACAGGCACACAACGTCTGGTGAATAATGCCAAATTCAAAGCATAAAGTGGCAAACTCACGGCTCGTGTACTTCCGAGCATTATCCGTCGGGAGAGTTTTTATTGGTGTGGAAAACTATGTGCGAGTTTCAAGAACGAAAGCCTGGAATACACGGGGAAGCTCAGAGCAATCACGAAGTAAATATAGTCATGACATGCGAGAATAATCATCAATAAAGGTGATAAAATATCGATAACCAGATACACTAGTAATTTTGTACAGGTCTCAAACATCAGAATGTACTAAAACAAAAGGAGCAGAGCTCCGAGTACAGTGAGGAGGAAACGAAGAACGGTGTTGTTTGCCCAAAATACATGAATCACACTTAAACACGGGTAGATAGATCTCTGGAAGAGCCTTCTGGAGCACGAGAAAAGGCGCATGCCCAAGGCGCCGATGCCAATCAACAGAGGTGATGGATGAGATGATGGTAGGAGAAACATCAAGAAGGTAGAGCCCATTTTGCAGTCATCCTTTACCAATGATATTTTGCGTTTGTCGATCTTGTATCAGAAAAAAAGAGGGTGTGAATGTGATAGAGCAATCCAAATCAGCAGTAAGGCGATTGACAGAAAGTAAATTAAAAGGGAAGCTCGGGACATGAAGAGTCGAGTGGAGAGTGAGAGAGGAATTGATGAGGATATCAGCGGAGTCGGAGACAGGAACGTCATCGTCATTGGCCACTGTGATACACTTAGGGTACGGAGAATCGAAGTATTGAGGTGGTTTTAGTGAGGTGATATGGTGAGTAGCACTTGAATCCACCATCCAGTGTGGACTAGAGGAGAGACAAGCGATACATTCATTAAAGATAGAGGCAGCGGAGGCAGCGGAGGCAGCGGAGGCAGGCGGGCGGCTGATCATGTCGTGAAGTTGCTGGAGATGAAGGCGGACTTCTTCAAGGTCAGCACAAGTGGCAGAGGTGCTTGTCGGCCGCAACAGACGCAACCGGACAAGGAGGAAGACCATTTTTACGGTAGCAGGTCGCCTCAAGGTGTCCGCCCTTTCCGCAGAAGGAACACTTCAGACGTGATCGGCCACCACGACCACTTCCTCGAAAGCCTGACCGCCCTCCACGGGAAGAGGAGGGAGGGGTAGTAAGGGCGCAGAAGTTCGTTGAAGGAGGGTCGGCGAGGGTGGTCCAGTAGTATCAGGAGGTGGTGATAATTTGAGCAGCATAGAGCACACATCAGAGAGAGAGGGGATAGCAGCTGACGAGAGGATCTGAGCCCGAACGCTCTGGAGATGAGGCTGGACACGAGTCATCATCATGGCAATACAGACGGCTTCCTTCTGAGGACGCTGGGCAGCTAGATCCATAGTAGGGGGCCGATGGCGGATCCAGGCCTCAGCCAGTGTCTTAGCCTGAGCAACAAAAGAGGTCAAGTCAGTAGCACCACCTGTGAAAAAAGTCTGAAGATCTGTGATGATGTCATATAGGTGTTGAAGACTGTCCTTGCCAGAGTATAGAGAATAGAGTTCATCTCACATCGCCTTGCCAGGAAGGACCGGTCGCTCTAATACCATGTAGAGAAAAGCTGAACCTTGTCAATACTTCTTCGTTATCAAATACGATGTATGAATACATATATATAGGAGAGAGAAAGAGAGACGAGTCCCCTATACAAGGTGTGGGACTAATGTATAAAGAGAAACAATAAAAGACTAAACGGACCACAAACATGGGCCTTTTACATGGACTTTTCTAACAATAACAAGCCGACCAAATCTAATTGATTGACTGGAAAATGATCATATTATAGCCTGGTAACTAATCTCTGATCCTTGAGGTGTCAGGCATAGTAAATCTAAGTTGTCCGACGGGTCAGATTGTTTTATAGTGTCCAAAGTCTCTGGTATGTCATCGGTCATATACAAACAGGTAATTTTATTCTTACAGTCTTACATTTGTGTCTTGGTAAATAGCATTCATCACAAGTATAACATAACCCCTTGTTCTCGTTTATGTTGCAGTTCTGTTGGTGTTAGATGTTTATACCTTGGTTTAACATTATTTGGTTGTTTTGACGATTGGGGAAAGTGATTGGTGTTAAAAATTGCTCAGGTTGGTTTTGTTTCCTCCAGCCATTGTTCTTCATAAAGTTTAGCAAGGTTGAATGCTTCGTCTAGAGTATAAGGATGTTGAGTGATGACACTTCGTTGAATTGCTGGTTTTAGTCCAGCTATAAATATAAATTTAAGAAGTCCGGAGGTATTCCGTTAATCTCAGTTGCTATTTCTTCGAACTTATCTTTAAAATTCATTTATTGTATTGACCTGTCGTAATAGTGTGAGTTTAATCATTGGATTTTCAAATGCTAATGGGACAAATCTATTGAACAATGCGAATTTAAATTCGTTCCAATCAAAATATCCCCCATCAGGATTTAATAATTCATACCAGCAAGACATCGATGGATCTAAATGTAATGAAACAATAGACATGTATGCGAAATATGGTATGCTATAAAATCGAAAATAATGTTCAGCCTTTTTAACACAATTTGTTGGGTCACCATTATCAAATTGTGGGAAATGGAATTTTACTCTACAATATGAATTAAAAGAAACGATAGATGATTGAACTTGATTTATCTGAGAAGCCTGTTCACTCCCTTCCCTACGTATATTGCTTGTATTCCAAGGAGGTCGATGTTGTGCTGAGGAAAATGTTTGTGATGTACCTTGAAATATGGTTTGTCCTGGCATGAAAGTACGTGGCGCCAATCCGGGTAAAATACATGTTGTATTTAATTGTCCTGGATTGTAAAATGATGTTGGATATCCCGCTGATTGGAAAATTTGATGACCTGGCAACCCTGGTATTCCAACATTGAACGAATGAACGGTTATCCTGGAAAATTATGTTGCCCGAACTGAATTGTTCCATGAACGTCGGAATGATACGTCCCTCTTGTGCCAGAAGAGTTATTGTATACTGGTCCATGTATAATTGGAATAAAATTTCCTGGGTTGATCATATTTCCATCGATGATGACTTGAGATGGAATTTGCAGGAAAGAATTGCAAAAACTTCGAGGGTTGGATGAAGATGCATTTGGTGTGGAAAATCCAGTCGACGATGAGGTATATGAAGGAATCACTTCTGTCTGAGACTGCATTATATCAGTCCACCCCCCATCTTTTGGTCCTGGTGATGTTGATTTTAACAGCATCCCCATCTCTTGACGTAATAAACGCATTTCTTAAGATATCTGTTTAGTTGATTGTTGGATAGTCATATTGAGCTTTAACATTTCCTCCTCTAATCTTGAAAAATTTTGTGATTGCTCCGCTTCTCTTGTCTCCTTTGTCTTTCATAGCTTTTTTTGTCTCGTTGCTAGATCCTTCAGACGTGTGGTGGTGGGTGGTCGCTCATTGCCGGCCATGGCGAGAAGCTCAACGGGAGCACCAATGTATCCCTTCTCGGACGAAGAACGCGGCGGGGTTACGAAACTAACAACTAGATTAAGGAAAAATAAACTAAACTTTATTAAAATTCTTCTTAGGCTTCGTTTGATTGAGCGGTGGCGGGAGAAGCAAGCGGGCTCGAACAGAGCTTTCAAACCGAAGGGGAGAGGTGAGGGTCAAAACGGAGCGGCGGGGGGGTTTCCTCCTTGCTGCGGGTGCAAAAGGTGCAAACGGAGACGGAGCTTCGTTTGGTTAATCCGTTAGCTATGTTAGTCACTGGTTTATCATTAAGTCATGGCTTGCTTGGCTGGCGCAATCTGCACCGTTTGTTTCATAATATGTGCTTTCAGCTGCTACAGTCCGCCTATGGTCCCAACCTGAACTAGTATATGTGCTTCCACTTTTGCTTGGAAACAGACAAATTATCTGAGGATGAAAAAAAGGGAAACGAAAGCAAACACACAAGAACTGGTTTTTGATAACGTTTTTGCAGAAAATCGTTGCATATAAATCCTTTTTGCAGAAAATCGTTGCAAAATGGAAGATGGGGGACAAACCTGGTAGAGTTCACATCCGAATCGGGCGAAAGCTGCTCCAATGGTTTCGGCGATGGAGGAGAAAATGGAGGGCAACAGTTCGTTGGATCGGCAAGGAGACCTCTTCCTCTTCCTCTTCCTCCTAGGTCGGCCGGTCTCAGGTCGGCTGCGGGTGAGTGCGAACAGAGACGGCGACAACGAATCGCGCTATCCGGGGATTCAGGAGTCAGTGACAAAATTTGGCGACGCCGTAGCTTTTCCCACTGCCGTTATTTTGTTTGGCCGGGCGTTTTTAAAAGCGTGGCTCTGAAATTGTGGAGCCAAACAGATCCGTTTGGCACGGTCATGGCGGTCATGAATATCAGGATTAAGGCTCCGTTTGGGGGGACTTATTTTCACGGATCAAGCGATTATGATCGCATGAATCGGACATTAATTAAGATCCGGTTCATACAATCGTAATCGCTTGACCGGTGCAAATAAGTCCCCACAACAGACTTATTTGCACCGGTGCAATCGTAACCGCTTGACCGGTGCCTAAGGCTCCGTTTGGGGGGACTTATTTGCACTGGTCAAGCGGTTACGATTGCATGAACCGGATCTTAATCAATGTTCGGTTCATGCGGTCATAACCGCTTGATCCGTGAAAATAAGTCCTCCCAAACGGAGCCTAAGGCTGTGTTTGGCACGGCTTATCGCGGCTTATTTGTTCCGGTGAAGTTGGACACAAATATCATTGTCATTTCAAAATCTTATGTCCCAAAATAGCTTTTTTTATAACGATAGTAACATTTGTCATACGAAACATATATTCTATGACAACGACGTTTTTGTCCAATATCACCGGAACAAATAAGTTACGATAAGGCGCGTCAAACGCAGCCTAAATTGTCATTCGTTAACGCCAACCTAAGGAATTTCATCCGCTTTTATGTTCAAAGGGATGATGTTTATTAAGTGATCATTAACGAATGACGGTTTAATTCATATGTTTACGATCGCCGCAACTGTGCCAAATGGAGCCTAAGGCTTTATTTGTTCGGCGGTGGCAGGAGCAGCGGGCGGGTCCAAAGGGAAGGCTCGAATTGGAGGCACGGAGGTGGGGATCGAAACGGAGCAGGTGCAGTGCTTTTCCTCCTTGTAGTGGGAACAACGCGGCAAAAGGAGACGGCGTTTCATTTGATTTGTCGTCTTGCGGGGGGCGTTTGCTTCAAACGTCTGACCAAAACGCCAAGCCAAATGCGGCTCTATTTGTTTGGGCGTTTCGGTACTCCGTTTTGCGCAAACGCTGTCAGAAGGAGGGTAAACAAATGAACCTCCGACGGCGTTTGCTCCGTTTCCACCCGCCCGCCTTGAGAAGCGCCCTAAAAATCTTTGTTTGGAGCAGCCACCTCCCCGCTCCGATTCGAACACTCCGTTTCGACCCGCCACCGCCAAACCAAATGGAGCCGAAGTCTAAGGCTCTGTTTGTTTCGGCGTTTTCGCCGGGCGTTTGGAGCAAACGCCGTCGAACGGCGGGTAAACAAACGGAACATCGGCGGCGTTTGCTCCGTTTACACCCGCCGCAAGAAGAAGAAAACCCCTCAAATGCCGTTTTTCCACCCACCACCCCCCTCCGGTTCCAACTACCAAATAAACCCTGAGACTCCGTTTGGCACGATAGTGGCGGTCGTGAACATGTGGGTTAAATTGTCATTTGTTAACACACACCTAAAGATTTAAACATAAAAGTGGATGAAGTTCCTTAAGTTCTAAGAAATTTCATCTGTTTAACCCTCATTCGTTTAACCTAAGAAACTTCATTCGTTTAACCCTAATTTTCACTATTATCACCGCACTGCCAAATGGAGCCTAATTTTATATTATTACTGAAATCGAATATGAATTAGTTATTCATGTGCGTGGTTAACACAATAACTATCTTAATAATATGAATAATAGTGTTGATGGGGTTCCCCCGAACCGGTTTGATCGAATCCGTAGAGCCCACAAACGGCATAAACGCCGGAAGTGTAACCGTCGTCGTCGCCACACTGAACCTCCTCGCTGCCGCCATAAGCCGTCTACCATTCGCCGGCCAGCACCCCTAAAGCCACCGCGCGGCCCCAAGGCCGCGCGGCTTCCACCGCCGCTCCTAAAGGGGGCGGCTTGCTCCTCGCAAGAGGCGGGCGGCAACTCAGCCCCCCCCCCCCCCCTGGTTGGCTGCCCTGCTGTTGCAAACGAGCGCCCCTTTGCCCACTCGTTTTTGGTCGCCACCCCTCCAAGGGTGGCCTCCGTGTGGCCAGAAACGGGCGGTCATTTGACCTCCTGTTCGTCGTCGCTGCCCCTTCCAGGGGCGGCCACCCTGTGGCCAGAAACGGACGGTTATTTGGCCACCCATTCGTCGCCACCGCCCCTTTTAGGGGTGGCCTCCTCTTCGGCTATGTCGGGCGGACAAATTGGCCACCCGACCTCGGTCTCCTGCCCTTTTTGAACGCCGGCCTCGCCAGTCGATCCTCACCTCGCGGGAGGAGTGGTTATTTTCCGACGAGGACAGTTATTTTTTGGTGAGGCGTCTCGAATGATCCTTTGATTAACAACAAATCGATCCACGAATTACTTTACTAGCTCTATGAAATTATCAATGGTCCCCCTCTCAAGGAATGGAACCAAAGTGCGGGTCTAGTCCTTTCAGTGTGGCTAGAAACACTTGACAGAGCAGTTGATCCGGAGCATTATAGATTCTCATAATGGTAGTGAAGTTGTTGATATGTTCCATCGGGTCCTTGGTTACATCAAACGTCTCTATGCTTGGCAGTTTGAAACCCGGAGGGATCGGGTGAGCAAGAACTTGGAGTACGAGCGAAGAGCCTCGGCATGGAGGATGTCGGGGCAGGGCGTCCCGCCGCTCGAGCTGCTTGTATTCCTCTGCGATTACTTTGTGTTTCTCTTCTCGGGTGATCCTTCCGCCTAGCGGTGATCGAGCCCCTTCATTCGCGCGGTAGCGATGGTGACCGGCTCCGGTTCCCCTATGAATTGGGCGAGTGGAATTGGCGGTATCGGAGATTTCTTCTGACACTTATTCCTCATGAGGAGCTTCCTGTATTAGAACGTGATTATGGAGAGGCAGGGGGTTGACCAGTGTCGGTGACTGGAGAGGAGCGGGAGGCGTTCCTAAATTTTGGAGGAGAGTAAGCATATCTGTCTGCTGCTCCTCCATCTATCGAATTCGTCCTTCCAAATCTATTACGGGCACGAGTATGGCCTTAGCTTCGATCGGTGCATTGACGAGCGAATGAGAGTGTGTTGGCTCGGTGCGTCCCTCAAGGACAGATCCTTCGGTCGTTCGAACACTTCTTTTTGTCATTGAAACTAACATTAAGTATCGTTGAGATGAGGGTACTATCTTCTGATGATGCTGAGAACTTTCTTCCCGCAGACGACGTCAAACTGTTGCGGTCTAACTCAGCGCTCCTAAATCGGTCTAAATTCGATCGTCTTATCCAGGGAGCGGACGAGCACGCAATCAGTCAAAGAATCAAAGATCAGGTACACAATGCGATTTTGACGTGGAAAATCCCTCAATTGGATAAAAAACCACACGGCCGGGTCTGTGCCGCTCGAACTCCACTATTTGCTCGCGGTTATAACTTTCACGGAGAATCAGGAGCGACAGACCGCTTTTCGTTACACTTTGGAGGTGAGAGAGAGAGAATTGCTGGCTTGTAGCAGACAACAGGCTGCTCCACGCGAGGCTTGTTTGCAGGGAGGACGTGGATGAACAGAACGCTTGTTGTCATGAGAATTTCCTTCTCGATGCTGGTCGCGAATATAATCAGGTTTTGACGTGGCAACGATGACTTGAAGACGACTTGAAGGTGGCTTGAATGCGGCTTGAAGATGGCTTGAAGGTGGCTTGAATGCGGCTTGAAGACGGCTTGAAGGTGACTTGAAGACGGCTTGAAGGTGGCTTGAATGCGGCTTGAAGACGGCTTGAAGGTGGCTTGAAGGTGGCTTGAATGCGGCTTGAAGATGGCTTAAAGGCGGTGCGTAGGAGGAATCCGGCAGAGCTCTGCTCTGAGAAAGAAGAAAGTTGTGGAGCGAAAATGTGAGAAATGAGGAGACCTGATGCTCCATTTATAACTTTCAGGAGGTTGTTACGGTGGTTATGCAACTATCCACACACCATAACCACAGATATAATTATTTTTAGTATAGTTAAGGGTGTGTATTTTTGTCATTAAATCCGACATACGTAGACTAATATTTTAATAAAAAATGTTATCTCACTAACCATGATGGTTAGTGGTCAGTTACGCATAAGATAGATGGTGATGATCATAGCGGAGCGATCGAATGGCGGGGAAGGGCCGCCATGTAAGGACGACCAAACCGCTGGCGACGTTCACCGGCGAAGGAGGTCGCGATCGGCGAAGCGTACGACCACGGCGGGAAAGCTCGTGGACGCGGGAGGCGTCCATGAAAGGCGGGGAGGCCGGGCGAGCTGGCCGCCCGAGCGATGCCTCGCGTCCGCGGGAGGCGGGGCAGTCGGGTGTGGCTGGTTGCCTGAGCGTGGTCTCGCGCCCGTGGGAGGCGGTCGCGCGAGGCGAGGAGGCCGGGCGCGGGCGACTGCCCGGGGGGGGGGGGGGGGGGGGGCGTCTCGCGGCGGCGGGAGGCGGCCGCGAGAGGCGGGGCTGCCGCCCGCCCGGGGGCGTCTCGCGACTGCGGGAGGCGACCGCGAGAAGTGGGGCGTCCGGCCGCTCGAGGGAGCCTTGCCGCCACGGTAGGCGGCCGTGTGAGGCGGGGCGGCCGGGTGCGGCGGCCCGCGATCGCGGGAGGCGACCACGAGAGGCGGGGCGGCCGGGTGCGGCGGCCCGCGATCGCGGGAGGCGACCACGAGAGGCGGGGCGGCCGGGTGCGGCGGCCCGCGATCGCGGGAGGCGACCACGAGAGGCGGGGCGGCCGGGTGCGGCGGCCCGCGATCGCGGGAGGCGACCACGAGAGGCGTGGCGGCCGGGTGCGGCGGCCCGCGATCGCGGGAGGCGACCACGAGAGGCGGGCCGGCCGGGCGCGTGCCGCCCGGCACTTGCGGGACAACCCCGACTGTCGGTGTGCGCGTAGCGAGATTGCGGGCGACAAACGTGTGTGTTGATCGTGCGCGCGACGGTCAAATTCATGATCTCCACTAATTTAGTGAATATCATGGGGCAGTGGGCTAAGTGACACCAATTCCTACATAAAAGAGGGTTTGTCTCCATCACCTAGTTTACCTCTGAAAAATGACAAACGATCAAGCAGGGGAACAAGTAGGAATAGAAATTTCTATCGGAAATCCCACGACCATGGTTTGGGGCTTACTGACTGAGAAGAGGTATCCCAATTGTCCAAGAGCCGCGCCGCTGTGTTCGAGAGGGAGATGGAGCGCCCAAGTTACGCTTGGGAAGAGGAAAAAATAGGCGAGGAGCCGTTCGGAATGACAAGTCGATTGAAAGGAAAGGGGCGGGCCCATATTTTATTGGCATACCATGCAGTAGGAACGACACTCGTATAAAAAAAATTCCACCAATATGCCCCGATGCCGTCAAAGCCCATGCACATCAAAATAGTTATGCATGGGAAAAACTCATGGGGATTATAGTAGTCCTACATGAGCGAAACTAGTGGGTGGAGCCACTTTGTAAGATGACTGCTAAATGTAAAAAAAATTGTTATAGGCACCGTATTTTCGTTATTGACACCATTTTATTAAAAAGGGCACACTATACCAAAGACACTTAAAAATGTCATCCGCACCACAAAACTTTTATAGGCATCACAAATAAAATTAGATAAAAAGAAACTTTTTATACATTCAATGACACAGTTGAAGGCATCACAAAAATGTTTACCAACAAATTTGATTACAATCAAGTTTTATAGAATATTACAACATTAATATTAACAAAATATACGAAATAATGGGAACAACATTTATCTTTCACAAATCAACATTTAAGGCTCCATTTGGTTCGGCGGTGGCGGGTCGATCCGGCGTGTGGAAACGGAGTGTTCGAACCGAAGGGGGGAGGTGACTGTTCCAAACGGAGCTTTTTGGGGGCGTTTCTCAAAGCGGGCGGGTGGAAACGCAGCAAACGCCGCCGGAGGTTCATTTATTTACCCTCCTTCCGGCGGCGTTTGCCCAAAACGGAGCAGCGAAACGCCCAAAAAAATAGAGCCTTAATATTGTTTCACAAATTTTTGCTTTGATTGGTTATGAGATGTCCTTTGTCACACCCTAAAAGCACATGGGGTGTTAGGCGACCAACTTTCTTATCCGAACGACTAATCATAATACCATAACCCAAAGTTCGTGCGATATTTCTACACCACTCAATTAAGGCTTCTCTTGTAGGAAAAATCTTATCTGTTGTGAAGTGAGAACTCACATCCACTTCAATTTTTCGATATCAACAATATCACCAGACAAATCCATATTACTACCCTCCAAACTGTAAATAAACAACATTTATTCACTCACATGCAATATAAAGAAAGACTAGAGACATATATAAATCAACCACCACACATTTCACAAAACAAAATCGATGAATATACTTTCCTTGACTATTTTGACTTTCCTTTTCATCTTCCATTTCAATTTCTAATTTCTGAATATTCAAAGAAACACAAAAAAAAAATAAGCAAAATATAGACACTTCCAACCAAACATTAGAATCAAGCATGCAAGAGGGAAGAAAAAACACCATATTCTTTTAGGTTTTGTGCTCCTTGTTACATTGTAGCTCTACTAGGTTGAACAACTTTCACAAATGCCAACATATAGCAAATTAAAGTAGAAAGGGAGAACAAAAAATTAGGGCAAGATGGAAGAAATTCAACCAATTGATTCAATAATAAACAGATAAAATCAAGCAACCTTCGGTGGCGACTGGAGCGACAGGCTTGAAGGCCGGGGTGGAGCAACGGCTGGAGTGGCAAGTTGGAGGGCCGATGGCGGGTGGGAGAACGACCAGCGTTAGGATCGCGCGAGGCGTGAACAATAGGCTGAGAGACACGGTTAATGTGAAAATTTTTTACATACGAGACTCGTAAACAAAGAACTGTGTGAGTGAACATTTTAAAATAAATTTAAGAAAAAGATAATTATTATTTTTATTAAAAATAATTATAAAATACTACTCATATATTTTTTACAAATTTTTAAAAAATCTTATTTATGCATAAAAAAATATTTTAAAACTAATATCCACAATTTGTTAGAATCTTATTTATGCATAAAAATTTCTCAAATGCTTTTCTGAGATATTAATTTAGCCACTAATTATAGGCTTTATTTGGCGCGACTTATTTGTTGTCAAGAGTTTTGTCAAAAACACAATTATCATAGAATGTATAACTAGCAAGACAAATGTTAGAACCACTATCAAGAAAATAATCAAGTTTTGAGCATAAAATGCACAAGTTTTTTTAGATGAGATCGGACATTCACGAATGACGGTTCATGACCACTACATTCACGACCGCCACCACCGCGCCAAAAGAAGGAAAAAAATTTGATACCTTATACGCATGTACTACTGTTTCACGCATGACGATCCAAATTTTTAGTGAAAATACGATTATATTTTTGAATTTCAAATACCACCAGAAGATCTTCTCACAAAATATTTTCTCTAAAAGAAGTCATAATAAACTTATGCCGTGCCAATAGGGAAATGCGGAGCCTATTACAATTTCCAATGTAAAATTGTCCTTCCCGCCGCCCATTTCTTCTTTCAGCCAAGCCTGAAGCCCCTGCTGCTCGCCGGAGCTCGCTCTCCCTTCCGATGAGCCTTCACTCCATTACCATATCCGATCTCCTCTCCCTCTCCCGCCCCATCACCGGCGCCGCTACCCTCTCTCCCTCATCCTCCCGCCCTTCCCCTCTGAAGAAACACAAGCCTCCGCCGCCTCCAGTTACCTCCGATCACCTCACCGATCCCCTTCTCTCCGGCACCACTACAAACCCCGATCATTTCTTTACCCCCTTAAACCGCCCCGTCCTCCTAGTGGGCAGCGTCGATCTGCCCATCGATCCTTACAACCACTTCCTTTCAATCTCCGACGGATCCTCTACGATCTGCTGCGCTGTTCTCGACTTCGACCTCAAGATTATTGGTTGCAGCATACACGTTCTCGCATGGAATTTCCTTCCCTTCAAGACCCAGGGCGGAGGCCTTCTCGAAGTAATCAGATGGAGCATTTCTCCGTCACTCGCACTATCCAAAGACATGCCCACTCTTTCTCTTCAAAAAGGGCTGGAGTTCTCCGAGAGAAAAAGCATTGTGGGTGTTCTGATTTCGGTCAGCCCGGTATTCACTGTTCCATGCCGGAATCACGGGCCTGGTTCGGATTCAGTTGGGTTTTTAACAGATATATACACATGCAACTGCAGTCTTTGCACCAAATCATGTTCTTTAGATCGTTTTGGGTGTTCTCTTTGGAGGCATAATAACCATTGCTTTTCTATCTCCAAGTTTGTCTACTTTGTCGCGCCTTCTGCTCGGTGGCGCCTGGCCCTTGCTAAGCTTGCTGGAAAGGTTATCATGGTCTCAGGATTGAAGAAGAAGATGATATTTGTTGGTGAGAAGGCATCTTATGCCATGTACACGACAACATTGGAAGCTTCCATTTCTGCATGTCAATTTCCTGTTGATATCCGCACAAGAGTGATTGAGGAAGGGGCAGTTTACAATGGAGTTGTTACTGGTGTTTACATGCATGGGATGGTTTTGGAGTTGGATGATAAAGTTTGGCTTTTGGTTACTGATACAAACATTGTGCCATTAGCTGCTGTGAGGGTTGGTGCTATTGTAAGTTGTCTATTTTGCAGTTATTATGCCATTTATGATCCTACATTGTCTCAAATATGATGAGAATATCGCTTGGTTTTCCATCTTGTTGACAATTAGGTCCACTTTTCCTTGTGGTTATAGGAATGCTCTGATCCCTTTTCTTTGGCACTCATTTATATTTTTTATTTACTAGTAGTGGGGCACAATGACGACAAAGGATCCATATAGCCACCCCACTATAGTGGGATAAAGGCTTGAGTGTTTTTGTAGTAGTTTCATACTATTGGCCGTGCACGGGCTTCGCCCTGGGTAGTGTGTGACAATGAGAGTATCCAATCGTCACTTGAATGACAACCGTGGACTATTGCCGCCACACGGCGCGTACCGAGGGACAATGCACAAGGCCGCTAGTTTCTATAAGCAAAACATTTTTTGATTCTATGCTAGCATTAAAATTTTAAAATCTATGTGTTCCATTAGATCATAAAAATTAAAATCGAGTTGCTCTGATTAATTTAATGGTCCTATTTTAGACCCATGACTATCCAAGTTTTCTTTTTAATATAGTACATAGGTTCTTGTCCTCCAGTGTATATAAATAAAGTCAACACTTTGCCTCATTCTTATGTCAAAGTGAGAACCATGAACCATCATACTATCTGTTTGATATCATCTTTTACTTTTGTTGTCTTTCTGCATATAGATTTATTCTTTTGGCTCATTATGTGATATCATATTCTATTTTTGGTACTTTCTTGTAGATTTCTGTTAGGAACTTTGAATTGGTTCATCCCATACTGTCTTGGATTGAAATAAATTTGCTTGTTAGTTGTTGCAGAACTATCATAGATGTGAAGGCATTTTCAATCTCTGAGACGAGGTAAAACCCATTTGATTACATTTCTCTTGTTCTCAAGCTTGATAATGTTGACCTTTGAGTGTGGCGGTGTTTGCTGAAAAACAGGTGTCACTTTAGATCTCAGAGTCAGAGCTCGTTAGAAAAGTTTATTGGGACTCTCATACCAACTGCTAGATTTTGGTAGGTCACTAAAATGTATATTTTTATAATGATTTCCAACTGCTATTCTACATGTTATTGTCTCATACTTCATCCATGTCTTGTTGATTGGCAGGGTGCTACTGTTGATTTCTTGTTTTAGGAAAAAATTTGCCAATATCTTATCTAACAAAGAAATTCTTGGCTCAAGAAATGTAATTTACTTTTCTCAGTATACTTACTTTGGCTGAGAGATTTGTATTTATTTGTAGTCTTCACATTAACTCTAATGTCGTATGTAAAAATATGTTAAACTTGATATGATATAAATACTCCTTTTTCAGCATGCCTGACTATCTGCATTTTTAAGTTACCTCCAGAAGGAAGGAATTGTTCAGGTTTATGCATGTGCATCCTTGCTTCCACATTTCTTTCAGTCTCAAGTGAGTATTCTCTAGATTTCAATTCAAGATAAATTGTTGTGCTTTTATGTAGTGTATTTCAAGCTTGATTTGCTATAAATACTCCTATTTCAAAAGCTTATTGCTTGCATCATATCTATAGATTACACTGAATTTGTTAAAGTATTTGGGTTTTTTTTATATTACTTGGGTGATATCCATATATTTTTTGGTTTTTGATTACATGTATGTATGAATGTATCTCCTTTTGTCAAAGTCTTTTGGGATATTTTTTTCTGCTGGAACTGTTTGACATGCTATAGATAACATTTTTTTTGGATTTGATCTACTGATATATTCTATATGTTTTCTAGAATTTGAACGATGTAATTAATGTTGCTGTTGCTGTTCTTGTATCAGCATGGGATTTTCATGGAATTTTGCCAACATCGGCAGTCTGCATCCAAGAAAGAGAAGGATAAAACATCATTTAAGCTGGTGAGTTCTGCGTTTTTTCCAAATTTGATTTTTAGATCTGTCCGCATCCTTAATTTGCTGGCTGAAATTTTGATTGCTGTAAAAAGCTGTTGACTCTAAGTAAATTTTGTCCACAGGTAGTGCCAATATCTATTTTTATAAGCAAATGTGAAGTAATGTGGGAATCCCTGGTAAGGGAAATACAGTGTGATGATGGAGAACTTTCTATTGGACAGGGTGTACCCTGCGAAGGAGTACCTTCCACGCCTATAATTAGAAGAATCTTATCAAGTGACATTCTTGGTTGCATTTTGGTGGGCAGCATCAAGGTTAGCAGAGATATGCCTGTTCTGTGAGTTTTATTTACTTCTTTTTATTTAGACTTCCGATTTGTTTGATTTCTATCACACTTACCTACTCTCATGATATTGTGTATATTGCATTCAAGTCTTGCTCTTTTGTAGTGGCATAATTTTAGCCATGGCTGGATTGTTTAAATGCTTATTTCAAAAATATGCAAGCTATGTCACGATGGGATCTAAAGATATAGTATTAGAACGTCATGCTTCATTCTATGTAAATAATTATATGACAATGGATTGTTTGGTCTAAAATATTTAAACTTAATGTTGAAACCGGCAGAGCTAGTTTCTCCTAAAAGCTCGGATCTAGGGCTGCAGCTCACGCTTACTTTCTTTGAACCACGCTCCCAACAGGACTCCTAAAGGAACAGACCGGGGGCTTCAGCTCGGAGGTCCCACCGCTTACCCGGAAGAACTGGAAATTCTCCCCCTCTCTAGCCAATGCTGAGCTAGGTGCCTGAGTAAGAGAGAAAAAAAGGTTCCACCCCCTTTTCTCAGACACCTTACCGGTCTATTTATAGGCCTCAGGATTCGAACTGCAAATAACCAAATCAAGCACCTGTGAAATTACCCGAATACCCTGGGCTGGGTCTGCCAACAGCCAAACTCCGCTGTTCTGAAGGGCTATGGGCAGACCATCAAGGGTAAAAGAGTAAAAAAGGCTAAAAAGGATGAACCGTTTGCCAACTGAACCGGTTTCTACCCAATTGTTGAACCGGCCTTAACTCTTCCTGCCGAACCGATGCTCGGCGAGAGGACCACCTTGCGGCTGAAAGCACCACCCCGCAGGCGAGACCCTTCGTCGCCATATAGAAAATCTGCCCCTGACCCCCACCTGCCAGGCGAATGGACTTAACTTTGGCTCCTACTGCCTAGCGCGAGTGGACCCACCTTTGGGCTCCTCTCGCCTATCGCGAGTGGACCCACCTTTGGGCTCCTCTCGCCTATCGCGAGCGGACCCACCCTTAGGCCCCTCTCGCTTAGGGCCTTGTCTCTTCTTGAGGATTCTTCTAATCCCCTCTCTGCTGAGTTCCCTCCCGTGAGCCCGAGGTTGTACACAATCCCCGCTCTTTTCGGGGTTGTCCAAGCTCGAAAAGAAAAGTCCAACCGAGGCTCACGTCATCTCAGCGACTTTATAGCAGAATCTTCTTCGGGTCGGGATTCTCCCCCCCCCCCCCCCCCCTGAGTCTATAAATACTGGGATCCTTCCCGAGTGCAACAGGTCTCCTCTCTTCATTTTAGCCCCCTTTAATTTCGCTGCTATGTCTCTTAGCAACAACTTCCGTGATCGTATCGCGTTGGTGCGTCAGCGAAACAAGGCGAGCGCGGCGGCCTTGAACCTAATTCCCGCTCATACTTCTTCCTTACCACTGCCTTCTTCCTCTCGCCTGAAGAAGGCGAGAACAACTGATCTTGTTCCCCCGTCGGGAGGACCTTTACCAGATCCCCCGGAGAGGCGCATCCCTCCTACTCCATCGTTTCTCAAGGAAAAAGAGGTAAGATCCTGATGTACCTCCCCTGTTCGTTATCTATCTTTCATTGCTCCTTTTGCTGTTGGTTTTCAGAAAATTCACGCACCCCCCCATCAGTCTGGTAGCACACAAACTCATCTCGCCGACCACCCTCTAAACTCTGTCTCGCCTCCTCCTTCCACTCCTCCTTCTACTCTTGGTGGGAAAAATGGCGAGCCTTCCCATGTCGCTGGGACCTCTCGCCACTCTGGTTAGGAATCTTCTGCCCTGGGCTTCGGCCTCTCTTGCTGCCCACCTTTGATTACGGCCCTTATCTTGTTTTAGCTTTGCAGACGTGCGAGTAGACTCATCTGCCGAAGACTCGCCTACTGAGGAGCGCCCGAGGCGAGTAGTCTCCTCGCCTCCTCCTCCTATGGATGAGATCGAAGATTACCTTGGCGACCCTATGGATCCGTTGGCGATGAAGCGCAGGGTGGCCGAGATGTTCCGAAAACATGCGATCATGATCCAAGAGTTGGAGAAAGACAAGCAAACGGCTGACCGGCAGATTGATTGGTTGGAGGTGGAGGTTGCTCGCTTGACCTCTGAAATTGACGCTGATATTGAGATGGATGAGACCGACCCCCAGGCGATTCTGAATGAGGTCGACCAACAACTCCGTCTCGCGCGTCGCGGCGTAGATGTGGCTCGTGCTTTTCACCTCCCCCACCGTCCTCCCTGCGCGAGGTCTCGCGGTGGGGGGCGCTGGCGATGGCAGAAGGATTGAATCCTTCGCGCCGCCTCGCGCCCTTATTTTCTGTATTGCTCTGTGTTTTGTAATAATGCTTCCTCTCGCGGCTATCGCCCGAACTCTTTAGATCTAATGAATAGGGCTGCTTGATATATGCGGGACAAATAATTTAATAACCCCTTTTAGTAGTTTCTTTGATAATTTTATCTCTCCTACCGTGCTTTTCTTCATTGCGACTTTTGTGTCATATCTATGCTTAAACCATTTTTTATTATATTTTTATGGTACTGTCTCGCCCCCGGCTTGGGACTCACGTTAGATTACACCAATCGAGGTTAGGAGAGAGAAAAGGACGGTCGCCTCTTCCCCTTCCTCTACACTATTCTTTCTCGCCTCTTCGCATTTTTTCTCTTTACCCAACGGGCTATAAATACCCCCCTATCTCGGGGGCCCGGATCATGCTCTCGTTGTGTCGGCGCCCTAAACCTTGCCTCTCTTTCCTCTTCCCCTCGCGAGCAGATCCTGTCGGCGCTTCGTCTCGCCTATTCTTCTCGCATCCCCCTTTCGCTCTCTGTGCCTAGAATGGGGAAAAAGAAGGTTGAAGAAGGCGAAGGGCGAAGCCGATGCGGGAGGCGGTTTGGTGACCATGATTTTCCTCCCGTCCGGATTTCCGCGGAGGACTACAACGCCTTCACTCGCGATTTCTTGCCGGAGGGTTTTGAGTCACGCCCTCCAAGGGTGGGCGAGTCGATCAATATCTTTTATCCTGGTGAACTCGCCTTCCCCGTCTCGCATTTCGAGGCGGGGCTGAGGTTGCCCCTCTGGCCAGAGGTGAAACAGGTTCTAAAATACTTCGGGACTGTCCCTGCGCAACTGAATCCGAACGCTATCTCGGTACTTGTTGCCTTTGCCTGCTACATGCGCCGGGAGCGAATCGAATTCAGCCTGAACTCCTTCCGCAAGCTTTTTGTCTACCATGCTAACGCCGACGGCGTGTCCTACTTCACGGGGCAGGGTCTCAAGGTTTGCGAGACGCCCAACAAGAACCATCACTGGCTTACTCGCTTCGTCTTCATTCGCGGCAACATGGGAGGCATCCCGCTGGCGTCCGTGTCACCAGCCGAGGTGTTCTACACCACTCCCCAGGTTAGCGGCACGGACAAGCTCCTCTGCGACTTTTTCGTTGGCAAGAACTTCGAAGTTCAGTTCTTGAGGCGAGGCCTCGACTCCCTCCTTCCTGTGCTTCCAGGCGAAGGTAAACGCTGGGACCCTTTATTTTTATCTAGGTCTAACGAATAGTATTTGTAAACGTCTCGTCTCGCCTTTTTCAGGAGAAAAAAATGTTCCCGCCCGCCCGCCTTACAAAAGCAACATAAAACCCTCCAAAGATGTCGCCCTCGCCACGATGGCAGCTGAGGCGGCGAGAGAAAACCTGCCCCCCTCTCTGAAGAAAAGACCTGCCGAAGGCTCCGCCCCATCTCGCCAGAGTCCTTCAAAGAAAACAAAGGTCAAGAAAGGAGCGCCTCTTCCCTCTGGAAAGGCGAAGCAAGTTCCTGCTGGGATGGTAGACGTGTCGGGATCCTTATCCCCCATCTCTCTGGGGTCCCAATCTCCCCAATCCCCTTCTCGGCTTCTCGATCAGCGGGCCGTCTCGCCGATTGGCGGACGGATCAACCTGATCCTCCTGCTGACAACCTCCCCTCTAAATCTCCTACTCGTGAGGTGGGCTCTTCCAGCCGCCCGGTTCCTTCCACCCATCTGAACTTCAACATGGGCCCTGTGATCCCGGATGCTGCTGGCGAGCCAACCCTGATATGGGATAAGGAGGCGAACCGGGTCTCCATCTCTACCCTCCTTCCCCCCTGGATAGAGCGAGACCAACCTACGACTCATGCCTTTTCTCTGAGCTTTGGCCTCTACGGTGGCTCAGAGCGAAAACCCGCCGCTGAGCCTCCCTCGCGAGACTTGATCCTGAGGGCCGCGCAATCCCAGCTGCGCTCGCTGGAGATCTCGCACCAGCTCTCGTGCCGTCTGATTTACAATAACAAGAGCTGGAGGGATTCAGAGGCGAATCTGGCGGCCGAGCGCGAGAAGTCTACGGACCTCGAGAAACGGTTGGCCGTGGCCGAAAACCTTCTCGCCAAGGCTCGGGGTGGTGTGGTGAGTTTTTTCCACTCTTGATTCTTTCCCTTTCTTTGTCTACCTTCAACTCCCTCTAATAAATAAACCTTTCGCAGGATGCACTCACGCATAGCCACTCTGGAAGGGGAGGTTAAAGGCATGGAGTCCGAGATCACCCGACTTCAGGAGGCTGCTCTCTCGCCTTCTCGCGTGGTGATTCCCCAACCTCCTCCCTCTCATTATTCCCATGCTGAGGTTGTGGAACTCTGTAAAGACGCCAATATCCGGACCGCCGAGCTAATCGTGAAGATGATGAAGGAGATAGAAGTCATCCGGGAAGGCTGCGAGGAGGTCACTGCCCGCGACCTGGTACCCGAGATTTATGGCGAGGAGGAAAACGGCTCGTCCTCCAGCGCGGAAGAATAGAAGAATTATTTTTCAGCTCTTTTGTATACCCCCCTTTTTTGGACACTCAGTACTGAGGCATTTTGTACTACGGTCTTTTTCGTACATACATATTTTTGTGTTTAGGACATCTCGTCTTTCTTTTCATCTTTCTTATACGCCTACCTTTTTCTTTATTTGCGGAACGGGATCACGACTCATCTCGCCTACTGATAGAGGGGCTAGCTTTACCCGTGGTGCGAGCGGGCGGACCCTCGTTGCTCTCGCGCAGGGATTGTACCACTTCTTCTCGCCTTGCTTCTGGACACCCCTGGCGCGAGTGGGTCTCGAATTGCTCTTATAACTAGTTTCGTTTTGCGAGACGAGGATACTCTTCTTCTCGCCCTTTGGTCGGAGAACAGACCCCTTACTCTAGGCGCGAATAGTCATGTCCTCGCCGCGGTTGCGCGAGGATTGTGCCCCTTCCACTCGCCTTGCCTCTGGACACCCCTGGCGCGAGTGAATCTTAAGGGACCGACTCCTCCCCCCTCTTTTACCTTTAGGACAAGGACTCTGCCTTTGTTCAAATTATGGATCATCTTTGCAGGAAGCCCCCACTCATATGCTGCCCATCACCCAACCTTCGAGTGAGCCTACAGACCTGCCAGCTCGATGGTAGCCTGGACAGCGGGTCTTCTCGAGGTCTCCTCTCCAAAACCAACTCCAACCGCCGAGTGAGCCTACAGACCTGCCAGCTCGATGGTAGCCTGGACAGCGGGTCTTCTCGGGGTCTCCTCTCCAAAACCAACTCCAACCGCCGAGTGAGCCTACAGACCTGCCAGCTCGATGGTAGCCTGGACAGCGGGTCTTCTCGGGGTCTCCTCTCCAAAACCAACTCCAACCACCGAGTGAGCCTACAGATCTGCCAGCTCGATGGTAGCCTGGATAGCGGGTCTTCTCGGGGTCTCCTCTCCAAAACCAACTCCAACCACCGAGTGAGCCTACAGACCTGCCAGCTCGATGGTAGCCTGGACAGCGGGTCTTCTCGGGGTCTCCTCTCCAAAACCAACTCCAACCGCCGAGTGAGCCTACAGACCTGCCAGCTCGATGGTAGCCTGGACAGCGGGTCTTCTCGGGGTCTCCTCTCCAAAACCAACTCCAACCGCCGAGTGAGCCTACAGACCTGCCAGCTCGATGGTAGCCTGGGCAGCGGGTCTTCTCGGGGTCTCCTCTCCAAAACCAACTCCAACCACCGAGTGAGCCTACAGACCTGCCAGCTCGATGGTAGCCTGAACAGCGGGTCTTCTCGGGGTCTCCTCTCCAAAACCAACTCCAACCACCGAGTGAGCCTACAGACCTGCCAGCTCGATGGTAGCCTGGACAGCGGGTCTTCTCGGGGTCTCCTCTCCAAAACCAACTCCAACCGCCGAGTGAGCCTACAGACCTGCCAGCTCGATGGTAGCCTGGACAGCGGGTCTTCTCGGGGTCTCCTCTCCAAAACCAACTCCAATCGCCGAGTGAGCCTACAGACCTGCCAGCTCGATGGTAGCCTGGACAGCGGGTCTTCTCGGGGTCTCCTCTCCAAAACCAACTCCAACCGCCGAGTGAGCCTACAGACCTGCCAGCTCGATGGTATCCTGGACAGCGGGTCTTCTCGGGGTCTCCTCTCCAAAACCAACTCCAACCGCCCAGTGAACCTACAGACCTGCCAGCTCGATGGTAGCCTGGACAGCGGGTCTTCTCGGGGTCTCCTCTCCAAAACCAACTCCAAACGCCGAGTGAGCCTACAGACCTGCCAGCTCGATGGTAGCCTGGACAGCGGGTCTTCTCGGGGTCTCCTCTCCAAAACCAACTCCAAACGCCGAGTGAGCCTACAGACCTGCCAGCTCGATGGTAGCCTGGACAGCGGGTCTTCTCGGGGTCTCCTCTCCAAAATAAAATCCTCTTGCTTTGAGAAGACAACTACTTGAAATTGTATGGTATTACCAGAAGGCCCTGCCAGGTTTGCTAATATTGGAAGAAAAAAAACCTTCATCTTATTCAGAATAAATAATGAACATAGACAAAAGTATTAAGGATAAAATCGCTTTAGATCGTCGCCGCTTCGGGCGCGATCGAGGGGCGTCCCGTCTACATCTTGGAGGTGGTACCCTCCCGATTTCAAGACTTCTTTTACAATAAAAGGACCTTCCCAGTTGGGGTTGAGCTTCCCTACAGAAGCCCCTCTTCCTGCTGCATCCACTTTCTTGAGGACCAAGTCCCCCTTCTCAAACTGCTTGGCCCTGACGTGCTTATCAAAATATCTTGACATCCGGCGCTTGACCTCTTCCTGTCGGATAGATGCCAGCTCTCTAAGCTCCTCCACCAAGTCAAGGGAGAGCCTTTGCTCTTCCCCATTATCTACCAGCCACTCCTCATCTCCCCTCCTTGCCGCAGTTACCCTGGGTGACTCAACCTCGAACTCAACAGGTATGACGGCCTCAGAGCCATGGGAAAGTTTGAATGACGTCTCTCCCGTGGCGGAACTTGGCGTGGTCCTCAAGGCCCAGAGGACGGAGGGGAGCTGCTCCACCCAACTTCCCCTCAAGTTTTCTACCTTTTCTTTAAGAGATTCACGATGACCTTATTCGCGGCTTTCACCTGCCCATTGCTTCGAGGATGATGCACTGAAGCAAACCGAAGGTCTATACCTAGTCGTACGCAGAAATCCACGAACTCTCTGCTGGCAAATTGCGGCCCGTTATCTGTGACAATGGCCAAAGGGAGCCCATGCCTACAGATGATTTCTCCCCATACGAAGCTTTTGACCACCTGAGACGTCACCTTTGCCAATGCCTTCACCTCCAGCCATTTTGAGAAATAGTCTACCATGACCAGCAGAAACCTCCTCTGGCCACTGGCTTGAGGGAATGGACCCACCAGATCTAGCCCCCATATGGCGAAGGGCCATGGAGCTGTAATCATGCGCAACCTTTGGGCCGGGAGGAGCTGAAGAGGAGCAAATTCCTGGCACTTCCTGCACTTCCTTGCGAATTCCTCGGCATCCCTCCTAAGGGTGGGCCAGAAATAGCCTTGCCTCAACACCCTTCCCTCCAAGGTCCGACTCCCGGAATGGCTACCGCACTCTCCAGAGTGAATCTCTTCCAGCACCCTTGCGACCTCCTTCTCGGACACGCATCGAGCCAGTAGACCCGACAGCGTCTTACGATACAAGATCCCTTCTTTCAGCAGGTAGTACGCCGACTTGTACCTGACTTGCTTCTTCTCGAGCTCTCCCTCAGGCAGACGTCCCGTCGTCAAGTAGGTGGTAAATGGATCCATCCAGGATCCCTGCTGATCTACTTCCATCAGTTCTCCCTCTTCGATGGAGGGCCTAAAGAGTTCTGTCATGGTTCCTCCGGCCCGAGGACCGTGCTTGGCGAGCAGGTCTGCTCGAGTATTTTCCTCCCTTGGGACGTGTTGAACTGAGAGACTGCGGAACTGCCCAATGATCCTCTTTACCTTTGTTAAGTACAATTGGAGGGTGGACTCTCTTACCTCAAATTCCCCTTTTATATGCCCTGCCACTACCATAGAATCCGTGGAGACCTTGATGTCTTGTATACCGAGCTCACGAGCCAACCTCAGCCCTGCTATAATGGCCTCGTACTCCGCTTGATTGTTGGTGAGGGTGAAATGAACCTTCAGGGCTTGTTCGATCCGTGTTCCCTCAGGGCTTACCAAAACCATCCCTCCTCCAAAAGAATTCTTCCCCGAGGCCCCATCTACCAGCATCTCCCAAGCTACTACGGGAGACGTCTCGGCCTCCTTGACCTCCACCGTGTAATCTACCAAGAAATCTGCCACAGCTTGCGCCTTGATAGCCATCCGAGGAATATAAGAAAGATCAAACTCACTGAGTTCTATCGACCATTTAGCTAACCTCCCTGAGTGCTCCACCCCTTCCAAAATACGGCGGAGTGGGTGGTCCGTCACGATCTGGATGGAATGGGCCTGAAAATATGGCCTGAGCTTTCGGGCTGAGATAACGAGGGCAAAGGCTAGCTTCTCTAGGATAGGGTACTTTAGTTCTGCCTTTTTGAGGACTCTACTTACATAATAAATCGGGAATTGCTTTTTACCCTCTTCCCGTACGAGGACCGAACTCACTGCTCCTGCTCCTACTCCTAGGTACAAAAATAGAATCTCTCCTTCTCTCGGACCTTGGAGCAGCGGTGCCTTGGTGAGCTGCTGCTTCAAGGCTAGAAAAGCATTCTCGCACTCGGAGGTCCACTCGAATTTCTTCCCCCCCTCAATGCTCGAAAGAAAGATGAGCACCTCTCTCCTGCTCTGGAAAGAAACCTGCTGAGCCCCGCCAACTTGCCGGTAAGACGCTGGACCTCTTTGGTATTCGTTGGAGACTCCAGTTCTAGGATAGCCCTTACCTTATCCGGGTTAGGCTCTACTCCTGATGGGGTGAGGAGATGTCCTAAGAACTTTCCCCTACTGGCCCCGAATACGCACTTCAACGGATTGAGCCTCATCTTGTACTTCCTTACAGTTGCAAACGTTTCTTCAAGATCCGCAATATGAGACTTGAGATCTTGGCTCTTGATCATTAAGTCGTCCACGTAGACTTCGAGATTCCGTCCCTTTTGCTCTCGGAAGATCCGATCCATCATCCGTTGGTAGGTCGCCCCCGCATTCTTCAACCCAAAAGGCATCATGTTATAGCTGAAGCATCCATCCTCGGTGATAAAGGTGACATCCTTGATGTCCGGAGGGTGCATGCGTATTTGATGATATCCTGAAAAAGCATCTAAAAACTCATTAGTGAAAAACCGACGGCTGAATCAACCAGCGCGCCGATTCGAGGCAGGGGGTAACAATCCTTGGGGCATGCTTTATTCAAAAGAGAGAAGTCGATACACATTCTCCACTTCCCTTCCCCCTTCTTTACCATTACAACATTGCTCACCCACCCCGGATACTTGTTTGCTGATATGAATCCTGCCTGGAGCAGCTTTTCCACCTCCTCCCTGATAGGTTTGGCCATCCTGGAAGCGATGGCCATTTTCTTCTGCTGGATGAGACGAACCTTGGGGTCAAGGTTGAGACGATGGCATGCCACATCTGCGTCAATCCCTGGCATGTCAGCTGCGCTCCAAGCAAAGATATCAATGTTTTCCTGCACGCATCTCCGGATCTCCTCCTGGTCCTCAAGGCCAAGCTCTCCACTGATTTTGATCTTTTCTTTTCTTCCTTCTTTTGTTAAGATGTCCACCTCCTGTAGCTCGACTGCAGCCCTCAGCCTCGAGGGCTCTTCTTCTTCCTCCTGATCTTCCGGAATCTCCTCTTCCTTCCCCAGCCCCTCCTCATGGCTTCCGAGCTCTCGCTCTCCGCCCTCTTTTTCCTCCACTGCCATGTTTACTCTCTCTACGAACCTCCCCTCCACTTGCTCAGGGCCTCCTCCCAGCACTGACTCTTCCATCTCTCCTATCTTTCTTTTCTTCCTTCTCACTTCTTTCCCTTATCCTCCGACCCTTAACTTCCCTGCCATTACTGGCTCCTCCGCAATGCCACCCCCCAACTCCTCAACTCTACTCTCCTCCTGCTCCTCCCGCTCCAGTCTTCTCTCTAACTCTTCTGCATCACCCCTCCAGGAGATAGTGTTTACTGCCGTCACGTAACACTCCCGGGCCGCCTTCGGATCTCCTCTTACCCTGATCTGGGTCCCTCCCGAATTGAGTTTCAAACATTGATGAAAAGATGAGGGCACACATCTAAAGGCACTAATCAAGGGGCGCCCAAAGATGGCGTTGTAACTGCTGGGAGCGTCCACTATCACAAAACGACAGTTCCTGGACAGCCTTCCCAGAGTTACCTGGAGACCGACTCCCCCCTCTTCTTCCTTTCTTTCTCCTGAGAATCCGAACAGCGGTCCGTCCGCTGCTAACACCCTCCTGGCTTCCACCCTCATCTCATTGAATGCCTTTTTGAAGATAACATTAACCGAGCTCCCATTGTCCACCAAGATCCTTGATACCGTGAAATTCTCGATGGCCGCCCGAATCACCAGCGCATCGCATAATGGATCTTCGTGATCTGGCAAGTCCTTCCTGGAGAAGGTGATCTTCTCATCCGGGGGCGGGGCTTGTGACGTCGAGGCGACACCTCGACGGTACATTGTATGAAGGCTGGCCTTTCGGGTGGCCTCGATCCCCACCCCCCCATGAATCACCCCAATCCCTCCTCGATCTCCGGTATCTAACCGGTCCACACATCGATCTTCCTCCACCGCTCCCGGCACCTCCACTATCCGCACTGCTTGCTGTCGGTCTTCTCCTCCTCTCCCTCTCTTTAACTCCAAGAACTCGGGACATGTTGCCGTCGCGTGACCCTCCTCCTCATGGAAGTCACAATAGGGCAAAACTCCCTCTCCTCGCCTCTCATCTGGGGGATTCCTTCTTCTCCCTGCTCCTGCTCCTCCCCTTCCTCGCTCTCTTCCTCTTCCTCTTCCCCGGCCTATAGCCATAGCTTGTTGAGGCGGGGGTGGGAGTGGCCTAAGACCCTGTCTCCACCCCAGCTGTGGTAACCTTCCTGCTCCTCCCTGGTAGTAGTTCCTTCCCCCCGGGGGAAGGTCTCTCCCTTGCCCTTGAACAGGGCCTTCCGGTTGCTTCCAACCCAACTCCTGATGTGCCGGCCCCCTTGGCTCCTCCCTTCTCCTCCCTTCCTGCTGCCTCGCTCCTCCTGGTTCTCTGGACTCTATCTCCGTCAACCTTGCTAGTTTCTTGGCAAAAGCCGGGTTTGCTGCCTCCATCACTATCTCCTTGGCTGCCTTCTACATCAACCCTTCAAATGATAAGGGTGCCTTCCTGGTGAGGCTCATTTTGAAGAAGCCTTCCCTGAGACCTACCGTAAAGGCCATTTGGAGAGCAAATCCCGGCACCTCCTGAATGTCCAGGATTTCCTCTTGGAAGCGATCCACGTACTGGGCTAAAGACTCGTCTGCCTTCTGCTTGATCAGGAAGATGGACTCCGGGTTTTTCTTCCTCTTCTTCGAGGTCGAGAAGCGCAGCTGGAAGCTCCTACTCAAGTCCTCAAAACCATATATTGACCCTGCCGGGAGTTGATGAAACCAGTCCCGGGCCTTGTCCTTCAAGGTGATCGCGAAAAGGCGGCACTTGAATGCATCCGTCATCGGCCTGATGGAGACCGCATCTTCGAACCATTGCAAGTGTTGGAGGGGATCATCCTTCCCCACATAATAAACCATCTCAGGCTCACGGAACCCCTCCGGGACGGGAGCCGAAAGAACCAGCTCGCAAAAGGGGGACCCTCTCGCCAGGGGTCTCGCCGTCTCCACTCGCGCGACGAGGTCCACTGGCGAGACGGCGCTCGCCGGGCTGGGGAACAACTCCCTTCCTGCCAGATCTCGCCCGTTTCCTTCCACCATCTTCTCCTTTCCAGGCCGCCCCCCTGGCGCATCCTCGCCCACCCTTGCCGAGACGGCTCCTTCCGGAGGCGAGAGGCCCGGCACCTGAGGTAGAGGGGTCACGCACTCGCCTCGCTGCGAGATCTGCTGCAACATCCCCATGATGCCCCCGATGGATGCCATGAATTCTTCTCTCCCAACATATCCTCCTGGGTTTTGGGACCCGCCCTCATCTCCTCCTCCCAGATCTTCTGCCATGAGATGATCCAAAGTTCTTCGACGTAGGCTGCGATCCACGCTCACCGCACCAAAAATGTTGAAACCGGCAGAGCTAGTTTCTCCTAAAAGCTCGGATCTAGGGCTGCAGCTCACGCTTACTTTCTTTGAACCACGCTCCCAACAGGACTCCTAAAGGAACAGACCGGGGGCTTCAGCTCGGAGGTCCCACCGCTTACCCGGAAGAACTGGAAATTCTCCCCCTCTCTAGCCAATGCTGAGCTAGGTGCCTGAGTAAGAGAGAAAAAAAAGGTTCCACCCCTTTTTCTCAGACACCTTACCGGTCTATTTATAGGCCTCAGGATTCGAACTGCAAATAACCAAATCAAGCACCTGTGAAATTACCCGAATACCCTGGGCTGGGTCTGCCAACAGCCAAACTCCGCTGTTCTGAAGGGCTATGGGCAGACCATCAAGGGTAAAAGAGTAAAAAAGGCTAAAAAGGATGAACCGTTTGCCAACTGAACCGGTTTCTACCCAATTGTTGAACCGGCCTTAACTCTTCCTGCCGAACCGATGCTCGGCGAGAGGACCACCTTGTGGCTGAAAGCACCACCCCGCAGGCGAGACCCTTCGTCGCCATATAGAAAATCTGCCCCTGACCCCCGCCTGCCAGGCGAATGGACTTAACTTTGGCTCCTACTGCCTAGCGCGAGTGGACCCACCTTTGGGCTCCTCTCGCCTATCGCGAGTGGACCCACCTTTGGGCTCCTCTCGCCTATCGCGAGCGGACCCACCCTTAGGCCCCTCTCGCTTAGGGCCTTGTCTCTTCTTGAGGATTCTTCTAATCCCCTCTCTGCTGAGTTCCCTCCCGTGAGCCCGAGGTTGTACACTTAAACTTGGATTTAATTAAACTACTGAGCAAATTGATTATTATCTTTATTATATTGAACTTTTAGTTTAAAGTATAATAGCAATTAGCAATCAATGCATTATTAGTTTTGAATTAAATAAATTTTTTGATTTTAAATTTAAATAATTTTCATAGATAAATATTATATTTGAATTTGAATTTTTAAGTATGTATTTATTCGCGTGTTGATAATTACAAATGTATCTTATTTTTAGTAATTACTCACATGCAAATAATTACTCATGTAGTCATTCACAATGTATAAATATCCACCCTGAATAATTGCATAATTATTTTAAAAGTACTCATGTAATTTTTAATATGTACACAAACACTTAATAAAATTCATATACAATAACATCTATTGATACTTTTGAAAAATCTTATTTAAATTCAAATATAAAAATTACCTATTATTGTAATATATATGTATATTTTGATTTACTATAAAATTATTATTGGACTACTAAATATATCTTATTGTATTCAAAACAAAGCGTAAATAAGTTCACAATAATTTTATTAATTAATTTTTTTGAAATTATTAATGAATAATTAAATCTGAATTTAAATAATTGTGGTCGATAGCTATTGGATTTGAATTTAATTTTAAGTCTGTGATAGAGGCATATCGATAGTTACTTGAGTATTTTTTATTTAAGCAATTAAGTAATTATTTGTTTGTGAATAATTGCTTGGATTTATTTTATTGGTTTTGTAGGCCTCACATAATTCTATGAATAGGTTTTTATAGCTTGTAACTTGAATGATTGGAAGCAAAATTTCTTGTTAGGAACACGAATGATTACAACTTGATAAACTACTCTTGCTAATACAAACTCGAGAACTGGTTTTCTCGCACAACACTAGGCTGACGCCAAAGACAAATTATGAGATTATCCCTTAATTTTAACTTGGCATACTTATAAAGATACTTGCTACGTCAAATCGAATCTCATAGATTAATACAATGCAAGATACAATATATCGAGATATGCTCGGTACCAACTATTCAATGCTATATGCCTATATATGATATAGGCCGGACGGGCCAAAATTGAGTTTTGCGCACAAAATCACTCTCATCGTTACTAACTTTGATTAAAATTGTTAATTTCGGTTTGAGTTTGTACTCTTAAGTGTTTAATGAGTTGAGCCGTTGCCAAATCCGCACATCCACAAACAACACGCGTAATAATTTTATAGATACACAGTAATAAAGAAATAACGAGAACTCAAATGCATGCTTATACTTAGTTGGAATGCATAAAATTTAGAACTGTAAATCAGAGCAAGGATATGGGCAAAGTATACGACGAAGGAAGTCGGCCCAGTACAAATTTGTCGTGCATGGAGAGTGCAGAGGAAGAGGGCAGGAAAGACGGCCGACTTGTGTACTGAAAAGACCTCAGATGGGTTGCCGAAATAGGTCGTTGAAGGTTGACGACAACCTGCTCGCAATAGCCTTGTTTGGTCGCTGAACGATGGATGCAGAGTCATTGACGTTCAATCGGCAATGGACGAATTGCCGGAGGTCCCTCTGGAATAGAAGTGGTCGGCTCTGGACGAGTTGCAGGTGCTCGACAGAGATGATTTGCAGGTGCTCGATAGGGACGATTTGCAAGCGATTCTGGACTCAGAAGAGTGGCGCTCAACAAGGATGATGGAGAAAACGGGTGTTTCGCATAAGGGATTGACTGGCAGGACGGAGAAATGAAAAGGCTCGTTTCTTTGTCTATTCCGATTTTCTCCTTTCTTCTTCACCGTGGGCTTTGATATAGGGTTGCTTTGCCCTCCCCAATTAAATATCTTGCACAAAAGTTTTACCAAATAATTCTTTCCTAGCATATTTTCCAAATAAGGGTTTTCTCTGATTTTATTAATTTCCAAAATAATGTGCTGATCTCTTTACCAGGCCTTTGACTTGATTAACTTCCCAAATAGCGTGCTTCCTAATATCTTTTTCTAGTTTTTAAACATCATTTGATTCATCTGAGTTTCAATTTTCTCCAATTAATATTTATGCCTCCTTAAATAATTTATGCTTGTCCTTTTGTCCTAGCTACTCAAAATTTACATGACCTTTTATTCAGGGTCTCACCGGATGGTCAAACAGATGAGTCAAAACTCAATATATCGGTGCATGGGAAAATAAATAAAATAACAAATAATGAAATATAACTGTCGCGTGACGATATCACACCCCCTCGGATGTTGCGACGGTTGCATCAATTCCCCCGAGGTGGATAGAGCTCGACCCCGACGAGAACTTGCAAAAACCGGTAATAGAGAGATCAGATGTCGTCACTGGTGCTAGATCGGGTGGTATGCCTGGGGCCTTGTCAGGTGGCTCGATGCACTTCTGAATTTGAATTAGACCAACCTTCCCGTAGTATGCAAATACTCAATCTCTCTTTAAAAAGTACAATTTACGACGATAATGACCGACCATGAATTTATAATGTACAAAGGTTGTTAGCAAATTAGTAGCAATAATTTTATGCAATCCTAAATAAAAAATATGAGCTTGCGCATTGAATGAAATATGTTCATGGAATGATAGAGGGTGGCGGCCAAGTAGGTGGGGTATATAGAACTCATAGATATTAAATGTGAATTTTGCTTGTGAAAGTACAAGATCTCATAGCTTTAGACTCGCCCCGGTTAAATACTTAAAAATATCTCACAAACTTATATTAACGACCTAATTGGCTCATTGTTTAGAGGGTGATACACATTGTTTTACTATAATTTCGTTCTTAGTCGGCCCCCCAATGTTCTCCAAAAATACGATATAAAGCATTTAATATATTGATGCAAAAAGTCAAATTCTCTCATGCCCAATTGATAGTGTGGTGAAATAAAGGTGTGTGTGGTAAGTGTTCATCAGACATAGTATGATAGAATCGAGAGATACTAGGCGGTACTTCGATGACTGACAGACGTATGATCGATCTTAGGTCATGTGGGGTGAATGACACATCTAGACCATGTCTTACTTCGGCTCCGTTTGGGGGGACTTATTTTCACCGGTCAAGCGGTCACGACCGCATGAACCGGACCTTAATTACGGTCCGATTCATGCGGTCGTGACCGCTTGACCGGTGAAAATAAGTCCCCCCAAACGGAGCCTTCATGGGGTGTGGGTTCAGTCGGAAGTGTGGTAAGTAGTAATGTGGTGGATGCAACAAAAAAGTGAACTAAAAGACATAGGCCCTCTCGTGTTCCCTGAGAATAAGAAAATTCTTCTGCAGAAGAAGAAGAATCTGGTGTCGACCATATGTTGAGAAACAAAGTTCTCCATACTGTCACTGATGATAATTGAACAAAATTGTCCCTGGATGCGTGCAATAGTATGAAAAATATCGTGTCTCTTATGGTCATCTTCAGTAAACTCGCTAGGGATAATCGAGCTATAACGTAAGGTACAGACTAAGTGTTCAACATTTTAGCCTTCTACTTCTATGACATCCTCAAATTCAGGCTCAGGCTCATGGTGAGATTCATTAATGTAAACTTCATACATAGGTTCTTGTCCATCAGTAGAATAAATAATATCAATGAAGTGGCGTTACAAACGCTCATATAGTTTGTGTCCTGATTTCATGCACTTGAAACATCAGAATACTCTAGCATTGGGCTTAGCCCCAATAATCTTCTTACCTCTGGAGGGGATAGTGGATGGAGTTGGAGTTTCATCAGTGATGGGAGGGCAAGGGGAATCTAAGATCCTGGCAGTGGGGGCAGTGGTGACGCTTGGTGTGAGTCTATTAGTTGATCTAATGCTGGATGTCTGCTTTTGCATGGACTCCACTCTCCGTGCGTGACTCAAGATATCTTTCTAAGTCCTTATAGTCATAGAGTTCTAGCTGGTCTCTATTGTAGTAGCGTAACCAAGACAGATAACAAAATACAATCATGTCATCATCATCTTGAAGGTCGAGGCGAGATTGCAGTACTAGGATCTCATTCATATATTCTTCCACCGATACTTTGTCTTGTCGTAGGTTGTGGAACCTGCGGTAGAGGATCTGCAAATAATCGGGTGGAACATATCGTTTCCGAAGTTGTGTTTTAAACTCTGTCTATGTGGTGATGAGGGGCATGCCTAAATTGAATCTTGATCATTTTAGTCGTCCCAACAAAATAAAGCTGATCCCTTTAACCTAAAGGTATCATAATCGACTTGCCTAGCTCGGGGCAATTGCATCAAAGTCAGAAAACGATCAATCCTATCACACAAATCTAGTCATCCTTCAGGTTCTAAATGCCCTTCAAAATCACCAACATCTAATTTCATTCCTTAATCCCATCGGGGTGGATCTCTTACGTTTTTTTTCCCTTGATCAAGTTGTCGTGGATTGAGGTTTTCAATTTTAGGTTGCCTAGTGTTAGGATCCTCTTCGATTTGGTGTGGGGTAATCTCTAACTGTTGGTTGACCTTTAACGTGTTAACACACACACACAATCCATTTATCACACGACTTACTTCTCGCATGTTCGTGGTGACGTTCGTACTCAACGCCACAATTGTTTAGTCAGAATTTTAATTTGTGCGCTTTGATCGACAACGCCATTTTCTAAATTACCCACACGATTTTCCATTTAAATTAATTGTTTTAAAATCTCATAAATTTAAAAATATTATTCTTTTTTTAAAAAAAATTACTTTGAAATCCTTTTTTTATAAAAACAACGAAAGCCCTTTATGCCTAAAAAAATATAACTCTTGTAGAAAAGTACAAAAGAGAGAAATAAAAAGAAATTTTATTAATTTCTTAATTTCTTTCCATGTGTAAATACATGTATTCATACACATAACTAAGAAGAGAAAGTGGAGAGGATTCTCATCTTAAGATGTGAGACTAAACTATACTATAAGATGACCCATAATTTGGGCCTTTACATATTTCCTTCAACACCCCCACAAGGTGGAACATAGAAATCATAAGCACCAAGCTTTGACAAGAACTAATAGTACAACGATCGTGGTAAGGCCTTGGTGAGAATGTCAACAACTTGCCTAGTGGCAGAAATATTTTTTAACTCTAACTTCTTCAATTGAACCTTCTCCCGAATGAAGTGACAATCGATTTCAATGTGTTTGGTTCGCTCATGGAATACATGATTCTTAACAATGTGTATAACAACTTGGAAGCCACAAAATAGAGTTGCTGGTGAGAAAAGTTTGACTCCTAAATCACTAATGAGACTTTCTAGCCAGGTAAGCTCAGACACAACAATGACCATTGCACGATACTCGACTTCAGCAAATGAGCGAGCAACAACAAATTACTTTTTGTTAGCCAGGTAATAATGTGTTCTCTAAAGTAGTACAAAAAACAATTATGGAGCGACGATCATTCAGAGAGTCAGCATAATCAACATCATAGTAGACAATCAGAGATAGAGAGGAAAATGGTTTGTATACAAGCCCTTGTCCAGAAGCAGTTTTCTAGTATCTGAGGATGCGCTCGACAGCTTGGAGATGAGAGGTCAGTGGAGCATGCATAAATCGACTGACAAATCCAACAACAAAAGAGATATCAGGTCTTGTAACGTTAAGATATATTAGCTTTCCTACAAGACGACGATAATACTCTAGGTTCGAAAGTAGCAGATCGGAGTCGGATTCATGAGCGCAGAGCTTATGGACCTGTGGTTGACATTCATAGGAGTATTAACAGACTTCCATCTCGAATAACCAACATCCTGAAGAAGGTTAAAACAGTATTTACTTCCGTTGAGATAGGACAAGACGATCAGGACGTCTCGCTACCTTAAGTCCCAAGAAGTACTGAAGATTTCTTAGATCTTTAGTTAAAAAAACCGATTTTAAGTGTGCTTAATCATTTGTATTCCTTTGGAGTCATTACCAGTAATTAGAATATCATCAACAATTCAATATAAACTAAGAGAATTACTGTGTCGGTTGGTTGATAGCGAGAAAAAAGAGAGAAGCCGAGCTTCGAGTGAATCCAACATCATGGACAGTCTCTAGAACTCGGGAGGTTGGTGTAACATCCATAGTTTTGACACATTTTTTATTATTTCAGAAACGTTGCTCGGCGAGTCGTTTAAGTTCTAAGGCGTTAGTATAGTGTGAAATAACACTTTTGGGGTGCCAATAGTAGTTTTCCCCCCTCTCTCTTTTTGGTTAATAAGAAAACCGCAGCCCGTAATTGTTAAAACCTGCACACTCTCATATTTCACGGGAATAATCCGCAAACCCGCACGCCTCTTCTTCACGGAAGAAACCGCACCCGACGACTCCGTCTCCTGCAGGCGCCGCTCCCGACGCCTCCCGCAGCCCTAGCCGGCGGCCGAATCACTCCAGAAGTCCACTCCGGCTTCTCCTCCTTCCTCTACAAGCGCCGGTGGGTGTTCCTTTTCCTTCCTTGGCTGTGGAAGAGCCGGATTCAACCCTAATCGATGGAAGTTGAAATCGTTCGTTTCCGATGAGTTTATTTCTCCCTTATCTCTATTCCTTTGTGTAAATCTTTCGTTTTGGAAACTAGTTTAACCTAGGTTTTCGATTTGTTTGCCCTATTTAGGTTTTGGTGGTCGTGATCCTCCACGGATTTTGTGTGGGACGCTTTGAGAGCCTAAATCACTCCACGAAAAGGTAATATTTGGGTTTTAGCGCTTGTATTTTGTAACCCTAGTTGTTTTGGAGATTTTCCACCGGAAACCCTAAAGGGGAAAAATTATAAAATAGGGTTTGCCTTAAATTGCAGGACTTCGGTGGCCTCGGGGCAACACTCTGAAGGTCCCCAACAGTAGAATTGCCTTCGGAAGAGAAGATGTCGCCGCGCCGAGTCTACGAGCGTCGTAGCACCGCGGTAAGGAAACCTAACTTTTACTAATTAGACATAACAATAAATATATATTTTATATACACATGAGTAGATTTATTTCAAGTACCATGACCATACATAGAAAGATGTGGTGATGAGAAAACGGTTACGAAAAACGTGTAGGGTGACACTATTCTCTAAGACCGAAGTAGTCAGATCATGAACAGTAACGTTAGGTACGAAAGCGTTAACCGTGTACGTAGGTTTGGAATTTGTCCAAATAAGGGCGTGAATGTCCATTCAGGTAGACCACGAGAAAGTCAATGGTCGCTCAGTAGTTCACCAAAAAGATATCCTAATCAGAGTAGCATCAGATCGAAAGGTCAATCAGCACGCTTAAGCTATTTTCGTGCTAGGTAGAGACGCACTACCTCCTTCATAAGGCATATGGTATCTTATGAGCAGCAAAAGTCTTGGGAGTTTACGTCCCTTTGAGACAGTTAGTAGGTTCGAGACCGTGTCCGCGTGACACTAGAACATTTGTGTTCGTCAGATGGTTTCGGGTCGTCAGTTTCAGTTGCGCGTTAGGAGCTACTCTGCCTAGAGCCTTCCAAGTAGATGTGCAGGTTAGAAGCCACCTAGAACTCAAGGATAGACCTGACGTGAGACAGTATACTAGTTAGTGAATGCCAGGACTTGAGTTAGTGAACTAAAAGTCACGTGCCTAGTACGAGTAGGTGTTTGACCAGGAAGTAGTGCGAATGCATGCATAACATATAGCATAAAGGTTTTTAATGCACAAAACTATTTTCTAAGGCATGCATTCATCATATGAAACTATTTTTAGTGTCACTAGGAAGAGTTATTTTTCTTTACTCTGACCCCTCGTGGGCAATGTTTTTCAGGTGACCCAGGTGGAAAACTACGCCTAGGATGAACGTTATGGTGGCGTCAGTTTGTAGTATTTTTCCCATTCAGTTTACTCTATTTCAGCATGTACTTGTAGATGTGGACAATGTATCTTGTTAATGTCTTTATATAACTTGTATCAGACTATTAATGTTAAGCAGATTTCCAGTTAATTCGTTTCCAATCATGTTTAGTGGCTCTGTGAATCCAGTTGTCAGGTATGTGATTACTCTTAGTTTACTTTTTAACTTTTGCTGTTAGCCTTAAATTGCTTAGTATAGATTTTTATTACCTGCTGCATATTAGTTTTAATACTGTTTCCTAGTTTTCTTTATATCGCTGACCCGGCCGGACGGCTGATTTCTGAAATACTAGGAAGGGGTGTTACAGTTGGTGCATGTTGACAGTCTCTAGAAGATTGCTATGGATAAATGCATTCTTGACATTCAACTGATGTAAGGGCCTCTGACGATGAACAACTAATAGTTGAGAATAAAACCCCCAAATTAATATTAAGAGCTCCCTTTACTCATATATATATATATAGAGGAAGAGAGAAAAACCATACAAAGCCCAAAATACCCTTAAGCGAGTAAAGACCAAAAAACATTATATAAAAACATTACATAACACGACTTGATTTCAACTCTCCCCCTCAAGTCGAATGGTAAATATCTGTCATTCCGAGTTTTTGGATATCATCAATAAAGACATCACACCTTAAGCTCTTGGTGAAGACGTCGGCCAACTGATCTCTGGAATGAACGAAAGGTGTAACTAAGTTTCCTTTTTCAAGATGATCTTTGATGAAATGACGATCAACCTCGACATGCTTAGTTTTGTCATGCTGGACTGGATTGTGAGCTATACTGATAGTAGCTTTATTGTCACAGAACAGGGAAATGGGAGCATCCTCCTGGAGGTCCATGTCTTGCAATAAAGTGCGCAACCATAGACCTTCACAAAGGCCTTGAGACATAAATCGGTACTCGGCTTCAACACTAGATCTGGCCACCACATTCTGCTTCTTGCTATGCCACGTGACCAAATTTCCACCAACGAAGGTGCAATATCCCGTTGTATATTTCTTGTCATCACGGCTTCCGACCCAATCCGCGTTAGTAAATACGCCAATCTTTAAATGGTTGTTCTTTGAGAACATCATCCCCCGACCCGGAGCCTTCTTTAAGTAACCGTAGGACGCGATATGCAGCATCCTGATGTCTGATCCTTGGGGCATGCATATACCTACTCAAGATCCCAACAACATATGTGATGTCGGGACGAGTGTGTGAGAGGTATAAAAGCTTTCCAACCAATCTCTGATAGCTTGAAGCATTAGTGCGATCCCCATCGCTATCTTCATCAATCCTATGATTCTCCTCCATAGGGGTGTTTGCAGGAACACAACCCAGCATCCCAGTCTCTGTTAACAAATCTAAAACATACTTGCGCTGCGAGACGAAGATACCTCGATCAGAACGATTCACTTCAATACCTAGGAAGTAGCGAAGCCTTCCCAAATCTTTAACTTCAAACTCTGCTGACAGAAGTGTCTTCAGCTTTGAGATCTCCTCTAAGTCATCTCCGGTGATCACAATGTCATCAACGTAAACAATAAGGACAACAACTTTTCCCTCATTCTTCCCGACAAACAAAGTATGATCGGAATGACCCTGCTTGTAGCCAAACTTGATCATGGTTTTGTGGAATTTGCCAAACCAAGCCCTAGACGACTGCTTGAGCCCGTACAACGACTTAGTCGACAGACCAGTCCTTCTTGTCCTTTTTTCACAAAACCTAGGGAAAAGGTCATGTACACCTCTTCATCGAAATCATTGTGCAGGAACACATTTTTGACATTCAGCTGATGTAGATCTCAGTCCAAACACGCCGCACAAGACAGGATCACATGAACAGAGTCCATCTTTGCTACCGGGGCAAAGGTCTCCTGGTAGTCGACCCATTGAGTTTGGGTATAACCACGAGCCACCAGACGAGCTTTATATTGCTCAACTTTACCATCCTGATTTTGCTTAACGGAGAAGACCCATCTAGAACCGATGGTTTTTTTGTCAGGAGGAAGAGAAGAGACATCCCATGTGTGATTTTTATCCAAGACGGACATTTCCTCCTGGATTGCATGAGTCCATGCCGGAATGAAAACCGCTTCCTTCCACGTCTTTGGAATAGTAATGACAGACAGGGAAGATATAAAACCTTGATGAAGCTGAGAGAGATGATCATAAGCAACATGATTAGAGATAGGGTGTTCAGTAACACAGCCTTACCTCTTAGCACTGCAATGAGAACATGCAGATCAACATCAGAATCTGAGTTCGAAGACGGCACTGGCAGCGACAGAACAATGGAGGACTGTTTACCTGTTTCACGACGATGATATATATGAGGAAACTGCGAGATGAGAGACGGATGGTGATATATGGGAGAAGGCGATGTAGATGTGGGTGAGGTAGGTGTAGGTGAGATAGGTGTAGGTGCAGAAGGGGGTGTTGTAGGTGCAGAAGCTACGGTGGAAGGGATGATAGGTGTAGAAGTGATCTGAGGGAGAGGCACTGACTCGATAACATCATTCTCCCCCTGACGAGTGGAGTGAGTCGAATCCAAGTAGTAAGATTCCTCCTCCCGGAAGGTCACGTCCAAGGTACAAAAAAATCGTTTGGAAGGGGGGTGGTAACACCGATACCCTTTTGTAGTGGTAGAGTAGCCAAGAAAAACACACCGGAGAGCCCGATGATCAAGCTTGTCACGATGAGGCAGATGGATGTGAACAAAACATGCGCACCCAAAGATGCGTGGTGGAAGATGAGAGGTATAAACCTCAGAAGTAGAGGAAAGATGAGCGAAAGGAGTAGTATAGTTAAGAGCCTGTGAAGGAAGACGATTGATAAGGTGAGTAGCGGTTAGGATGACGTCACCCCAATATGATTTAGGGAGATGCATGACAGTGAGAAAACATCAGACAACATCAAGGAGATGCCAGTTTTTTCGTTCAGCAACACCATTTTGGGTGGAAGTGTAAACGTAAGTGGTTTGATGAATGATTCCATGATTAACGAGGTAGGAGCCAAATGCTCCACGATCATCGTATCCCCCCCCATTATCACTGCGGAGAACACGGATATTACCATTGAACTGAGTTTGCACCATTTTATGAAAGGTTTGAAAAACAGAGAACACCTCATTTTTTTTCTTTAAGAGATACACCCAAACAGTACGAGAAAAACAATCGATAAAGGTAACAAAGCAACGTTAAACAGTTAAAGATACAATAGGGGAAGGATCCCAAACATCAGAATGTATAAGTGCAAAAGGGGTAGTGCTTAGGGAAGATAAATGCGACGAAGAATGTCTAACATGTTTAGATTTTTCACAAACATCACATTTTAAAGCTTTCACAAAAGAAGATAAAGTAGGAAATAGTTTCTGAAGATAGAGTGGAGACGGATGACCGAGACGGAAGTGACAGCGTCGAGCATCAGCATCAGTAATAGCGGTAGAAGAGAGAGCAAGAGTGGATGAGTTAGTATCCAGATAGTACATGCCACCATGATTCCTACCACTGCCAATGATCCGCTTCATACCCAGTTCCTAAAAAACACAAGTATCGAGAAAAAAGGTTACCAAACAATTAAGTGACCGAGTGAGATTGCTAATTGAAAGAAGACTGCGTGGAAATGAAGGGACATGCAAAACAGAAGAAAGAGAAAGAGACGAGGAGCAAAAAATATTGCCCTTGACTGCAATGGGGGGCAAAGTACCATTTGCAGGGATAATCTTATCCTTACCAGACAAGGGAGAGTAGGAAGTGAAACCTGAGGTGGAGCCAGTCATGTGATCGGTAGCTCCCGTGCCAATGATCCACTCAAACGAGGTACTGGGTATAACAACAACATTGGCACAGGGTATAGCAGCCGTAGCAAATGAAGTAGAGGTACTGCTCTGAGGAGTGGCAGACTGGGAGTGCAGGAGGCGGCAGAGAGCATCCAATTCCGAGGTGGTAAAATGTCCTGGTGTAGGACCATGTGTGTCGTCGTGAACCTTTGTAGAGTAAGCGACATCATAAGGACCACGCCGACGACCTCGTCCCGGGCCGCGACCACATCCACGACCACGACCGGATCCAGGTGGAGCAAGGTGAGGATGGAGCTTGAAGCACACATCCCTAGTGTGGCCCTAACGACCACAGTAATCACAAGTAGGAATCATGTTGGTAGGGTTGTAGCCATCTCGGCCAACACTAGTAAGGGTAGAGCGATCAAAGTGAGGCGGAGCAGCCGTGCTAAGCGATCTCCGACGGTCTTCATCACCAAGAACCATGTTAAAGGCCTCCCGAAGGGATGGAAGAGGGGATCGGTGTAGAATATTTGTTCGAATCAAATCCATGTCCATGTTCAAGCCCATCAAAAACACATGAAGACGAAATTGTTCGTCCTTTTTTCCGTTACAACACTGCATCGAAAATACAAACGAGAGTAAATTGCTCAAAATAATCCAATTCTTGAGAGATACGCTCGAACTCAGAGAAGTAAGACGACACTGTCATGGTTCCCTGACGTAACTCCAACATCCGACGCGTCAGCTCATAAATCTGAGTGGAGTTACCGATCTGAGAATACGTCTCACGTGCCCATGTCCAGATCTCATAGGCAGAATCCATCAACTTGTAGCTGCGGTACACCTTCGGGGACATGGAATGTAGGAGCCAGGATACTACCAGAGAATTTTCGGAATCCCACCTCTTCAAAGAAGGACCACCCGGAGGAGGCGCCACAACGGTCCCATTAATATATCCAAATAGTTGATGACTGCGGATGACATGTTATGCTGCTCGAGACCACTCAAGGTAATTTGTCCCATCTAAGGGCACCGTGGTGATCTTCAGGGAGCCAGTGTGACCCGAAGATCGCTGAGGATCACCCATCCGGGGTATCACAACACACAACGATGAAGATTCAACGGCCGCCGAAGAATCGTCCATGAGAATAAAAAAATGACAAGATCAAAAATATCAACCTTAATAATGCAGATAGCAGATCTGGCACAAGAACATCACTATGCAGATCGGAAACAAAGAAATCAGAGGCAGCGACACTGGAACTGACTCCAGCCATAAGAGAAATCGATGCAACAGAGAAACCAATGGCATAAGACATACGACAACAGAAGAAGAAGAAGAAACCAACGACAAGTTCGATGGTCGCCCAATCGAGAAGCAGCAACAGATCCAGCTGAGAGATCTGGAAGCAGCTGCAGATGTCGATGTCGATGCAGCAACAGATGTCGATGCGGCAGATGTCGATGAGATCTGGAAGCAGCAACAGATGTCGATGTCGATGCAGCAGATCTGGAAACATTAACAGATCTGGAAGCAGCAGCAGATGTCGATGCCGATGCAGCAACATATGTCGATGCAGCAAAGAGATCGATGCCAGCGGATCTAGCAGCAACAGAGAAGATGGTCGGCGCAGTAGTCGATCGTAGAGAGAAAAACGGCGAGATGTGGCGGCGGTAACACGACGCGAATCATGGGGAGAGGCGGCGGTCTCCTTCAACGCGCACCACCGCCGGCGAGAGGACCGCGGTTCATCGTGGGGGCGTCGTCAAACCAGCGGAGAGAAGGAGGAATCAGGTGCGAGGCGGGTGAGCAGCGACAGGAAGAGGCGAGTGGCGGAAGTGAAACGCGGGATTAGGTTAAATTTCTCTGATACCAAGTTGAGAATACAAACCCCAAATTAATATTAAGAGCTCCCTTTACTCATATATATAGAGGAAGGGAGAAAAACCATACAAAGCCCAAAATATCCTTAAGCGGGTAAAGACCAAATCATTACATAAAAACATTACATAACACGACTTGATTTCAACTCTAATGAGATCAGGATACAAACAATATTTGACTTGACGACTGGTGAGAATGTCTCATCATAATCGAGGCCTTGTTGCTGAGTAAACCCTCAAGCCATAAACCGAGCTTTTAGGCGTTTAACTGTCCCGTATGGAGCATGCTTGATCGCAAAAATCTACTTACATCCCATGCAAGTTTGTCCTGGAGGAAGAAGGACAAGCTCCCAACTCTGATTAGCCCATATGGCAGCCATTTTTTCATCCATGGCCGCACACCACTCTGGATGATGGAGATCCTTCTGCAAAGAGTTAAGTATAGAAATGGAGGCTAGAGAAAGCACAAATTTCAGAAAAGACGGGGAGAGACGATGTAAAGATACATAATTTGCCAAGGGATGAGCTGTGGAGGTCGATGCCGCATCGGCAGGTCGCAAGATATCACAGGTAGAGGCTAACTGTTGTAGAGCATCAAATTTTGGAAGACGGCGGGAGTGCTCACGAAGAGGTGGTGTGGGATGTACTGGAGTCGGGGTTGGAAGAAGTGGTGGAAGTCGAAATGTAATAGGGACGGTAGGGCGTGGGAGAAGATGAGGTGTAGGAGCAGGAGGAGAGGAGTGAAATGGTTGGTTCTCGAGAAAGGTGACATCTGAAAAAACAACATTTTTACGATTGTTGGGAGAGTAACACATATACCATTTCTGAGTACGGGAGTATCCAACGAATATATATTTTGTAGCGTGAGGAGCAAGCTTGTTTTTGGAAGGGCCAAAATTATGGGCATAACAGGTACATTCAAAAATGCGAGGTGTTACAGAGAAGGGAGGCTTAGAAGAAAAAAAAGACTAAATGGAGTCGCAAGGTTGAGAACAAAAGAGGAAATCCGATTGATAAGATGATATGCAGTAGAAACCACAAAGTTCCAGTAAAGTGTGAACACCTGCATTTGAAACATTAGGGATCGTGCTACATCAAGAAGGTGACAATTTTTCCGCTCGACCGCACAATTTTTTAAAGATGTATAAGCACATGAAGTCTGATGGATGATCCTCAACTTATTACAAAGATTAGAAAAGACATGACTTGTATATTAACGCACATTGTCGGTGGAATTTTTTTCAGGGTCCGGGAAAACTGAGTACAAGTCTCAGTAATGAAGACACGAAATATATATTTGATTTCAGCACGATCACGCAATAAATACAACCAAGTCATGACCAACGCTTGAGCGAAAAAACAATTTAAGCCCGGACAGTTAGTCTTATTATTTAACTCTCGTTTAAAATATTTCCCCAGCAACGACACCAAAAACTTGATACGCCCGAAATAGGTATACGTAAATTACGCAAGTGCACGTGTCAGATCAAGTAATAAAGAGTGAGTAAAGATCGTTCCCACGGAGAGGTGATTAATCTAAAGCTCGCAATTACTAGTTAACCTTTTCTTTAATCAATTTAAAGGATTTTAAAACGAAATTTAACTTGTAAGAAAAATTAACGACTTCATAAAATTACTTTTTATCAAATTGTGAGAAAATAGTCTTGTATTTTGATTTCCTAAGTCTATTATGATGGATCAATAAAAGATATTTATGAGAAAATCTGGTGCGCTTTGCTACAATGATTTTAAGGTAGAGATCGGTATCTCTCGATATCAAAAATCATTATATCTCTTGTTCCCTTGTCATATCTAACTCAGGTGAAATGAAAAATATAATAATAATAAAAATCAAAGTTGTTAACGTAAATGTGAAATCTCTTTCTCCCTTCTATGCTATATTAAGTTAATGATAAACTTACGTCTCTCCTCTCTCGAATCTCGAAGCGCAGTAGAATGAGCCAAAAACTTTGGTTAAAGATTTACGCAATTCATCTCTCGAATCTCGCCGCGTAGTAAAATAATTTCCGTTCAAATTCTCACACGTTTCATCTCTCAAATCTCGAAGCGGAGAATAGAATAAAAATATAATCCAAAGTTTTACAAACAAGATCAAAAACTCAATAAAGAAATCACACCAAATATTTCATAAACCAAAATTCATGATTTGAGAAATCCACCTCGAAATTAGATAGATCTTACGAGACATGATGTTTAGAGATCTAAATGCTGCAGAAAATTCCACTCAAGCGCGTGCAAAATTCCTCTTGATGAAGATCCGTGCTCCTTCTCTTCTTCCAAACCCTAAATTTTCTCTCCTCTTCAAAATTTGAATATGATAAGGATGAATAGAAAAATCCCTTTTTCTTCTCTCATAAGTCTTTATATATTCTCCCCCTTCAAAAGGAATGTTTTAAATGCTGAAAGGATGTCTCCTTTTGCTCTTGTAACAACCCAAAATTTGAATAATTTCGGATTTCAAATTTTCATTTCCGCACAGTCTTATAACATAATTTTTGCACTATGAAAATATGTTATAACATATTTTCTGCATTACTAAAAACTGCTCCAAACTGCACTTAATTTGCGGCGTCTCTTCTGTCCTTTTTCCTGGACTTCAAATAAGCTTTGCCCTTGACTCCTTGAGTGGATACTTTGAGAATCCTACATCAAAAACAAATTAAAATGACGATAATACCCTTACATTAATCAAAAATCAAATTATTCTTTATTTAATTCATTTTAACTCATATTTATCAATTATATTAGTCAAAAGGATAAGTGTTAGAAAAGCCCATGTAAAGAGCCCATTATTGGCCCCTTTCTTTATTGTTTTTCCTTCTCCTCTCCTTAGTCCCACATCTTGTATATGATTTCTTATCTCTTTCTCCCTCCTATATATTTGTATTCTCTCATTGTATTTGCAATTTTGCATACACATGCAATACATATAAGTTTTGAGCTCTTTCAACATGGTATCAGAGGGAGCGGTCCGACCTCGCGTTTCTTAAACCGCCTGTTCTACCGGCTTACCGCGTGACCTCCTCTCCTGCCTTAGCCGCGGTCTAGTGCGGCCTGCCTCCGTCTAGTCGCGCGGTCTCCGTAACCGCGGCTTCCCGTGCGTTCTCGGTCTCTCTAACCGCTTCTTTTGCTTTATCTCTCTCGTGGCGTCCACCTCTCCTCCTCCTCCTCCCTTTTTATACCCTTTTCTCACAAGTAGGGACCACCCCTCCACTTTCCTCTGCTTGCGCGGCCTCCCTTTCTATCCGCGCGGTCTTTCTGCAAGTTGCGACTTGTCTATAGTCGCCGCGACCTCTCTCTAGTCGCCGCGACTTATCTTTGTCGCCTTAGTCGCTGCGGTCTCTGTCTTCCCGCCGCAATCTTCTCGCTACTCTGCTCTCTGCTCGCCATGACTTGCCTTAGTCGCTGCGGCCTCTCTTCTGGCCGCGCTTTGCTTCTCTTGTCTCTAGCGGCTTCTCCTCTTCTCGACACGCTCCGCATTTGGGTCGTGGCCTCTCTCCTGGCCGTTGGTGTCCTCACCTGACCGTGCGGATTCCTGCCTAGTCGCTGCGACCTATCTTGTCGCTAGCAGTTTCTTCCTTCTGATGCGGACTCCGCATTTTGGTTGTGACATTCTCCTTGCTGCTGGTGTTATCACCGTGACCGTGCGGCTTCTCCCTGCTTTCCCCTTCACATTCTGGTCGCGACGACATCTTTGCCTTGTCGCTGGTGGCCTGTCCCCAGGCCGTGCGGTCTCCTGTCTGGCTGTGTTCCTTGTCCTGTCATTGCTCTTGTCGCTGTGACTGCCCGCTATTCTCTGGTCCGACGCGGCCTTGTCGTGCAAGAGTCCCCTCGTCGCCGCAGATTGTCTCCTTCGACCCGCATCGGTCTCTTTCCTAGTCGCTGCGACTTGCCTCCTTCTGGGCGGTCTCTTCCCTAGTCGCCGCGGCTTGCCTCCTTCTATGGGTTCTTCCGTTGACTCCACCGGCTAGGAGGCTACTCCGCCTGCAGATCGCCCGACTTATCCGGCTGACATCCGCGATGAGCTGCGGATCACCACTATTTCCCTCTCTGGGAAGAAGAATTTTATCCCTTGGGTCCACTCTGTTCGTCGGGTTCTTCAGGCCAATGACCTTTTGCCTCATCTCCTTCAAGCTCCTCCTTCTCCTCTTACCGACGACTGGCTCAGAAATGATGGCCGTGTTCAAACATGTCTCCTCAATTCCCTGGATGACGAACCTTATCAGATGACCATGTAACACGAAACAGCCAAGGTTATGTGGGATGAGCTGCATTCATTGTACTCAGGCAGGGACAGTCTGCAACATCTCTATGATATCCTCACTGATCTTCTAGCTCTCGACACTGGGGGAGGGGCTTCAGATATGACCTCCTTTGTCGCTCGCGCCAAGACTCTTGCTGAGGCCTGGATCCAGCATCAACCGTCTACCAATGATCATGCTACTCAGCGCGCTCAGAAGGAGGCCGTCTGCATTGCCATAATGATGGCTCGTGTTCCCCCTCACCTCCAGAGTATTCAGACTCAGGTTCTGGCCTCCTCCACCATACCTTCCTTATCTGATGTGTGCTCCATGCTCCTCCGTGTTTCACCTCCTTCGGATACTTCCGCGCCTTCCCCCTCGGCCCTTCTTCAACAAACCCCTCCCCCCTTACTTCCCCCACCTACCTCCGCTCGCGGTGGACGTTCGGGATCTAGGGGCCTGGGGCGTGATGGTCGGGGTCGGCCGAAGTGTTCCTACTGCGGAAAGGACAGCCACTTTGAGGCGACCTGCTACAAGAAGAATGATTATCCTCCTCGTCCGTCGACCTCTGTTGCTGCTGACACATCCTCTGCCGGCTCTCCTGACCTTGAGGCCGTTCGTCTCCAGCTCCAGCAACTTCAAGGACAGCTCAACCCTCCCTCTGCCTCCTTCGCCTCCGTCTCCAACACAGGTAATGCTTGTTTATCCACTAGTTCACGCTGGATCGTGGACTCGGGTGTCACTCATCACATTACATCACTGCGGCCATCCCAGTACTCGGATTCTCCTCATCCGAAATGTATTACCGTGGCAAATGGCGAGACGGTTCCAGTCTTTGGCTCGGCTGACCTTTCTCTCAGCCCATTGCTCTCCCTTCGCTCGGCTTTTCATGTTCCGAGCTCCCCGTTCAATTTACTTTCTGGTGGTTACCTTACTAATGATTTAGATTGCTCTGCCATATTCACCTCTTCATTTTTCATCCAGGATCGACAGACGCGGACTACCGTTGGTAAAGGCACAGTGCGGGGCGGGCTCTACCTCCTCGATGACTCTTCCACTATCCTATCCTTTGTCTCCTCCAGTGAGTGACATCGACGTCTTGGGCATGCCCCTCTCCCGGTCCTCCAGCGAGCTCTTCCTGATATCTCTCTTCACCCCTTTCAGTGCGAATCCTGTATCTTCGGCAAGCAACCACACTCTTCTTTTCCTGCACACTTGTACCCGGAGCACTGCTCCTTTTGATTTAGTACATTCAGATGTTTGTGGTCCTTTTAAAATTACTGGTGTTTCTGGTTATCGCTACTTTATTACGATTATTGATGATTACTCTCGCACGACGTGGCTCTACTTACTTCGTGATCGTACCGAGCTTCCCCGTATTTTTCGGGCCTTTGTCCTTGAAACCCGTACGCAATTCCACACCACCCTCAAAACTTTGCGCACCGATAATGCTTGTGAATATACCGGCCACGGTTTTGCGGACTTGTGCTCTGACTTCGGGATAATTCATCAAACATCATGTGCTTACACACCCTAGCAAAACGGCGTTGCCGAACGAAAGAACCGACACTTGTTTGATGTTGCCCGCTCCCTCATGCTTCAAATGCATGTTCCCAAACACTACTGGAATTTTGCGGTCTACACTGCGTGTTTCCTTATCAACCGTCTCCCTTCCTCCGTCCTCAATTATGCTACTCCGTTCAGCCTTCTGTTTCCCTCTACTCCAGCCTTTCCTCTCCTGCCTCGCATATTTGGCTGCACCTGCTACGTCCACCGACTGGGCCCGTCCTTCAGACAAATTGGATCCCCGGGCGGCTAAACATATCTTCGTCGGGTACTCGCTTACGCAGAAAGGCTATACGTGTTATTCTTCCGCTACCCGCAAGGTCTCCGTTTCTGCTGATGTTACCTTCCAGGGAGGATCAACCGTTCTTCTCTACTCCCTTACCCACTTCTCTCCCACCGAAAACTCTCCTGCCACTCCTCCCACGTCCTGTTATCCCCATTACTACACCTCTACCCCCACTCCCCACCTTCTCCGGCTCCCGCGCCTTCCAAACCGTCTGTCATTCGTGTCTACACTCGTTGCTCTTCCGGTTTCGTTGCCCCTCTGCAGTCGGCCTCGACCTCGGCTACTTCGCGCCCTGCTGATCAGGTAATGGCCTCCACTGCTCATCCTCCGGCACACTGTGTCTCACAACATCGCCTTTCTCCCCACCTTCACATATTTGCCACTTATCTTTCCTCGGTTTCGGTCACTAACTCTGTGCAAGAGGCGCTCCAACATCCTGGCTGGCGGGACGCCATAGAGGAGGAAATGGCCGCTCTCTGGGCCAACCAGACATGGACTCTCGTACCCCTCCCTCCGGGTCAGAAACCGGTTAGGTGTAAGTGAGTCTTTGTCATCAAACATGCTGCTGATGGAACAATTGACCGACTGAAAGCTCGTCTTGTGGCTCGCGGCTTCACTCAACAATAGGGGCTCGACTATGAAGAAACTTTTTCTCCGATTGCCAAACTCAACACCGTTCACGTCCTCATCTCCGTGGCTGTCCATCGTCGATGACCCTTACTCCAACTTGGATATTAAGAATGTCTTTCTGAATGGCGATCTCCAGGAGACAGTTTATATGCAGCAACCTCCCGGGTTTGAGACCATTGGGGAGTCTCAGGTCTGTCGTCTTATGAAGGCCTTTATGGTCTCAAACAATCCCCACGGGCATGGTTTGACAAGTTCAGTAAGGCCCTTCGGGAGGTCGGTTTTACTCGGAGCTCCACAGATTTCTCGTTGTTCACTCGTCACCGGACAACGGGAACGATTCTTCTGCTAGTATACGTTGATGATATCATAATTACAGGAGACGACTCGAAAGGAATACAGGAGGTCAAACTACATCTGAGCTCCGTATTTCAAACAAAAGATCTGGGGCCCCTTCGATACTTCTTGGGTCTTGAGGTGGCCAGATGACCGGATGGTCTTGTCCTCTCTCAGCGGAAGTACTGCCTCGACCTCCTTCATGATGCAGGCTATTCAGGTTGTAAGCCGATTGACACCCCAATGGAGGTAAATCACAAGTTGTGCGCTCAACATCTAACTCAGATCTCCTACTCCAGAATCCAGAGTACTATCGTCTCGTTGGAAAGTTGTTCTACCTCACGGTAATCAGACCAGATATCTCCTTCGCGGTTGGTATTGTCAGTCGATATATGCATTTCCCTCGAAGATCTCATCTTCAGGCCGTTTAACGCATTCTCAGATACCTTAAAACGGCTCCTGGTCAAGGACTGATATACAAAACCTCATCTTCAGCTCCAACATTGGTGACATATTCTGATGCTGATTATGCTGGTTTCCTTGATGATCGACGGTCAACCAGTGGCTATTGCACATATTTTGGGGGACATTTGATTACCTGGCGAAGCAAGAAACAAGCGGTCGTTGCTCGATCATCAGCTGAGGCAAAATACCGGGCCATGGCGTCGGTGGTTTCAGAACTGACGTGGTTTGAAAGTCTCCTTACCGATCTGGGTGTAAAGCTCCCTTCCCCAGTTCTCCTCCTCTGTAACAGCCAAGCTGCTATACATATAGCCAAGAACCCGGTCTTCCACGAGAGAACAAAACATATTGAAGTCGACTGTCATTTCATCCGGGAAAAGGTTCAAATGAAGAAGCTCGAACTGAAGCATGTTCCTGGGACTGAACAAGTTGCGGATGTCCTCACAAAAGCTCTTTCAAGTACCCTCTTCTATCAGTGCTTGTCCAAGCTTGGCGCATACGATTTGTATGCTCCAGCTTGCGGGGGAGTGTTAGAAAAGCCCGTGTAAAGAGCCCATTATTGGACCCCTTTATTTATTGTTTTTCCTTCTCCTCTCCTTAGTCCCACATCTTGTATAGAATTTCTTCTCTCTTTCTCCCTCCTATATATTTGTATTCTCTCATTGTATTTGCATACACAAGCAATACATATAAGTTTTGAGCTCTTTCAACAATAAGAATTTAGGCACAAGATAACTTCTTTGAGAAGTTATCATCGTGCGACATCAAGAAGGTGACAATTTTTCCGCTCGACCGCACAATTTTGTTAAGATTTATAAGCACATGAAGTCTGATGGATGATCCTCAACTTATTACAAAGATTAGAAAAGACATGACTTGTATATTCACGCACATTGTCGGTGGAATTTTTTTCAGAGTCCGAGAAAACTGAGTACAAGTCTCAATAATGAAGACACAAAATATATATGTGATTTCAGCACGATCACGCAGTAAATACAACCAAGTCATGCGCGAGTAATCATTAATAAATGTAACAAAGTAGCAATAACAAAAAATACTTGATGTTTTATAGGGTCCCCAAATTTTAGAGTGTATTAAAGAAAAGGGAGTATCACTCCAAGTATGAGGTAGAAAAGACGAACGATGTTTTCCAAATATACATGATTCACAAGTCCTCGAGAAGGATATCACGAAGAGCTTTCTTGAGAATCTAGAGGAGAGCATGCTCAAGACGTCGATACCAATCAATAGTAGTGACAGAGGAGAGAACCATAAATGGAACATCCAAGACATAGAGCCCATTGGAAAACCGCCCCTTACCAATTATATTCTGCGTCTGTCGATCCTGCACAATAAAAGAAGAGGGAGAGAAGGTTACGCAACAATCAAGGTTCTAAGTAAGACGACTAACAAACATAAGGTTAAAGGGAGATCCCAGGACATGGAGGACCGAGCATAGAGAGACGGTTTGGGTGAGGGGCAGATCAACAACGCCAGAAACCAGGTTGGTATTACCATTGGCCACATTGATAAACTTGAGATGTGCAGATTATAAGTGCTGAGACAATTTTTGCGGAGTAATATGATGTGTGACACTGGAGTCCACAATCCAGGTGAAGTTGTGAGAGAGACAAGAGATATCTTCATTAGAGATCGACGCAACAGAGCCCGATGGGCGACTGATCATGCCTTGGAGATGCTGGATCTGGGTGTGTAAGGTATCAATGTCGTTCCGGGTGGTGGAGGTAGGGTAAACCGTAGTGGTAGCATTTTGCCGCTTGGGCAAACCATACTTGCGATAGCAAGTGACCTCAAGGTGACCATCCCGACCGCAATGAGAACACTTATGTCGAGGTCTCCCATGACGTTCCTAGCCCCGAGAAGTAGTGCGACCGCCACGAGCCGAAGGAGCAAGAGGAGAGGTGAAAGGTTGCTTGAGGAGAGTCAGAGAGAGTGCCAGGGGCATCTGGTGACGGTGTAACTTTCAAGAGCATGGAACACACATTTGACAGATAGGAAATTGTAGAGGAAGAGAGAATGTGGGCCCAAATGTTGTGAAGATGAGATGGAACACATACCGTCATTATGACGATCCCTACCGCTTCTTTCTGTACCCGTTGCGCCGCAAGATTCGTCGTAAGAGGCTGGTGTTGTATCCATGTCTCAACAAGAGTCTTGGATCTCACAATAAAGGAGGTTAAGTCACCTGTTACTCCAGGATCAAGTGTCTGAAGATCGTTGATGATGTCGAACAGGTGCCGAAGGCTGTCCTTGCTAGAATAGAGGGAGTGAAGTTCCTCCCACATTGTCTTGGCTGTCTCATGTTACATGACCATCTGATATGGTGCACTGTGCATGGAGTTAAGGATCCTTGATTGGACTCGAACATCATCACACAACCATTCCTCGGTAGGAGCGGCAGGGGTTGCCTTGGTTAGATGATGAAGGAGACCTTTAGTCTGCAGGACACGACGAACGGAGTGCACCCACTCAACAAAGTTCTTCTTCCCACTACGAAAAATAGTGGTGATCTGAAGTTCATTACGGGGTTCAGGAAGGGGGTTAGCAACCTGAGCGGGAAGGGAAGGAGCCTCAGTCACATATATGTGAGGAAGATGCGACTAAATGAGATTGCGGCTAGGCGATCACCAACAACAAACTGGGGCACGGGCAGACCCAACGGCCTAGAAAGCACCAGACGTGGCTAGGACAGGAGAGCACAGTAAGAATTGGCGACTAGTCAGTCAATCACTACGACAAGAATATCAAGGCGCATCTAGCAGAGCAGCATCGACCAGTAGAATAATAGTTGCGGCTAGGCGATCTTGGCAGAGAAGAATACCGTGCGAGCTGGGCGACCAGGAAGAAGTCCGTTGTGGCCAGGTAAGCAGGAACACGGGCCGCTAGGCGATCTAGGCAGAGAAGACGACCGCACGAGCTAGGTGAGCAGGAAGAAGACAGGTGCGACTAGGCGAACAGGAACACGGGCCGCATGAGAGGAATAACAACAACAGAAAACAACGAGCAGGAAGCCGTTCGTGCGAGCTATGTGAAGAAGAAGAGAACCAACGACTAGAGCGAGCAGCAGAGAGAACGAACAACCCTAGTAGGACTGGCGAGCCGTAGAGATTTGGCGGGAGACGGAGAATAGCGAGAAGAAAGCGTCCTAGAGACCACACATACGACGACAAATAAGAGAAGTCACAGAGTTTTAGCAGACAGGTGGGGCCTAGCGTTCAGACAAGGAAAAACTATAAATGCAGAGGGGAGGGGAGGGGGAGGGGGGAGAAGCGTTGAAGAAAAGGGGGGCAAGCCTTCAGTTACAAAAAGGGCTAACCGTAGAAGGAAACATGGGGCTGCAATTAGAGATTGCTAACCGCCCAGAGAGACTTGCGAGGACGAGCACTAAAAATGTAAATTTTTCGGATCGTGCACTCTGATACCATGTAGAAAAGTACAGAAGAGAGAAAAAAAAAGGAATTTTATTAATTTCTTTCCATATTTAAATACATTATTTGTACATTTAAATAAGAAGAGAAAGAGGAGAGGATTCCCATCTAAGATGTGAGACTAAACTAAACTATAAGATGGGCCATACTTTGGGCCTTTACATATTTCCTTCAACAACTCTAAAATTTTATAAAGATTTTTTTAATTGCGAGATTACTTGAGTGGGGACAAAAAATTTATTTTATTATAAAATTCAAACTCAAATAAATGATTTTTAAAAGATTTTAAACTAAAAGAAATTTAATTTTTTTTTTTGAAAACTTGGATTGCTTGATTCGCAATTGAAGTGAATCAAAAACCTCTGATACCAAATTGATGTAGGCCGGGCAGACCAAAATTGAGTTTTGCGCAATAAATCACTCTCGTCGTTACGAACTTTGATTAAAATTGTTAATTTCGGTTTGAGGTTGTACTCTTTAGTGTTTAGTGAGTTGAGGCGTTATGAGATCCACACATCCACAAGCAAGAACACGTGTAATAATTTATGGATAAGCGATGATAAAAAAATAATGAGAACGCAAAGGCAGTCTTATACCTATTTAGTTGGAGTGCATAAAATTTAGAACTATTAATTGGAGCAAGGATACAGGCAAAGGATACGACGAAGGAAGTCGGCCCAGTCCAATTTTTTTTGTCGTGCAGGGAGAGTGCTGAGGAAGAGGGATGGAACGACGATCGACTTTTGAACTGAAAAGACCTCAGACAGGTTGCCGAAATAGGTTGTTGAAGGTCGATGACAACCTGCTCGCAATAGCCTTGTATGGTCGCTGGACGATGGAGGGGAGTTAACGACGTTCACTCGGTGGGGAATGAGTTGCAGGAGGTCCCTCTGGAATAGAAGCAACCGTTTCTAGACGAGTTGCAGACGCTTGATAAAATGATTTGTAGGCGATCGTCATGGACAATTTGCAAGCGATTCTGGACTCAGAACAACGACGCTCGACAGGGACGATGAAGAAAACGTGGGTTTTGAACTGGGGCTTGACCGACGGGACAGAGAAACAAAAAGGCTCGTTTTTCTGTCTATGCCGGTTGTCCCCTTTCTTCTTCACCGTGGGCCTTGATATAAGGCTTCTTTGCCCTTCCTAATTAAATGTCTTTCCCAAATTTTATTATCAAATCATTCTTTCCTAGCATATTTTCCAAATAAGGGTTTTCTCTTATTTTATTAACTTTCCAAATAGTCTGCTTCCTAATATCTTTTTCCTGATTTTTAACATCACTTGATTCCTTTGATTTTCAATTTTCTCCAATTAATATTTGTCTCCTTAAATAATTTACGCTTTCTTTTTTGTCCTAGCTACTCAAAAATTATCGGACCGTTTATTCAGGATCTCATCGGATGGTCAAACCGATGAGCTGGAACTTAATACATCGGTGCACGTAGGGCTGTAACAGTTTGGTTTGGTTCGGTTTTTGATCAAAATCATTAACCGAAACCACCCACGCGTGGTTCCAAAAATCTGAAACCGAACCGAACCGCATACACCATTGGAACCGAACCGAACTGTTCGGTTCGGTTCGATTTGAGGGTTCAATACTTAAAAGAAAAGAAATTTGCTAAGAACTGACAAGAGCAATAGTAGTATTGATGAGAGTATTAATGTCAGACCAAGACATTATCAAAGTTATCGTCATAATGAAAAAAATCACCAACTAATTTTCTATCCCGACATATGTATAGACCTTGTGTGGCTAATCAAGGATAGTTTCTCCCTTTACTCCTAATATAGAAAGAAAGTGACACTGAATCATGAATCTATCTTACATTGAAAAATGTTAATGTTAAAAATAAATAAAAAAATTAATGTTAAAAATAGCCGTGTTGCCAAAACTTAATTAATATATCATACTCAGAATAAAACAATAAAAGTTAATAAGTATATTGTTTATTTTTAATAAATTAGGCTTAGAGTTTATGAAATAAAGTATCCCTAATAAAATAAAATATAATTAAACCTAATATGCTTCGGTTCGGTTTGACTTGCTTCGGTTTGACACTCCGAACTGTGAACCGAACCAAACCACGATTTTTCAAAAATAGGAACCGTGACCGAACCGTGGGCTACTAAAACCGAACCGAACCGTGCGGTTTGGATTTGGTTTGGTTCGGTTAGGCGGTTTGGGCTTACACCCCTTAGGTGCACTGGAAAATAAATAAAATAACTAATAATAAAATATAACTGGCGGGTGATGATATCACGTGTTCTCGAATACGGCGATGGTTGGATCAATATCTTTTTAAGAGTTCTCTCCTATGAGAGCCTAAACATGACAATGATTCAACATGCCCTAAAAGACCCACTACCATTCCCTTATATAGGTGGGAGTGAGACATATATAGTTATGGAAATGCCCTAAGGCTACATAGGTAGATTGGGCGACACAGGACTAGTCGGGCATGTCGCCTTCATAATCATATGTTTCCTTGAAGGCATACATACTGGCCAAATCATGATTATCCCATGAAAGAACTACGCGCCCTCATCAGTGTCGATGACCCGAAAATTACTCTCATCGACTTTGAGACGCTCAAACTCGACAAGGCGACTTACGAACCTTTGAACGGGAGCTTCCACCACATTGATCTTCCATGATACTTGGTGGGCGGCATTTCGGGAACACCGACTATGAAACTGGTAGGAACAGTGCAATGGGTCTCCATAGTTATCATGATCGATAACATTGCAAGTCATAAATTTATTTCCTAGGCCATGGTGGATCAATTAGTAATCAAACCTCAACCCGCACCAATCTGCACAGTTTGCCTTGGGGGCAAACTTTGTCGACCGGCCGAGGGGGCTTCTACATGGGCTTACACTTCTCTACGGGCCCCTGTAATATTACGATAGACTTCTATACCTTCGGTCTCGGGGGTACTGACGCCATTTGAGGCATCGTTTGACTGTCTACCCTCGATGATGTAAATGGCAATTGGGCAAAAATGATGATGAGATTCAACAACACTCGGTCCCCAACACTTTTAAACGACGATGTCTCCTTCCTATAGACATCAATCTCCTTACACACCATCCACAAAACTACGGCTCTGAACTCTCCGCTCTCTTACGTCAGGTGGTTGAGCGTCTTCCACCTCCCTTTGACAACCTCGACAAACCTACAAAAGATTTTGGAGGTCTTTCCCGCCATTTTCTCAGCGGCTCGTGGCCTCCCCCACCACGATCGGCTGATCACCACATTCTACTATGGACTGGAGCCTAGGCTATTTCCATCCGACCCTATCGCTATGACCACATACAACAAGATGAAATCGTGCGCTTGGTCCATGACATTATGGTTGGCGGGTTTATCCCTGATTCATCCTTCGTCGCATCATAGTTCTTACCCATATTTTTATTGCATTTCATGTCATGTACCCATTTTCATTTCACGAACTTGTTTTGACTCGTCGGTTTGACCGGCCGATGAGACCCTTAATAAAAAGGTTCGGTAATTTAGGTGATTAGGACAGTAGAGGCAAACTCAAAATTATTTAAAGTACATAAATTTAAAAAGTTAAAATTTAAAAGGCAGAATATTCTTTTGGAAAGGGTTTTATGGGAGATTAATATTTGGGAATCAATAAGAGGAAAAAAATTCTGTGAGAGTTAATATAAAACCGACCAACCCTTGTTGGAAAATTTTAAATTTTTGATAAAATCCTTTTGGACCGGATCTCTCTGTTATAAATTCCTAAAGTTTTAATCAAATTATTTATTATAAAGGGATGGTTGCTCCCTGTAGAAAGAGGAGGAATCAGACAGAGCTGGAAGCTATTATTTGCTTCCGGCTCCTTGCCGATTAATTCTTTCTGTGCCTAGTACCGCCCGACTCACCAACGTCCCACCAGAGGGAAAACCCGTCCAACCTTTCCGCCGCTCCTGTGCCGCGTCCGCCGCCGCGCCTATTCCGCACCCGCTACCTTCGCCGCTTCGCAATCACCGCCGCCTCTGCTACTTGGGCGGATTCGTCGGGTGTCGTCGACGTCAGACCATCTTACCCGACGCCCGTCAAAAGAACATTGTTGCAGTTACCGGTTATCCCGTTCACTCCTCCGGATTGTCTGATCGGCGTCGACATCGACCCCTTATTCCGTCAATCAAACTCCTGGCTCCTCCACTGAGCTCACTGGGCTTGGACTGGATCAAGCCCTGGGTAATCTCACCTCCTTACTGCTTCATCGTTTGGCTATATTTTATGCGTTCTTGAATAACTAATTAAAGCTTCCCTCGAACGTTCTTACCGCATTAATTACCGCTATTTTATAAATTATTATCTGTGTGTTTGCTTGTGGATGTACGAACCACGCAACCGTTCAATTCGTTAAACGCCTTAGAATTGTTTTTCAAATAGCGATTAACGATCTTGCCAAGTTCGGACGTTGGGAGTGAACTCGCGCACGAAACTTCAATTTTGGGCCTCTCGGTCTCTCTTCAAAATTTAAAACTCAACATAGTTTTTTCAAATTTTTTTTTTTAATTTTTGTAGAGACTAATGAGCAAACCTTATATACACTTCTTCAAGTATAAAATATCAGAGAGAGTACAAATCTATAGGAGAAGAGAAGGAGAAAGAATCCTATACAAAAGATGTTGAGACTAAAGGAGAAATGAGCCTATAAATGAGCCTTTACATTATTTTTCCCTATATCATCTAACACTCCCTCGCAAGCTGGAGCGTACAAGTCGCAGGCACCAAGCTTGGACAAGAGCTGGTAATACAACTTGCGAGGCAATGCCTTGGTAAGGACATCAGCAACTTGCCCAGATGCAGGAACATGTTCAAGCTTTAGCTCCTTTGATTGAACCGTTTTCTCGAACGAAGTGACAATCAACCTCAATATGTTTAGTCCGCTCATGAAACACAAGGATTCTTTGCAATGTGTATTGCAGTTTGACTGCCACAAAACAACGTTGAAGGTGAGGACAATTTAATTCCCAAATCCATTAGAAGACTTTCAAGCCAGGTTAGTTCGGATGTAACGGCCTCCATCGCACGATACTCAGCTTTAGCAGACGAGCGAGCAACCACCGTCTGCTTCTTACTCCGTCATGTGATAAAATTTCCTCCAAAGTATGTACAGAAACCAGTAGTAGAACGTCGATCATCCAACGAGCCCGCATAATCCGCATCCGAGTATGCAATAAGAGAAAGGGAGGAAGATGGCTTATACACAAGTCCTTTCCCAGGGGAAGTATTCAGATACCTGAGAATGCGTTCCACTACCTGGAGGTGAGAAGCCCGTGGGGTATGCATAAACTGGCTGAGCACACCAACTGCAAATGATATATCTGGTATTGTAATTGTTAGGTATGTCAGTTTTCCCACAAGACGATGATAGTATTCCAGATTCCGGAAATAGTGGAATCATACGCAGATCCCTGAGCACACAACATGTGGTTGACTTCCATCGGGGTTTCCGCAGATTTGCAACTCGAGAGGCCAACATCTTGTAGAAGGTCAATGCAATACTTACGCTGAGATAAGACAAGGGCATCAGGTCGTCGTGCTACCTCTAGTCCAAGAAAATAACGAAGATTTCCCAGATCTTTGATTTGAAAAATAGAGTTTAAATGTTGTTTCACATGGTGTATCCCAGCTGAGTCATCACCAGTGATCAAAATATCCTCCACATAAACCAGAAGTATTATAGTCCCAGTTGATTGGTGACGAGTAAAGAGAGAGGAATCTGCCGAGCTTTGTTTGAAGCCAACCTCACGAACAGCCTTGCTGAATTTCCCAAACCACGCCCGTGGAGACTATTTGAGAGCATAAATAGATTTGCGAAGTAAACAGAGACTCCCCCGTGGTCTCAAATCCGGGCGGTTGATGCATGTACACTGTTTCAAGAAGATCACCATTCAAGAAAGCATTCTTTGACATCCAGCTGATGGAGGGGCCACTGACGATGAACAACTAAGGAGAGTAGGACCCGAACCGAATTTAATTTCGCGACTGGGGAGAAAGTGTCATCATAATCAAGGCCGTACTATTGGGTAAAACCCCGAGCCACAAGCCGAGCCTTAAACGATCAACTGTCCCATCCGCGACATGTTAATCCGGCATCCTCCTCGACAACACATCCCATTGCCAATTATGTCTCTCTACATCGGCTCTGATACCATGTAGAGACCAATTGGACAAATCTTGTATACACTTCTTCAAGTATAAAATACAAGAGAGAGTACAAATATATGGGAGAAGAGAAGGAGAAAAAATCCTATACAAAAGATGTGGGACTAAAGGAGAAAGAAGAAATGTGCCTATAAATGGGCCTTTACATTATTTTCCCTATATCATCTAACAATTTTAAAAGCAAGTAAAATATTTTCTTAAATATTTATTTTTGAGAACCCTAAATCGAGTCTACATCAATCCTGCCTAGTTTGAGTCCATTCTCCAGCACGTTTCGCCTCTTATGCAAAAGTTGGCAACTGGTGTTCTTGTGTGGATTACCGCAAAATCAACATAACTACCATTTCAGACAAGTACTTAATTCTTGTCATCCAAGAAAGTCCTGATATTAAGTGAGGGGAAATGTGTTGGAAGCATGTTCCGAAGTGTTAGAAGGATAAAGGTGTGACTATATGTCCAGTAGTTGTCTTTTTTGAAATAACAAGCCAAACAAGTTTGTCTGGATTTTTATCAATTGCTGCTATGTGGGTAATCTGAGCGATGAGCAAGGGTTTCGTCTGGGCAGAATGCCATTGTTGATAACAAATTGAGGCAATCATGGGGTAACTCGGTCGTAGTTGATTGGTGTGATCTAAACAACAATACCTGCCAAAATAAAAATTATCGATGAAGATAAAGCGACAAACTTGGCTTTTTGGCACTTTGCACCCCCCAATTATCGGGTTTTGGCACTTTGCACCCTCAAAGTTTAAAATTGGCGGATTGCACCCCCGAATTCATAAATTCTGGCACTTGCACCCCATGGACGATTTTTGAGGGGTATTTAGGTCCGGCTCCTCTCCAAAAAGCCATTTTGGCGCTTTGCACCCCAGACTTCTTTTTTTAGCTATTTGCATACCGTAATTGATCATTAATTTTTCCAACTGGTTTATTATTAAGAAAAAATGGCACGATGAGAAACTAACTTTTCATATAAAATTTTCTACTCATTTTTAACATATTCTACTTGGACCTCACGACATTTCCCTTTTTGTATCTTGGATGATGATTGACTACCATGCTCCATTAAATGTATTCTCACATTCGTACTCAAAGGTTGATTTGATTCGACTTTTTCACCACTCAATTCGATTTCTTCATCTATATTATCATCAAAATTCTAATCTTCTACCTCAAATTCACTATCATTCAAATCATCATTAGAAAATTATGAATTTTGATCATCAAATTCCTCGTCCATGCTCTGCGAGTCATCACTACTACCAAGAAGACCACCCATCCCTTCAGAATAAATTTCGTCAACCAACATATTTCCCCAATCCACATCTTCGGTTATCCAAAGAGCACCCACCGCCATCACCGCGGCGACCGCCGGTATCGTTGCCTCCATCACTGTAATCACCCATGTCATCGCCGTCGCCGTCGCCGCCATCGCCGCCATCGCCGTCATCGCCACCATCATCACCACCATCGTCGCCGCCATCGTCATCATCACCGCCGCCATCGACGTCATCGTTTCCGCCATTGCCGCGGCAACCGCCGACATCACCGTTGGATCCGCTTTTCTTTTTATCAAAATTTGCAAATCTGTCATCATCCACCTTACTTTTGTCTTAAACAGCCTCTAATCTAGTGATCGGTTTGCACATAGCTTGTATCTAAAAAATTGATTTGTACTTAAAAATTATTGGTTTGCACGTAGCTTGTATCTAAAAAATTGGTTTGTACTTAAAAATTATTGATTTGCGCGTAGCCAAAAGTGGTTTGCACTTAAAATTACTATTTTAATAACGTCAAAGTACATAAATATCCCTCATGGGGTGCAAAGTGCCAAAGTTTATGAATTCGGGGGTGCAATCCGCCAATTTTAAACTTTGGGGGTGCAAAGTGCCAAAACCCAGTAATTTTTGGGTGCAAAATGCCAAAAAGCCGACAAACTTTGAAGAATTGAAGAGATGGCAGAAAGACAAATTCCAATGAGATGTAGGGTCGGTTAGATAGTGAACTATAGTGGTGAAAACGATAGTAGCTGGTGAGTGAGGGCGTGTTCAACTTGTATTGAAGAGGTTAATTGATGGGAGTTTGAGTTTAGTTGGGTGTTGTGTTTGTTTGATTTCTTTGGGCGTGAGTGGGCTAATTTGGGTGCATTTGGTTCAGGTTGGTAATGTGGCGGATCATGGGGTGATGGAGGGAAAAAGGAAAGGGATGTCGTGTGAGGCTGCATAATGGGGACAAGGGGCAGTTAAGCGGCTGTGTGAATAGCGAATAGAAAGGCTCATGGGAAGAGGGATACTGGGATGGGGTCTGGGACCAAGTTGTTGCGTGGATGTCATCATAAGAGGATGCAAGAGATGGTGAAGCTGGGATTAACATGAGGTTACAATATAAACAACTTGGGGCTGACGCCGAGGTGGTAGTGTGGACGACATGCACTGAGAATGGAGGTTGAAGCCGTAGTCGACAACAAAGCTGAGTTTGCTTGGGTAACAAAGCTGAGTTTGCTTGGGTAACAAAGCTGAGTTTGCTTGGGTAACAAAGCTGAGTTTGCTTGGGTAACAAAGCTGAGTTTGCTTGGGTAACAAAGCTGAGTTTGCTTGGTTTGACATCTACGATGAATGACATGACAAATATTTTTTGTCTCTGGGATCGTAGTCCATGGAATGGTTTTAGTTACTAGAGCCTTTGGAGGCTTTGCTGGTGTGATGGTTGCCATACATGTGAAAGTATCGATGGTCTGCAGATGAGATGAGAAACGGATCGTGTTAGAGCAGAACTGAGGGGTGCAAGAACATGGTTGTTGGATGAGAATCTCGGGTTGCCTATGGAACTAATGTAGACAAAGATGGTGTAATGATGAGGGAAGCGTTCTTAAATTGGGAGGAGGAGGCTATTTGGATGATCGAAGCAGAGCAAGAAGTGGGTGCTTGATTTTGGTGGGGTGAGAGTTCATATGATTGCAGTTGTAATGGAAACCAATTTTTGTCCATGTTGATGGAGGAAATGAGCAAAGTTGGTTCCCGATGGTCGAAGGAGATGGCGGATGGTGAAGTGCATGTCAAACCAATTCTTTGAATTACGAGATTTGAGAGAGGGAGGAGACAGGAATATACTAAGAACACAGGATTATACCTCGCGAGGCCTGTTCACTCCATTACAAGCATGTGGGCAAGTTTTCTCGGCCAGCACACGACTGACTCGGAGACAAACTATGAGATCCTCTCTTGACTAAACGTAGGTCTTCTTATATTGAAAGATGAAGACAAGCATAATAATAAATGATAAACTAATATAAATAAACTATTTGCAAATTGTGTCACCAGATGTACTATGCATGGGATTAGCCGCTTCAATGGGATCTTTAAAATATGAACTAAACAACTCACTTCGGAATTCTTCTCCGTCATGGGACATCCAACATGGGCTTATATGAATCATATGGACAAGCTTGATATTTTGCTCAACTTAATTAGTCTTTCCTGGTTCTTTGCTCGACATTTTACTATTTTAGGCTTTCACGCCGAACAATGTTGTTTATGTTTGCTTGTTTTTATTCTTTACTTGACATAGACTTTGACATTCCTGCTTCCATGTATGGGTGTAAAGGGGGTGTGGAAGAGGAAAGAGAAAGTGTGGGAGAAGAAAACCTAAAATATATTATATTCAAGAACGTAAGTGCAAGAAATTGTAGAGTTTAAGTGCAAATTATTAAAGGAATCAGATAAAAATGCAGAACTTTTCTAATAACTAAAACTGTGAATCCTTTAAACGTCAAGTTGTTGAATTCTGAATTCAGGTTGTTGAATTCTTAATTCAGTTTACTGAATCCTTGATTCAAGGTATTTAATCATCAAAGCAAGAAGGGAGATGCAAATAGTGCATCAATCCATTAGGGATGAAATCCTGTAGTACTGTGACTAAAAATATTTCATTCAATCATATCACAGTTTTAACAAAGAATAATGAACTTTTTATAGTAATGACCTGATAATTTAAAATCTGAACAACTCCTAGTGATATAGTTACATATAATTATCATGAAATTAGAGATAAAACTATAAATCTTGAATACTTAATTAATTGAAATTCAATTTTATGATTAAGATCCTATCTCCCTAAATCATTATCAATAGGTCTGCTGACGCATCATAGGAAACGTCTATAGGACTTGAAATCGAGCTAACTCTGAAAACAGACAAACACACAATCAGTGACTAGATCTGATATTTAACTTGAACCTACCAATGATATGAGATTATGAAAGGATTCACCGGGCATTGATTTTCGACACATGATCACATTAATTAATTAAACTGCCGCTTAAGCAATAATACTAGTTCATCACAAGTATTTCTAAGAAAAATGCATGTAATAATCGTTTGAAACTAGAGTGTTAGGAATACTACATAAGCCGATTAAACAATGCACGTCCAATCCAATAATCAAGTTCAATGTAATATGACAATATTACTAAGAAAGTGCATGTTCTTACCGTTTTGAAAAGCTGACAACTAAAAACTCATTGGTATTGGGGATGGGTGGAATGAGGATTAGACGTGGTCCGAAAGTGAGGAGAGGGTTTAGGGCCTCAGGTGATGAATGAGATGCGTTTTTGGGATATGAAAGGTGTAGGGGAGGCCATTGTGTAGGGGAAGGCCCGATGGTGGAGCTAGGGTTGCAGTGATGGTTGTGTCTTGCGGTGCAGGGCTTGCAGTGAGTGGGGGTGAAGGGGCAGTGCTGGAGTAGAGGTGGAGAGGAAGGGTCAGTGATGATTGGGCTAGTTGTTGAGGTCGACTGGAGCATGAAAAGAAGGGCTTATGGAGAGGCTTGACAAGCACATGATCCAATGAACTAGCAAAGGATAACCCTAATGCGATGCACATGCGATGACTTAATCATGCAAGTATTTTCCGGCACACAATCAATTAAACAACTTAATTTTAAAGTCTCGTGCAAACGTTTCAATTGATTATAAATATTGCAATGAAAGTAAGCAAACCACAATTACAAGTTAATTGAGAGTGCACTGAAATTAAAGTGCGAAACAAATAAATCTTTTGCATGCCAATAAAGATATGCAACAATCAAATTAATCTATGACAAGTATTACTAGCAATACGAGATATCCAAACAATGTAAATAAATGAGCACTAGAAGTAAACGCTCACCAATTATTAGATGTCAATGGTGTTTGGGGAAGTTCTAATGGTTTCAGTGACTGTCCGGGAGTGAGAATACTTTTGTGTGTGGGTTTTTGGAGAGGGATGATGGCTGTTTGGTGGACTGACAGGGCTGTTGGAGGAGGGGAAAATGCAGGTATGGTGTTGGGGAAGCGCTGGAGTGGATATATGGAGGGGTATTGCTATGGAAATGGAGGAGGGCTGAAGTGACTTCAGGAAGGTGTTTGGGAGTGGATTTGACAGTGAAAAGGACAACGGGGAGGTGCTGAATGGTGTGATTTTGGAGTATGGAGGGGCTGGAATGATGAAATCGGAAGAGAGTATGGTCGGGCCTGCTGCGGGAGGGGTGGTAGAAGGTGTATTTTGGAGTGTAGATGTGCGGGAAGGCAAGGATATGTAGCGGGGTGGAAGGGGAGGTGCGAATATGCTGTTCTGGGAAGTAGAAGGTTGGAGAAACGTTGGAGTGGAGTTTCGGGTGATGTCTTTGGGCGTAAAGGGAAGAGGAGACTCAGATCTGTGGTGGAGAGGGGCGAAATATGTGGTAGCGTATGGTAGGAGGCGACTGAAGGTTGTAGAAGGCAGCAGATGGGGGAGTTGGCACCCCCAGAGGTGGTAGAAGATCCCGTCGTTGGCATCAGGAGGGGGAAGGCGGCGCAACATCCGCTGACCGAGCGGCTCCCTCTTTGTGACCGTAAATCCTTGATATCTCTAATACAAAAGATGTTGGCATATAAAGGAGGGAGTTAGGTTAAGAATATCCAACAGTCACGATCGCCTGATCGGCAGTTTAACATAACTTCCAAAATAGAAGTCCAAAAAATGAAATAAAATACAAAAAAATGGGAAAAATCGCGACGAACGCCATGGCGGTCTCCAATCTTCCATCCGATGATTCAATTATCGCCGATCTACATCAATCTCCCCAACTCAAAAACATTCATCTTCGATGAATGGAGACTATATGCTCCCAAATCAAGCCAGGTAAGACTCTCTATCTCTCCTGGTAGGAAGTGTCTCCGTATAAGGTCATCATACCGCTGAAGTAGCCGTAGACCCCATGTAGTAAGCAAGCCGCAACAAGGGTTAAGGGTAGGGATATAATAGTAATGTGTAGAGTTGTAGTGGAGGTCGGGGGGTATACGAGAGACAATAGTGATGGTGGAAACTGAAGCTAGAAGGAAGGGCTAAATACCCTAAACTAAGTGGCTCCACATCTAGAGGTGACTCCTCAACATTGAGTATCATATAAACACACGTATTCATAGTTATATAAAGCTCAAAAATTGACTGAGATTCTCTCATGACAGTGTATGTAATATGCAAATCATCACTCAACCACTTTCTTTGAATATTTGTGTTCTCATGTGATTACCGACGCAAGTTTTAAAATGTTCATTATTTAATATAACTTTACGTCGGACTATGATATGCAAATCATGCAACATATACAAATGCAAAACAACGAACTCAACAGACTTACTAAATGTAGATTCTATGTATTTGTGGGAGTTCCTAAAAATGGATGGTTTATCTGACGATTCCTTGTGTGAAGTGTAGAAACAATGAGTGCACAAAGAACACCCATATGGCTAATAAAGACATTAGTAGTGAGATATAATATTGTGGCATGACAAATATCCCTCAAGAGGCGTGAATCATCAGGGGCTCACCGGGTGGTCGGTAGAAAAATTCATTAGAGAAGGAGTCTTCGAAAGGAGTGTCGAAAATAGCGACATAAGGATTTAAATCTGGGGGTTCACTTGGTGGTACATATGTAAATTCATAGTGAATATAATGATTTATAATGACGTGTGAAACAAGGACACAAGGATGTAACATCGGGGTCGGTTGAACGTCTCCTAAAAGAAAGAACTCTTCAAGTGGCTCTCCAAAAGCCTCAACGGGGGGCTCATCAAATAGTTTATCTATAGCAAGATGATCCTTAGATGCATGTGTACAATAATAATAGTGTCCTCGTCCTCGAGAGAGGAAGAGACAGCTACTACAACGTCCTAACTATGCTCTCGACCCTCACTCGGGATATGACTACCACGACAATATAGGGAGGCTCAGGTGAACATGCATGCAAGGGCGAGTCAATGATTGGTGCAGGGGTAGGGAAAGAACACATCACGATAGGTTCACTAAATCACTTAGGCTATCTCTCAGTAGGGGTCATAGGGGATGTGTCAAAACCAAAGGATGGATCACTTATCGTACATAATACCTCACTAGGGTGAGAAATCAGTCTCATGCACCACTTTTATCGTGCCCGACGGGTCAAGAGTAGCCAAGTGGTGGCCTCAAAATGAAACAGACTCATACTGGTGATGTCAAGGTGGTCATTGACTCGACTACCTCTAGTGGATCTCAAGGACTGTTCATAATGAAGAGCGAGCTAGAATGTCTGCTCGAGAGACTCAGAGTAGTGAAAGGTCAACTTAACACATATCTCAGATCGAAGCCCAGACCGAAATCAAGAAGCGGTCATAGATGGCTCCTCTCGAACGTCGCTCCTCCTAAATCATTAAAATGATCCATATACTCAGTGATCGAAGCGGATCCTTGCTTAAGGAGAATGAATGCTCGAGTAGGCAACTCCGATAGAATGCAGATAAATATCTTTGACATGAAATATGCTTCATCTCCACCAAACTAGTGATGCGGTGAAGACGTTCCCGCTCATAAGTCCTGTCAATTCAACATGCCCTCGCATGATCTAGCATTCTAAGTATCACAATTTTTATACGACAGTTACAAAATAACTCACAATGATCGAGATAATACTCCATGTCCATGAGCTAATAACTAAAGGACTCGAGATTCGATGAGCCGTCAAAAGAAGGGGCAACAATACGAAACTGGCACTCGAGATCTCTCTCAAAATGACGACCCTCATAATAATCATCTCTAAGGTAATCGATTCGTGTTGAAGGATCAACACTATCCGCTCACGTGTAGGGATATGATCTCTGGAAGTGGTGTGCTGCGATCGAGAATAATCGTAGTAACGTGAGGATCTCCTTGAAGGGTCTCTATGAGAGCGGATGTAAATGGACTCGGGATCCCCAAATAGAGGAGAGGAGTAATGGTGATACCTAGACATGACGAAACCTATAAACTTTACAACTGTGTATTAAGCTAAAGCCTGAACCTGGCTCTGATACCAATTTGACGCACAACGAATCTATAGGATGTGGACTTACAATGCCTTAATCATAAATGCAACACATGTGAGCATGTGATGAATGTAATTGACCGACGATAAACCCTAAAATGAAGCTGCAAATGAACACAAACATACGATCCAATGAACTAACGAAGGATAACCTTAATGAAATGCACATGCAATGACTTAATCATGCAAATATTTTCCGACACATAATTAATTAAACAACTTAATTTTAAAATCTCGTGCAAGCGTCGCAATTGATTACAAATATTGCAATGAAAGTAAGCATACAATAATTACAAGTTAATTGAGAATGCACTAAAATTAAAATGCGAAGCAAAAAAATCTTTTACATACCAATAAAGATAGGCAACTGTTAAAGGCAAACCCATTTTCTCTAGTCACAAACCAAAATACGAAAGAACCAATTTTTTTGAATTTTCTGTTGCGCAAACCAAACTGTTAAGTACAAACAAAAAACACTAAGCACAAACCAAAATCAGAAATCAAAATATCACACAGTTTAAGCTTAAATAACATGTATTTTAAGCAACAACAAAACAAAATAAGTCTCTCGTTTCTTCCTTCCTGGTAACCGTGGCATATCGACCTCAATGCAAACCTGCGAGCATTAAGAAAATATTTCCAATATTAAGTAATAAAAGTTATACTAATGAGAGGGATTAACAATTTATATACAAAAATATGCTTACATGCTATTGCATCCGATACGGTTCCAAAGTGATCAAATCCTTCCGTCCATAGAGATTTCTGTATGCATGAATGGAGAGCATGTTGAAAAAAATAGTAATGGTATTGCATGTTGAAAAATGTACATGAATACCTCTTTTGATCTAGATTACTCCAATCCAGTCGTTGGACTGTCATCCACCCCCGACCGCGAGAGTTTATTTCTTGACGCGTACCAATGTACCCATCCTTCTGCAATTGAGTCATGGTACCTCGTCCAAGGTGTGAATAACGGCGACAATGGAGAATTTTCGGCTAGTTTAAGCAAAATGAAATGATTCCCATTGATGAAGCCTATGGAAATCATTTTGGGCGATGTGGGTGGCATAGAGTGAAGAGGTAAAGTATACCAGTTCATGGACACAAGGTATTCCCAATGTTTATGTATTAACCATAACGGGCAAGACTTTGAAGTAGAAATAAAGTATACCAGTTCATGGGCACAAGGTATTCCCAATGACAACCTTGTCTTATGATTGCATTCAGTAGCACTGCTGAGTTGAGTACTCTTTCTCACCAAGTCCTCTTCCAGCTTAATGTACTGTAAGGCCTTGATAGATACAAAGCCCAAAAGCTCGGAATATAGAGGGCCTGAGTAATCCTTATTTACCTGTATAGAGCTCTGTCCGAAGGCCCGCTTAATGTCAGTATGCTGCAACTTGATCATCTGGTCAAAGACCTTCCATATTGTTCCAAAGTTCCCCACCGAAACCTTTAGGAATTTTTTCAGCTGGCTGTGAGCACTCTCCACTCGATTTGTCGTGGTGCTACCGAGATGCAGGTATTTATCAACCCATGCACATATAAAAGATTCCCTGTAATTGTCTAGCCATGAATTGTTGACATAAGCCAAAGCTTCGGGATATTCAGAAAAATCAGCAAACATGTTGTTAAACCTCACAGTTACATCGTTCTCACATGTTGCCTCAATGACACGTTGCCATGCGAATATGAAACGTTCGAAATCCTTTCCCTTGCAGAAATATTTTTTGCAGTTAGCCAAAATATTTCTGTTTATGTGCACCTGACATAGAAGATTTTTAGTATGAGGGAACACAACCTTTATAGCATTCATTAAGACAATCTCTCTGTCCGTCACCATTACAACCGGTACGCATCCTGGTTCTAGTACAGACTTGAAACAATCTAGTGCCCACCGGTAGCTATCCTCTGTTTCGTCAGCCAAGAACGTGAAACATGAAAAAAATGACTGATTAGTAGAAGACACACCAACAATGCACAACAATGGCATCCGTATCTGTTTGTCTTGTAAGTGCAGTTTAGTTGGAAAACCGTGGGAAACATATTGCTAAGTTTGATGCAAACTGGATGAGCAAAAAAAAGACTACGCAGTTGATTGGTTCTCACATCTATTCTGTCGTAGCACACATAGCCTTTTGTAGTAATACATCGATACAAAATTGCAGAGGGGTTGCTCCATCTAATTCCTTCTTCTACAACTTCACTCTCTCGTTGTAAATAGTTCTTATGGTTGTTGTGTTTCCTACCCTACTTATTTTCACGACAGCTAAAATTTTTCGTGGCTTGACTCCGGAACTATACATCTGTTCCACTATCTTGCCCTCAGCCTCATTTAACCGGCCAGCATACGCGTGTGCCTCCAAATGAACATTTTCATGGTTATGCTTACCACAAAGAACGATAACCTTCCATTCATCAACATTTGCTGATTTTTGGCCTTTGACATTGAATGGGCAACCACACTGCTTGATGATTTTCTACATTTTTTGTTCACAAAATCCTTCCTATTTTGATTAGCCCGATATTTCCCCCCTCTGTCACAACCCAAGAAAATACGAGGTGTAAGTCGAGCTGTTAGCTTGTCTGAACCTTTTACTGTCACAACGAAACCCAAACTTAAGCCAACACCTCGAACCCACTCAACAAGTGATTCTCTGGAGGGAAAGAGTTGTTCGGTCTCAAAACTAGATGCAACATCAACTTCCACTGCAAATACACAACAGAGCCATCACTTACAACAACTCGGAGTACACAGCCAGTAGGAGTTCACTGGAAAAACCATACAAAACATACAAAACCATGCAAAACCATACAAAACCATGCAGACAAGACAAAACCACACTTCAGAGCATCCAAAACCATACATGAGCAGAGCATACAAAACCATACAAAAAACACACAGCATCAGTTTGGAAAAACCATACAAAACTATACCAAAACAACACAACAGAGCATCCAAATTCGCACACAACAGAGCATATAATACCTTCCTTAGAGCATTCCTCTCCCAGCTTCTCCCCATCCGAATTTGGGTCTGAAAAAATCAAACAACCAACATCTTAGCAACTGCATTCAGATAAGAATATGGCCTGTTAAAATCAGTTTCACTGACAAGGAGGATAAGGGAAGGAAGAAATCCCATTGTTGAATTCAAAGAAAGGAATATGGCCTGTTAAAATCATCTACCAACAACGCACAACAATGCCATCAATTACAACAGCTCAGAATAGTAAACCCTAAACTAACGAAAAAAACTGAAAGAAAATGCGGGCGCGGAGCAATCAGAAGCAATAGGGAAGGCCAATAAGTACCCTAACCCTAACTACAAACTGAAATGGGTAAAGAATCGAAGCTCTGTTTACCTTCTTGCCAACTACTGTTCTCCATGGCGTAACCCTTCCAGGTGTCCGGGGAATGGATGAACGACAGTAATGGGGACTGCGGCGGTGACTGGGGCGACGCGGGGCGCGACGACGGGGAAGCGGTCACGTCTTCTCTCGGTGTTTACCGGCGGGAGGAGCGGAAATCAGCGGTTATCGGGGTAACCGAAGGGTTTGCGATTTGGGGGGCGAGAAGGTTTGCGTCGTAATAACAGGAGGAAGAAAAAATAGATGGTTTTTTCATTTTTTGGTGTGCGACTATCGAAAATAGGTTTGCCTTTAACATCTGCCTAAAGATATGCAACAATCAAATTAATCTCTGCCAAGTATTACTAGCAATACGAGATATTCAAACAATGTGAATAAATGAGTACTAGAAGCAAAAGCTCACCAAGTATTTCATGCCGGTGGTGTTGGAGAAGCTTCAATGGTGAGAATGTTGCTATGTGGGGGGTTTTTGGAGAGGGGTGGTGGCTGTTTGGTGGGTTGGGAGGGCTGTTGGAGGAGAGGAAGATGCAAATATGGCGTTGGGGAAGTGCTGGAGTGGATATATGGGGGGTTATTGTCGTGGAAACGAAGGAGGGCTGAAGAAACTTTAGGATGGTGTTTGAGAGTGGATTTGGCAGTGGAAAGGGCCTGGACAACAGGGTGTAACAACGGGGAGGTGTTGAATGGTGTTTTTGAAGGTGGGAGGGGCTGGAATGCTGAAATTGGAGGAGAGTCGGTCGGGCCTGCTGTTGGAGGGGTGCTGGAATGTGTATTTTGGAGTGTAGATATTCGAGAAGGCAAGGATATGTGCGGGATGGAAGGGAAGGTGCAGATCTGTGATGTATAAGGTTGGGGAATCGTTGGAGTGGAGTTTCAAGTGGTGTCTTGGGGCGGAAAGGGAAAAGGAGGCTCGTATTTGAAGTGGAGAGGGGCAGAGTACCTGGTAGAGGATGATAGGAGGCGGTAGGGGACGACAGGAGGCATGGGCGTAGCTAGTAAAGGTCCAGGGGGGGCACGTGCCCCCCCTGATTTATCGGGGAATAAGAATAGCCGAATAGGGATTTCGCCATTTATCGGGGAATAGGAATAGGGATTTCGCCATTTTCATATCCCGCCGCTGCTCCCTTCGCTAACCTAGCCGCCGGCCCGCCGCTGCTCCCTGCACTGCTCCCTATCCCGCTATCCCGCATTCCTGCCGCTGCTCGCCTGCTCCTTCAGGCTTCACCTGTGACCCGCTCCCTTCTTCCTCTTCACAGAGTTCACACCCGACTCTTCTTGGATTTGTTCAGATCCTCTGCCTCCTAATCTCCTACTTGGATCTTGATCGATAGCGGATAACCACGCCAGCGGCCAGCCTCCAACTTATCCTCCAGGACCTCCACCGGCTAATAACTCAAGGTAATGGTCATTGGATCTGGATTCTGCTTACCTTATTTTGTTGTCTAAATATTTCCAACTTATCATGCTCATTCAATTTAATAGAAAGAAGCTAGAATAAATTCTATCTCAGCTTATTTACTTATTTTGTTGTCCAAAAAAATGGGATTCTTCTTACCTTATTTTTGTTGTCTAAAACAATGGGATTCTCCTTACCTTATTTACTTGATCTGGATCGCTCTGCGTCTCTGCCTCCTTATTTTGTTGTCTAAGAACGAAATAATATTTATCTCAGTGAAACCTGGAATGAATACTTCTTTGGAAGGGGCTGTAACTGAAGATCTCTTCAAAATTGATCTATAATTTTGACATTTCTTCTCGATTTGTTCAGAGCTATAATTCTGACATTTCTTCTTGGATTTTTTGTTGGATTTGTTCAGATCGCTCTTAATTCTGAAATTGATTCACTAGATAATTTTATTTGCAAAATTTTAGCTATGCTACATATCAGTAATGATTAATCCACTAGACATTTTAACAGTCATGGGGATATTTCACTAAAGATCATCGTACGGGAGTGCCGCAAATAACTTTTAATTATTTTTGTTAACATATTTATATACTATTGTCGTAAAATAGTCCCCCACTAAAGCAAAATCCTGTCGCCCCTGACAGGAGGTGTTAGAAGGTGGCAGATGGGGGAGTCGGCACCCCCGGAGGCGGTAGAAGCTCCCGACGTCGGCACCAGGAGGGTGAAGGCGTCACACCTTCCGCTGACCGAGTGGTTCCCTCTTTGAAACCACAAATCCTTAATATCTCTAAACTGGAAGATGTTGGCTATAAAGGGGGGGGGGAGGGGTTGGTTAAGAATATCCAATAGTCACGGTCACCCGATGGGTAGTTTAACATAGCTCCCAAATAGTAGTCCAATAAATAAAAAAAATATTAAAAAATGCGAAAAATCGCAACAAACGCGACGACATTCTCCAATCTTCTACCCGATGATCCTAATGTCGTCGATCTCCATCAGATGCTCATTGGAGCAAAGAGGGAGATGGTATTTGATATGATGGATCTCAAGCTTGTGAAGATGAATGACAAGGAGGCCTCATCATCTCCTTGTAGATGTGTCTCATCATCTCCTTGTAGATGTGTGCTTCGACAACCATGATAGTGGCTTATGGGCAAGAAGCTAAACCGTCATATATATAAATAGAGGCGAGGGATTTAGGTTAAACATATTCAGTGACTTAGATTGCTTGATCAAAACAAATTGTTAAAATATCACTTTACAATTATAATGAAAAGGGCGGTCCGATGCACAAAGAATCCCTGCGCAGCGAGGATCTGGGGAAGGGCCCCCACCACAAGGGTTAAATGTAGACAAATATAATGAAAATACATAAAAAATATGAAAAATCTCTTCAAACATGATGAGAGTCTCTGATCGTCCATAATTTGGGCCTAGAACTATTGGCATGGTGAATCAAGTAAGCATGGGTCCAGATGTGCTTGCTGACATGACTGATCCCCATCAACAACTGTGAATTTTGTTTGCTTTTAAGCCTTAATCTTGTTAATCCTTTCTAGTTTAATTTTCATCTTATATATAACTTGTAGTTTGTAAAACCAGCTGTGATTCACTTGTTCCATAATTTTTGTGTGTTCCAGACCACATCTTCTGGGAAGTTGCAGCTTTTTGATGCTACTGGGAGTGTTGATATCGTAGTACCAGATATTTTTCCCAGTTTCCTTTGCCAGGGCATTCATGAGGTGATAGACTGTTAAATTGCAATATGATCTATCAATTTTTGTGTGCCTCTGTTCTGCTGATTTGCTGCACTTTATCACCTCTTTCTTGAATCTTGGTCCTTCTATTCCTCAAATTATAGTTATCAATATTTTGCAAGTTAAAGTGTTTCCAGACTACATTGCCGTGCTAACTTGAATTCTTTTTAATGTAACTTTAGGTTTCTATTAGGGTTTAGAACTTTAGGGCTCAATTTTTTTCCCAATGTAAATCAGAAGCATCCTTTTCATCTGTCTTTGGATTTTATTGTTGAATAGTTCATACTTTTGGTTGTTACTTTAAGCCTTGGTTGGCGTTGTTGACTTCCTGAAATTTAGAGTTAACTAGATCTTTTGAGTATGCCATCATTGTGAAAAATAATTATAATTAGCTAGCCTTTATTTGACAAAGATATCCATAGCCCTATCTATTTCGAGTTGAATATCATGCTTATTGTTATATTATTTTGTCTAGCCTTCATATATGATGCGGCACAGGCGTCACACCTGCCCGTCATCCTGGAGACCCACCAGGGGCCCACCTGGAGTCAGCACCAGACGGATTTCATCAGGGCCGCGACCCGTACACCCCAACTAACTCTCCGCCATGAAGTCACCGCCTTGCGGCAGGTTGTTGAGGTTGGGGCTCGATCCCCAGACCTCCTAGATAAGAGGTCTTCACCAGCGCTCTCATCACCAACTGTCCGCGGATCAGTTGGTGATAAGCTCGTTGAGAGCTCTTTATCAAGGAGGTTGGTGAATCTCGGCCTCAACAACCTTTCGATTCCTGTGGTGGGACCGGAGACGGGTTGGGGTGTACGGACCACGGGCCTGATTAAGCCTATCGGGTGGACTCCCGGTGGGACCCTTGGGCAGGTGCTGACTCCTGGCGCCAGGGTGGCAGACAGGTGCTGATGCCTGTCCTGCGTCATAAAAGTGCACTTTTATGATGCGGCACAAGCGTCAATATATTGCATATGCTTTGTGCATTTTTATTCTCCAATTAAGAAGAAAATATTTATTCTTGTATAATATAGTGACCCACTTAAAACCACCCTTTTGTATGGGAGTTACTCCAGCTCCGTCTAGTTCAAGTAGGAGATCAAAAACTATCTTGAGGGAGGTTTCCGTGAGATGACACTTACATGTATTCGTATGACAAAGTCCTAGTAGGTCTATTTATGGTTGATTGTGGGTATTGTATATACAGGTAGTTTTGTTACAGAAGTTGAGATAGTTATGCTATGTCATATTTGGTAAGAGTATATTGTAGGCTAATGATTGATTTGGCCTCGAACTTCGTAAAACCTTAGAGTTATCCAGGTTTCGGTTGAGAGTTGTGATAGGATGATGAAGCTCATCTATTTTGATTATGTCATGGAGATTATGTAGATAATTTGTGTTGGTGGAGATAAAGGATTTACCATCCTGATGTTGTCAAGTTGGACCCGTGATCTTTGTTGATGATGACATATGATGACTGTTTCCTTGATGGTGGAGCTCAGTCATCAGAGGAGGCGTCATTTACTGATGCAATTGCTTCTCTAACACCATTGTGGAGGGAGGAGCTCCTCTTGGATTAATAAGTGCATGAGGTCTTGCACCAACTGTATATTGTTCAACCTGCATTATGCTTCATTCTTTTCTCCATAATCTTCCCTTCAACTTCCATCCGCATGTCTCATTCCACTAGTGTGTTACGGGCTCACCGTAAAATGTTGGTAGTGTGGCCAGAGGATGGCCGCAGGTAGGGATGATGGTGGAGGAGGATACTATGGAGCTGGAATCGTGACTGTTCAGGCGAAGTGTGCTCGAAGAGAGAGAGAGCTACCAATATCTCTTAACGAGCCACAAAATAGAATGAACTTTTTTTGATACCATTTCAACACCAAAGGGTCCTTTGAATATAATCAGAAGGTTCATAAACATAAATAAGTCTTAACACTTGGACTTGCATTAGATGTGACATGAATGACAATTAATAATAAAACATAATGGAAGACGACATAATAAGGCCTGGTTGACTTGATTAAAGACAACACAATAACCGAGCGCGAACCCATATCATCTCTCCCACCCATGCAAAATGAGCTTGTCCTCAAACTCAAGGGAGATTGAAGGCGGTGTCCACTTCACCCAATTCCCTCGTCATCGGAGTCCTCCACGTCCAGATAAAAAAACCTCTTGCCTCGATGTCCGCGAAGCATACTACTCATTTCAATTATAACATAACTTTTGTGCGCCAGTTAGATATTTCCGCACGAGACAATTGACGTATATGTGGGGTTTTAGTGCTCCTTCCTAATCCAGATGAAGTTGACATTCACATAATCTGGCTAAACTTGTGACGAATCTCTTAGGAAGAAGAAGGAGAAGAGAGAGAGAGAATCTAAGGTGACTAGAGAAATTAGGGTTGAAGAAGAGGGAAGGGGGAAATACCTGAATAATACTTTTCATATCCATCCAAAGAGGGGGTCCGGTATATTTATACCCGGACTCAGGGCCGGCCGGTCAAGGGGGCCGGCTAGCCCCAATGGGGGCTGAACCAACTTGGTTCAGCCCCCCTTGGGCCGAAACTTATGAAGAGGGGGCTGAACCAATTGGTTTAGCCCCGTTGTCTCCTCTGTCACGCCTCAGCCGCCGCCTGTATTGCTGACCAAATAGCCGGGCCTCGTCCGGGGGCGTAACATTCCCCTCCCCATCAAAAACCAGCTTGTACCCAAGGTGGTAATCGAGGTAGAGCTCCCGAAACTCTAGCAAATCCACCCAGGTGTTGTGCTCTGCGCCGAGACCCTTCCACTTGACTAGTAGCTCAGGACAGTACGCCGTGCCGCGACGCTTCCACTTGATCAAAAGTACGTCGTCAGGAATTGGGCGCAGCTCGCCCCCGGTAGTAGCGTCTGGCAAACAAGGGCTGACCTCGACAGTGTCGCCAATCTTCCGCTTCAACATGGAGACGTGAAAAGTGGGATGTATCCTGGACCCCTCAGGTAGCGCCAACGTATTAACAACTGGTCCCACCCGCCGGGTGATCCAAAATGGACCATAATAACGGGGTGCCAACTTCTGATTCGTCCGCTGTGCAACTAACAACTGCCGATAGGGGAGGAGCTTGAGAAAAACCTCGTCCCCCACCTGAAATTCCCGCTCGGTGCGATGTCTGTCTGCCTGTGCCTTCATACGATCCTGTGCCGTCTGGAGATTCTCGCGCAAGGTAGCGAGTGTGCGGTCACTGTCACAGAGTGCTCGGTCAACTTGCTGCCACTGCCGTACCACCCGACTCATAACTGCTCAGAGAAGGAGGCGGACACCCGCAGACCACCTCAAAGAGAGTCAGCTTGCTGGTTGAATGATAAGAAGTGTTGAAGCAGTATTCAGCCCAATGCAACCAACTCGTCCACGTGCACGGCTCGTCCATGACGAAGCAGTGGAGGTAGGTCTCTATGCCCCAATTCAAGACCTCAGTCTGACCGTCTGTTTGTGGATGGTGAGCCGTGCTGAAGCGCAGGGTGGTCCCTTGTAAACGAAAGAGTTCCCGCCAAAAATTGCCAACAAAAGTTGGATCGCGATCCGAGATGATCGCCCGAGGGATGCCATGAAGCCGAACAATCTTGCGAGCGAAAAGAGCAGCAACAGACTCGTCGGTATAGGGATGACTCAAGGTGAGGAAATGTCCTTATTTGGACAACTTATCAACCACCACCAAAATGACCGTCTTGCCCTTAGACCGAGACAAGCCATCAATGAAATCCATGGACACTGTATCCCAAATCTTGTGCGGAATCTCCAAGGGCGTAAGTAGCCCAGCCGGGGAGGTGATCTTGTACTTCTGTCCACTGGCACACGTCACACTTGCTGAACAAATAATTGAATATCCCGTCACATTCCCTTTCAGAACACATTGGCCCGTGCCCGCTGAAGAGTGCGGAGAACACCGGCGTGGCCGCCCGTCGGGGACGAGTGGAACTCGTGCATCATGACCGTCCTCCAAGCCGACTGGGAGGGTATGACCACCTAACCCCGATAGTATAGCTGGTCATTTTGTAGATGATACCCCGAAGCTGTCTCACGCGCCTGCCGTGGATCTTGCATAATAGCCTGCAGCTCGGGGTGCCGCTGGATCTCCTCCTGAATCTTATCGATAGCATCCAACTTGGGCGTAGAAATGTGGGCTAGAGTGCCCTCCGGCAAGCGAGACAAGGCATCAGCAACCCGATTGTCCTTCCCTTGCCGGTAAACAATCTCGTAGTCGTACCCCAAAAGCTTGGTGACCCACTTCTGTTGGAGGGGGGAGGAAACCCGCTGGTCCAAGAAGTGCTTCAAACTCTGATGATCTGTCTGAATCTTGAAATGGCGGCCCAACAGGTACGGTCGCCAGAGGCCCACGACATGGATGACGACCAACATCTCTTTCTCATAAACCGATAATCCCAACGTCCTTGGAGCCAATGCCTTGCTGTAAAAGGCAATCAGCCGCCCTTCCTTCATCAACACAGCACCCAATCCCACCCCGGAGGCGTCCGTCTCCACGACGAACTCCTTGGTGAAATCCGAGAGTGCCAAGGCTGGAGTCGTCGTCATAGCCCGCTTGAGTGCCTGAAAAGCAACCTCAGCCTCATCCTGCCAAGAAAAGGCGTCCTTCTGTAACAGTTGTGTCAGTGGCCTGGCAATCTTCCCGTAATCACGCACGAACCGCTGGTAGTAGCCAGTAAGGCCAAAGAATCCCCGCAGAGCCCTAAGGGTCTGGGGCCGTGGCCAAGAGACCATGCTCTCAATCTTCCGAGGATCGGCTTTCACCCCTGCGGCCGAGACCAAGTGCCCCAGATACTCCACTTCCTCTTGACCGAACGAACACTTCGATCTCTTAGCATACAACTGATGTTGGCGTAAAATGGAGAATACCTGGTCAACATGGCACAAGTGGTCCTCCCAAGTAGCACTGTAAATAAGGATATCATCGAAGAAGATGAGCACGAAGTGACGAAGAAGGTCTCGGAAGATCTCATTCATATTCGCCTGGAAGGTGGACGGTCCACCCGTCAACCCGTTGACCATAACCAAGAATTCATAATGACCGTCATGAGTCCTGAATGCTGTCTTGTGGATGTCTTCCTCCTTCATGAGAATCTGATAATATCCAGACCGTAGATCAAGCTTGGTGAACCGTGTCGCCCCATGTAACTCGTCTAACAGCTCCTCAATCAATGGAATCGAAAACTTATCCTTCAGTGTGGGACTGTTCAGGGCACGGTAATCTACACAAAACCGCCAAGACCCATCCTTTTTTTGACGAGAATGATCAGAGCCGAGAATGATGCCTGCATTGAGCATCTCTCGTACGCTGCTCTCAATCTCGGCCTTCTGCATGTGCGGGTACCTGTAGGGTCGGATAATGGGAGGCTCCGTCTCTGTCTTGAGTACAATCTGATTATCCCGAAACCGTGAAGGCGGAAGTGTATGTGGCTCCTAGAAAATATCTGTGTACTGCTCTACCAAAGCCTGCATCTGCATAGACACCTCAACTGACTCTACCTCATCCGTCCGCACCCCCAAAAGTACCGCCATCAAACTTCCCGCCTCCTCGAGCTGTTGGAGACTGCGTAGAGAAATTTCCTTGACCGGCGAAGAAGTGAGACCCCACAAACAGAACTGTTTCCCACTTTGCAAGAACCACATTGTCATCTGGTCCCAATCGAAGGTGACCCTCCTCAACTGCTGCAGCCACTGAACTCCCAGCACCATGCTCGAGCCCCGAATGGGTAAAAGATAGACATCTGTGCGTCCGACGTACCCTTGCATCCGAACCTCTAGTCCCTTCAGTACACCCTGGCACTGTAATTTGCTGCCATCGGCCACCATGACCTGGAAGGCAGCCCCAGTGTCAATCAAATGCCAAACCTTCTGTGCCACATCCGGATGGATGAAATTGTGCGTACTTCCACTGTCTACCAGGATGGTCACCTTCTCCTGTCGGACCCGCCCCGCAAGCCGCATAGTAAGCGGAAGGGGTTACACCCCTCCATGGCATGCAGAGAGACCCCGAGTTTGGTCAGGTTCAAGTCACCTCCGAAATCCAGCTCCTGTTGTAACATAAAGACCTGGACCTTCTGACATTTGTGTCCTGCTGTAAACTTCTCATCACAGTTGAAACAGAGTCCTTTTTCTTTTCGTGCTTGTAACTCGCTCCAGGACAGCCGTGTCACCGTCGGCCGTCCCGCTACCGGCGGGTCCTTCCTGACAGTAGCCGGTGTAGTAGTAGTGGGCCTCATCGTAGTGCGGGACCGCTGCCTGTTGAACCGCTCTTCCTGAATGCGGGTCAGACTGATGGCGTGATTCAAGCTGCGGGGAATGTACGCCTGAACCTCATCTTTTAAGTGGTCCTTCAACCCAAAAACAAAACAACCGAGGAGTGTCCTCTCCTCCCAGGGCACCCTATTTGCCAACTTTTCGAACTCCGTCCTGTATTCCATCACGGTGCCCTTCTGACGTAATTTTTGCAAGAGAGCCTCAAAGTCCTCACTCCTGGGGCCCGAACCGAGCGGTAAACCCATCAACAAACTCTGCCCACGACACATAATCTCGCCCCCGCAGGAACCACTGAGTCCACTGAAAAGCATTGTCCTCAAAGTGGAAGGACGCCAGTTGCACTCACTGTACCTCGGGAACCTCTTGATAGCTGAAAAACAACTCCGCCTCCTGTACCCATTCTAAGGCGTCCCCTCCGGCATATTGAGGGAAATTCACGCGTGTCAGTTTCGGCGGCATGTACGGCCGCTGACCGGCCTGTCCTCGCCACCCCGCCTCCTGTCCAAATCCCGGCGGTCTCCTTGGTTCTTCGTGTTCAAAAGGCATGCCCGGGAAGCCACGACGAAACTGCCCCGCCGCCGGAGCACCAACCCACTACATGCCTCCTCTTGCTGGATGAGGTAGCAGGCCCTCCCCTCCTCCATATGGGGGAACCGGCCACCCACCCCCTCTAGCGCCCAAATCGCCGAAACCGGCTGTGTCGAACCCACCGGGGCCGCCGCCGCCTGCGCCGTACCCGCCGGAGCCAAATCCGGCCGATCCGATCCCGTCGGAGCCACCTCCAGACCCGCCGACACCTCCGCTGCCTCCTGCGCCAGATCCGAGCCCGCTGAGCCCCCCACGCCCGATCCAAATCCGCCGGCGCCTCCAACGCCCGATCCGAAGCCGGGACCGCCTGGCGTGCCTGATCCGACCCCGCTGGGGCCACCCCCGCCTGCTCCGACCCGACCGATGCCTCCCGTGCCCGATTCGGCCCTCTGCATGGTGCCGACAGCCCTTGCCGAGCCCGCCTGGCCGATCCGGTGCGGATCGGGTCCTGCAGCGGGAGATCCGCCCGGATCCTCCTCCATCACAGCCTTACCCTTCAAGTTTTGTGCTAAAAATGCCATGATCTCTTCCATTCGGGTGTCGATCCGTTCTTCGTGCCTTTGGGTGGAAGTTTTCACGTTTTCCTCGATTGCGGCCACCGAATCCGTCAACCCTACGAGATTGTCCTCTAGGGTTTCTAAGCGGCCGACTTCCTCTTGTGTGCGAGTGGTTACCATGGTGGAGAAAAGAGCCTCTGATACCAAATGTTAGGAAGAAGAAGGAGAAGAGAGAGAATCTAAGGTGACTAGAGAAATTAGGGTTGAAAAAAGAGGGAAGGGGGAAATACCTGGATAATACTTTTCATATCCATCCAAAGAGGGAGTCCGGTATATTTATACCTGGACCCAGGGCCGGCCGGTCATGGGGGCCGGCCGGCCCCAATGGGGGCTGAACCAACTTGGTTCAGCCCCCCCTTGGGCCGAAACTTATGAAGGGGGGGGGGGGGGCTGAATCAATTGGTTCATCCCCGTTGTCGCCTCCGTCACGCCTCAGCCGCCGCCTGTATTGCCGGCCAAATAGCCGGGCCTCGTCCGGGGGCGTAACACAATCACCAAATCCCGTGGAGCCCCAAATTCGACTTCCAGGAACTGTCAATCGTGAAGCCTGACTTTGAAGATGACGATCTGCATTTTTGGGGGTATCACGACGCGAGCCAGAAGAATTTGAAACTATTTAAGATATGCATCAATCGTCCTCATCTAACATAATGTCGTGAGAGTATGGGTTGCTGCGAATCAGAGGGCCAAAACGCATGTTGTAGGACCTTTTAAAGTCACGCGAGATCATCCTAGGATTGTCGACCTGCAAACGTGTGAACCATAGTTAAGCGACATCAAGCATGTGGAAGGAGGCTAGACTTATCCATCCTGGTACCATTGTTTGCTGATGGCTAAAATTGTTTGCACCTGGTGAGGCATCCCAAGGAATCGTCCTTCCCATCATAAATTTAGAATGTCAAATTTGTGTAGCAGGGCATAATGTTGACTTCAGGTTGTATCATGATCAGGGGATCACAACGAAGAGGCTGTGGGGGAGTCACTTGACAGCTGCTAGCTTGCTCATGTATGTGAATGGTGGGGACTGACAGATAGGATGTAAGATCATTGAGCCACTTGGAGAGGACAACAATAATCTCCTAATGACGTGCCTTGGTTTCTGTATGACGTAGGTCGGCTGCAACTTGATTTTCCATGAGGGCTTGCATCATGGTCATAAGCTGACTTAACTGATTCAACGAGTCTTTCCTGTTGCGTGAGAAGTAAGAAATGAAGCGAGTTATGGGCCGGCTTGATTCTGGCGGAACGAGCGAAACTCACATACTTGAACTTGGTGTGCCCCGTGATCCGCGGCGCTTCCTTACATTGATGTTAAATAAAATCCCCAAGTTTGATTTTCCCTTGAATTAAGTTCTAATATATTAATTCAAGGGCATGAAAAAGCACAATGTAGCAGGCTAGGTGTCTTAATTGCAGCTGGTGTGCACAAGGATCGAAATCATTAAGTCGCGGGGTGGGGCACAATGTGAACAAAATAACAGGCGGCTTGGTGGCTTAAGAAAGAAGGGTCGGGCTGCCCATGGTTTGAGGTGGAAGGGTCAGGCTTGATGGCGGCGAAAGCATTGTGAGATTCCACAATGCATAGGGTGACGAAATCGACGCGGGGAGATCACATGTGTTTGTGATGAGGAAGAAGACACTAGCGATCTTATTGATGCTGACAATCGACGTTGTTTCCGATGGAGACGGAGCTGCTGTCGATTGAGGAGCTGTGGTTGATGTACATCCTAGACGAGGAAGGAGCTGCTGCTGCCTATTGAGAAGAAAAGCAGGACCCTGCGCTCTTCCCGGTGGAGGAGCTATTGTTCTCACTGGATGTTCGAAGATGATCCAAGATGCGAGCTCTACTACCATGATGGCTGTTGTTTGGGATGCTCTGAACCCGTCAACTGGCTGCCTAAACAAGGTGCAAACTCCCTTGCTTCCTGCAACTGAATCAACAGAGACTAGATCTCTATTTGCCGAGGCAACACCTATATGGTAGCGCAAATCCTTGCAGCCATGTGTGTTGAAAATGAAAATGAAGCGACTATCTTTGATACCAAATTATTACGGGCTCGTTGTAGAATGTTGGTTGGGTTGTCACTTGTCAGAGGATGGCCGGAGGTGGGGATGATGGTGTATAAGGATATTGTGGAGCCGGAACCACGACTGTCTAGGCAGGGTGTGCTCGGAGAGGAAGGGAGAGAGAGAGAGTTACCATGATCTCTTAACAAGACAAGGAATATAGTGAACTTCTTTTGGTACCATTCCAAGTCCCATGGGGTCATTTAAATAGAATTACAAGGGACATAAATATAAATAAGTCCTAACACTTACTTACATTAGATGCGACATAAACAACAATTTTTAATAAAACATAATGAAAGACAACATAGTAAAGCCCGACTGACTTCATTAAAGACAACATAATAATTTGGGCACAAAGCCTTTAACATAGTGCTATTCAATAAATTACTTTCTAACAGGTGTTGAGGGTATTTAATAACACTCTCACTCTAAAATTAGCTAGGACAATTTTCTCCAACTTTACGAACCAATTTTTTTTTCAGCACATCCTTAGTAACATAGATTTTTTTGGTTTGGTTATTGATTTGCTGTCCTTTGCAGTAGAAGCACCATCAGTTTTAATGATGTCCATTCAAAAAAACTGCCTCTTGCAGGACTTCTCTTCAGGTGTTTCACTTTAGACAATATTTCCATCTCGTCAATAGGTACCCATTAGATTCATGGTTCTACATTAAGATGGATATTCGCCGTAGGAGGCTTCTAAAATACTTCTTCCGTGATGGAGTTGAAGAAAATTGAACTTGACACGGGACAAAAATGACGTCACGATGAGCCGGGTTTATGAAGAATCTTTGGACTTACTTTTTTGAGGATGTACTTTTCGCCAAGGATGTACTTGTTAGATTATATTTAAGTTTTATGATATATGTAGCCTTTTATGTAGCCGGTGTTCCCTCTATATATAGAGGTCTTCTTCATGTGAATAATAATGAATTACCGATTGATGCTTTACAACATGGTATCAGAGCCACCCTAAAACCCCGATAAGCCGTTTCCGCACCCGCAGCCCCTCCACCTTCCGCAGCGCCTCCGCCTTCCGCCCGACAGCTCGCATCGCAGCCTTCCGCCTTCCGCAGCGTCTCCGCCTTCGGCCAGTTCCGTCGCCCGCGTCGCAGCTCGCGTCGTAGCCCGCGTCGCAGCTCGCGTCGTAGCCCGCGTCGCAGCGTCGTAGCCCGGAGTCGCAGCCCGCATCGCAGCAGCCCGCGTCGCAGTTCCGCCGCCCGAAGTCGCATCTTGCGTCTTCGTTCTCCTCCTCTGGCGCCGGAAATGAAGTGCTTGTCTTCTACTCCTTTCGGCGCCATTATTTCTTCCTGATGCCTTTCTATGGGTGGATTTTTTCGTCTCTCTACGATTAATCTCTTGATGCCCTAACCTTTGGGCTGCCTTCTTCCCTCCGGATTTCTCTTCCGGTCTTCCTTCCCTGCGGGATTTCTGTTCCTGCACAATGGGTTCTAATGGCGCGGATTCTCCGGCTCTTTCTACCGCCGTTGCTCCGGCTCCTGGTTCCGGTGGCCCTCCTCCGTCAATTTGTTTCCGTGGAACCACCGACCATAATACTCCTCAGATTACTACTATTCGCCTCGATGATTGTAACTATCTCTCATGGTCCCGTTCCATTATTCTGGCGCTCAAAAGTCGGCGTCTCTTTGGCTATGTCACGGGCCAAACGAAGGAACCAGATCCTACTTCCCCCGACTGGCAGCAGTGGGAATCGGAGAACTCCTTGGTTATGTCTTGGCTTATCAACTCGATGCAGGAGTCCATCGCCCGCAACTACCTATTTCTTGCTAATGCCGCCGATATTTGGCGTCGTGCGGAGTCTACTTACTCCCGCCGTGGCAGTGCTGCCCAGATATTTCAGTTGCGGCGCCGCATCAGCTTACTTCGGCAGGGTGACCGACCACCTTCCCCATACTATTTAGAGTTCACACAGCTCTATCAGGAGTATGATCATTTTGATCCTTTTGTCTTTGTCAGTCCTATTGATGAGGCGATGGTTCGAACCAGGGATGACCGTAATCGCATCTTCGAATTTCTTCATGGCTTGCATCGAGATTTTGACCAGATCAGTGTCCAGATCATGGGACGGCCTTCGATACCTTCTCTTCCTGAGGTCTACAGCATCGTTCAGCAGGAGTTTGATCGTCGTCAGACCCTTCTACCAGACTCGGTGTCGGAAGGATCTGCTCTGGCCGCTACCGCCCCCTCTCTTCTTGGTACTCGGCCACCCCGGGATTTCAGGCTGAAGAATCCTGATAAGGATCATCTTCTATGTGATTATTGTGGCAAGACCCGCCACACTCGGGATACCTGCTTCAGGCTTCATGGTTTCCCAAACCCCAGGGGAGGGGCTCCACCTCGTGGAGGTCGAGGTTCTGGACGTCCCTCGGGTCGTTATGCTGCTCCGCCCCGGGCGGCCCACTTTACTGATGCTACTCCCGATGCCTCTGCTGTTCCCTTGGGTGCTGATGTCTCTGCCCCTCCTAGTGGATTTTCTGCGGATGAAATGTGGCCCTCCGACGTATGATGCATGGAATGTCTACTGAGCCGTCTTCCTCAGCCTCGTCCTCTTACGCGCACACGGGATTGCCAGGTGCCCATTCTGCCGTTTCTCCGTCTTCCACTCAATGGGTCATTGACTCGGGGGCCACAGATCATATGACCGGGTCCTCCACAGGTTTTGTTTCCTATACTCCTCTTTCTGGACGAGATAAAGTGAGCATTGCCGATGGTTCTCTTGCCTCTATTGCTGGCAAGGGTACCATCCCCTGTTCATCGCTCACTTTGTCCTCTGTCCTTCATGTTCCCACCTTTACTCGTAACCTCCTTTCAATTAGCCATTTAACTAACTCCATGCATTGTTCAGTTACCTTCCTTCCTTCTTCTTGTGTCTTTCAGGACCTGACGACGGGGAAGGTGATTGGCTCTGGTAGCATGGTGGATGGCCTCTATGTTCTGGACTCTGATGCTGCTCCTCCTACTACAGCACTTTACTCCAGCACCACTCACCCTTTGTACTCCTGGCATTGTCGCCTGGGACACCCCTCTATCTCTGTTATGAAGTTGTTATTTCCTGCTTTGTCTACTGGTGTTTTTGATGCTTTCGTGTGTGATGACTGTAGTCTTAACAAACATCATCGTTCTTCATTTACAAATGTTTCGTTGCCTCGTTCTACTCCTTTTGCTGTTATTCATACTGATATTTGGGGCCCATGCCGTGTTCCGTCCATTTCTGGTTGTGAGTGGTTTGTTACTTTTATAGATTGTTTCTCTCGTACTACATGGTTGTACTTGATAAATCGAAAAAATGATGTCTTCTCTGTCTTTCGACGTTTTCATAGTATGGTCTCAACTCAATTTCACTCCAAGATTAAAATTCTTCGCAGTGACAATGGCCGCGAATACATTGATTCGCAGTTTGAGGCTTACCTTGCCGATAACGGCATCCTCCACCAGACCACTTGTGCTTATTCCCCCGCACAAAATGGGGTCGCTGAGCGAAAAAATCGCCACCTTCTGGAGGTGGCTCGATGTCTCCTATCTACCATGCATCTCCCAAAATTCTATTGGGGAGACGCTGTTATGACTGCTGCTTACCTCATCAATCGTCTGCCCACGCGCGTCCTTGGGAAGTCTACCCCCCTTGATACTCTTCGGGTGCCCCCTACTCGGCTTCCTCCTAAGGTGTTTGGTTGTGTTTGCTTTGTTTACATACACCAACCACGCCCCTCCAAACTGGATCCTCGTGCTCTCAAGTGTGTCTTTATTGGCTACTCTCCTACGCAGAAAGGTTACAAGTGTTACCACCCACCTACCAGGAAAGTTTTTGTCAGTATGGACGTCACATTCCGTGAGTCTGAGTCCTACTACCCTCTCTCTGCTCCCCCCTCTTCAGGGGAGACTCCATCTCCCTGCCCGTTCCACCTCCGTATCCCTCACTTCAGGGGGAGACTCTACCAATGGAAGTGAGCCCTTCTATCCCAGTGGTGAGCTCCTCCCCTATGGTTCCTCCTTCACCCCCGACCTTGCAGGTTTATACTCGGCGCATCACGAGACCAAGTACACAGGTCCCTGCCATGCTTCCAGAACAGTCAGTGGAACTTGAATCAGGGCCTTCCGACCTCCCGATTGCCCTTCGAAAAGGTATCCGGTCTTGTACTCGGCATCCTTTATCAAATTATGTTTCTTATGCTTCTCTTTCTACCTCCTATATGTCTTTTGTCTCCTCTCTTTCTACTGCCTCTATACCTGTATCATGGCAACAGGCCCTTACAATCCCTGTGTGGCGAGAGGCGATGATTGAGGAAATGCAGGCTCTTGAGAAGAACCATACTTGGGATTTAGTTCCCCTTCCCTATGGCAAGAAAGTTGTTGGGTGTAAATGGGTGTTCTCGGTGAAACAGAACCCACAAGGAGTTGTTGAAAGATGTAAGGCAAGGTTGGTTGCACGGGGTTATACTCAAACCCATGGCATCGACTATCAGGAGACGTTTGCCCCGGTGGCAAAAATGAACACAATCAGGGTCTTACTTTCTGTTGCCTCTTGCAAACATTGGGACCTATTACAGCTTGATGTGAAGAATGCCTTCCTCCACGGTGACTTGGAGGAAGAGGTTTATATGTCTACCCCTCCGGGTCTTACTCCAGTTGGTACTGCAGGGAAAGTGTGTAAAGTGTTAAAGGCCTTATATGGGTTAAAACAGTCCCCCAGAGCTTGGTTTGGGCGGTTTCACAAGGCTATGGTCTCATTTGGATATTATCAGAGCAATGCGGACCACACCCTATTCATCAAACGAAGACTTGGAAAGATTACTGCTCTCATTGTGTATGTTGACGATATTATCATAACAGGTGATGATGTTGAAGAAGTTCAAATTCTGAAACAGAAACTAGCTAGAGAGTTTGAGGTCAAGGACCTGGGAAAACTCAGGTACTTCTTGGGCATCGAGGTTGCCAGATCTAAACAGGGGATCTTCATTTTTCAACAAAAGTACACCTTAGATCTCCTTGCAAAAATGGGGATGAGCGGATGCAGACCGGCTGACACTCCGATTGAAGCAAACCACCGGTTGGGGCGGGATGATGGTGAGAACATTGAAGATATCTCTGGTTTCCAAAGATTAGTGGGAAGGTTGATATATTTGTCCCATACTCGCCCAGATATCTCCTATGCCGTGAGTGTTGTGAGCCAATACATGCATGCTCCTAAGACCCGACACATGGACGCGGCTCTCAGAATTCTACGGTATCTCAAGTCTTCACCAGGAATGGGTATTCTGTTTGCCCCCAATACCGATCTAAAAGTTGAAGTCTACACCGATGCTGATTGGGCAGGGTCCGTGGACGATAGGCGATCCACATCCGGATATTGTTCCCTCATTGGAGGCAACCTTGTTACGTGGAGGAGCAAGAAACAACAAGTTGTGGCACGCTCCAGTGCTGAGGCCGAGTTCAGAGCCATGACTCAGGGTGTTTGCGAAGGCCTATGGCTTCGGGCCTTGATGTGTGATCTTGGTCTTTCGGAGGATGGACCCATCAGGCTATATTGTGACAACAAGTCTGCCATCAGTATCGCACACAATCCCGTCCAACATGACCGGACGAAACATATCGAGGTGGATAGACACTTTATCAAGGAAAACATTGAGAAAGAGATTGTGTGTACTCCCTTTGTGCCCTCCAACAGGCAGCTAGCTGACATTCTCACAAAAGGATTGCTTGGGAACTTATTTAGCATGATTGTGGACAAGTTGGGCATGATCAACATCACTCGCCCAACTTGAGGGGGAGTGTTAGATTATATTTAAGTTTTATGATATATGTAGCCTTTTATGTAGCCGGTGTTCCCTCTATATATAGAGGTCTTCTTCATGTGAATAATAATGAATTACCGATTGATGCTTTACAGCAGTACTCAATATCCAATAAGGTGCCACATGTATTACATGCACATGTCAGTTTATTGAAGCAAGCAAATGCGATCAACTGCTATAAATTCCGCCAATATGAGTTTTTGACGGAAGGACGAGTTTTTTGTAAGTTTGCCATTTGTAATCGACTACCCATTGTTATTTGAAAAGCCGTATAGCTATTTAAATAGTGCATATCTCTCATCTATTGATAATTGAGGATATCAACCTCGCACGAGATCGATTCAGGGCTCCTCTTTATTCTTTTGAAAATTTCTATTCTCACTCTGCCCAAAAGCTCTGAGATTCTGGTTTCATTTGCCCCATTTCGATCTTCTTTCTTCTTATTTTTTGTCAGATCATCTTGATCAACTGGTTGAAGAGAAAACTTTGTAAGAGGGGAGAAAATAAGGTTCCCTCACCGGGGGTGACTACATGACTTTAAAGGCAATAGCATCGCAGTCTAGCTCCCGCGTCTTTTTGTAGTTCGCTTCTCCCACTGCTGCACCTTTTCTTCTCGCACCTTCTCTCTAGACATCTTTTACTTCCATCGGTCTTTTCTCCCCCTGTAACGCCTCTCGTCCGCAGTTGATCATGCCCTCTCTTTCTTATGACGAAGGCTCGTCACTTGATGGATCCCCGTGTGGAGGCCCTCAAACACGCCCTCACCACCATTAACTCTCGGCTCGAGGCCGAAGTCGTGCAGTTTACTTCCATTATGGACCCGCTCCATAACATGCAACCCGACCCTCACTTCGGGCTTAACACCGCCTCTGTCTTGGGATCCCCCAACATATTGTCCCCTGAAGAACCCACTTTGGCAGGATCACATCCTCCGCCTTTTCCTCGCATCAACATTCTCACATTCAATGGGACTCGACCGTCTTGGTTGGATTGCCCGCGTCGAATAGTATTTTGACATTCACTAGACTTTTCGGGCGCAAAAGGTCTCCACATCTCTTATCGACATAGAAGGGTCAACCCTCCATTGGGCCCGCTGGCTTCGCCAGTCCTCTCCTTGGCATCTCTCAACGAGGCATCATTCAACACTATGATCACCGCTACTCCTACATCGTGATCTAACACCTTTGCGGGGTCCGTCAGACTAGCTCGAATGACTTTTATGTGGATGAATTTATCGAGTTTGCCACCCACGTTCCGGGTCTTCCACTCAACCAATACTTGGGTTATTTCACGAATGGTTTACAACCTCATATCCGTGCTCGCCTTCGCACCCACCCTCCATCCTTCTACCGTCAACCAACTCATGAACCTCTCCCTACTTGTGGAGGCTGAATTCCTTGCAACGTCCGGGGACCTTCATTCTACGTTGCCTCCTTCCAAACCCCCTACCAACCATACTTGGCTCCCTTCCTAAACCTCCACCATCGCTACCTCCTCTACCTCGCACACTCATTATGTCTCCAGGCAACAACCGTCCTATCCCTACTCGTCGTCTTTCAACCAAGAGTATCATGACTGCTGAGTAAGGTCCCATGCTTCCGTTGCAAGCAACTCTACTCTTTTACTCATGATTGCCCAGTCAAAGAGTTTCGCGCCCTCATCAGTAATGACTTGGAGGAGATCAGCATAACTGACTTTGACACCCTTGTGATCATAGATGCACCGTCGTACGGAGCTTCATGCACCTCCGCTGCAGTCCACCCGCGTGTGTTTCACAACTAGATGTTGGGCGACACCTCAACCTTGGGGGCAAAGTCAATTTTCAGGCGTGATATATTGTTACACAGACGCGACAAAGATGTTATAGTGCCTGTTATTTTATTTTGGTTATATGTTATTTTATTTTGGTTATTATGTAATTTTATTTTGTAAGGGTTATTAGGGTAAATTGTAAGTGGTACTTCCTCCCTATGTATTGAGGGGACTTGTGAGTTATCTTTGATCATTTCGAGTTTTTGTGATTTCTCATTGGGAAAGGAACTTCAAGGAGGAACCAGACACATGAGGTTAGGGACGAGCATCCCTTGTGATCGTATCCGATTTTCAATTTCCATTGAAATTCAATTTTTGTGTTTGTAATGACGTCCACCGTGACCTCCTATACATTTGAGTAAACATAGTAGAATGGTCTTAAGTATGACACACTTAGAGGTGTTCACGAACCGAATCGAACCGAATAACTCTTCAATCGAATCCAAATTTGACAAAGAATGCAGAGATTCGGATTCGGATTCAGATTCGATAGAATATTCGGTGTTGGATTCGGATTCGGATTCGTCATGAAATATTGGATTTGACTTTGGGTTCGAATTCAGATTCGACTTGATCATCGATCATGTGGTAGGTCTGGGCCCAAAAAACTATATGCTTCCCTTTGGAGAGTTGGTTTCTACTAGTTGTTGGACTGCTTTAGCAAAGGACTATTTTTTTTGCCGTGTTTCTAGCTGTAGATGTCTAACTCATCCTTGTCAACCATGGACACCCATGCGGAGGGGACTCAGCCAACTCGTGCAGTTGTAACTAATGCGTTCATGCTCAACTTACAAATCACAAACTGAAAGGGAAGGAAAAATATCTATTGTAGAAGAATGATGTTCTGATGAGAATAAAGGGTAGCGGAAAGATTGATCACCTCATTAAGGATTCACGGGTGCGTCTATCCCGGGCATACCATAGTAGTACATGGTCGAAGACAACTTGGTGAATCTCATGTGGGACAGCGTGGACACACATGTGTCAGATACATTGCTCTAGTGTGAAACAAATGTGGACCTACCAGGAGATGCTCTATTCAAGACAAAATAATGGCAGTCACATATATGAGGTGTCCCTGGTGTGAAGTGGATGTGTTGTGACGAATAAATCTATCATTGACTTCTTTGGTAAGTTCTACAGACTTAATGAAGAAATGAATGCCCAACTCCATATTATGGTTGATTCGTAGTCCTTGGTGGCATAGCGGGAACTGTTAGCAATGATGACATTCTTTGGGTATTTGCATTGTAAATTCAGTGTAGTTCGCACCTAAAATTTAGGGAACATTTTTGTGACCACTTTATCTGCAACATATTATAGAGTTTTGTGTGCAGTTGGTGATGAAGTTGGTGGCTTTATATTATCTAGAGCGTTTGACCTAGGGCTGTTCACAAATAATATAGTTCGCGAATAATTCGGGATTCTATTCGTGAAGATTCGATTAAAATTCGTATTTTTCGAATTCGAATCCGAATTCCATATTCGAATAGTTTTCGAATCCGAATCCGAATAATTTTCTCCCTATACGGAGGATTCACGAATAGTTTGCGAATACTGGAATATATATTAAAAAAATTTAATATATGTAAATAAATATTAAATATAGTTATATTTTAATATTATATTAAATTAAATATTTTAAAATTCGAATCCATGTTCGAATCCGAATTCGAACCCAAAGTCGAATACAATATTTCATGACGAATCCGAATCCGAATCCAACACCGAATATTCGATCGAATCCGGATGCGAATCCAAATCTCTGCATTCTTTGTCAAATTTGGATTCGATTGAAGAGTTATTCGGTTCGATTCGATTCGTGAACACCTCTAGTAATTCGTTAATAAGACATACCAAGTAATGACATGCAATAATTTAATCAAGAGTTTGTAAACTCGCATAAGGCAACTAACATTTACTTGCATTCAACAATATACTTAATTCATCTACAAGGTTCACATTGAGAGGGAGCGACAATAATAGAGATAACACATTAACAACAAAAAGGAGTTATGCTAAGTTAACCAAGCACATCTCTGATTTTTAAAGCTCATATATGAATTAGGCATAAAAAATATACTAATAATTATCAAGCCTCAATTTAAAAGGAAGAGTTATACCATAAGCTCATACGTGTAGTGGGCGGCCAAGAGTTGTAGGCTAAGATGGGTTGTGAAAATTGTCAAGCTGGAAGCAAATTTTTGTGGGAGTCTTAGTGCTTACAGGCAATAGGTTTTCTCGTCCCAGCTGTGGGGCCCTAGTTCAGACCCCACAAAATTTATGTATCTAAGCTTAATTTCAAGTCATTCTCCCCAGGATGAAGTAAAGACAGTGAGTTCAAAATAAAACACATAATAAAAACTTAACTTATACCTTGAGTTATTCGGTTGCGAGTCTTTATCGTTCTTCCTTGATCAACTAAATTTTTCTTTGCGCATATAAGTTTGCTTCAGCTACCTAAACAAAATGACAACATGCTTATTCATAAAAATATGACTAAGTGAGGAACATGCCTCTTTAACTGCCATACATGTAACCAAGAATCAGTATCAATATACAAAAAATTTAATATTTTAATTCATTATAAACATGCAATATCAAAAGCAATCAAAAATTAAATATAAATTACAATTTTATGATTTGCTCTTCTCTTTTTGAACTAATATATAGTACTTAATTTTTTAATGTCAATTCATTTGCTTGCCTAATTTAACACTACTAATTTGACGAATCCTTTTCATTCAAGGTCTTATTAGTTGGTCACTCCAATAAGCCGTACGAATGTTGCGTAAGCGCGGTACAAAACATACATATGCACGAAAAATAATAGCAAAGACATACAATCATGCACTATAAAAATTAAAAACAAAATGCAGTAGTTAAAATAATGATGCAATACAAGTTGCAATAATTTTCCTTTTGTTGAAAGAACTCGACCCCGTCGAGAATATGAGGAAACCTGCCACTGAAGTATCCAAATGTCGATCTGAGAAAATGCTCTATCACTACTTTGCTGATATAGGTAGGGGACGCTGGAAGGACTGTCACTGCAATATAGGACTTGTAGGTATACCTTTTTTTCTAAAAGGTGCTGAAAATCTATCTCCATTGGAAAAACATAACTCCCGGTGATAAAATCAACCATGAAGTTATAAATTTTCAAAGATACTTGACAATGATTAGTCATAATTTCATGCATAATTTGTAAATGAACAATAAAAATCAGAGCATCAAAGAGCCGATGATCACACGGTGGGAGAGAGGGTGGACTGAAAAGACTAAGTGAGAAGCAAGACAATGGTAAGCAAGATCAACCCGTGGAGTTATTAGATTATATTGCATTACACACACTCCTGTTAGACTCCTACGAGAGTTTACTGAACCAAAATCAACTATCGACATGTCGTCACCCACTGATATCTGACCGGTGCCACAACATTTTAAGTAGATCTCAAATCCATCATTTAAATCACAACAACACCTATGTTGGCGGTGAGTGTCTCTTCCGCCTTCATCAAATCACACATTCGTTTGACCAGGTCCCATACGGTAGTCTCTAAACGATATACTCGTTCTTCCATTTTAAAATAAGTTTTAAAGAGTTAAAGATTCTTAAACTGTGTTGAATTTTTTTAATAGAGGAAAAAAGCTAATTTTAAAATAACATAATATTTCTTAGAGATATTTTTTTTTTATTTTTCTACAATAGAAAGTCTACACAACATGTTTTTTTTACTTTAAAACTCATTAAAACATTTCATCATTTTTGTAATAATATTTTTTTGTGAAGGAATAAATCGTCGGATTCACGATAAGAGTGAATCCAACCTAGCTCTGATATCAAACTGATGTATCACAAAATCTAAATCTGATTTCCAATGATAGTTTTGTGGACCGTTTAAAATCATGCAACGTAAGTAAGACGTCTCGAGTAATGACCCACGATAATTTAATCAAGTGTTTGTAAACCCGCATAAGACGACTAACATTTGCCCGCATTCAACAATATAGTTAATTTATCCACAAGCTTCACAATGGGAGGGAGCAACAATAGAGAAGACAAGTTAAGGACAAAATGGAGTTATGCTAAGTTAAGCAAGCTCATATATGAATTATGCATAAAAAATATATACTAATAATTTCAAGCCTCAATTTAAAAGAGAGTTATACCAAAAGCTCCTACGTCTAGTGGGAGGCCAAGGATTGTAGGGTAAGGTTTGTGAAAACAGTCAAGCTGGAATAATTCCTGTGGAAGTCCGAGTGCTTGCGGGCAAGGAGCTGGAGGCGGACAAGGAGCGATGGTTGAAGGTGCTCGTGGGTGGAGATGGTTGGCCGAGAGTAGAAAAAGTTCGGTGGAGGTGGGCAAGGAGCTGGAGGCGAATGACCGACAAAAAACGACGAGCTCAGGGAAAGACACCCAGATGTTGTCGAACAGGCCGACGTTTGAGAGAGGAGGGGTTGCCGGGAATGAGGAGGGCTTCCGACGTCATCGTCTGGCATGGAAGTTCGTGGCTTGGTTGACTGGAAAGAGGATCAACATTTTAGAGGGGGGGGGGGACTCGATGGGGAATCAAAAGAACAGAAAGAAAGTCTCGTTCTTTGGTTTTTTCCCCGTCTCCATTCATGGGGAAAAGTCCTGGTTATAAATAATGAAGGCTTTTAGATTTTGTTTTATTAGGGGGCATTAATTGTGGGGGTTTCAAATAGGCCGCCTGTTTTAATAGAGGGTTTTAATTTGGGGGGGGGCAAATAGCTCGACTGCTTGGATATTGGAGATTTTTGAGTTGAGTTTAATGGAAATAAAGGAGGCTAAGAGATGAAACGTCTTTAGGTATTCTCCCACCAAGTTAATAATCCTGAAAATAAAATATAAATTATAATTTTAGAATTATGATTTGCTCTTTCCTTTTTGAACTAATATAAAGTATTTAATTTTTAATGTCAATTCATTTGCTTGCCTAATTTAACACTTCCTAATTTGACAGACTCTTTTCATTCAAGGTCTTATTAGTCGGTTACTCCAATAAACCGTATGAATGTTGCACAGGCGCGGTACAAAACACACATATGCATGAGGATAAAAGCATACTATCACGAAGACATGCACTATAATTTTTTTTTAAAAAATACAGCAGATAAAGTAACGTTGCAATACAGGTTGCATCAGTAAGTTATTTTACGAATTTTCTTATGAATGTTACTTGCTTAAGTTTCTTGCTATTTTATATAACGAAGAGCTGACTTGCAAGATGATGTAGTTTCCCGGGGCCCGCTAGGACGACTGGGAGGAGGGGTGTTGTTACATAATGTGGTGCTCATAGCTGACCCATGTTTTTTCGCTCTTGTATTTTGGTTGCAGGGTTGGGTTCAGAGGATATTGCTCGGTAGCTTGCTAAAGAAAATGTCTCATTAAGTGGTTTACTTTTCTAGTACTTGTACCCTGTCTTGTTGTATCGTCCTACAAGTCGAATTTACTTGTATTTACAATACTGATGTAAAGGTCATAGCGCCAACGACATTGTTAGCACTTTGTAGACTGTGGACACTCTTGTTGTTTGTTAGTACATCCGTTGTGGTTTCTTACTTTGTAATTAGCAATAGTTTGGTTATTGTCTTTTATCTCTGTTTTTAATGCTCCATTTGTGGCGATTGTATGCTGTGGAGTTTTGCCAGATTTGTACTATACGATTATTGCAGGCGGGGTGTTACATATTGTAACACCCAAACTTAATGTAACGACAATTTACAAGTTCGACCGACACTTGTGATAAAAAGTAAACTAAGTAGCAATATTAAAATTTGTACATAATAGGAAAATATTTGATCTACATAACAAAAATAAATGATTGAAGAAAGAAATATCTCAATATTGATTCACAAAGCTAACAAAAATTGTAAATTACAAGTAGTCTGATAAATCGAAACTTTAAATGAGTTTGATACATTTGATTTCATGCATAATTGATACATCATACTGAAATGAAAGAGAAATTAAATTGTAGAAATCCTTGTAAGCTTATGCCAAGTGAATCTCTCGAATTATGACCCCTGTAAAGAAATATCCGAAGACAGGTTCTGCCCATTTGGTGAGTAAGAAAATCTCTTTCGCTTAGTGACACTAAAATAACTTAAAGAAAATCTACATTCTTTAAAATAATACTTTATGCTAAAAAAAGTACACTATTTAAGGTTGAGATAACTTATATTCTCTTTTTTTGTTTTAATGATGTAAATTCTTATGCACATTCTTGATATTTGAGTTCCTAATGACAAATATATGTGCTCTTGTGTGTCTCGGTCACTGACACATACTCGCATCTAATAATCTTATATAAGACACCGACTTCCCCATTTGAGGATCATATGGTCTACTATGCCATGTAAGTATGATAATATGTGTCTATCAATCACGAGAGTAAACACTCGATCGTGCCCCATATAATTCTTCATATTGTGGTCGACATGGTCAACATAAAAGAGCATCTGCATAAGACTACTGTTTTTAAATTAAGTGTTCCATTATCTTCTATCTTCATATTAGTGTTCGACATGATTAATGTTAAAGGAATACCCGCATAAGACCAATATCTTAGATTAAATGTTTCATCACTTTTAGACGTTAAGTCTTATCTTAGTGTTACTGATATTAACATGATGAAATAATTATGATATAACTTTCCACTTTTATTAGTTTCTAATTACGTAATACTTAGTTTCATTTATTCATAGTTTATGTGTACATAGGGAAGGTATATGATACAGGCTACCATCCCCTCCTCAGAAGGGGGCCCCACGGCCAGGTGGTTGGGTCCACCAAAGTAACCGTGGGTCCCACATCAGACCTGCAGACCGTACACCCCAGCCCCTCCCCGCAACTGTTCTCATGGCGGTAGGTTGTGGTGCCGAGATTTGAACTTGGGCCATCCTTGATAAGAAGCGCTTAACACTCGCCCTCATCACCAACTGAGCTGTAGCCCCACGACAAAGGATAGTGAGGAGAAGGCGCGACCGCTGGAAGGCCGACGAAGCTGCAGGGGGGACCTCCGGAAGGCGGTGAGGAAGACAACGGTCGGCTGGGAGATAATATAATGCCCCAGAACCGTGGGACGACACCGACATAAGGGGTAGAAGGGCGCTGACAGAGGCGGGCGGCTTTGGGTGCGGCAGATGCGCTATTGGATGTTGTTGGCGGTGCTGAAATGGTCGGAGCAGACGGCTAGTGGGAGGATCCGGCCCAGTCGGAGCAGACGGCTGGTGGGAGGATCCGGCCCAGTCGGAGCAGACAATGCGGGCAGGAGCTGCTTGCAGCGGACCCGACGATGCGGTCGAGCAGACGAGGCGGTGCGGCGATCGGGCAAAACGCGCAGAAGCGTAGTAGGGTCGTGGAATGACTATCGACAGAAGGTAACAACGATATCGCGGGAGCCCTAGCGGCAGACGCGCGTCGCGGAATCACTGAACGCCGCGGAAGTGGCCCGACGGAACGGAAGGAGGAAGACAGGTGTTATTAGGGTTCAGGAGAACCCTAATCTCCGGCAGGTCGGACCAAGTTGTTAGAATACGGTCGCAATTAGGTTAAGGAAACATGAACATTGCATTAAACAACAAAGATACAATCGAGACAAGTCTCGCCAAGCATCCAGAGGCTTGGTCCTCTTTGACGTTCCACTCTACAAGAGAGCCAAAACCACTCAAGACTCAAAGATAAGAAAGACTCTACCCCTAGGGCTCCTTATATAGATGAAGCTCCCTTGCTACAAGACAAAACATTAAAATAATACAATAAAGAAATGTACGATAATGCCCATGAGGCTACATAGACTCATAACAATGCGTGACGTCCACGTCTTATCAGTATATCATTAAAGCTAGGTGATATACGTAGATCATGACAAAATTTTTTTTATCTTTCCATACATTGTTCGTATTACCGCGATAAGATGATTAAGTTACAATCTTCTAATATAAATCATAGCAAAATTTCTTATACCTTTGCATACATTGTTTGTATTACCGTGATAAGACAATTAAGTTATGATCTTCTAATACCATCTATACATAAAAGATGTTATATTAAATTTCACATGCTAATCATGTTCCTTCATAACTATATATAATGTATAAGGGAAATTACATAAATTGATTACGTGATATGTCTAATGAAAAGGAATGGAGTTGCGTCATTCATAAACATGACACAACAACATAGTTCCTCACAAGGCATAGTACTATTATGAACTCCTCGCAAGATTCTTTCTCTAATCTACACCAACGATTTATCGACACCTGAAATTAATTAAAACCCCCCAAATAAACTAATTATAAACCTCTAGGGTTTTACTGGAATTGCTTCGACATTCTTAGCACTGTAAAGAAGCTAAAGGAATGAATCAAAGAAAGGAAGAGTAAAAAGGGCTTTTACCTCTTCTCCTACAAACAAAAAACGCAAGGAAGTCGGAGACTTTCTGAACAAAAGTCAAAATCTTAACTTTTGTATGCGGAAGTACGCTGCAGGAGAATGATATCAATCGATCATTGAAGAAGGGGAAGGCTAGAAAGGTAGCATAAACTTATTGAAAATAAAAGAGGATCGTGCGGCGCATGAAGAAGAAAACCGAACACGACTTACCACTTCTCTGTTGCGTGCGTAGCCTATGGCTCTACCCACGACTATTTTATACGAGGTGCTGGTTACCAAATAGTCGGTTTTGAGTAAAACAAAAACAGAAGGCCTTAACTTCACGTTTTCTTAAGAAGGGGTGAGGCTCAGTGAACTAACTATTTCTCTTTAATTACAAAATATGCCACACATTAACACTTAATTAACGGTGTTATGCCCTCGCAAATTACGAACTCGCGCCAAAATTAAAATTCGTAAAATATTTTCTTAATTAATTGACTACTATAAGGCTTTCAACACATGATTACCTCACACGACGTCGGCGACATCAGCACTAATCTAGGTTAGACCCTGAATTTAATATATAAAAATTGTAATTAAAATTTCGGATGTTACATGTATAGCCTTTTCATGCTGAGTTTCAGGTAGTGGTCCTGCAATTGTGGTGCTATTCTCTGTTTATTTGGATAACTTAAGGGCTTGTTGAAGGTTTGCACACCCAACAACTGGAGCAGAATAGTAAGAATGCAAAAACAGATACAAAAGGTTCAAAACAAAAATCTAAATAATTGTCATCACCCATCATATACGCTCGGAATCGGCATCGTCATCCTCGTGTATGTCATGGTATCCCGCACTATTTGCCGTGAATGTACACATTATGTGTGCAACTTCCTTCGATCTGTCATCTTCATTGCTCACAGTTTTGTTAGAATATAGCCCGATTGGAGAGAAGCTCCATGGGTGAACCAAGAGGGTTGGGCAGAAGCTTGTCTCTTTTAAATGTTTTTTATCGTCTTCTTTGTATTAGTCTGATAACTTTTTCACACATTTTCTTCTATGTTGGATCGATCTTCTGTTCTATCACTTATAAAAATTGCAGCTCATATTCTGGTAGAGTTTCCATCTCTCTCTCTCTCTCTCTCTCTATATATATATATATATATATTATATGAAATAGCACATTCTTGAGCTTCATTTTCTTCTTCATTTACTAATGATTTTTGGTGTTCTGATACTGAATTCTGTGAAGAGTGAGCTAGTATGCTCTTTTCACCTCCCAACCTGACCATCATAACAAATATTTTTTTCCCAGGTTAAAGAGTTTAAGATTGTCCTAGAAGGCCCCTTCGTGAAAGTAGAATCTTCTGAGCTGCATTCTTCTGAACCACTCTCATGCAAGAGTATTTTTGGGGAGCTACCTGAGAAGAATTTGACCAATCATTTAGCAGTTTATGTCCATTTTTATTTCAAGGACTCAACTTGTCTTAATGCACCTATCAATTTTCCTCTATGCATGGTCAATAATTTCAGTACTAGTCGTATTGGAATTGCACATCTGCTTCTTGTGTCCCACAAATTTCCTGCTGCAGAGACTGTATGTTTCATTTTACTACCCGTGACTTATATTTTGTTGTTACAGCATGTTATATTCTTGTTTGTTTTTTCTTTTGTAGTATGCGGTTGATGCCAATGCATCAAACAGCATTAGCTTGTTTGCCGAGGCTTTGCTTCTGCCTTATGATGCCAATTTCGTAGATGAAGATGGACACAATCATGTACGGCCTGCTTATGAGCTAAATAACCCAGAGACGAAATACTGCAGAAGATCAAAAGTTGTCGAATCAAGATGGCATTCATATTCTTCTTCAAATTGTGATCTCAGTCCTTCTGGCACGAGGCCTGGTTTTCCTTGCCTACTTACCTTTCCTAAAAGCAGTCCTCAAGTACATGTTACTGGAAATTTATGTCGCAAGGGAGGTTCTGTGCTGGAAAATAAGTCCGCTGGTCTCCATCCTATTTTGTTAGAATTTTTATCTGACAGCTTCATCAAGTATCAGGTACCTTAGTTCTATGTTGTCAGAAAGCATATGAATTTATTTAGGGTAACATATATTTGACATCTCTTGAATTCATACGAAAGATATGAAACTCCTATTGGGATTATCGTTGTTTTATGTTATATGTTCTGTAAATAGCATGTATAAGTTATATTGTATTTTCCTTATTTGAGATATATATATATATATGTATATGCTAGATCTCCTCATTGGGGATTAAGACTTTTCATTTCACAACATGGTATCAGAGGAACACGCCTAGGGTATTCGTGGTTCCGGTTTCTCCGATCTCCGGTGCTTTGTCCCGCTGGCGCCCGATCTCGCTCCCGCTGCCGCTCCTGTTGCCGCTGTCGCCCGATCCCCCTCTAGCCCGATCCCGATTGTTCCAGGAAGTCCCGCTGCCGCCGATCTTGCCCGATCCCGCTCCCACTGACGCTCCTACTTCTGCCCGATCCCGCTCTCACTCGATCCCGCTGCCGCCGCCTGTTCCAGGAAGTCCTGCTGCCCTTCCCCAGGATATGCGCATCGCTGATGGCTCGGTTACCCCTGTACTCAGCCGGGGCACCGTCCCTCTCTCGTCTTCTTCTCCCTTGACTCTGTTTTTCCTGTAACTCAATTTTCCCTTCGCAAGGGTAAACGTACTTGTGTTCGTTCCTCTGTTACGTAGCATCCACTGGCTAGTGTTGTTTCCTATCAGCGTTTCTCACCCTCTTACCAAACTTTTGTGGCTACTGCTGATTCTATTTGCCTGCCTTCTTCCACCGCTGAGGCTCTCCATGACCCGTCGTCGGTTCGGGCCATGGAGGAGGAGATGTCTACTCTTCGTCGTACTGGGACATGGTCTCTGGTCCCTCTTCCTCCCGGAAAATGTACAGTTGGGTGCAAATGGGTCTATACAGTGAAGTACTCTACTGATGGTACCATTGATCGGTATAAGTCTCGTTTGGTGGTCAAGGGCTTTACTTACACTTCGGACGAGTTTGGTGCCACCTTTGCTTCCATGGCTAAGTTAACCAGTGTTTGTCTTTTGCTCTCGCTTGCGGCTTCTCGCGTGTGGCCGCTCTACCGGCTTGATGTAAAAAATGTCTTCCTGCATGGTGATTTACAGGAGGAGGTCTATATGACTCCTCCCCCGGGTTTGCTCTTCAGGGAGAGTATTTGGGGAGAGTTTGCTGCTTGCTCAAGTCTCTGTACGGCTTAAAGCAGTCCCCGCGGGCCTTGTTTGGACGGTTCAACTCGGTTATTTTTTAGTCAAGTTTCACTCAGTGCCGTGCAGACCACACTTACTTCATCCGTGCGACTCCCGAGGGCCGTCAGGTATTTGTCTTGGTCTACGTGGATGATATTATTCACACGGGGGATGACCCTTCTGACATCTCTGAGGTGAAAGTTACACTTCGCGCAGCCTTCGAGGTGAAAGACCTTGGACCTCTCCATTATTTTCTCGGGATTGAAGTAGCTCGCTCACGGCAAGGCATCTCGATATCGCAACACAAGTACACCTTAGACCTTCTTCAGGACATAGGCCTACTTGGGTGTCGCCCTGCGAGTACTCCTATGGATACCAACCATCACCTTCATGCTGAATCTGACGATCCTCTACCAGACCCCTCTCAGTACCAGCGTCTGGTTGGCCGCTTGATATACTTGAGCAATACTAGGCCGAACATCGGCTTCTCAGTAGGCGTTTTGAGTCAATTTATGCATTCTCCCAGGACATCTCACCTAGAAGCTGCTCGACGTGTTATTCACTATCTTAAGCGCTCCCCGGGTCTTGGGCTGTTCTATCGGGCTGATAGTGCCTCCAGTCTCTCATGCTTCACTGATGTAGATTTTGCCGGCTCTTTGACTGATCGATGGTCTACGACAGGTCTTTGCGTATTCCATGGTGATCACCTTGTTCGTGGCGGAGCAAGAAACAGTGGGAAACCGGGAATAGGTTATTAATAAAGAAAAGAGAGATCCCCACACTTATATAAGTGAGGGGATAATGTACAAAGACGATAATACTTTTAAGGGTAAATACAAAACAAAACTTAAAATAAAACAACTTGATTTCAACTCTCCCCCTCAAGTTGGATGGTAGATGTCTATCATTCCGAGTTTATGGATATCATCAGTAAAGGCATCGGAGCCAAGGCTCTTGGTGAAGACGTCGGCTAACTGATCTCTGGAATGGACGAAGGGTGTGACTAGGCTTCCTTTGTCAAGGTGATCTTTGATGAAGTGACGATCCACCTCAACATGTTTCGTCCTATCATGCTGAACTGGGTTGTGCGCTATGCTGATGGCAGCTTTGTTGTCACAGTACAAGGATATGGGAGCTTCCTCCTTAAGACCGAGATCTTGCAGTAAGATGCTCAACCAAAGGCCTTCACAGAGACCCTGAGACATCGAACGGTACTCAGCTTCAGCACTGGATCTAGCCACCACGCTTTGTTTCTTGCTACGCCATGTAACCAAGTTTCCTCCAATGAAGGTACAATAACCTGTTGTAGATTTCCGGTCATCATGACATCCAGCCCAATCTGCGTCGGTGAAGACCTCGATCCGCAGATGTTTGTTCTTCGAGAACATCAGCCCCGTCCTGGTGACTTCTTTAAATACCGGAGAACACGATAGGCAGCCTCCTGGTGTATGACCCTTAGGGCATGCATGTACCTACTCAGGATCCCAACAACATATGTAATGTCAGGACGAGTATGCGAGAGGTATAAGAGCTTTCCCACCAACCTCTGATAACTAGAAGCATCAGTACGATCACCATTGCTGTCCTGATCAATCTTATGGTTCTCCTCCATAGGTGTGTTAGCAGGGGCACACCCAAGCATGCCAGTCTCTGTCAGCGGGTCCAACACATACTTGCGTTGGGAGATAAAGATACCCTTGTCAGAACGGGTCACCTCAATTCCTAGGAAGTAGCGTAGCCTTCCCAGGTCCTTTACTTCGAACTCGGCTGAGAGGAGTCCCTTCAGCTTTGAGATTTCATCTGTATCATTTCCGGTGATCACGATGTCATCAATATAGACAATTAGCACACCGATTTTCCCTTCATTCCTCTTTACAAACTTGATCATGGCCTTGTGGAATCTGCCGAACCATGCCCTCGGAGATTGCTTTACCCCATACAAAGACTTCCATAACCGACAAACAAACCTCTCTTGCCCCTTCTTCACAAAACCGGGGGGGGGGGGGAAAGACATGTACACCTCTTCCTCGAGGTCACCGTGCAAGAATGCATTTTTAACGTCCAGTTGATGAAGTTCCCAATCTAAGATCGCATCACAAGATATGATCACATGGATAGAGTCCATCTTTGCTACATGAGCGAAGGTCTCTTGGTAATCAATCCCCTGAGTCTGAGTATAATCACGAGCAACCAACCTAGCTTTATATCGCTCAACTTTCCTATCCTGATTTTGCTTAACTGAGAAAACCCATCTTGAACCAATGGGTTTCTTGCCAGGAGGGAGAGAGGTGACATCCCAAGTGTGGTTCTTCTCCAAAGCTGACATTTCTTCCTTCATTGCTTGAGCCCATACTGGGATGCAAAGTGCCTCCTGCCATGTCTTAGGGGGAGAGATGTCGGACAAGGAAGATATAAATGACTGATGAGGCTTAGAGAGATGATCATAAGCAACATGATTAGAAATGGGATGTTCGGTACACCGGGCCTTACCACGTAGCCGAGCAATGGGAACATGTAAATCAACATCAGGATCTGAGTCTGAAGACATCCTTGGCAGCAGCGAGGCGACAGTGGGTTGTGTACCTGATTTTCGACGATGATATACATGAGGTAGAGGAGCGATGAGTGAAGGATGATGAGAGGGAGATGTATGAGGAATATCTGTAGGTGATGGCGTAGTGGAAGGTGTATGAGGGATATCTGTAGTGGAAGTAGGAGGAATAAAAGTGAGAGGAACAGTACCAATGACAGGAAGAGGGACAATATCAATGACCTCATCCTCCTTCTCCCCCTGACGACAAGGAGTCAAATCAAGGTAATATGATTCGTCCTCGCGGAACGTCACATTCATGGTACAAAAAGTACGTCTGGTTGGGCGGTGATAACACCTGTACCCCTTGGTGGTGGTAGAATAACCAAGAAAGACACATCCGATAGCTCGAGGATCGAGCTTATCACGAAGTGGCTGGTGAACATGAACAAAACAAACACACCCAAATATACGAGGAGGAAGAGATGAGGTATGAACAACAGTCTTAGAAGCAAGACGAGCCAGAGGTGTAGCATAATCGAGAACCCGCGAGGGGAGACAGTTAATAAGATGAGTAGCCGTCATGATGACATCACCCCAATAGGATTTCGGAAGGTGCATGGTGGTGAGAAGACAACGGACAACATCAAGGAGATGCCGGTTTTTTCGTTCCGCCACACCATTTTGGGTGGAAGTGTAAACACACATGGTTTGGTGGATAATGCCATTGTTCGAGAGGTAGGCCCCAAACACCCCACGATCATCATATTCGCCCTCATTGTCACTACGAAGGACACGAATGGTTCCGTTAAACTGAGTTTGTATCATCTTATGAAAGGTTTGAAAGACAGAGGCGACATCACCCTTTTTTTTGAAAGATAAAACCAAGTACTACGGGAGAAACAATCAATAAACGTAACAAACCATCTATAACCAGTCAAAGAAACAACTGGGGAAGGTTCCCAGACATCTGAATGTATAATAGAAAAAGAAACACTACTAGGAGAAGACAAATGTGATGATGAATGACGAACATGTTTAGATATTTCACAAACATCATATTTAAAACTAGAAGCAAACATAGATAAAGTAGGAAAAATTTTCTGAAGATAAACAAGAGACGGGTGATCAAGACGCAAGTGCCAGCGTCGAGCGTCAGCAGTAGTAACAACAGAAGAGGACAGAGCAAGGGATGATGGTGTAGCATCCAGGTAGTACAGAACACCGCGGTTCCTACCACTGCCAAGTATCCGCTTCGTACCCAGTTCCTGAAAAATACAAGAATCAGAGAAAAAGGTTACAAAACAGTTAAGGGATTTAGTAAGATTGCTAATAGAAAGTAAACTGCGGGGAAAAGATGGAACATGCAAAACAGAAGTGAGAGCAAACGAAGAAGAGCAGGAGAGATTGCCCTTGCCAGCAATAGGAGACAAGGTGCCATTGGCGGACACAACCTTGTCCTTACCAGACAAGGGTGTGTAGGAGTAAAAACCTGTAGAGGACTCGGTCATATGATCAGTAGCTCCTGAGTCAATAATCCACTCAGACGAAGGAGTCACAGCAGCATGGGCATTGGGCATCGCAACAGTGGCAAACAAAGAGGAATTACTCGGTGTAAGATCAGACTGAGAATGTAGCAGACGGCGGAGTGCATCCAATTTAGACGTGGTGAAATGATCTGGGAGCTGGCCATGATGGCCCCCTTGAATCTCTGTGGAGTAAGCAACATCATGAGAACGAGTGTCAGTCTGGCGGTGTCCACCACGGCCAGGACCACGCCCACGGACGTATCCAGGTGGAGCAAGGTGCGGATGAAGCTTGAAGCACGCTTCCCGAGAATGGCCTCGACGGCCACAATGGTCACAGGTGGGAATCTGGGTGGTATGGCTGGAACCACCACGACCAGTACTAGTAAATGCCGAGCGGTCAGAAGGAGGAGCCGCCGTGTTGAGAGACCTCCGACGATCTTCATCGCCAAGAACCATACTGAACGCCTCCCTGAGAGATGGGAGGGGTGAACGATGAAGAATATTGGTGCGAACCATATCCAGCTCCATGCTCAAACCCATCAAGAACACATGAAGACGAAATCGTTCATCTCTCCTTTGCAACAGAACTGCATCGGCAGTGCAAGCAGGGGTAAACTGATCGAAATAATCTAACTCCTGAGATATACGCTCGAACTCCGAGTAGTAGGTGGAAACAGTCATAGATCCCGTCGTAGTTCCAACATACGGTGGGTCAGCTCATAAACCTGAGTGGAATTCCCGATCTGAGAGTAAGTCTCCCGCGCTCGAGTCCAAATCTCGTAAGCAGAGTCCATTAGCATATAATTGCGGTATACCTTTGGAGACATAGAGTGGAGAAGCCAGGAAACCACTAGGGAATTCTCGGAATCCCAACGCGACCAGGCTGGATCAGTCAGGGGGGGGGGGTGCCACCTTGGCCCCATCAATGTATCCAAAGAGCTGGTGACTGCGAATAACATGCTGGGCCGCACGAGACTACTCTAGATAGTTAGTGCCATCTAACGGCACTGTGGTGATCTTCATGGAGCTAGTATGTCCAGAAGGTCGCTGGAGTTCACCCACCTGGGAACCTGAAGACCGCTGGGTTTCCCCCATTTGGGGAACAGTAACACTCGGTGATGGAGAGCCACCACCAATCGAAGAATCATCCATGGGAAACAGCGGAATAGGCGATGCAGGAAGCAGTCAATGAAGCAGCGCAACAGTCGATGAAGCAGCGCGGGAGACACACGCTCGGGCCGGAGAAGAGAGCGGCGGTCGATGAAGGAAGCAGGAGTCGATGCAGGATCAGATCTGGGAGGCGGTGCAGAGGTCCGGCTGCTTCATGGAAGGACGACGGCGGCGTCCTTCTCAGCAACCGGCGGTGGCTAGGAGGCCGCCTGACGGCCACATGAGAAGGACAGCAGGAGGACGACGCCGAGCGGAGATACGGTGAGCGAGCGAGCGGAGATCGACACCGAGCGAAGGAGGACGAGCGAGCGAGCGAGCGGCGGCTAGGTTTTACCTTTTTTTTAGCTCTGATACCAAGTGGGAAACCAGGAATAGGTTATTAATAAAGAAAAGAGAGATCTCCACACTTATATAAGTGAGGGGATAATGTACAAAGACGATAATACCCTTAAGGGTAAATACAAAACAAAACTTAAAATAAAACAACTTGATTTCAACTGAAACAACCTATCGTATCCCGCTCTTCTGCTGAGTCAGAGTACCGTGCTATGGCACTCAGCGTCACTGATTTGGTTTGGCTTCGATCACTGCTAACTGAACTTGGTCTATTTCTTGCTTCTTGCTCGACTCTCTACTGTGATAATAAGTCAGCTCTCCTACTTACTTAGGACTCGGTACCACATGAGCGCACCAAACACATCGAGATGGATGTTCATTTTTTGCATGACCACGTCCGTACTGGGACTATCCTTCCAGCTTTCGTCTCCTCGGCCAAACAGCTTGCTGACGCCTTCACTAAAACTGTTGGTCCTACTCGTTCAGATTTGACTATTTCCAAGTTGGGCGTGATTGACATCTTTGCACCAGCTTGAGGGGGAGTATTGAGATTATCGTTGTTTTATGTTATATGGTCTGTAAATAGCCTGTATAAGTTATATTGTATTTTCCCTATTTGATATTATTAGAAAAGCCCATGTATAAAGGCCCATAAAGGCCCTAGTATTCTCTCTTCTTTAGTCCCACATCTTGTATAGGATTTTTCCTCTCTTCTCATCTCCTATATAATTGTATTCTCTCCTTGTATTTACTTACACAAGCAATACATACAAGTTTTGGCTTCTTTCAACATGGTATCAGAGGGAGGTTCCATCCTCTAACCGTCCTGTGCATTTTTTTTAACCGCATCTACCCGCCGCCTTCTGGCGGACTCCGCGGTCTCCTCGCGGACTATTTGCGGTCTCCAGCGGTCTGCCTCCTTTTCTATCCGCCGCTTCTCCCTCACTGTCCGCTGCCTTCTCCCCGTGGATCCAGGTTCTCTCCTCTTCCCCCCTTTTTTATAGTTTTTCTCCTCTATCCCGTGGACCCCACCTCCCGTGCGTCTCGCACGGTCTCCCGTTCTAACCGCGCGGCTTCCCCTCCTATCCGCTCGGCCTCTGCTCCTTGCGATTTCCTTCTCCTATCCGCTCGAGTTCGTCAACTCGCGGCTTCTCTCTCTCCTATCCGCTCGAGTGTGTTAACTCGCGGTCTCTTTTCCTTTTTTTCGCCGCCTTCTCGCGGCCTCCGGACCGTGCGGTTAGCTTCTTACCCGCTCTGGTCGTGGCCTGTCTGGCCGCTGGTGTTCGCATCGTGACCGTGCGGGTTCATTCTCCCGGCCTTTTCTGCTCGCTGATTCGTCGCTGCGGCTTGTTCCTAGTCGCCGCGGTCTCCTCCCGTCTCTGCGGCCTGCCTCTCCAGCGGACTCCTTCCTATTCGCTGCGGCCTCCTTCCAAGTCGGTTCGACTTGTCTTCCTGGACTATGGGCTCCTCTGTTGACTCCACCGGCCCGGCGGCTAGTCCGCCCGCAGACCGCCCGACTTGTCCTACCGACCTGCGCGATGAATTACGCATCACTACCATCTCTCTCTCCGGGAAGAATAATTTTCTCCCTTGTGCGCATTCTGTGCGCCGGGTTCTCCAGGCCAAGGGTCTCCTGTCTACCTCACCCAGGCTCCTTCGGCCCCCCCTACGGACGATTGGCTCCGCAACGATGGTCGTGTGCAGACTTGGCTCCTCAACTCCTTGGATGGTGAGCCGTATCAGATGGCCATGTATCACGAGACGGCCAAGTCTATATGGGATGAGCTGCACTCACTATATTCCGGCAAGGACAGGCTTCAGCACCTCTACGACATCCTCACCGATCTCGTTGCTCTCGACGTCGGTGGCGCCCCGGACATGACCTCGTTCGTCGCTCGGGCTAAGACTTTGGCCGAGGCCTGGATACTGCACCAGCCTTCTACCAGTGATCATGCTGCCCAGCGCGCTCAGAAGGAGGCGGTTTGCATTGCTATTATGATGGCCCGTCTTCCGCCTCACCTTTTGACTATCCGGACTCAGGTTCTGGCATCTCCCACCGTTCCATCCCTATCTGAGATCTGTTCCATGCTCCTCCGCGTGACGCCTCCTCCGGATGCTCCTGCGCCGACTTCCTCGGCCCTTCTTCAGCAGGCCCCTCCGCCCCTGCTTCCCTTGCCTCCCGCTGCTCGTGGTGGCCGCTCCGGCTCTCGGGGCCGCGGGCGTGGTGGCAGGGGGCGGCCGAAGTGTTCCTACTGCGGTAAGGACGGACACCTTGAAGCGACCTGTTACCGCAAGAATGGGTATCCTCCTCGACCAACGGCTTCGGTGGCCGCAGATGCCTCCTCTCCTGCCTCTCCGGACCTTGAAGCTGTCCGCCTCCAGCTCCAGCACCTCCAGGGACTGCTCAACCCGCCTCCTACTTCCCTGGCCTCCACCTTCGTCTCCCAAGCAGGTACGACCTGTCTCTCCACCGGTCCGTCCTGGATCATGGACTCCGGTGCCACTCATCACATTACGTCCCAGCGGCCTGCCACATACTCGGACTCTCCTCATCCGCGGTCTATCACCGTGGCTAATGGGGCCCTTGTTCCCGTCTCCGGATCGACGGACATCTCTCTCAGCCCATCGTTTCCTCTCCGCTCGGCTCTTCATGTTCCGAGTTCCCCCTTCAATTTACTTTCTGTTGGTCGCCTTACTGCTGATCTGGATTGCTCTGTTATATTCACTTCCTCTTCGTTTGTCATACAGGATCGCAGGACGCAGACTACCGTAAAGGCGGATTGCGGAACAGGCTCTACCTTCTCGACACACCTCCTACTATCCTCTCCTCCGTCTCCTCCACCGAGTGGCATCGCCGTCTTGGCCACGCTCCTCTACCTGTTCTCCAGCGGGCTCTCCCTGATATCTCTCTCCATCCGTTTCAGTGTGAGTCTTGTATCCTCGGCAAGCAGCCGCGTTCATCTTATCCTGCTCATTGTACCCGGAGCTCTGCTCTGTTTGATTTAGTGCATTCTGATGTATGGGGACCGTATAAAATTACTAGTATTTATGGTTTCCGGTATTTTATTACTTTCATTGATGATTATTCTCGCATGACGTGGTTATACTTACTTCGTGATCGCTCCGAGCTTTCTCGTATTCTTCGAGCCTTTGTCGTTGAAACTCGTACCCAATTTCATACAACCCTCAAAACTGTGCGCACGGAAATGCTCGTGAGTACACTGGCCACGACTTTGCTACTATATGCTCTGAGTTCGGGATTATCCACCAAACCTCTTGTGCCTACACGCCTCAACAAAACGGCGTTGCCGAACGTAAAAAACGCCATTTACTTGATGTGGCTCCCTCCCTCATGCTTCAAATGCATGTGCCCAAGCATTACTGGAACTTTGCGGTCTCCACGGCTTGTTTTCTCATCAACCGTCTCCCGTCCTCCGTCCTCCACTATGCTACTCCGTTCAGCCTGTTGTTTCCCTCGACGCCGGCTTTCCCTATTCCGCCCCGTATCTTTGGTAGCACTTGTTACGTCCACCATCTGGGCCCGCCCTCGGACAAATTGGATCCCCGGGCGGCTAAACACATATTCGTGGGCTATTCCCGTACTCAGAAGGGGTATCTCTGTTATTCTCCCGTCACTCGGAAGCTCTCCGTCTCTGCGGATGTCACCTTCCGCGAGACTCAACCATTTTTTTCGGATTCTCTCACTACTCCTTCGGCTCCTTTACCTCCATCCATCCCACACCCAGTTCTCCCCATTACAACGCCGCTACTACCGGTTCCACCAGCTCTACCTCCTGTTCCCCCCGCCCCACCCATCATCCGGGTCTATACTCGTCGCCCCCGTTGCTCTATGGCCCCACTGCAGTCCGCCTCAACCACGGTTACTCCGCGCCCGGCAGATCAGGTACAGACATCCACCGCTCATCCTCTGGCTCACTACGTCTCTCTACATCGCCTATCTCCCCATCTTCACATTTTTGCTACTTCTCTTTCCTCGGTTTCTGTTCCTAATTCTGTGCAGGAGGCGCTCGAACATCCTGGCTGGCGGGCTGCCATGGAGGAGGAAATGACTGCTCTCTGGACTAATCGGACCTGGACTCTCGTCCCTCTTCCTCCCGGTCAGAAACCCGTTGGGTGTAAATGGGTCTTTGTTATTAAACATGCTGCTGATGGCACTATTGACCGCCTAAAGGCCCGCCTTGTGGCTCGTGGCTTCACCCAGCAGCAGGGGCTCGACTACGAGGAGACCTTTTCCCCGGTGGCCAAACTCAATACAGTCCGGGTTCTCCTCTCTGTTGCGGTACATCGCCAGTGGCCCCTTCTCCAACTGGATATCAAAAATGTGTTTCTGAACGGTGATCTCCAGGAAACTGTGTATATGCAACAACCTCCCGGGTTTGAGACCTCGGGGGAGTCTCAAGTCTGCCATCTTCGAAAGGCTCTTTATGGTCTCAAACAGTCTCCCCGGGCATGGTTTGACAAGTTCAGTAAGGCCCTCCGGGAGATTGGTTTTACTCGAAGCTCCGCCGACTTCTCGCTCTTCACACGCCACCGATCTACCGGGACCGTCCTTCTGCTAGTCTATGTGGACGACATCATTATTACTGGGAATGATTCGAATGGAATACTGGCGGTCAAACTTCATATGAGCACCGTGTTTCAAACAAAAGATCTGGGGCCCCTTCGGTACTTCTTGGGCCTAGAAGTCGCCAGACGACCAGATGGTTTGATCCTTTCTCAGCGAAAGTACTGTACTGACCTTCTTCATGATGCGGGTTACTCAGGCTGTAAGCCGGTTGACACCCCAATGGATGTCAATCACAAGTTATGCGCGCAGGCCTCTGACTCAAATATCCTACTGGAAAATCCAGAATATTACCGTCGCCTAGTTGGAAAATTGATATACCTCACAGTAACCAGACCAGATATCTCCTTCGCTGTTGGTATCGTCAGTCGATATATGCATTCCCCCAGAAGCTCTCATCTTCAGGCGGTTGAACGTATTCTCAGATACCTCAAAAAGGCTCCTGGACAAGGACTGGTGTACAAAGTCTCCTCTTCCTCTCCTACTTTGGTAGCATACTCTGATGCTGACTATGCTGGGTCCCTCGATGATCGAAGGTCCACCAGTGGCTTCTGCACGTACTTTGGAGGACATCTGATTACCTGGCGGAGCAAGAAACAAGCGGTCGTTGCTCGATCATCAGCTGAGGCAGAATATCGGGCGATGACATCAGTGGTGTCGGAACTAACATGGCTTGAAAGCCTTCTCACCGATCTGGGTGTAAAGCTTCCTTCACCGGCTCTTCTCCTCTGTGACAGTCAAGCTGCTATACACATTGCCAAGAACCCAGTCTTTCATGAGAGAACTAAACATATTGAAGTCGACTGTCATTTTATCCGGGAAAAGGTTCAACTAAAGAAGATCGACCTCAGACATGTTCCTGGTACTGAACAAGTTGCGGATGTCCTCACAATGGCCTTGTCAAGTACCCTCTTCTATCAATGCCTGTCCAAGCTTGGTGCATACGATTTGTACGCTCCAGCTTGCGGGGGAGTATTAGAAAAGCCCATGTATAAAGGCCCATAAAGGCCCTAGTATTCTCTCTTCTTTAGTCCCACATCTTGTATAGGATTTTTCCTCTCTTCTCATCTCCTATATAATTGTATTCTCTCCTTGTATTTACTTACACAAGCAATACATACAAGTTTTGGCTTCTTTCAACATATATATATATATATATATATATATATATATTATATATATATATATATATATATATATATATATATATATATATATATATATATATATATATATATATATATATATATATATATATATATATATATGCTAGATCTCCTCATTGGGGATTAATGCTTTTCATTTCACAACTACTCCTGCAGTTTTCAAATGGACATTCTGAACCCCTATATGTTCAACTTCTACTCAAATGAGTTAAAAGTAAAATAACTTTAATTTCAATTATTTTAATCTGAAATTTCATTCTTACACCTTGTTATGTTAACTGTGTGAATTATAAAATTTAATTAAATTTTCTTTTTAAATTTGTTCAACACCAAATAACTGAAATTTCTGATTAAAATAAATTGAAATTCTAAATTTTAAATATAATATTTGATTAAGCTTACAAATTTTGGAAATTTAATGAGTGATAAAAATATAAAAATACAATTTCAAATTGAACTTAAAAATTGAATTAATTTATTTTTAAATAAAAATGATCCTCATTTGAGTAAAAACTGACCCCACTATAGTGGGATAAAAGCTTGAGTGTTGTTGTTGTGAGTAAAAACTGAAAAACTAAAGATTCCAAATGTTTGTTTGAAAACTACAGGGGGCCATATGGATCAAATGTTTTTTTAATGAATTCCACTTGTGCCAAACGTACTTTATGTTTTTTAACTCTATTAACTAGCCTATTTTATTGTAAAAATATTGAAGTTATTGTTTTGTTGTGTTTTCCAATGTTTCAGTCATTGCTAGTAGGAGGATATTACATTATGATGTGTTCCAAAGAATGTGCCTTTTGTTTTCAAAAAGACAGCATGAAACGAATCTGTGCTAAAGTTATTTTGAGTTCTAAAACTATTCTGTGGAATGTTTCTTTTTCATTTGACATGGGTCAGCCTAAGAAAGTACAACCAAGATATCAAAATTCTCAAGAGGATTCAGTAGGAGCCTATCAAATTTGTTCGGAGAATGTCTGTCAGAATGATCTAGTATTCAAGCAGCTGCACACTCAACTAAATGATTTTTCAGATGCCCATTTGCTCATCTCTCCTGACAAGCCTGGATCAATAAACCAAATAGAAGCCTTAAAAGAGGAAATATCCAGTCACTTCTCTATGCTGCAGGGAGTGACCACAGTGTCATCATTTATTCAGATTATAAAGTCAGACATATCCAGGTCTTTGAAGTGTGCTGGTTCACAACATGGAAGCTTCTTTAATACGGAACTCGTTTCAGTATGCGGAAACATAGAGAGCTTGCATTTATTTAATTGTAAATTTGGGTCCTTTATTTCCAAAGAAAGTGCGGCCTTTGATTGTAAGAGGGAGAGCAGTATTTGTTTACATGTGTATGATGATCAAAACATGGTAATTGATCGTTTGTTTTACTCTATTCTTGGCCTTCTTTTCATTTCTCAAGTGAATCAATGCACCGTTTTTTTTCTTCAGATTCATATTCGCGGTAAATTACTTCGTTCTTATCCCGTGGGTTTGGGGCCTGGAGTAAATGCAACATTTCACCGGGTACTCGTCAAATGGTATGCATTTTTTGTATGTTACACATTGAGTGTATCTACTTTTATTTCATGCATCTACCTTTTGTCCATGTCTCAGGATGATGTAGTTCTAGTTTTGATTATAGGGGATGATATATTGATGGTTATATCAATATTTATCTTTGGGCCATTTTGAATTAAACTAAAAAAAAATCAAAATGACATAATAATATGAATTATATTCATTAGATTGGTTAATGATTGTTCATTCACACCATGTACTCACATTTATCTATGATGGGGGACCATCGGCCCATAACAAGGCGGGGCCCACTTTCGTCTATTCTCGCCGGAAGACTTGATCGGAGGGACGATCCGATCCCGCGGATGCGTCCGGATGCGCAACACGAATCTTTTTGATATATAAACTTTGTTATTTTAATTTCATTTGCTTATGTTTGGCACGTGGATCCTTCGGCCAATCATAGCCGTCGAATCCGGCTCGCCCTAATGTTAGAATATTATAAATAGGAGTGTTGATTCTTGGAGAGACTCATTGCTGGTTTTGGAGAAGAGATTCCCGGACCTCCGCGATCACGCCACGGTGTCGACGCTGTGGAGCCCTAGGTGTTGACTCCTAGTGGTGGAACTTCATCCCCAAGGTATTACCCATCCATAACCTTCTTTTTCCCCCTCCGAAACCCTCATCCGCAACCCCTATAGCCCCCAAATCCCAACCCTAGCGCTGTCCAGAAATCATGAAATTACTGTTCACCCGCACTGTTCACTCGTCGGAACTGTTCATACGCACTGTTCATCCGCTGGCACTGTTCGTCCGCACTGTTTATCCGCCGTTACTGTTCGCCCGCCCCCTCACTTCTTCTCCCCTTCGTGGATCCACTTCCAACCGCTTCGAAAACCCTAGATCTACTTTGATCTAGCGCTACCCTTCACCGATCTACCCTCCACTTACATATTTCCCCTCCGTAACCCGGATCCGTCATAATATTACCGGATCTACCCGTTTCCAACCCTCCGCACCCATCTTCCACCGTGGACAACCACCGTTTCGATTCACCAACCCGGATCTATTCCCGAAACCGTCGGATCTCTCCCGCCTCGGACATCCCTTATGTTTGTGAGTTGTTTGTTGTATGGATTTCTAATTCTCAGTTTTTTAATATTGTTTGAGATATTTTGTGCTTGCGTAAAATATTTGTTGTGGAATTTTGCCCGTGAAAATATTGATTGCAGGAAGGAGCTATTCGCAGCGCGCTTAATTTGGCCCTCCGCTTGGAGGAAAGCCTTGCTTAATTGCCCTAAAAGAATTGTTGTTGTCTAATTTAATTATGCATGGTTGTGAATCATCATTTGGAGTAATTGCCTAACGGGTTTTTGTGCATCTCATCATAGCATTCACGTTTCCACTCACTCGAGTCAACCTAGGTTGCATAATACATAGCCTACCCTACATCAATTGCACTTTTATGATGCGGGACCGGAGTCCACCGGCCCCGCCACCTTGGCATCACCACCAAGGGGCCCACCTGGAGTCAGCACCAGGCGGCTTTATCAGGCCCGCGGGCCATACACCCCAACCAGCTCTCCGCCACGGCATCAGTTGGTGATGAGAGGTTGCGTGAGGGCCTCTTATCTAGGAGGTCAGGGGATCGAGCCCTGGCCTCAACAACCTGCCGCGCGGTGCTGATGCCGTGACGGAGAGCTGGTTGGGGTGTATGGCCTGCGGGCCTGATAAAGCCGCCTGGTGCTGACTCCAGGTGGGCCCCTTGGTGGTGATGCCAAGGTGGCGGGGCCGGTGGACTCCGGTCCCGCATCAATCTACTTTTAGTACATGTCGCTGGATGACGTAATTTTGTTTGTAGAGGATGACATGTTGATGTTTATATTAACATTTATCTTAGATCCATCTTCAATTACACTATGCATTTTATGATGTTAATAAACAATCATTAACCATTTTAATTAATATAATTCTTATTTTTATGACATTTGAATTTTTTGTCACCTTTCAGTTTTTGTGCTCTTATTAGGCTTCTGTGGCGTACACACATACACAATACTGCATGGTCCCCCGGGCGTCTTCAACAACAATACTGTCGTGGTAGTCCCACACCCCGCGCGTAATGTGCTACAATAACAGTACTTGACTTTCAATTGCTATAAAAGTGATTCATAGTGAACAAAAAACAGAGGAATTGGAGCAAAAGTCAAGTATTGTTCTTCCTACTATTGGTGTGTGGCTTTGGAGCCAATTAAATATTTAGTTACCAACGTAATATGATCTTATGTGGTTGCACATTAAGAATGGAGTGGAATAGAAAGATTGTTGGGGCAGTTTTAATTAAGTCAGACTTTAATGGAACACACGTTCCGAAATATTAATTAATTACTACTAATTGTTTTGGTATGAACCAAAAAGGCGCCATTCGGTTTTGAACTGAGTAGGCATAATGCAAAAAGAATCCCTCCTTTAGAGTTTTCAGATTTCTCTCTATGATAATATATAAGATATGTCGTTTTTGAACTGTAGATTTTAGTGTCTTTCAGAATCAGTTTCAGTTAGAGACTGAGGGAGTTGCAAAACTGAAGAAGAATTTTGAGAAAAAAAAGTACTTCGTAAAAAGAGCGGTGATCTTTTTACCTTTTGCAGTACCATTAGATGGACTGGATCGGAGTTCCAGGCGATCTTGTATATATTGATAGAGTCTTGAATATATTATGTATGTTCGGTCATCGACAGACACCATCGAAACGAAACCAATTTCACTGTTTCGTTGTGTGTATAACTTATATTTCTCGATTAATTTGTTTCGAATGGATCCTTTGAAGGGTTTTGTACTTTCTGCTACTAAATTGATGTCCTCGAAACCCAATAGTAATATCAGAGTGACTTGAGAAACCTCTAAGCCAGTTTTCGTATTCTTCCTTCTTCCTCTGAAACCATCATTCATTGAACGCCAATTATCAATTGTCATCAAGCATTCAACATAATGCGTCTTGTGCGATCTGCGAGCAATTTGCGAAATTGTCGAGTAGCTTGTTGGATCGTCGAGCGCTTTACTGAAATTGCTGTTCTGAAATTGTTGATTCAACAATGAAATATCAATTATTGTTGTTTTTATTTAACTGATGGTGGTTTCTGTCTAGTCAGGGGCTCTTCCTTTTTGACCCTATGCATTTAAGTTTCGTAGTGCATCTTAATCTTATTTTATATATACATTTTTTGCAAATTGTTGTATTATTTTATGCATGTGTACTGTTAAATGTGTGTATAAGTCTTGGTGAAATGATATGAGCAGAGTTGAGAAGCTCAATTAGATGGAATAGAATAAATGTTTTTCATCAAACTATACGAATGTTGTATATGATACAATTGACAAGCATTGTTTACCTAAATTGGCAAGTTTTAAGTGATTATCCAAAATTGATTATGACTTTGTAAAATATGGATCTTGCCCTACTAAAGAATTATTACAAACCCGTGCATAGGATCTGGTCACATGTCAGGATGCGATGGAGGAAGGAGGGGAGGAAGGTAGAGCGTGATGTTTTCCCTCACATCCTCAATGTCAAGCTATGATAAGGTTGAGAGGTTAATGCCTTTCTGTAGTGTTCGAAATGGGGCCTTTAATGGATGATCAAAGGCAGAAAACTTGCGTGTTGATGAGGCTCGACGGGCAAGTGGCTAAGCCATAGTGTACATTGTTTGTGTTCCTGCAACAAGCCGTATGGGATGCAACTGTTTCACGAAAGACGCACGGGAGGCGGCCGCTTCATGCACGTGGAGCCTTCGTGTCGGTAAGAACCCGCCACTTGCACGAGGGAGGAGCTCGACCCTCTGATGTGTAACTGTTGTTTTCTGGTACGAAGGGAAGAGAACGTGAGGGAGCCCTAGACCCTCATTAAACCCAAGAAGTAAAATTATTATTATGCATGCCCTGTCTCAACGTGAGCTCGGGTATAAATACAAAGTCCAAACATAAATCAAGTGTGCGTGGTCCTGACCAACCCATGCCATAAATAGATGCGGAGTAAATAAATTGACCAAAATGTAATTAATAAAAATAAATTCAAATAAAGATAAAATCTCGGCGTGGTCACGCCCCATCAACCCGACTCGCCTGCCATATTTGCATACGATAAAAAACTTCGGTGACATCACTTTTCTCTTTCAGATTTAGCTTGCCCCCAAGTGTGAGGTCGGGGTACGCTTTTTGGAATCCTCTAATGCTTTCCAAGTTTCCTCCTTTAGAAGCCTTTCCCACATACAAAAACCTCCCAAGTACTTCGATTAAGGTGGGAGTGGATGGCCGCCGTTGTCCATGGTACCAGCCGCCCTACTAACATGGTGGTAGCTTAAAGATGGTCGCTGAGGCCGCTCCTCAGATTTTCTTCAATCATGAGACTTAGAAGACATCATGTATCCTCAACTCGGTCGATAGTGCCAGGCGGTAAGCCACCATCCCAATCTACTTTAGTACCTGCAAGGTCCCATAGTAGTGCAACAAGATCTTATTGCTATACGTTGGGTAATGACCATATAAAGATAGCATAAGTGAAGGCCCCCACACTTTAATATGAATCACAATGAAAGGAAGCTACTAGGAGAAGAGAGATTACTTTGGACAATGTCGTACATATTTGGATAGTTCGCAAGAAACACAAGAAAAATTATTAAGAGGAACCGGAAACATATGAAATGCTTTAAAAAGATAAGAGAAACGAGGGTGCTCAAGACACTGTTGTCATATTTGAACATCCACAGGTGAGGGAGCAGTACTGTTGGTGAGAGCGTGATGATCTGTTTTTTGATCCAACATATATAGTCTTGAGGGGTGTGTATATTGAAAACCGACATAACCGCCCCAAATTGAAGTGATTTTACACTTACTTGAACGGTTCTGTTTTGTTTCAGTTTTCTTGTCCAAAAATCAAATCACACCGGCTAATAATACACATAAAAATATTATCAAAATGATATTTCAACTATTGCTATTTACTAAATAATGCATACCCATTGTACCATCTCAATGGTTTCAAAATTATTTGGATCTAAATAAATTTTTTAATTTATATAGTTACACGCACTAAGAAAAAGTAAATATATTGAGTTGATTTATTTATATTTCTATATTTTTTTACTCAGTTTCACAGAAAGGTATTCATATAGACGTCTCCACTACAGTGTGATAAAGGCTTGAGTGTTGTTGTGGTGACAATAAAAATATTCAAGCATATATTTTTTCTGCAATATAAGTCGTTAACTATGTAAAGAAAGTTTAATAACATTTATTTTTTAATCATAATTTATTTTAAAAATTTCTTAGAACATTTTAGTTCAGAATTATTTTAAATAATAAAATAAAACCGAACAGAGTAAATCGACAACTAAACAGAATTGACACACATCAATTTTGTTTCGATTTGGGTCTAAATTGACTCAAACCGAACCACCTGCACCCCTAAACCCTAAATTAGTTTCTCACAATTCCTATCATTGCCAATAAGGGGCGTAACTATTTAGGGCACACCCGGGCACGTGCCCAGGTTCTATTTTTGGCGAAAAAACGTAGGTTCTTTGGCTCATGGATTATAAAATTTTAATAGCCGGTTTCTCTTCAGTTGCTCAACGAAAATCAAATCTGAAAGTTGCTTTGGACTCCTGTCAGGTAGACACATAAAAAAGGGTTCTTAATCTAAGGTTTTCATGGAATTCTGATAGTGCTTTGTTTTTATACAAATCAACCTTCATGACCCGATTTCTTGAGTTCCGCTGATCAGATCGTAGAATTATCACCACCATTCGACTTATGGAGACTATTCAAATAATTCCTAAAAAAATTGGGCTCATCGAAAAATCTTTTATTTTTCTACTCGACGGTCACTACTATCACCTTTTCCTATCATGTCTCTAATTAGGAGAATTTTTTCCTTCGTAATGTTGATGTTCTATGTAATTAAATTTAAATAATTTTATTGGTCATCATTATCATTAATTATACAATATTTTCAGAATGCTCATGTGGTGGGACCGGAGACGGGTTATGGTGTACTGGGTTGTTGTTCTTGATAAAGCCGCCTTGGTGGGACGCCAAGGTAGCCCTCCTGGTTGGACTCCAGGGTGGCAGGTAGGTGTTGATGCTTGTCCTGCATTATAAAAGTGCAACTCAGTTGGTGATGAGAGTTCGCCTGAGGGCTCTTTATCAAGGAGTTCAGGAGATCTCGCCCTGACCTCAATAACCTTTAAGCTCCTATGGTTGTATCGGAGACGGGTTGGAGTGTAGTGCGCTACAGTCCCTGATAAAGCCGCCTTGGTGGGACGCCAAGGTGGCCCCCCTAGTGGGACTCCAGGGTGGCAGGCAGGTGTGACGCCTGTCTTGTATCAATTTTTCATGATAAATTTTCTAAATGTGATATTCCGTTATAAGCATTATTACTGATATGAATTTATCTATACTGAATATTGCATAGATCTCAGTAAATTTAACTCTTAGTTTTCTGTTTGTAACATAATTGATGGATCTTGTCTTTATTTCAGAAGAGCCCTATTTTCTTTCATTACTTTGTTGTATCTGTTATTTAGTATTCTTAATCTTTTAATCCTTCAGCTATCTGATCATTATTATTATTTTTAAAAAATTTATCAGAGAGATGATTTCAATACTTGCTTCTGATTTTTTTTACATCATTTCAGTTATCCAGGTGGATTCCCCAAATTAGTTCTGACCTCTGTATCACATATTGTTATTAATTCTGTCAAAGAAACTAGTTTTCTATGCAGAAATAGAGCAGCACCTCTGTCTCAGTTTGACAGGAATAGTGAACACACTCTCAACTCTGTTCCGCTAAATTTGATTTCACAGTTCAATGATTTGCTGGATATCAAGCTTGCTCGGTTGCTCTGCAGGGTAATGGTGTGCATAGTTTTACATTATTATGACGATTTGTCTTGTATTTCTGTGTAAATTAGAGTTTTGCTCATCTTTTCCATGTTTTATTGATAAGTAGGTTGTGACCATACATTTTCTTGTGTTGGAAAGACTTGAGCTTGATTGTAGAGGGTTAGGATCAAGGATTGGGCCAAAGATGCCATCAATCATGATTCGTTTAGCTGGATTTTTGTTGGGTAAGTTTTCTTACTAGCAAGGGTGCTATTGTCTGGTTGTTTCTATTTGAATTTAAATTTCATTTATTATACTGTTTATTAGATGATTTTTTTATTTATGTGGATGAATTTTCATCTACAACTGTTGTTTGAGAACATAGCAAACATTCTGCCTTTTTTTGAAAAATTAATATTTGTTTTAGAAAACATCTTTGGCAGAGTGTTGTTTGGGAAATAAGTACCGTGCAACCACGTATTCGATGAGTGGGTCTTCTCCCCCCCAGGGGACCATTGTTTCGCGGGATCCCCAGGAGTGAGACCCTTCCGGTGTTCGCCGAGTGCACTCAAGCCTTCTCCTTGGCGTTGAGTGGAGCCGAGTGCATTCGGCGTCTTGTGTTCCTTGTCATTGTATAGTGCGAGACCCCTCCAGAATCATCCGCAGAGGAGTGTCGCGGAGGCGAGTGCCTGGCTCCCCCAACACTCGCCCCTTTTAGGCGAATGGTGCCCCCACAGACCACTCACCCAGTGAGATGTCGAGGAGGCGAGTGCCTGGCTTCCCCAACACTCGCCCCTTTAGGCAAGTGGTGCCCTCATGGACCACTAGCCCAGTGGGGTCTGATGAGTCTGGTTTATATAGGGTTTTTCGAACTCCTTTGGGCTAGTTTTCACGCACTTGCACTTCACTTTTAGTATGTTATCATTGATATTTCATTTATACAGTTTATCACGCTAAGTGCATTGTTTTGGCCCATTGTGGTGTGCGAATGCGCACTCTTGTGTTGAGGGTAAGTTCTGTGAGCTCCTCACACTTGTTTTTTTTTTATTTATACGATTGTTTGGGACATTTGGGGGCTATGCCTCAGTTGGATTTATCGCTGTGCCGGTGGTCGGGATGTCCGAAATTCTATTTCCAGCTCAAGTGTAAAACGCACGGTCGTGCGAAGTTCTTCGCGCACTATTTCAGCGTAATCGTGCGTTATACACAGCAATCCTGGGGACGTCTGATCTACCCATGCGTTTTGTTCCCGCACGGTTTCGGCCAAACCGTGCGAGAAGGAATCACACGGTCTGCATAATATTCTCGAAATTTCAGCGCTCTGGGGTTAATCGTGCGTTTTCCTTCACGCACATGCATACGCGCCCGTGCGTGAGTAAAACACACGGTTCCTCTTTGTTATCCTGTTTTTTTCAGCGCTCTGTGGTTACCCGTGCGTTTTCCTTCACGCACGGGCGGAAGCGTCCATGCACGAGTAAAACACACGAGTCAACTCATCTTTCTCGCATGCCATTATCTGCGCGTTATTAACGCACGGTTAACGCACAGTCGTGCGCCAAACCGTGCGTGACCATTTTTCTGACCTGCTTCTATTTAAGCGCAAATTTCCTTCCATTGGAGAGGAGGGGGGATCGTTTTCAGCCATTCCTGCCGCCGTTTTAGGGCAAAACTCCGCCGTTCCTCCTCCGTCCTTCATCTTCCACCGAGGAGAGAAGCTCCGGCCATGCTCGCGAAGCTTACCTCTCGCCGGTGCTTGCTCTCGGCCTTCTCCTTCACCTCTTACCTCTATTGCAAGTTTTGACGCCATAGCCATCAAGCAAAGGGAAGCTTGCAACCTTCTTCCGTATCGTGACACGAAGAAGACGGGTTCATTGGAAGGTAGTGACAACCTTCTCTACCCCGGATGTAGTTGAGGACCGAGCTTGGACGCGGACTGACGACCCGACGATTCCTTCTGCGACTCCTCGACGAGCCTTCAGATTCGATCGATTTCTTGACTTGTTCTTGCTTTATTGTTGTATATGCGTGATTAAATCTTCATATGTAGATGATGTTGCACTTTAGTTGTAAGCGTTATTTGTTTCATGTCTATGTGAATCTATATCGTTTTACTGCTTTAGTTGTTTGAGCAGCGCCCATATTGCCACCCGCCACCATAGTTAGTATTGCCGCACTAGCGATCACTAGAGGCGCGCGTTGCGACGAGGTGTTTGCCACCCTCAATCTGCTGTTCTACTCGTTCCCTACGCCTGCCTACTCCTCCATTCCGCTGAGCGAAGCAGCGCATAGCGGCCTGCATAGGAGTAGATTTAATTAGTTTTTATTTTCTTGTATCTAAATCTAAACCCCTTCATGACCTCAACCTAAGGACTTCAATCTCAAGTCCTCCTTGAAAGGCAACTCCACCTCGCGGTGTTCCTTGAGAGATTCGATACTTGGGAAAGCCTCCCAATTTTATATTACTTATGCGAGCGGTACACTTGCCGTAAGCGCATCAAGATTTTGGCGCCGTTACCGGGGAACACAGTCGTGTGAGTTTTCTGAAAGGAAGTTTTGTGATTGTTTTTTATTATTATTTTAGTTGCTTACCATTTTTTTTGTTTATTTCTTTTTGTCCCTTTTCTGATTTTTGGTTTAGAAAGCGGGTTCGTGTTATTTTTATTCTAAGTTGTGTAGCACCCTTTCGACAAATATTTTTGTTCGCAATGTATTCTGTAGCGGAGTGTCGTCTCTATGACACTTTGCGCCGATACATCGACGCCTTGGCTGTTTTAAATGCCGAGCATTGTATTAGGTGTTTGCTATGCCAAGGTATAGGCCACATGTTGAAGGATTGCCCTCGTCTGTGCAAGCCTTCTCCCTCTGAGAGCGTGTGCGCAGCAACCTCCCGTTTACGGAGGACTACTGTGGCCAGGCCTACCAGGGTGTTGCCGGGCCCATACACTGACATCACACATCTTGTTCGTTCTTTGCCCGTTGAGATTACCGAAGAATCTCTCGCCTCATACAGATCTTTCATGGGTCCCTCGCTCCCTTTTTACGAGCTTCCCTTGAGTGATGACGATCACTCTGGTGTTAGCCAACAAAAAGAGGATCAGGAATACATGGGCACTCCTGTATAGGACGTAGAGATTGTTCCCGGCGACGGGGATGTGTCAGCGGATGATTTTGCGATTGGTCCTGCTCATTCAATGCCTGGTTTCGAGAGCAGTTTTGCCCCTCCGCAATTTTTGCTTGATCGTACTACTCCTTTTTCGTGTGAGTCGGCTGGTGATGCCGTATTCGTGGGTGATTCGGTGCCTGAGGTTGCGCCGAAGTGGGATGAGGATTTTACTATCTCCGACGGAGAATGTGGATCTTCGGAACGCTATGACGCACCCCGGTGGGATGAGGAATATCCCCTTTCTGATGTGGAGGTTTGCACCTCCTTATTGGACGAGGCGGTCCCTCTTACCACCGCGGACCTCGAGTTCTCAGATTTCCCCCGATACGACTCATATGATACCGACAGTGATCTGTGCTCGGATCCTGCTGAGAGTGATACCGGGATCACTCTCCCGTTGTGTATTTTAGTTTTTCCTCTCATTTATTACTCGACCCCCCTTCATTATCTGAGCCTGTGTGGGTTGAGTCTCCACGGGTACGTTGGGATGACGATGAGCCTTGTGCTCAAGCCGTCGGCGAGTGCATCTGCTTGTGTGAGAAGGTTCCTACCTCCTTCAAAGTGGAAGCCCCTGTCGTCGCCATCACCTCCTGCGGACCTGCGGTGGACGACGCCTTGCTAGGCACAAATTTAGCTTGTGATGAGATTAACGAGGACCAGTGCTCCTCCTCTTCTTGTTTCTTATTTTCTTTACCTGAGTTGGGCAGGTATTATTATTTAGGTAGATGGGTAACTGCGTTATCGCCGTATCGGTACTCGCTACCGCAACGGATATTCGACCAGTTACCTATGCATCTTTTATTTCATAGGCCCATTAGCTAGAACTTTTCGTTAGCCGAATAAGTCATGCTGGGAGGACAATAACCCCAGTACTTATCTAGGAGTATGTATAGTTAGTTATTTTTAGAGTTTTAAAAATTGTTTTACGGTTGTATAGCTTGTTTTAGCTTTAGCGCATGCTTGCCAGATTTTGGTGTGTTTGCGCCTAATTCAGGCAGATTGCCTAGTATCTCGGGAGGTTCATTGTTCCATTTGCTATTGTTTTTCTCGTTGTTTTTGCAGGATGAGACTTCCCGAAGAAAATTAGTCGAATCGGGCTGTTTGTGCAAAACGCACGGTTTGAGGAAAATGTGAGCAGCAAAAACGCACGACCGTGCGTTTTATATTTATAAAAACGCTCGGCCGAGCAATTTTGTACGCACGCTGGCCCTTGTTCTTCCGTGCCGCTACTGCAACCACCCACTTCTCCTCCGTTTTCTCCGGCGAGATCTCCCTCTTCTCCTCCAAATCCTCCCCCATTTCTCCTCTCTCTCCACTCTCCTCTCTCTCTTCTTTGCCATGTGATTTAAGAAGGTGATTAGCAAGTTGCGCGGCTCCGGTGGTGCATCCTCCTCTACGCGAAATACGGCTCCTGAGGAGCCGGAAGATGCTCCGGATGCACCGGTTGATACTGAAGATGCGGAGCTGATGCTTCGATTTGGGCGGCCAGAGATGGTCATGAGGTTTGAACTGTTGGTTTTTGGATTTTCGCTACATTTCGGACGAGTAGCTCGCGATCGTCGGTCTAAAGCAGGATGAGGACCGTTTGCTCGACGTGGGTTCGTGGCGTCACCTCTTCTCCATTGTGAAGACCGGGTTTCAGGAACTCATGCTCGAGTTCCTCTCCACCTTCCGCATTGTAGAACGACGCGACGTGGTCACCGGTGAGTCCACGGCTGTGACATTCCGGATGAACTTTCGTACTCACACCATTAGTGTGGGGATGTTTGCCGTTTATGCGGGGATATACACGGTTGACGATCTCACGGAGTCGGGCGTTCTGTCCCGACCCTTTGAGTTCCCAACTGGTGTATCTCCCCACACTTTCTGGCAGGAGATCACAGGGCTATCACAGCAGTACGAAGCGCATTCAGCCAAGTCTTCCCATATCATCTCCCCCGCGCTCCGCTATGTTCAGCACTTGATCGGGCACAACATCAACGCCCGCTCGATGAGTCAGAATGTAGCGGGATGGTCGGACCTACTCTACCTCTACAGTATGTACCACAACGTTCCTCTCCAACTCGGTCGGGTCCTTGCAGATTACTTCGTTCGCCAGGCCACGCATTTGCCTCTGAAGGCTATCAGTGGTTCACACTTCATTACGTGAATCGTCATGGGCTTGGGAGTTTTTGATGCTTTGCCCTCCATGACTCCCGTCTCCCGCGGCGATTTCATCTCGGCAACCATGATGATCACCTTCAGGCTGATACGTCGCGTTTCCGCTGGCGGTACCTGGCGCTACGCTATTCGTACAGTGGAGCGTGAGCAGCCAACCAGGGATTCTTCTGCTGATGCGGGATCCTCTTCAGAGTCTAGCGGTCTCAACGATGCCGCTCCGGTCCATCCCGTGCCCTTGGCCCCAGCGCCTTCTTTTGCCTATGCCCCACATCGTAAGAGTTTCGTGGAGGATTATCCCGACTCTACGCATGTCAGATGCAGATGGAGGAGCTGATGCGCCAGCAACACAGCATGACGACGCGCATTGTTGACTTTCTTCAGTTGCCCCCCGCTATCCCCGCTCGAGTTTCTACTTCGCGTGCCTGTACTCCGCCTCCGCCTCCGCCTCCGCCTCCATCTTCTTCTGATCAGCCTGAGTGACTATTGCTTCTCTCCCCGGATGGGGTTTTATGTTTTTCTTTATGTTTGCGTTTTTGTTTATTTGACTGATTGTGAACTTGACATTATTCAGCCGGGGCTTCGTCCCCAGGGTGGTTAGTAGTTATATTTTTCAGTACCCTTCCTTCGTGTGCTACTGTGATTCGTTTTTTTATATGTGATGATTTTGTTTAGCTTAATAACTTGCAAGCATAGCTTAGATTAAATTTGATATTGCCATAATATATACAATTTTTGTTGGAGCTCTTTTGCAGGTTAGCCCTTCCCTTGCGCGGCGGAGTGAGTAAATTTTTTTCCGATTTAGCTTCAAGCTTTCTCCCGTCTTCTGGTATGCTCATTTGCTGAGTATGGGGTAACCTCTCTCCCAACTTATATTTCATTGTTTTTATTGCAAATCTTGTGATAGGTTGCTTAGATTAAGTCTGGTGGGGGAGTGACTCGAGTTGTTATCCGCTCACGTGCACATTCCACTCGAATACTAGAAGTTTTTATTGTAATATCATTTACATTTGCAACGCGCTCCACATCACTTACTTGAGAACGCGTACTTAAGCACTTGCACGCGCCGAGCTTGTTTATCACTTGTGCGTAGAATAAAGAATGCTGTGTTGACATAGGATTGCGTGATGGAGTAAAATTTTGACTCCAAGAGTGTTCCTAGGCGTGCACTCATGCTCACTTAGAGTCTGTGTAGATTAAAATTCTTTATATGCTTATAGTTTCTATTTTTCTATTAGCGTAGATTTTGTTTACAGTACTCTAGTTGTGAATCCAGTTATGAATCAAACGGTGGTGTAGGATTGTGTGTAGGAGTTCAATAGCCTCGTATTGCTCGAGTTGGGAGGAAGGTTGATCTTTCTCGGTGGATAAGAACTTTCCCCTAGCTACTCTCGAAGCATGGGTACATGGTTAGTCAAGTGCGCGCGTGATGTAGTCTGTCACTTTGTTCTAGTTTGAGCCTTGTACCATTCCCGACGTCTATCCGTTGCTACCCCGTTGAGCCTGTCCCTTCCTTTGGCATCCCTACGCCTCGCTACCAAAGGCATATAGCCCTTCCTACTCGCACACCCGAATGTGGTCGCTCGGTTGGTTTGTTTTTTTGTGTGGTTTTGTATCCGTTTTGTGTGGCTGTTATGCGGGAGCTTTGTGCCGTTTGTGGTGTTGCCGTGTTTTCGGCTCGTTTTGGTTATTTGGTTAAATAAAAAAAATGATGAAATGAAATGGAAATGAAAATTCCCAATGTGGAATAAAAGAGAAAAATTTTTGTAGAGTTGTGTTTTTATGGTTGTGAAATTTTGTTGTATTGTGTTCGTTATGGGCGTGCAAACACCGTTAAAAGTCCAAGTCTGGTGGTGCGGTGCACGTGTTTGTTGTCGCGTGTAGCGGTGAGTGTTTCGGGCGGTCTCATTTTGGGTGTGCGTATCCGTCGTGTTTATCTTTGTATACCCCGCCTTCGCCTAAGCCTCCATTATACTCCAAGTCCTACGGATTCACGCTTGAGTCAAACTAGTGTCGTGGAGAGTGTTAACGGGCGAGCTTATGGTCATCGACATTGGTGGATTCCTTTGGAGATTCACCTGAGACCTGATCTTTGGCAATGCTCACCTCATTGTCCGTCTTCTTTCGTTCTTCGCACAACCGAATGATTCACCGTGATTCACTTTAGGAGTATTAGTAATATCTTCTTTACGTTTGCAGAAATTAGAAATTGTTATGCATGTATAGATGAGTTTTCTACTATTGCTTTTTGTACATGAGAGTATGACTTCGCATGGTACTCTATTCACGCAATTGCTTAGCCAACTAGCTTTCTTTCAGTCCGCTTAGAGATGATTTGGTCAGGATGAGCAAATGTTTAAGTCTGGTGGTGTGATGAGTCTAGTTTATATAAGGTTTTTCGAACTCCTTTGGGCTAGTTTTCACGCACTTGCACTTCACTTTTAGTATGTTATCGTTGATATTTCATTTATACAGTTTATCACACTAAGTGCATTGTTTTGGCCCATTGTGGTGTGCGAATGCGCACTCTTGTGTTGAGGGTAAGTTCTGTGAGCTCCTCGCACTTGTTTTTTTGATTTATACGATTGTTTGGGACATTTGGGGGCTATGCCTCAGTTGGATTTATCGCCGTGCCGGTGGTCGGGATGTCTGGAATTCTATTTCCAGCTCCTGTGTAAAACGCACGGTCGTGCGAATTTCTTCGTGCACTGTTTTTAGTGTAATCGTGCGTTATACACAGCAATCCTGGGGACGTCTGATCTACCCGTGCGTTTTGTTCCCGCACAGTTTCGGCCAAACCGTGCGAGAAGGAATCGCACGGTCTGCATAATGTTCTCGGAATTCCAGCGCTCTGGGGTTAATCGTGCGTTTTCCTTCACACACGGGCATACACGCCCGTGCGTGAGTAAAACGCACGGTTCCTCTTTGTCATCCTGTTTTTTTCAGCGCTCTGTGGTTACCCGTGCGTTTTCCTTCACGAACGGGCAAAAGCGTCCGTGCGCGAGTAAACGCACGGGTCAACTCATCTTTCTCGCATGCCATTATCTGCGCGTTATTAACGCACGATTAACGCACGGTCGTGCGCCAAACCGCGCGTGACCATTTTTTTGACCTGCTTCTATTTAAGCGCAGATTTCCTTCCATTGGAGAGGAGGGGGGATCGTTTTCAGCCATTCCTCCCGCCGTTTTCGGGCAAAACTCCGCCGTTCCTCCTCCGCCCTTCATCTTCCACCGTGGAGAGAAGCTCCGACCATGCTCACGAAGCTTAACTCTCGCCGATGCTTGCTCTCGGCCTTCTCCTTCACCTCTTACCTCTATTGCAAGTTTTGACGCCATAGCCATCAAGCAAAGGGAAGCTTGCAACCTTCTTCCGTTTCGTGACACGAAGAAGACGAGTCCATTGGAGGGTAGTGTCAGCCTTCTCTACCCCAGACGTAGTTGAGGACCGAGCTTGGACGCAGACTGACAACCCGGCGATTCCTTCCGCGACTCCTCGACGAGCCTTCAGATTCAGTCGATTTCTTGACTTGTTCTTGCTTTATTGATGTATATGCGTGGTTAAATCTTCATATGTAGATGATGTTGCACTTTAGTTGTAAGCGATGTGTGTTTTATGTCTATGTGAATCTATATCATTTTACTGCTTTAGTTGCTTGAGCAGCGCCCATATTTCCACCCGCCACCATAGTTAGTATTGCCGCACTAGCGATCGCTAGAGGCGCGCGTTGCGACGAGGTGTTTGCAACCCTCAATCCGCTGTTCTACTCGTTCCATAGGCCTGCCTACTCCATTCCGCTGAGCGAAGCAGTGCATAGCGGTCTGCATAGGAGTTGATTTAATTAGTTTTTATTTTCTTGTATATAAAACCAAACCCCTTCATGACCTCGATCTAAGGACTTCAATCTCAAGTCCTCCTTGAAAGACAACTCCACCTTGCGGTGTTCCTTGAGAGATTCGATACTTGGGAAAGCCTCCCCATTTTATATTACTTATGCGAGCGGTAAACTTGTCGTAAGCGCATCAGGGTCCAGAGGTGAAATTACCTGGGTGCCATTGTAGGGATGCATATAGCCGTTTAGAACCGCGGAGATTGGCTGTTGGCAGACCCAATTGGGCTGCATATAGCCATTTAGAACCGCGGAGGTACGCTATTTGCAGACCGTTTTAGAAAACTATAAATAGACCCAAGGGGGTTCCTTAGAAGACATGCTTACTTGTTCCCTGGTCTTCTTGCGCTTTCTGAGGTATTCTTAGTTCAACACTTGGCTAAGGAGGGGAAACGCTCTAAGATCTTCCGGGTGTGTGGTGAGACCTCCGTGCTAGAGCCTTGAGTCCGTTTCTTGTTCTAAGTCTCTGGATGTTTGAGCTTGTGAGGGAGAAGTAAGTGCGAGATCGCCCCTTCCCCAAGGGTTCGAAATCCACAAAAGCCGATTTTCGGTTTCAACAAATACAATGGTTACAACTTTTAGAAACACCTTCCATGGTATTTCACATGTTTTCAGAACAACACTGTTCTCTTGTTAAAACATGCATATTCCTTACAAAAATATATGGTCATACTAAGTGATTAATAATTAAAAATTTTAATTAGTTATGTGTTAAATTTGATTAAAGATTCATTTTAATATGAACTGTAATGTCTAAATTTAATTTGTATTTGATTTGTCACTCATTTTGGTTGTTAGCAGAATTGTTGGTATGCCTGCTTAGGATATCCATCATTGTAGCTATTTGTTTTTGAAGGATAATTTGAGTTGCAAATCAACATAATTTTTCCTTCATAGTTTTCTATTGTAACTTATTTCAACTTCTTTGGTTGGGTTGCTGAGAAAATGTATAACAATGCAGTGCCTTCTCTTTTGTACTTTTTGTGCTACTCACAAATAAGAAAAAGTCAGTAACAACATCACTCAAACCTTTATCCCACTATAGTTGGGTTTGCTATATGGATCTTTTGTCGCCATTGTGCCCCTATCTTTTGTCATAATCTCACTAATGCCTAAGTACATCGTGTCTTTCCTTATAGTTTCATTTCAACTTTCCAAGTCTTTATTGGTCTACCCCTCCCTCGTTTAACATGCCTAGTGATTGGACTCTTGCAATGCCTAACAGGTGCCTCTGATGGTTTCCTTTATACGTGTCCAAACCATCTTAGTCGAGCTTCTCGCATCTTCTCTACAATTGGTGCTACTCCTGCCTTATCCATGATACAATCATTTCTAATTTTATCCAGTCTCATGTGTCCACACATCCACCTAAACATTCTTATCTCCGCGACTCCCATTTTGTGCTCATATACACAATTCACTGCCCAACTCATATACACAATTCACTGCCCAACACTCAGAACCATAGAGCATTGCTGGTCTAATTGCAGTATGATAAAACTTGCCCTTAAGTTTTAATGGTATTTTTCGATCACATAAGATCCCTGACGCGCCTCTCCACTTCAACCAACCCGCTTGGATTCCATGTGTTACATCTTTATCAATACCTTCGTCTTTTGAACTATCGATCCAAGATATTTAAAACACTCACTGCGGGAAATATATTGATCACCCAATTTAATAATGAAGTCATCCGTCCTTCTTGTACTGCTAAATTTAAGCTCCATATACTCCGTCTTTGCCTTGCTCAACCAAAACCCCTTCTTTGATAAAGTGTCTCGCCAAGATTCAAGTTTTGCATTTACACCCTCGCCCGTCTCATCGACCAAAACAATATCATCCGCAAACAATAAACACCAAGGTATTGCTTGTTGGATATGTTCGGTGAACTCATCTAAGATACAGGTAAAGAGATATGGGCTTAAAGCTAAACCTTGATGTAAGCCAACAGTGATAGGGAATTCCTCGGTTAATCCTCCAGATGTCCTCTCCCTTGTCATTGAATTTGTATACATATCTTTGATTATGTCAATGTATGATAGATTTACACATTTCTGTTCTAAGATTCTCCATAAGATCGCTCTTGGAACTCTATCATAAGCCTTCTCAAGATCGATAAACAACATACACAAATCTTGTTTTCTTTCTCGGTAGTTGTTAACGAGTCTCCTTAAGAGATGTATAGCTTCCATGGTCGACCGCCCTGACATGAATTCAAATTGATTCTCTTAAATGCTAGTCTCTCGTCTTACTCTTCTTTCTATTACTCGTTCCCATTTCATGGTATGACTCATCAATTTAATTTTTCCGTAATTTACACAATTTTGTATCGCCTTTGTTCTTATACAAATGTACCAAGATACTTTCTCTTCATTGGTCTGACATGCTCTTTGACTTTAGTATCTTATTGAAAAAACATATAAGACACAAAATTTCTTCATTCCTTAGTCATTTTCATACTTCGATGGGCACATCGTTTGGCTTTAGAGCATTATTTACCTATGATACTTGAATTTTATGATTAAACATTATGTTCATATACTACTCCAATTTACTGAACTCTTCCAAGATCAATTCATTGTCTTTTGTTTCATTATATAGTTGATAAAATTATTTTTTTCATCGCTCTTTAATATTCACATCATCCGTCAAAACTGCATCTGTTTCATCCTTTATGCATTTTACTTGACTTAAATCTCTTGTCTTCATTTTTCTAGTTCGAGCAATTTATATGTCTCGCTCTTCATCTTTGTTATTTAGTCTTTTGTAAAAAAATTCATAAGCTTGACTTCTTGTTTTTTTACTTACTGCACATTTAACTTCTTTTTTGGCGACTTTATACCTGACTAAGTTTTTATCATTCCTACAAGCGTAGAGTGATTTATAAATGTCTCTCTTTACCCTCACTTTGTCTTGCGCTTCCTCTTTCCACCACCAAAATTCTTTATTTGGGGGGCGCACGACCCTTTGATACTTCAAGTACGTTCTTTCCACTTATCCTTAAATATAAAGACATAACTTCCCATAAGACACTAAAATCAACATTAAAAGTCATCAACTAGTTGTTCCATAATTGCTGTCTTGAAAGCAACCTGCTTTTCAATCTTCTTTTTGACAATATTTTATTTTTGTCTTAAATTTATTATATTTAATTTATGTGTTTAACACCACTAACCTATGTTGTGTAGTCAAACTTTCTCCTGCTATGACTTTGTAATCCTTACAAATCATTTATACATTTTACGTGTCATAAAATAATCAATTTGTAACATATTTGGTCAGTTTTTAAACGTAATTAAATGTTCTCCCCTCTTTATGAAAAACACATTTGTCACAATTAGCTCATGTGCTGCAACAAAGTCTAAAATGGTTCGTCTTTCTTCATTTCTTTCTCCATATCCAAACCCTCTATTAACGGCTGTATAATCTATATTTTCTTTCCCTATATGTACATTATTAAAAAAAACCTTTTTAATGCCACGTGCCATCCCATTAAAAAATAAACAAAAAAAATGAGCCATGAAACAACCACACTCAATATCCCGAAATTGAGAGGAGTCCCACATTTGAAACATCCGTAGATCATCTCCTTTTTTTCTCCCGCTACCCTCGCACAGAAAAAGAAAAACCCCTCGGTACCCTTTGCTCCCCCAACCCTAATCGCCCTACCCGCTCCTTCGGCCAGGCTTTGCACGAATCAACCAGACATCCTCCCCGCGCCCCCACACCGCCGCCTCTTCGTTCTTCTATAAGGCTTGCATTCATCTTGTTCTTCGTCCTTCTGCCGCCGGAGTAAACCGCCGCCTTTGCTACCGGAGTAAACCGCCGCCTCTGCTGCCGGAGTTAACCGCCGCCTCTGCCGCTTCCCTAATCAAACGCCTCCTCCACTTCGCCTGTCAAAAAAGACCCCCTCCTTCGCTTTGTCGTTCACAAAAAAAATCACCACCTTTGCTTAGCCAAAGTAAAATCGACCCTACTCTTCATCTTTTATTTCTTTCTTATCCTCCTCACTGCATCTTTCTGAACTTCTCAGGCCAACAGGCTGTATGAGGGGGAACCTACGTATCTCTCACTTCACATGCTCTTCCCTGTCTTACTCTTCCTATTGTCACACATTCAGAGGTAGGCACAGTTCTCGTATTTATTTGCCTTGAATACTTGGGACTTCTCTTTTATTGTGAGATTAGATACACTTCAGTTTGGAAAAAGGAAATTAATTGTGTAGAAACATTCATTCTGAAATTTCTTTACACTTAATCCAACCATAATTTTGGTCATTCTTCTTTTTTATATCATAAGTTGCTGCACTATGAATATGCATTGGGAATGTGTTAAAGTAAAGTTCTCACCATTACGAAATATGATGCATTGTTTCATGTCTATTTTTGTGTTAAAGTTAAACTTCATTTATCATTGATGGTGCACAATTTTGCATATAGATTTATGATATTCTATACCTACAGCCATATTAACTTCTGCAAAAAACCTTTGCAAATGCACAGATTTTAAAATTTCTCTTTTTGGGATTCTACAATGTAACAACTTATTTTTTCTCAAACCAATTAATTGGAATTTTGAGACCATCAATTTGGAGTTGCAGTAGATACTTATAATTTTTTGTCTTTCTGATAAATCACAAAAGTAGACGCAAACTGAATTGTAGTTTTTTCTCTGTTTATATATTTATTTATGAGTTGTACTTGACAAACCCTTTCAGAACAAATAGCATGTCCGCACAAACCTTACAGATCCATCTTGGGTGCGAACGTGCAAAGCCCGTGAACACTCGAGGCAACTGGGACAATGAACAAAGCGGGTGAAGCCCGGGTGGAGGCGACCGAAGGCCGCCCAAGAGTATCGAACACAAACTGACAAACCCTCCTTGGGTGCGAATGGGCAAAGCCCGTGAGCACCTTAGGCAACTGGGAGCATCGAGCACGACTGACAGGCCGTGCGAAGATGCTAGTGTCCATTTAAGTCTCCTCATATGTAAATCTTCTCTCTTTATGGGATTTCGCTTACTAAATCATCTAAGTCTTCCCCAAATTGCACTTTAATAACTTTACTTTATCCTACTTGTGGCGTGTAAGGACTAATCACATTAATAGTTTCTTTTCCTATGATCAATTTAAGAGCTAAGATTCTCTCACCTTTTCTACTTATGTCAACAAATTCATCTCTCCAAGTAGTATCCACAATAATATCTACTTCACTGCTTGTTTTATTTTTTCTTGTGTACTATAATTTAAAACCTGAATTATCAAAAAATTTAGTTTTCTCACCTACCAATTTCTCTTGCAGACATAAAATATTTATCCTTCTCTTAATCATCGTATTCACTTCTTCCATCGCTTCCCCATTAGCGTATCAATATTCCAACTTTCAAACCTAAGCCGGTCACAATTTCTACGACATACTTCCCTATGACGTCTAATATGTGAGGATTTTTGCCACTACACCCAAGTGCTCTTGGAGGTGCAACGGTCCCTACCAAGATGCCGTATTCGGACCAGACGACGAGGACTCTTGTATATTTAACACTACACCCAAGTCCTAGAGATGTAGCGGTTCTTGCCAAGATGCCGCATTAGGACCATGCGATGCGTTCCTTAGTGGGGAACAACTTAGCTTTTGCACATTTTTTCAAATGATCTACATTCATAAGGGTGACTAAAATTACGCTTGCCGTCTACCTAACACAATCCTCATCATTTTTCATCCGGACTTGAGACCGACATAGACTGGTTTAAATATGAAAAATTCAGTGCTCTAATATAATTTGATCTAAATTTTACTCAAATGTCGTTATGCGTAGAGGCAATCAAAATTCCGATAGAAGATTTTGTGTGTGGAATCATGCTATTCTTCTTCTTCTTCCTATCTTATTATGGGCAATTCACACTCATTAAATACAGAATGCACATAGTATATTGGAATGCCAAAAAAATAACCTAAAAACCTTTTATTGAGGGAAAATCATTTCTTTAGAATCAGTTCTTTCATGGAATTTGTGTTCCCTCCCTTCTGAAAATTATTTATTTATATGCTCCAATGAGTTCTTGGATTCGACTATAGTTACATGGATTTATGGTGTTAAGCCTTCATGTAATCTAAATAGTTATCAATATCTTAACTGTTCCAAGCTTTGGTGGTAGTTGATCGTAGGATCTGCTTCTTCTTCTTTGAGTTGACAACTTTGATTATTTATCTTCCATGAGTAGTCAGTTCTACATCTTTTGCATATGCCTATTTCTACGGAGTAATTAATGTTTCAGGCAATGTTTTGAAAACCGGACCGGACCAGCCGATTCAATCGGTCAAACCGCCGACCGGGAAGCCAGGCGGTCCGGTCCAGCCCAAATAACCGCTCTCACCACGGACCGGCTAACAACCGGGGAACCGGGCGGGCGGGCCGTAGAACTGCGGACCGGCCGGTTTCTACGAACGGCCTATGTTTCAAACCCCCAACCTCGTCCATAAACATTATGTAATCAACCAATTAAGGCAGCGGACTTTGTTGTTCTCGATGAGCTTATATTATTATATAAATAGCAAATTACTAATTTTAGAAATAATATATATATATTATAAATATATATAATTTAAATTTTGAAGTTATAAATTTTCTGAGCTAGCCTACTTAAAATAAAAATATTATATTTAAAATTTAAAAATATTATAACATATATTGTTAATTTTTTATGTTATTGTTATATTTATATATATAATATTAGGTTATTACTTATTACGGTTCAATCCCGGTCGGACCGGCCAGATCGGTTCGACCTTGAACCTCTCCTTTCCCCGGTTCAATCTCCGGTCCGGTTCTCAAAACCTTGGTTTCAGGAGTAATTTACTTGCTTGGAGTGCCGATTTCTAGGATGTGCACACGTGAAAAAGAGAACATGAGTATTTTTGTAAGATTTTGGTGCAAGTTGATTGATAATTTAAATTGTTAGCTATGGTATCTGTTGTTCTCCCATTGGCGGGGCACATTCAACCTGAAATACATAATCATAAATGATCCAATTTTTTCATTCATTGCACTATCTGAACCCTCACAACAAATATTATATTGATATTTCATTCATTATACTATTAAATTTTTGTATGTGCAGACGACGGGTCATCTTTATGCTGCTGTTGGGCTGATGGCAAGAGAGCGGAGACGTTGCTTAGACTGGATGAAATTTCGTGCCAGCCATTTTTCCACTGCGGGGTTGCTTCAGCGAGGAAAACTGTTGGTTGTCATGATACGGTTGGTTTCCAGTTGGACAAGCTTCTCAAGAAGCACCACAAGGTTATTATGAAAAATTATAGAGCAGCACAAGATGTTTCATCTATGGATTTTATGTTTTATTGCAATTCCGGTGAAATCTTCAGCAATGCAGAGGAGAGCCTTCTCAGATTTGTCATCAGCAATGCTTGTCAGGGATCAGCTTTTGTGAGCACTTATTATGCTATTTTCTCTCTTTCACTATGCTAATATTTTATAGTTAGCTTTCTTCATGCAAGCATGATTGATATTTGATAAGTACTAGGGGTGCAACTCTGATCGGTTCAGATCGGTTCCACTCGAAATCTAGAACCGATCCATATAGGTTCGGTTCCGATTTTTCGGAACCAGAGCCGACCCATGTACCCAAGGTATAGAACCAAATCCGAACCAAAAAACTCAGTTTGGTTCTCGGTTCCACTTACAGGTCATAATATTTTTCATATAAATTTGTGATTTAGTAAACATTCATAACTATTGTATTCATTTAAACAAATAGTAAACAAAAATATCCTTTAAAAGAAAATATTATGATCAAACAATTGTATGTTTAGAAGAACAAAAAAACCATCCATAATCTGCTTCAATTTGCACTAACATGCCCTTAAAATAGCAAAAATTCTTATAATGACATGAACTGATTTTTGAATACCACATTATCATGATCATATTGAAAAGACTGTGGATCCGTAGGAAGGGTGAAACTTTAGGTTTAACTTAATCTGGACATGATCAGAAAGATCATATTGAATGAAATAAAGATGAGACGACTCCTATATTTTTGATACTTAACTCGGTTCTCTGTTTGGTTCTAGGTACCCAAATGTAAGAATTGAACCGAGGCCCATGAGAACCGACCCGAACCGCTCGGTTCGGTTCGGTTCCAGTCTGGTTCTCATTTTTTGATTATTTTTGCACACCTCTAATAAAGTAATAATTTGATTATCGTATACCTTGTATTTTTGATCCAACTATGAATGTGTCTGTTTGAATGTGTTACGGAAGAGAGATTTCTATTATTACGAGATGAGGGAGATGAATACTCAAGAACAAATTTCACCAAAAGAGAACAAAATTAAACTGGTGGATAAATCCCGGCCAACCCTCGAGGGGTTAATTCCCTCAAAGAGCCTTTTCTCCTACAGAGATAAAAAACCAGTGACCCAACGATGATAACTCTTAGAACTCACTTCATGTGAATAGACTCTCTTGCCAAAGACTCGTAATTATCCACAATTAATACATTGATTGCTTTCCTAATTTCAACATGCATTAGTTATCCCTTCATTCCCAATTAATACATTGCTTGCTCAGAACTATCCGCAATTAATACATTAATTGCTCTTCTTTTTCCAAATTGAGTTAATTATTACTTCATTGCCAATATGAATATTGAGTCTCTACAAAAATCCATCCCCCATAAATGAAAGTCTTGAATAATGAAGCAGTCCCCTGTCCCCACGTGCCATGATGGTGGATATAGTATGTCTCTTGACCGGTGCGTATGTGCATTGAATCGTCTCATGGCGGGCATGTATGTTTACCAGACTAGGCTGATCCTCCAAGCCGAACATGAAGCTTTCCAACAACAACACTTGAGCCTTTATCCCACAAGCCTGTTAATAGCACACCACAAAATAAACACCAACACTCCTCCTTAAGGTGGACGGAAGATATTTATCAAGCCCATCTTGTCACAATTCCTGATCATGTCCTTCGAGCTAAAACCCTTTGTCAAATAATCTACGGCCGGATCTTTGGTCGAGACATGACTAAGCTCCAGTAGTCCACTATCCAACTTCTCTTTTATGAAGAACCTATCGATCTCAATGTGTTTGGTTCTATCGTTGTGAATTGGATTGTTTGCAATACTAATGGTTGTTTGGTTGTCACACCATAGCTGCATCTCATCTCCCCGATCTAATTTCAGCTCCATCAGCATTCCCTTTAGCAACAGAAGTTCAACAACCTCCAATGCCATGACTCGATAATCTGCCTCTGCCGTTGACGGTTGATCTGGCCACCACCGACTTCTTCTTGCTCCTCCATGAGACCAGGTTGCCTCTTATGAATATGCAATATCCCGAAGTGGATCTCCTGTTGTCAGCACAACTAGACCAATCAGAGTCACAGTATCCCTCAATCTTCACATGCCCGCTCTTTCTGAATAGCAGCCCCTTTCTGGGGGCAGTTTTCAAGTACCGAAGGATTCGGTACACACTATCCATGTGGCCCTTTCTGGGGTCATGCATGTAGTGGCTCACCACGCTCACGACAAAAGAAATGTCCGGACGCGCGTGGCTCAAGTAAATTAGCTTCCCCACTAGTTTTTGGTAAATCTCCCGATCGACTGGTTCACCTGCCTCAACTTCCAGTTTAAACTTCCGGTCGATCGGTGTTGCAACAGACTTGCACCCCAACATCCAAGTCTATGTGAGGAGATCTAGGGCATACTTTATCTGGGACAGAACAATTTCCTTTGCACCATATGCAATCTCAATCCCAAGAAAGTATGTAATCAAACCCAAGTATTTTACCTCAAACTCCTTGCTCAATGCCTCCTTGAGGAGGACAATCTCTTGTTTATCGTCCCCTGTGATGATCATGTCATCCATATATACTGCAAGCATGGTGATGTGGTTACCTTCATTTTACCTGAAGAACATCGTGTGATCAGCATTGTTCTGCTGATATCCCATCCCAATCAGTCTTCCTGAATTGGTCAAACCACGCACGGGGAGACTGCTTCAACCCATAGAGGGTCTTCTTCAATCTGTAGACTCTGCCTTCTGTCTTGGCTATGCTAAACCCCGGTCTATCTCCATATACACTTCTTCAGCCAGATCTACATGAAGAAATGCATTTTTCACATCTAGCTTGTGTAACTTCCATCCACCATTCACTGCCAAGCTGACCAGATTCCGAACGGTGCTCATCTTTGCCACAGGTGCAAATGTCCCATCGTAATAGATGTCATATGTCTGGTTGTATCCCTTGGCGACCAGTCGAGCCTTGTAGCGCTCAACCTGCCCATCCGGATTCTACTTCACGGTGAAAACCCACTTGCTCCTAACAACCCTCTTGTCGTTTGGTAGTCGCGTTAGCTCCCAGGTCTTATTTTTCTCAAGAGCTCTCATCTCTTCCTTCATTGCTGCTTGCCACTTTGGATCGGCTTTGACAACCTGCCAATTGTTAGATACAATAATGCTATACAAAGATGCAATGAATGCTCCATGAGAAGAAGAATTATTATCATAAGAGACAAAAGAAGCAATGTCCCAACCATATCTATCAGAGGGATTGCCCGTTTTGCTGCGAGTGGTCCTCTGGACCATGACAGTTAGGGACAGGGGAGTAAAAGGAATGTTCTCACCAGAAAGTGGCAGTGGTGGTGGAGGTGCTCCATGAGTAGAGACTGACGTAGACGAGGGACTAGGCACTGACACTGGGGGCACGTGTATTGGTTCTGCAGTTCGCGCCCCTGTTCTACGATATATAAGTAGCCCACCTTGAGCTGTATGCCTCACATTCCTCCTCCTGCTCCTCGACACTCTCCTGCTCCTCGACACTCTCCTGCTCCTCTACTGATCCTCATTCCATACTTCCAAATCTGTCACCAAACTCTCCCTCTCTCGCCTCATCCTTTTAGTATTAGGCAGTACAGTCATAGGTGGGGCCTCCTCCTGTCGGTAATACTGCTCCATCTCTTTGAAGTGGACATCCATGCTCACAACTTCTCTCCTCCACTGGGCTCCAACACATGTACCCCTTCTGAGTGCCAGAGTAGCCCGCAAAAATACACCTGAGCGCCTTCGGAACAAGTTTCCCGACACTCGGCCTGTTGTCCTTCACGAAGCACACACAACCAAATACTTTTAATGGAAGCATCCCCCATTATGTCCCTGCAACTTCCGACACAGGGATTTCCACCCTAGAATCCGTGATGGCATTCTGTTGATCAATTGTGATGCAGTTAACACTGCATACCCCCACAAACTCCGGGGGACTTTCATATTGAGCATCATACTCCTTGCTACCTCTAAAAGATGTCTGTTTTTTGCTTTGCCACGCCATTCTGTGCAGGTGTGTATGCACATGAGGTCTGATGCAATATTTTATGGGCAGATAAGTACTCTGTCAATGTCTTATTAGTGTACTCTGTTCCATTATCCAACCTTAGTACTTTTATCACTACGACGTACTGTGTTTGGACGTGCTTATGGAAGTCCCAGAAGCAGTTTAAGACATCACTCTTAGTTCTCATCAAATATAATCAAGTGACACGCGAAACACAGTCAATAAATGTCACAAAATATCTATAACCATTAAAAAAACTAACGGTACCAGGCCTCCATACATTAGAGTGAACAACATCAAAAACAGAAGAGCTCATTCGGCCAGTGCTCAAATGAGAGCTTCTAGTAAGCTTACCCAAGTCACATCAATCACATAGCAGTTTGTGTTTATTGGCCTTTTCAAACAACAAAGGAAATAATCTAGCTAAGGTACCAAAATCTGTGTGTCCCAAACGCTGGTGATGGAGTATAAGCATATCCTCTACGCTCATCTTTTGTCCTCCTGTCTTCTCTGCCACAGATATAAGATCTGCATCCAATCCTTTTCGATCCAAATATCATAGCTCGTCATGCCAAGTCTCAATCCCAAGTATTCGTCTCGTCTCTTTCTCCTGGAATGCTACCTTGAGAATATCAAAAGAGACAATGCATTTTAATTGAAGAATAATGGAACTGATGGATATAAGACTAACTGGAAAAGGAGCATGTAAGACATTGGATCGTTTTATTGAACTTGTGCAATTGAACGTGCCCTTACTGACCACTGGCTGGAGGTCCCATCCGTCGTCTGGATGTTATCTGCAGCAGGTAGACAAGTGTATGAGAACTCGCCCACATCCCCTTTACGTGTCGTGATGCACCGGTATCAACGATCCAATCAGATGTTTTAGAGGGGCGAGCATATATAGTTGAGTTTGATGCTTCCCCAGTTCCACTCCTGCTGCCTTCACCCGCTTGCTTATTCTTGAGGCTCTCCATCATGCTCTGTAAGGTCTGTTCCTCCTTGGCGTAAATAACACCAGCCTCCTCGGATACCACGTCCACGACCACGACTACCACCCGAATCCCCCGCCTTGGATGGTTTGGGGCAAGCATACCAGAGATGACCTGTCTCCCCACAGTTGTAGCACTGTCGGGTTTCCTCTCGTAATCTTGGAACACTCGGACCAGTAGCCGCTAGTGCTGACTTGACTGCAACGGACCCTCCAGTCCCTGCCTGAAGTTTGAGGCGGGTCTCCTCCTGAATCATGACCGAGATGGCCTCGGTAAATGTAGGAATCTTCGTACCAGGTAGAAGTAGGACTCTCCTTTGATCGAACATTTTATCTAACCCCTTCAAAAACTCCATAGTCTTCTCCTCCACGATTATCTTGGAGGCCCTACACTGTGGGTCTCTACAACTCACCCCACAAGAAGCATGGTCATAGTCTACCCATAGTCGCTCTAACTCGGAGGCATACTCTTGCACAGTCTTCTCGCCTTGAACTGTGTCATCAATTTCTCCCTTCACCTGGAAGACCCGGAGGGTGTACCCCACTCCATCATAAGTACTTTTCAGCTTTTCCCAAACCTCCATGATTGTCTTTAGACCATCTACTGTGGCAACAATGGATGAGACTAGCGAGGTGAGAAGTCACATGAACACTATCATGTCGGTTGACTCCCAGTCATCTCTTGCAGTTGGATTCTCTGGCTTCTTCAACTCCCATGTCAACAAACCCCCAACCTTGCGTGCTGCAAGGGTTTTCTTCACACGACGGGACCACCCCAGATAACTGGTCGGCCCATCAAGCTCCAAATCAACCGGCAAAAGGTCCAACTTCACTGGTCGAGGCGAGGAATCCAATAGTTTCAACAACGTGGTCACTTCTTCGGGATCCAACTTCTTGAGAATATCCTCCATTATAAGCTACAACAGCCCCACACCCGGTGTAGTTTTCCAAACGACGCGCTTGATGCAGGGAGGAGATCCCGACCCAGTCAACTTGATGTCGCTGCAATAGAGTAGGAGCCGAGAAAACCCTAATCTGAACGGAGACGAAAAATGTGTCGCCGATAGAGGATGCCTTCAAGCGAACGGAGAGGCCGAATGATACAATGAAGATCTGCTTCTGCGATGGAATCTTGTGCTGAAACTGCTTCTGCGACGGGCGACGGGATCTGGTGCTTCTCCGCCAAGGATCTGGAGGGAAACTTCTTCCCCGCTGTCGAATGGTGAGGCCGACTGCTTCTGCGGAGAAACTCGTTTGATATGGAGAGGCCGACATCTTCTGCGAAGAAACTCCCCGACGGGTACCTGGTCGATCGATGTCGAGCATCTCCTTCCGGCTACGATCTCCTTTCCGGCAGGAACCTATCTTCTCTGACGCCACTGATCATCGATCTCCTTCTTCCGTCGAGCGAGATCGTCGATCTCCTTCTCCCGTCGATCTCCTAGCAGAATCGTGACCTAGACGCGCTCCGATACCACGTGGAAAAGACATCTATGATTTTTTTCATTTCTCTCTCATATATATATATGTACAAGCCTGTTATTAGCACACCACAAAATAAACACCAACAAGTCATAATCTCACTAATGCCTAAGTACATCATGTCTTTTCTTATAGTTTCATTTCAAGTTTTTATTGGTGTACCCTTCCCCTATTTAACATGCCTAGTGACTAAACTCTCGTATCACCTAACAAGTGCCTCTAATGGTCTCCTTTGTACGACTCCAAACCATCTCAGTCGAGCTTCTCGCATCTTCTCTGCATTTGGTCTCACTCGTCTTATCTCTGATACATTCATTCCTAATTTTATCCAGACTTGTGTGTCCACACATCCACCTAAGCATTCTCATCTCCGCAACATGAAGCTTTATTTTATTTTTTTACTCATCTCCTTTCATTTCTCTTCCTGATGTTACTTTTCTTATTTAATACACCACATTGTGTTACCACTAAGGATTTCTGAGGGTTCCAGAGAAAAAGAGGAGGGAAATCCACGGAGCAAGGCCTGGGCTCTTTCCCAATTGTTCCAAAGATACCTGTGTTCATACGAGAATTCGCTTAAATAGGCCCCGTTGGAAGACTAATAATTAATGCAAAAATAAAATGCTAGAATTAAAAGATTATTAAAAGATGATGATCGACACCGTCCGCCACCAAGATAAACGACGTACCTACGTCAGCCTTCTAGTGGCAGTCGACACGAGCGATGCAATCTTTGCAAACATTGCCTTCTGCTAGAGTTTCCGTATTTTGTTGTGTTTTGTTATATCTTGTATTTTGTTATGTCCGTCTTTCCCTATGTATGTTTCCTCACTCATATATATATAAGAGTGGTGCCAAATAATAAAATTAATCCTCATTCAGCAGGGTATTAGAGGCCTAGGGCTTGCGATCCTGGTCCGTCGATCTCGTCCGGCCCGCTTCCGTGCTCGTCCCTATTTCCGCCGCGCTAGTTCCGCCCGCAACCGCTTCGCCGAGCCGCAACCCGCTTCTGCCACTCTTCCGCCCACACCCGCAGCCCGCTTCGCATCTCGCTTCGCCTCCCACCACCTTCGCTTCTTCTCCAGCGTGGGCTTCTCCTTCGCTTCCAGCGGGGGCTTCTCCTTTGCTTCCAGTGGGTGGCTTCTCCTCCGCTTCCAGCGGGCCTCCTCCCCCTTCGCTTCTTCTCCAGCGGGCTTCGCCTCCAACAATAGTCCTCTGAGGGGGTTCTCTCCCGTCCTCTAGGGGCGCCGGTGCAATGGGCTCTTAATTTTCCCTCTCCGGCGGGCGCTTTTTATCTTGTGATACCCTTTGTTTTTCCGTGTGCCTCCACCTCTATTTCTTTTCAAGTATTTTTTTTGTCTCTGAGTGCTACTTATTTCAAGCTTCGTGGCTTCCCTTCTACCCGGGGCGGCCTTGCACCTCATAGTGGCCGATCCTAGACTTAATTATCTCTGTCAAGAGTTGCATGCCTGTCTGATGCTACGGAGGACACCACTTTTCCCCACTTTTTGGATTCAGATGTTGCTGAAAGAATCCTGCCTTTCCGTCACTTGGTGAATGGTCTTCCGGCTGAGCAGTCTAGTTCATCATCCTCTTCCTATGCACACCATGGCCTTCCTGGTGCTTATTTTGCTTCCACACCTCTGCCCTCACAGTGGATCATTGACTCCAGAGCTACTTACCTCATGATTGGGTCAGCCATAGGTTTTGTATCCTACACTCCATTGTCTGGCAGAGACAAAGTAAGTATTGCTGATGGATCTCTCTCCTCCATTGCTGGCAAGGGCTCTATTCCTTGCTCATCCCTTACTCTCTCCTCTGTTCTTTATGTTCCTGCATTCACTCGTAATCTTCTGTCTATTAGTCATTTGACTATATCTATGAACTGCTCAGTAATCTTTTTTTCTACCTCTTGTGTTTTTCAGGACCTAAAGACGGGGACGGACAATGATTGGCTCAGGTAGATCGTGCAATGGGCTATATGTGTTTGACACTTCCACCACCTCTTGCTCCAGCCTCGCTCAGTCTCCAAAGGCTCATAGTGCTTATAGACTCTCTGATGTTGATGTTTGGCACTGTCATCTTGGACATCACCCATCTCCACTATAAATTTTTTGCTTCTTACTTTGTCTATTACTCGATTTACTTGTTTTCATTGTGATGTATGTGGACTTGATAAACATCAACGTAGTTCTCTTTCTCTTGTGTCTCCACGTCACTCTATTCCCTGTGCCCTTATTCATACTAATGTTTGAGGTCCTAGTCCTACTACGTCCATTTCTGGTTGCTCCTGATTTGTTTCGTTTATTGATTGCTACTCTCGTTGTACTTGGATCTATCTGATGAAGCATAAAAGTGACGTGTTTTCTCTCTTTCAACGGTTTTATAAGATGGTCACTACTCAGTTTAGTGCTACCATTAAGGTTTCACGTAGTGACAATGACCGTGAGTACATTGACTCCCGTTTTGAGAAATACCCAAGTGATCTTGGTATCATACATCAAACTTTATGTGCCTACACTCCAACTCAAAATGGGTTTGCAGAGCGCAAGAATCGGTACCTACTTGAGGTTGTCAGATGTCTCCTTCTCCGAATGAACCTCCCGAAATATTATTGGGGTGATGTCGTCCTCACCGCTGCCCACCTCATCAATCGACTGCCTACTTGTGTTCTTGGGTTTCAGACTCCTCTAGCCACTCTCGGGGTTCACCCCACTTCTCTCTTGCCTCGTATCTTTGGATGTGTGCATTTTGTACACATTAATCCAAAGACTAAATTCGACCCCCGTGCTCTGCGGTGTGTCTTTATTGGCTACTCACCCACCCAAAAAGGCTATAAGTGTTTTCATCCCATCACCAAGCGGACATTTGTCACTATAGATGTCACCTTTCGGGAATCAGAAGCTTATGGGACCTCTCTTTAGGGGAGACAAGTACTCGGGAAATGAGTTTTCCTGCTTCTGTTCCCTTGCCTATTCCCCCTACTCATGTTCCCTTGCCTCTTCTTCCAATGCCTCCTCCATCGCAGGTTTGATCTCCTATCCCTAGTGATCCAGTAATGCCTCTTCCTTCTATGCCTCCTCCATTGCAGATTTACTCTCGCCGACGTCGGGACAACACAAGATTTACCCACACTACCTGGGCCACCACATTATGCATCTTTCGACACTGACAGACGTAATTGTATTTCTACTCAGCTTCTCTTTCCCATTTTGTAACTTATGACTCTTTGTCTCCTTCACATAGAGCATTTGTCACCTTCTTGTCTACCATATCTATTCCCCGTTCTTAGCAAGAAGCTCTTGAGCACAATGAATGGAAGGATGCTATGTTGGAGAAAATGGTAGCCCTTAACAAGAATTTTACTTGGGATCTTGTCCACCTGCCCAAAGGGAAAACCATTGTGGGTTGTAAATGGGTCTTCTCAGTGAAGCAGAACTCCCAAGGCCTGGTTGAACGGTACAAAACTAGGTTGGTTGATAGAGGATACACTCAGACAGCTGACATCGACTACAGGAGACATTTGCTCTGATTGCTAAAATGAATTCAATCCGGATACTGGTTTCATGTGTCACGTGCAAAGGGTGCAGTCTCAGCCAGTTGGATGTGAAGAATGCATTTCTTCACGGTGATCTTGAGGAAGAAGTCTACATGTCCCTGCCTCCTGGTGTTCTTCCAGAAGGTTCAGCAGGGAAAGTTTGTAGACTTAAGAAGGCTTTGTACGACTTAAAGCAGTCGCCTCGGGCTTGGTTCGGGAGATTCCACTGGACAGTGATGTCCTTTGGGTACAGGAAGGGCAACGCGGATCATACCTTGTTCGTGAACACCGATGTGGCAAGGTGAATGCCCTTATTGTCTATGTTGACGATATAATGTTAACAAGTGATGACACAGGAGATTGAGAACTTAAAATCTAAGTTTGCAAAGGAGTTCGAAGTGAAGGACCTTGGGACTCTCAAATATTTTATCGGCATCGAAGTGGCCAGATCCAGACATGGGATCTTTTTATCTCAAATGAAGTACATTCTGGGTCTGTTGAAAACAACTGGATTGCAGTGGTTGAGAAATGGTTGATGATATACTAGGTTTTCAGCGACTGCTTGGGAAACTTATCTTTATCTCTCATACTCGTCCGAACATATCTTATGTTGTGGGTGTTCTCAGCCAATATGTGCACTCACCAAGATCACATCATCTTGATGTTGCATATAGATCCTTGAGGTATCTCAAATCCTCTCCAGACAAAGATCTAGTGTTTACACCCAGCAATGCATTAACAGTAGAAGTGTACACAGATGTAGACTGGGCAAGTTCTATTGATGACTGACGATCTACATCTGGATATTGCTCCATTGTTGGGGATAATCTGGTGATCTGGAGAAGCAAGAAACAACATGTCGTCGCCAGATCTAGTGTTGAGGCGGAGATCTGGGCAGTGGCGCTTGGGATATGCGAAGGGATATGGATTCAGTCGATTATGAGGGACTTGGGTGTGGAAGGCAGTGGTCCAATCAAGATCTATTGTGATAGTAAAGCCGTTATTAGAATTGCCCACAACCCAGCCCAACATGACCGTACTAAACATGTGGAGATCGACAAATACTTCATTAAAAATAACATAGTAAAGGGGATGGTGTGTTCCCCCTTTGTCCCATCAAACCAACAGCTTGCAGATGTGCTTACTAAGTGACTGAGTCAGTGTTCCTTTGACAATATATTGGGTAAGTTGGGCATGACCAACATTACACGCCCAACTTGAGGGGGAGTGTTGGAGTTTCTGTATTTGTTAAGTTTCGTTATATCTTGTATTTTGTTATATCCGTCTTTCCGTTTCCTCACTCCTATATACAAAGAAGTGGTGCCGAATAATAAAATTAATCCTCATTCAACACCTTCGTTTATTTTGATATTCCGTCTTGCTTTCCATGCTTAGCTCCTGAATATCAACTGACGGCACCCGCCCGCTTTCTAAAGTTCCTACTCTTCTCTTTGCAGAATTTGGCTGGTCATTTGATGGATTCAACTACTTTGGGATCATTGCCTAAAGAATGTGAGGATATGCAGGATGTAGTGCGGCCATTAACTAATATATGGGCTGCTGAAATTGAGCACATTAATTCTCTTAAACAAGCTAGGGATTTATTTGATGATCTTTCAACTGGATGATATTGATATCCTTGCACTTTTCAATTCTTATTATTACCACTTTATCGGGGCCTCAGGAGTTTGATTCCCCTTATCTGTGTTCAATTTTATGAAACAGTTAGCGAAAAAGTTGTTCTATGATGATCTTAAGCTCATTGAAATAATTGCTGCTTTAGCCTTCTTATATGAGCATTGATTGGGAGAGTGCTCAACTACGAGAACTTCTCAACGAGGCTAAAGAGCATTACCGCAGATTCCGGTGGTTCATTGTGGATGTACGCGCGCACGTGCGCCTCCAGAGGGGAGGTCTAATGTGAGTTTTGTCTGTGCGCGAGCGCTTGCGCGCAGTTCTGTAAGATTGATAATTTGAAAGGGGGTGGTCTGAAAGATCTGAGCTGTCGCGATTATGCTGCAGTGTGTATCTGAATAAAGATTTTGAATGCTGTAAATTTCTTGTCTTTGGCTCTCAGGTTTTTGATGATTGCATTGTCAGATTTTATGTTCTGCTGGTTATTTATTTGTATGTAGAGTCTGAGGCTCGGTTTGGCGCGGCTTGTCGCGACTTATTTGCTCCGGTGAGGTTGGACGACAATGTCATTGTCATATCAAAATCTTATGCCTCAAATTTGTTTCTTTTTTGTAACATTTGTGATACCAAACATGCATTCTATGAGAATGACGTTTTTGCCCAACTTCACCAGAGCAAATAAGTTGCAATAAGCCCCGCCAAACGCAGCCTGATTAGAACGATTGTGTAAGCATAATAATCATAATAAAAAAACCATGTGATTCGTCATGTCATTCTCACCCAAGTAAGATTTACCAGTCATTTGGTGCGACTTTTGCCAAAATCCCCGCCCCAAATGCAAAAGCTGGTTCTTCAAAGGCCTTTTTGGGTGGGTGGTTGCAGTTGGAGATCGATGAATTTAAAACATTTTTAACTGTGATTCTAAATGAAGGTTACTGAAAAGCGTACAATCAAATGGAGTAAAAATTTCGACATGCAGACAGATGCAGTCAGTTATCACATGTTTTACTCGGACACGATTTCTTACTAAATGAATGTCATTGTTTGTCGGAAATGTGAATTTCAGAGTTAAATTAATGCCATTGTCGGATATTTGATGTGCTTACTTCTTGCTGCAATATATCATTATTTTAATTATTTAGAGTTGAATATTTACCATTTCTTACATTACATTAGCAATGATTCGAAGCACTTCTTTTTCCATTACACTATTTCGGAAACCCAAGGACTCGATCGTATGGATATGTAAAATACAGGATTTCCAATCCTAGCAAGAAAATGAGGGAAACGGATACTCAATTTAAAGTGAAAGTGAGTAAACAGAATTCCATACTCGATCTCAGAGATACATATAGAATTCTGTGGAAAGCCGTATTCGACGAAAGTTGTATGTACGGCTTGGAGGGAGATTTTTTCATATCTTTTGAGATCCACCCTACAATATGGGGTCAAAAAGCCACCTACAAATTCAAAACTTATGTTAACCTCCATATAGGCATGGACACATCATATTTTCTCTTTGTCTAAGGAAAACAAATATAATTTTAATCAACAAAAATAGAAAAAAAATCTATGTAATATTTATGATGATCCAGGGCTGATTCACTCTGGATCACACATGGAACGCCGTGGCCTCACCTGGCATCGTTTGGGCTATAGCCCAAACACCCAACTCCTCTCCATCAACATGAAGGTTGTTGGTGGCTACATCCTCCATTTGATGAGACAAACTCGATAATTAAGTATGCAGCACAGAGACTTCCCAGGAGAAGTTTTTCAACTTCTCATTACCAATTGAGCTGCAAAAGTGCAGAGTAAGATTTGCTTACATTTTACCCTTATGATGAGACCCTTTCCCGAACCCTTGCTGCGCTGGGATGCTTTGGGCACCGAGCTACTTTTTGTGTGTCCATATTAATGCTTTTTTAGGTATTTTATACAAAAATGCAGGATAAAGTTTACCAACAATTCATCCTTGTGGTGAGACCCTTTCCCGGACCATTGCTGTCTGGGGATGCTTTGTGAATCGGGCTGCCATTTTTGTGTCCATATATAATATTTTTTAGATATATTATAAAAAACTGCACGATAAAATTTGCATGCATTTCAACTTTGTGATGGGACCCGTCCCCGGATCATCGCCGCGCGAGGATGCTTTGTGCACCGGGCAACCCTTTGGGCCCATATTGTTTCAATGAAATTCTTTTGTATAGGAAATCTAAATATAGAAAAAAAAATGCCCATGTCTTCAAGGATTTTTTTTCTTTTGTGAAATGAGGTATAAAAAGATGTCTATATTTTTATTGAATTATTTTGCACACTATATTTTGGGCAAAATTATATAAGAATTATATTTTTTTTCTCTATTTTGCTGACATGTAAAATCAAACATACTTCTCACTCAAATCCCTATATTTCACATGAAATTACCCTAAACCCTAAACCTTATAATATATAATATATATAAGGCTATAAAAAATTTTAATTTAGTTTTTACTAGTGAATTTTAATAAAAAAATTCAATGTGCTGAGTCCTATATGAGTCCACCCCTTGCTCCATACATGTCACATTTAAGAATATCTAACCTAATGTGACTGCTAGTGTGGTTGCTAATTAGGATGAATTTTAATAAAAAATGCTCTATCATATCCTCTTTTTAGCTTAAACAAATTCACTATTTTTAATCATTCAAATAATTAACATTTTTTTGGCTTTAATGAGTGAAGGATCTTTTTTTAGCTTATTGAGTGAAGGGCCCTCTTTTGGTACCCATATCCTTTCCATTTAGGACTTCAAAAGAGAGGATCGAGATCTTCTCCATTTCCATCAAATGAACAGTATTCATGTGGTGTTCAAGATCGTCTCCTTACTTATCGAAGGGTATAATTTCTTTTAATATATTAAAAATATTAAAAGATGAGATTAATTAATTCGTTGAACACCAAATAGATTGTATTCATTTTACGATTCAGATTAATTCATGGTTGATCTGACATGTTCACTAATCCCACTCTTTTATATTTTTCTTTAATAAGAAAATATACATCTGTAGATAAAGTAGGAATCAATTCTCACCATGAAATGGACCTCCATTTCGGGCCTCAAATGGATCGGAATTCTATCCATTTGGGACCTCAAATGGAGGTCTATTTCATCGTGTGGATGCATTCTCACTTGATCTAATGGTGTAAAAAAATTTTGATTAAAAGAAAAATATAAAAAATGAGATTAGTGAACCTGTCCATCAGCTGAAAATAATAATTTAAAGGGTTTTTTTACAGGGACCTCCCCTCGAAGTTTGCGTAATTACAGCCTGCGCCCCTCTAACTTTTGAATTTACAAAAACCTCCATTCAATATTAACATTTCATAACATTCATGCACAAAAGTACTCCCTTGAAGTAAATCTACAAGGGCGTCTTTTTGTGCGTGGATGTGATGAAATATACATATTGAGGGGAGCTAATTGTAATTTTGAAAGTTGAAGGGGTACAAGCTGTAATGTACTGATAAATAACCCTAACTTTAAAATATATTTTAATGTCCATGTGAGTATTATGTATGTGTGTATATTATTGGGGTTTCTTTGATATGTTATGTGAATTCAATATATATCAAAATTAACATGAAATACTAATATTATATTATTATAATATAAATATATATTTATTGTTTAAAAATATGTTTAAAAATTCAATTTGCAATTCTTTGTAAATCAATTTGCGATTAACAAAAAAAAATGTGAATAAGCATTTTGAGTGTTGTTAACAATTGTCTAATATATTGTAGTGCTGTTATAGACATATCAATATACTTTATGTGAACACTTCAAAACAATCTAAAACTCTTAAGAACATACTTTTTCTAATTTCTTGGGGCCTTTACCCACACCCAAGTTACTCCTAATAAAGAGGATTTAGGCTCCGTTTGGGGAGACTTATTTTCACCGGTCAAGCGGTTACGATCGCATGAACCGGACCTTAATTTAAGGTCCGGTTCATGCGCTCATAACCGCTTGATCGGTGAAAATAAATCCCCCCTAACGGAGCCTTAGTTTCAGTGGGCTTGTAATGTTGCAAAATATTGGGTTTTATTATTGTTCAAAGAGCAGATAAGTTTGATGGTTGGCCTAAACCTATGAATTTTCTATGTTGTGATAGATCCAATTTCACTCTTGAAATAAGAATAAGAAAGAATGGGCAGAGAAAAACTTAAATAATTCACATTTCATTTAGAAATCCTCTATTTAGGTATCTAGTAGGTATATCAACCGTCTTGGAACTAACTCCAAATAATGGTTAAAAAAGGGCTGCCTAGTGCACAAAGCATCGCTGCATAACAACGGTTCGGGGAAGGGTCCCCTCACAAGGGCTAAATATAGGCAAATCTTACAATGCATTTTTGAAAGAGACTGTTTCCAGGACTCAAACCCATGACCAGTCACACAACAACACCTCAACCAATGGTTAAGCCAGCAATTGGTTAAGAAACAATTTTAAATCATCTCCGCACAACAAGGGTTCGGGAAAGGGTCCCCTCACAAGGGCGAAATATAGGCAAATTTTACAATGCAGTTTTGAAAGAGATTGTTTCCAGGACTCAAATCCGTGACCAGACACACGACAACAACTCAACCGGTGCTTCAAGGCTCTTGTTCTAACTTCAAATAATGGTTAAGTCAGCAAAATTGTTAGCATTATTCTTGGTTAAGAAATAATTTTAAATCATGTATTAAGAAATTGGTCACGGGTTTGATCCAAAGAAGCAGTCTCTTGCAAAAATATATTTGACCCTTGTGGTGGAGCCCTTCCCCGGACGCCCATGCGGGGATGCCTTTTTTAGGGTGCTGATATTATCACCGTATTCTTGGTTATCCGCACTAAAAAATTGATTTTTTTTAGATTTTTAAAATTCATATTAGCGCTGCACTCAGTACTTAGCCGCACTGCACTGCTGAATCTTTCATCGCATGGATGTACTACCGTCTCCCCGCTTCCGCAGACATCGATGACGTAAAGCTCACCGGAGACACCTTCAAAATCTCCACCGCTGCCTATGTTCGCGGATCGGTGCTTCACCGCCGGAGGCCCCGAACTTCCCTCTTGCATTTTACCTTCCCTTCCTCTGTCGCGCCCAATCTCCTTCTAAGTCATTGTTGCTCCTCTAATCTCAAAATTTAAGTCTTTCTATTCTATTAAATCATCTTTGCCTCTTCAATTCTCATTCATTCATAAAATAATTTTAGGTAAATTTTGTTAGTAAAAGCTTCCAAAAGTAAAGATGGTTGATTCGATCATTCTGTTTTTGAAAGAAATGGAGAAAAGAAGAGCAAGAACCTGTTGATCCTTCAGTATCTTTTAAGCCTTGTGAAAAATGACAGAATATTTGCGGAAAGCCAACTTACTAAAAGAACGCTTGCTAATAGAAAATCATTTGTGTATAGCCAACCTCTTGAAACTATACTTTTAATTTTGTCTTAGTGCGGATAGCAAAAATATATTCTTTTTAATTAAGGAATTGGTCAAACTTGAACCGTTTTGTTTTTTTAAATATAATTAGATCGATTTTGTATTCAGCTCCTGATATTGATTTTAAGTAATTAAATAATAATCAATTCTATTCTCATGCGTAGTTAATTACATCACTCTTTTTTATCTATACAATATTAAAATGAAAAAAATACATTTTAATTAAATATTCATTTTCTTATTTTATTCCTCTTTATTAAGAAAATTTCATATTTTAAAATTCCTGATTTTCTTTTATTTTTTAAAAAGTGCTCTCTTATGGATAAGTTCTCTAAATACAATAAAAAATATGTTCTTCCTGCCGCTCGCAAACCTTCGTGCACGCCTCAAAAATTATTGACGAGCAGTGTATAACACTCAGGAGTTTGCGAGCGGCGGGAGCGCCGTCTCGCCGGGACACTGTCATGGCCGGAAAAATATCACTCGAGGCACGAGCCCTCCCATGCACAATCACAGTCGAGGCACTGTCACAATTGCCCCCACATGCTGAACCCCCTTCCTTTATTAAATATAAATAAATATTAATTGGTAAAACTAATTTCCTAAATAGAATTATCCGGAATGACCAAAATGCACCACGTATCCTGTCTGTTTCAGTCAAAACGGTTAACGACACGTTGTCAAATGGCAAGACCGCCGCCGTGTTTCTGGGTTTGACCCTTTCGTTGTCAATCCCGGTTTTTTTTGCTATTAAGGAGGAAACCGGTTGGGTTATTTTCTGAATATAGCTTTGCCACTTAACTCGTATTCTCGTGCTGGTATAATAATTGTGTACGAGTAGTATTTTTTTTTTTGAGAGTGAGTGAAATTTAAGTCGTTAATTTCGCATATTCAATATCGATGTTCTCGTCAAAATAAAAAAAATAAAATTTGAAGCCCAATTGAATGATGAGATCGCTACTCGCGCTCCTTCCTGTGAGATGAGTAGGGTTCCCAAAAATTATTTCTCGGGCAGACGGGAATAAATGGAAATAAATTTCCTAATTTCCAAAAAGATACTTATTCAAACCGAATAATATTCTATATACATAACTGCCATAAATATTGTATTATATTCAAATGAAAATGAATCAAATGTCTTAAACGCATATGGCAAGAATTTAATCTAGCATTTTAATCTCATTTATAAAATTAAAATTAAAATAATTTTCTCCACCTTTTCTCGGTCCCACAGGAAAACAATTTATTTTATGACATTAAAAAATGAACAAACCGTCTTATTATATTAGCAAATTAGAGAAAGTTGTGAGCCCGTATAAATTTGTCCTGCATATAACTTTTCTAAAATTTTTTGATCTAGACATAGCCAAAATGAGCATAGCTAAAATGACATGCATATGGCTCGTGAACTTTTTTTGCATTAACTAAAAAATATATATAAAAAATAAGGCTCATGAGCTAAAACTCGCGAGCATCTCGAGCTCCATAAGTAGGCATGAAGCTCGAGCTCGAGCTCGAGCTAAGATATAATGAGCTCGTTGAGCTCGAGCTTGAAATGATTAGTTTGAAAATTTTGTCATGCTCAACATGAGTTCGACTCGATTAAACCCCTAGACGGCTAGACATGATGTTGGCGACACGAAAGTAGCATCAGGAAAAGTAGGGATGAGCTGTCGAAAATCATGAGTGCTAGAGTTGCACGATCGTGCTGAGGTGAAATTATACGAACATGGTAATAAAAATTATGCGTATTAAAATTTATACGTATTTCGAGCTCGAGCTTGAAATGATTAGTATGGAGATTTCGCCAAGCTCGCCTCGTTTGCACCCCTAGGCATAAGCGATGCTGGCAATGCAGAAGCAGCATCAGGAACATTAGAGATGAGCGGTGACCGAAAAACGTTGGTGTCGGGTTACTGGTTTAGGGTTTAGGGTTTAGGGTGAAATTATACGAGTAGGATATTAAAATTTATGTGTATTTAGTATTTTTATGGGGTGCTAATATTCATATGTGGGATGCTAATATAAATGCTGAACAGATTTTAAATATATATAATTTAATTATTAATTTCCCCGTTCAGCTTCTTCTCCTCCTCCTCCCACTAACGCACTAACGCACTAACGCCTAGTGGTTTTTACCGCCTCATTTTTAGCGGCGGGAAACTGAAATCTCGTCTTCGTTAACAAGAGCGGCGCCAGCTTCGGCGAGCTCGCCGGCCGGAGAGTTTTTCTCGTCTCCTCGTGCTCAAGGGACAGAGAAAGAAGAGGGAGAGGAAAAGATGATGTTCCGTATTCTGCTGGGCCGAAAGTTTTCGAAGAAAATGTGAGTTGTTTACTAGTCTTTGTTGCCGATTTGATTTTCTAGGGTTAGAATCATGGATTCTTCGATCGATATATAACTGATTCAATTTCGGTGGCGGCAGCAAGCATTTGGTGAAATGCATCAACTGCAGGAAAGACGCTATCCGAAAGAAAAAACAGGCGATGGTGAGATATCTCAGGAAGGACGTTGCCGATCTTCTCGCCGGCGGTCACGAATCCAATGCTTTTCGCCGGGTGAGGAATGTTTTTGCCCCTTTTGGAAGGGGATTTCTCTTTGCTTTGAATCCGTTTAGCCCGATTTATAGATTTTTTTTGCTTTAGTAATACTGGATGCTCCGTTTTTACTCATTTTAGTTTCGATTCAGAGCTGTTTGAATCTTTTTGTTAATCAATTTTGTGTTTGTGATGTCTGAAATCTGAAATTTATTTGATGGACAACGGGATTTAACCCTTTTTTCGGATCTTCTCCATTGTTGGGTGCTGGAAAATGAGTCCGGAGGGCAAATATCGATCTCGGCTGCATTAACCTCTGTCAATCTCATTCACACAATCAGATAAACAAACGAAGAAATGAATGCTACAGTTTCCCCCACCCCACCCACCCAATGGTAGAAACACAAAGAGGGTAATACCGGGAGTTGCCATGATGTATTGTTAGGGTTGGCTCCTCCGCACAAAGTATTCTACATGTGACCATTAAAGTTTGGAATGTCTCTTATTTAGTTCCTCCAGCGTAGAGGTATGCCCTAGGTAGACACGCAACCGACGGGTCACTATCGAGTCAGTCCTGACACCTGCAGACATATCTAATAATAGTTCATGGGGGTTCCCCGTGACGCCTCAACTGTATCTTTGATCACTCGCCCTCTTTGCAGACAGTGTGACGTGACGACAATACCACTAATTTACTGGATATTCACGCCGCATATTGTTTTACCATTGCAGTATTGTTGCTTATGCATTCATGTATACATTTATTACAAATTACTCATTAAAATTGTTGAGTGTAGTTGGTGAAAAGTGTCGATGAAAAACGGGTCTTCATTAGAACATAAATTTGGTATTTTAATATAAAATTATTTAAATAATTAATTAATTTTGATTTAAAAATATTTGCTTTGAAAATAAATTCAACAGCTACTATTAATTTGATGTGGAATAATATATAGTATATATATAAAGTTTAGCGGTTGTTTTATCATTTATGACAAGGCTTATTTCTATAAATATGCCCTAAAGTTTTGTAATTGAATACAATTGGTTAGTGAATTTAGGAGTCTCTTTGTAATTGAGAATATTGGGTTAATAAATTTGGAAATATGTTTTGTACTGATGTTCTTCCTCACAGCCAGTCTTCCTCAAGGTTGTCAGGATCGAGATCCAAGATGAGATCGTTTTGAGGTTGGATCAGATCGGATTGAGGATCGCAAAATTCTATAACATTCATAAATTAAGACTAAAAAAATTTGAATTTTGTATCATTAAATTTTATGATCAATTAATAAAAAAATCAATTAATTGTAATAGTATTTGAATAATTATATTAAAATATTTTGAATAACTAAATCAAAAGGATAATATCATACTAAATTTAATTTCAGTTTCAGGTAAGAACCTAATGTTTACTAACAATAAAAACAAATCTGTACTGGAAGCGATCGAAAAAACCGCTCTTGGCCTCTATTTGCAGTTGGCAATTAACACTTGAGATACGGTAAAACAATATGATATGATTCTGTGATGAAGTATGGGGCGGGATTGAGATAAGGTTAAACAATGAGTTATGGGCGTTGAACCAATTGAATTAGGTCGGGATAGGATTGGACATGTTTCTAGTTACCTTTGGCCATACCGGTAGAATCGGGTGAGGATCGCGACCCAAAAGATCCTAAGATCTTGATCGCGATCCCAGTCGTAGATGTGCCGATTTAGATCCTAGGTAAGATCCGGATCGATTTATAAAATCTGGATCGTAAGATCCTACGATCCGGATCGCGATCCAGATAATCATGGTCCTCCCGTGTTCTCTCCCTCCTAACATTAGATGTTGCAAGTATGGGTACAAGTTGAGTTGAGCCGGCTCGAAAGCTCGATGAGCCAGCTCGAAAAAAGCTCGACTCGAGCTCAAGTCTGTGGAGCTCGAGCTCGATTACAAGTCGAGCTCGAGCTCATCTAGTGTTGTTCATAAGCTTGCAAGCCGGCTCGCGAGCTTTTTATTTATACATTTTAAAAAAAAGAAAAAAAAAAGAAAAAAAGGTCACGAGCTAAAAAGCTCGCGAGCTCAAAACTCGAGCTCGAGCTCGATAAGTTGGCATTGAGCTCAAGCTCCAGCTGGGGATAAATGAGCTCGTCGAGCTCGAGCTCGAAATTAAAAGCTCGAGCTCGAGCTTGGAAATTTTGCCAAGCTCGACTCGTTTGCACCCCTAGTTGCAAGAAGTTGTCTCTCTCTACAATGGGATTAGATATTGGTGGTAGATTTGTAAATACTTGACTAGGCATGTTAGGTATGATGGCTATAAATATAGCCTAAGTGTTTGTAATGGAGGATGATTGAATTAATAAGTTAGTTCTTCTTGGTCTTATAGAGTGTCTCTCTCTCTCTCTTCTCTCCTTGCATAGCTTTCGTTCTCTCTTCTCCTGCCACCTCTTCCGGCCTTCGTCTAAGTTCCTTTCATCTCTTTCCCTTTATTGTTGAGATAATTTTTTCTTAAGTGTGAAAGAGGCTAATCACCTTTGACCATGCTTTTCAAGCATGTTTTTCATGATAAATGTGAAAAGGAGTAACCGTCATTGACCTTTAAACCAACATGTGTTCTTGAAGAAAGTTTATAGGAAAGTGACCAAAGGAAGCTTCATGACATGTGCTTTTGACCTAGAGAAGTTTCATGGAAGCTTCAACAACTTGTCATCTACCACCTCTAACTCTTTGGTTTTAGCCTTATAAATAAGGATGAAGGTGGATGGATAAGACATCCACTTCTCTCCAAACTCAAGCATTAAAAGATTTCTAGAGAGACCAACAAACGTCTTAGTTTGGGAGAGCTTTCAGACGTTGTTATACGACGTTAACGAGGAATACTTCTCATATACAGATTGGATCTGGAGTAGATTTGGGCAAGGATTCAAAAAGACATCTTGGAGAGGATTTGTGTAATCCGTCTCGTTCTCCATTGTCAGTAACTTACAGTTTTTCTGTTATTATTTATTGTATTATGTAGTGCAAAGCTAGTGAAGATCCTGTATGGATCGAGTAGGAAAAGCCTTGTAATTGTCTATTGTTCTCATACATTTTTAGTGTCGGCTTTTCGGGTTGGAATTTGATCGTCCCGTGATTTTCACCCTATTAGGTTTTCACGTTAAGTCTTTGTGTTACTTTTATTGTTGGTATTTTGTGCGTTGTTTTTGGTAGTGTATCGGCATACCGCTAAGCAGTCATGTACTTGCTCAAACTAATTTGTGGGTGCTCTGGTCGGGCTTGCGTGCTCTCTAGCCCGACAAGTGGTATCAGAGCGAGATTCATTATCAGAGTAGTTATCGGGCTGACCTGTCTGAGATTCGAGACGAGTCGATCAGATATTTCAGGTTAGTGATCGGATGTGGTAGGTGACGACCATTGGTCCGCTCCCTATTCTCTTTGATTTCTTTCTTTGAAATAGTCGGCTCGGAGAACTAAGGTCAGTCCGATCAGTGACAAAGTACGATGGAGTTTGCATCAGGTTCAGGCTCCGAGAAAGTGGTGAAACTGAATGTCGCGAACTGCCATCAGTGGCACTTACTGATGGAGGATCTCATTTATGTGAAAGGCTGACATGCTCCTATCTTTGAGGAGATGCTTATAGAAACGGATCCAATAAGTGGAAGGTGGAGCACCGAAAGCTGTGGATTCGTTAGACGGTTCGTAGAGCTGAACGTCTATAATCATGTTGCAAGCATCGTTGATGCGAAGATCCTTTGGAAGACTCTCGAGAGCTTGTATGACAAGAGTACTAATATCAACAAGCTATATGACAATGTTGTTAAGATCTCGATTTAGATCGGACGATCTTACGATCTTACGAGTTTTACGGGGGAAACGAGTCACGAGTTAGGCTGGATCGGGTTCCCTGCAAAATCGCCAGGATCGGCGTTTAAGATCGTAGGATCGTGCGATCCTACGATCATTTTCGATCCCAGCGTTTAAATCCCGCGCATCCCTATTTCTTCCTGATCGGCATTCTAGGTCATCCCGATTCCGTCGATCCCGCAGCAGTCCCGATTCCATCGCTCCCGTAGCATCCCGATTTCGTTGCTCCCGCAGCATCCCGATTCCATCGCTCTCGCAGCATCCCGATTCCATCGCTCTCGCAGCATCCCGATTCCATCGCTCCCACAACATCCTGATTCCATCGCTCCCATAGCATCCCGATTCCGTCGCTCCCGCAGCATTCTAGGTCATCCCTTCTTATTTCTTATTATTCCTTTGTGTCCAGATTTAGCAGCAGGTGTCCAGATTTAGCAGCAGGTGTCCAGATTAATACATATTTCTCATTCTTTTTATTTAATTTTTATTAAAATACGATCTCACGATCCGTGTCGATCCTACGTTTTACGATCTTAGGGATGCCTCCCGATCTTAGTTAAGATCTCGATCTTCACAACATTGGCTATATCGACTGAAAAAGCTTAGAGAGTACAAGTATAGAGATGACTCACCCATCTTGAATCGTATAAACAAGTTCCAAGGTATAATTGATCAACTCACTACTATAAAGGTGACCTTCGAGGATGAGGTCAATGCATTGCGGTTGCTGAAGTCTCTTTCAGACTCTTGGGAGATGGTTAAAATTTCTCTAATCAACTCCTCTCCCGGAGACATCATTATTATGGACATTGTCAAGCATGACATCCTAAATGAAGAAGTGAGAAGCAAGTCTCAAGGGATATCAGACTCTTCTTCACGAGCTGACTTCTTTTTTATTGAGCCTAGAAGGAGAGACAGGAGCAAGAGCAGGGGAAGAAATAGTGAGAGGAGCAAAAGCAGAGAGAAGTCTAGGTCTCATTATCAGAATGTGGAGTGCTACTACTGTCACAAGAAGGGTTATATTCAAAATTTTGTTATACTCTGAAGAATGACCAAATAAAGAAGGGAGAGTTTTCAAATAAGAAGATGGACACGCATATAGCTGTCACTGTCTCTATAGAGGAGGACGATACCGTCATTATTGGAGATGACATCACAGCTGCACATTCGTGTGATGATAGCAGCTAGATTGTTGATTCAGGTGTCTCTGCACATGTCTCCCACAATATAGAGTTGTTTGTCACATGCATAACTCATGACTGTGAAATTCTTAGAATGAGAAACTGTAACATCCCAGATTTTGACGTCGCGCTTAAATTAATTTTAGGGTCTGATCACGAGCTTAATTAATCGAGCCGACAGAGTATGAAGGTAACATTCATTTTAAATACCACTCCTTAGTGATAGTGTATTAGCATATTATTATTATGGAAAATAAAAAAGAAAGTAATTAACAAAAGTAATAAAAAAAATGGGATTCCCCCCCCCCCTATAGTTCACGGTTAGTGAACCGCTGTTTATCTACCACGCCCCTCCATCACCGATAACCCTCCATCATTATAAACCCGCACACCCTCTCATCGTGAAACTGAAAACCGCAATCAGCCACGCCTCTTCCGACGCTCGAAACCGTTCGCGGGAAGCGCCGGTGCGCTGGGTGCCTGATCGACTCCTCCCCCTCCGCCGGATTCAAGTGTCGACTTCTCCTCCTCCCTCTGCAACCCTAGTCGGCCCTCTCCTTCTTCCCTTGCGCGGTTGAAGTTTTGGATTTAACCCTAACCAGGGGAAAAAGTTTTTGAAAACCCTGCTTTGGTTCTGGTGAGTTCCGTTCCTTGGTGTTTTTACTTCCTAGCAAAAATCGTTTTATTTGGATGCCGATTTTGATTATCTCTTCGTTTCACCTTTCCCTAATTTGGGAATCGAAGAATTCAATCCTCCTCAGTCAGAAATCAGCCAGTGTATTTGGAGGCTAACCACTTTTTGATCGAGGTAACGCCTTCATTTACGTCTTTTCCTCCACATTTAGTCATTTGACATTATTTGGAGTCAATTCCACCGAAACCCTAAAGGGGGAAAACACTTAAGTTTAGGTTCCCGTTGGATTTCAGATTTTTGGTGGTTGTTGGAGCCAAGAATTGGAGAATTTCTTTGTGGTCTGATCTTTTGGGAAGAAGCACCATGTCACCTCGACGCGCGTACAAGCATCAAATCACCGTTGTAAGAAATTCGACTCCTTTTAGTCCAGCAGTTCAGATTATTTTAATTCGTGTATTAAAAATGTTAGTATATGCACTTAGATTTACAAGTTCCTATAATTAGAACCAGGTCAAAGGGTTAGGATACGCTTAGGCTTAATTTAGCAGAATCAGTATCATGAGAATCCTAAGCCCAGTGTATTTAACTAGAATCATATTCCGTTTTAGACTCACTGACCATCAGTCTAAGTGAAATTCAGGAAAAAGTGGCTAGGAAGGATTACCCTCGCGATCCTGGTGGAGGCACACCACCGTATTTCCAGGGCCAATAGGCCACCACTCGTATTTCAAGCTCAGGGTCGATGACTCTTGTTTCAGATATGGAACTCCTCAGATATGAGTCTGTGTTCCATTTAAGGGACACTCAGTTCAGGGCACCATCAAGCTTGCCACTCAGAATGCAGTCTCTAATTGTGCACAGTCCTCCTTTGTGACATGAGTTAATAAGGTGTCAGTGAAACGGGCTGAAACTTACAACAGATATAACTTCAAAACTTCAGAAATCAACGAATTATACAAATAAGAAAGAGTGTGTCAGATCACACCATAGGTTGAATTCATGTCAGACCATGATTTCAAGTGTCACGTTTAATATTGAAATAGTTATATAACTTTTAATTTCTAGTATTACTCGCCTAAAATATTTTCTTTAAGTGTTGGTGGAGAGAGTAGTTTTTCTTACTCTTCAGTGGGCCTGACCCATTTAGAACTTGTTTTTATAGGGGGCTCAGGTTAGGGGATCCGTTTAGGATAGGCGGCTCAGTCTTCAGTTGTTAGTTTGTTCAGTTGTACCACTGTTGTTGTACTTGCTTTTATTTATAGACATTTGTATTTATTGTACTTCACCTATTTGTTTTTGATATATCAGATATTTCAGTTTGACGGTAATTCAGTCCCTTAGTGATATATTTTCATTTTAGTTGGCTCTGTGAATTCAGTTTGTCAAGGTACACTTTTAACCTTAGAATTATTTCACTATTTTGTTGTAAGTCCCTTTTTAGCACTTTTATTACTTTTACTTGCTTTATACCAGTTTATATACCGTTACTTAGTTAACTTATTATCGCGGACCTGGCCGGACTACTGATTCTTGTTAAACTTGGTTGGGGCGTTACAGAAACAGTGACACGTCTAAAGTCATCGGGAGGGGAGACATGCACCTTAAGACGAGCACAAGAGTTTTGTTCATCCTGAAGGATGTGTGACACGCACCCGACATCCGCTTCAACATAGCTTCAGTTGGGATGTTAGGTGATGAGGGACACTTAAGTGTCTTTGGTGGAAATTTTTGGAAGTTAATTAAGAGTTCACTAGTAGTTGCTAAAGACTATAAAGATACTGGATTATACTACATGGAGGGGAGACCTGAAGCTACTCAGGTCAACACTATCAAAGATGACATATCTGCATTCCTATGACATAAAAGACTTAGTCACATTAGACAGAAGGGCTTGTGTTGTCTTGACAAGAAGAAGATGATATTTGATCTTTCTGTGAATCAGTTAGAGAGATGCGACCATTGTATGGCTGGAAAGCAGAATAGAGTATCATTCCAAAGTCACACTGCCACCAGAAGATCCGAGCTATTGGAGCTCATACACACGGATTTCTACGAGATATTGAAGGTCCAGACAAGATGAGGAGCGTCTTGATTCGTACGTTCATTGATGATTATTCGAAGAAACTTTGGGTCTGCGCTATTAAGACAAAAGATGAGGTCCTCGACACCTTTCAGAGATTCCACGCTGAAGTGGAAAGAAAATCTGGTAAGAACCTAAAGTGCATCGGGTCCGATAATGGGGGGGAGTATATTGGTCTCTTTGATGAGTACTGTAGAGAGTAAGAGATCAGACATGAAAAGACTCCGCCCAAGACGTCTCAGCTGATTGGTTTAGCAGAAAGAATTAATAAGACACTGATGGAGATGGTGAGGTGTATACTATCTGAGTCAAATCTACCTAACATATTTTGGGGCGAGGTTTTATACACAGTTGCACACATCATCAACCTCTCTCCCAGCAATGCATTACAGGAGGATGTTCTTGATAGGGTCTGGTATGGGAAAGACTCTTCATACAGTCACTTGAGAGTCTCTGGCTACAAAGCTTTTGTGCACATCCCTCGAGATGAAGTATCAAAATCAGATTCCAAGACCAGACATTGCATTTTCCTGGGATATGGTCGGAGCGGTGAGTTTTTGACTACAAGTTCTTTGATCTAGTTGAGATGAAACTTGTACACAGTCGTGACGTTATATTTTGTGAGGATCAGACTATTGTTGATTTTGAGAATACTGAGAAAGCCGACTCTCATGTTGATGCAGAGTCTCCTATGATTGGAAGTGACAATACTGAGGAGGTTGTAGAACCTGAGCCGATATAGCGCACTGAGCCATTTCCAGATCATGAGGACACTATTGATGGAAAGCCTATAGAGGACATCACTGATGATGTGCCTATACCAACAGCTGAGCTCGCTCCACAGAGGTCTGATAGAGTCATACACCCATCTTTGAGATACTCCACTAATGAGTATATTCTGTTGACTAATGTGGAGGAGCCTGAGTACTTTGAAGAGGCGGTGCAAAGCTCAAAGAAGAAAGAATGTGTGGTTGTCATGCAGGAGGAGATGCAGTCTCTGCATGAGAACCACACTTATGATTTGGTGAGATTGCCTAAAAGCAATAAGGTTTTGAAGAATCGATGGATTTTCAGAGTAAAGTAGGTAGATCCCTCGACACCACTCAGATATAAGGCTAGATTAGTGGTGAAGGGTTTTAGTCAGAAACATGAAGTTGATTTTGATGAGATCTTCTCTCTTGTTGTAAAGATGTCATTTATCTGAGTAATCTTGGTCTTGTTGTGAGGCTAGACTTGGAGATCGAGCAGATGGATGTCAAGACCATCTTTCTACATGGTGATCTTGAGGAGGAGCTGAATATGGAGCAACCTGAAGGATTCAGGGTCAAAGAGAAGAAAAGTCTGGTATATCACCTGAATAAGAGCTTATATAGCCTGAAGCAGACCCCGCGACAATGGTATAAGAAGTTCAATGCTTTTATGAGGAGATCGATTTTAGGAGGACCACCCTTGATCACTATGTGTTTATAAAACTATATGCTCCAGAGGAGATCGATTTTAGGAGGACCACCTTTGATCACTACGTGTTTATAAAACTGTATGCTCCAGAGGATTTCATCATTTTACTTCTTTATGTTGACGACATGCTGATAGTTGGGAGGAGCACTACGCGCATTGTTGAACTAAAGCGCCAGTTGAACTCTACGTTTGCGATGAAGGACTTGGGAGCTGTGAAGACCATCCTAGGGATGCATATTCGAAGAGATAGAGACTTCAAGCTGTTTTTGTTATCCCAAAAGAGATATATCAAGAAGATGCTGCAGAGATTCAATATAGATCAAATGAAGAAGGTGAGCACGCCATTTGTATCTCACTTTAGACTTACCGCTGACCAGTGTCCGAGCACACTTGAGGAGAAAGATGAGATGTAGAATGTCCCATATGCTTCTGCAGTTGGTACCTATATGAGAATATTGGAGCATTGTGAAGTGGATTCTAAGGTACCTACATGGGACGTCAGACTTGATGTTAAGGTTCGGAGATAGTGAGTCAGAGCTACTGGGCTATATTGATGCTGATATGGCTGGAGATTTGAACTCCAGAAGATCGACTTATGGGTACCTAATCCTGTTTGCAGGGGGAGCTATGTCGTGGCAGTCTAGACTGCAGAAGTGCGTCGTACTGTCTACTACGGGTGCAGAGTTTATTGCAGTCACTGAGGCAGAGAAAAAACTTCTTTGGATGAAGCGTTTCATCAAGGAGCTGAGTTTCACTCAGGAACACTACACTCCTATGCGACAGTCAGAGTGCAATTCATTTGGGGAAGAACCCCACCTTCTACTCGATTTCCAAGCATATTGACACGCAGTATCATTGGATACTCGATACTTTAGAGCAGAGAGAGCTGGATTTACAGAAGGTGCACATGGATGACAATGAAGTAGATATGCTTACAAATACCGTGTCGAGAGGGAATTTCGAGCACTGCGTGAGGATCGCCGACATGACGGTTCCCTTCACATAAAGCAAAGGGAGATTAGTTGTTGGGTACAGTTCTCGTCCTTTGTGGAGAAAATTATTAACTCGAATTTGGTATTGCTAACCAAATGTGAAGACATGTTTGAAGATTTGAAGGAAGATTGTCACTTAGTCAAAAAGGAGAAGATTTGTTGAGATATTTTTCCTTTAAGTATGAAAGAAGCTAACCACATTTGATCATGTTTTTCTAGCATGTGTTTCATGATAAGTGTGAAAAGGAGTAGCCGTCATTGACTTTTAAACCAACATGTATTTTTGAAGGAAGCTTTTAGGAAAGTGGCCAAAAGAAGCTTCATGACATGTGTTTTTGATCAAGAGAAGTTTCATGGAAGCTTCATCAACTTGCCATCTATCACCTCAAACTCCTTGATTTTTGCCCTATAAATAGGGATGAAGGGGGAGGGGTAAGACATCCACTTCTCTCCAAACTCAAACATTGAAAGATTTCTAGAGAGTCCTTTGCGACAATCGTTTTAGTTTGTGAGAGCTTTCAGACGTTGTTATACGACGTTGACGAGGAATACTTCGCCTACACGGATTGAGTCTGGAGCAGATTTGGGCAAGAATTCGAAGAGACATTTTGGAAAGGATTTGTATAATCTGTCTTGTCCGCCACTGTCGGTAACTTACAATTTTATTATTATTATTTATTGTATTGTGTAGTGCGAAGGTAGTGAAGATCCTGTATCGATCGAGGAGGGAAAGTTTTGTAATTGTCTATTGTTATCATATATTTTTAGTGACGGTTTTCCGGGTTGGACTCCGATCGTCCCGTGGTTTTCACCCTATTGGTTTTCCATGTTAAATATTTGTGTTACATTTATTACTATTATTTTGTACTGTGTTTTTGTTAGTGTATCGGCATACCGCTAAGCGGTCATGCATGTGCTTGCTCGAACTAATTTGCAGGTGCTCTAGTCGGGCTTGCGTGTTCTCTAGCCCAACATTTGCCGCGTCTCTCTCCTTCAGCCTTTCCTTATATGGGCCTTCGTCTAAGTTCTTTTTGTCTCTTCCCCTTTGTTGCGTCTCTCTCCTTCGGCCTTTCCTCCTATGGGTTGTCGTTCTCTCTTCTTTCATAACAACATTTGATTGTTACTCTCTCTCTCTCTCTATATATATATATATATTTCTATATTTAAGGAGATAGAATGAGATGCATGCAACATGCAATTCCTTATTTTGGTCGTCTGATTTGGTATTTCTTTTGTCTTTGTTTAAGCAGATGGATGCACTTATTATTGAAACAAACTATGCAGCTTGCTATGATATGATTGAACAATACTGTGGGTGTGTCTTGGAGAACCTGCCAACCATTCGTAAGGAGAGGTATCATTCTTTCATGTCCTAATTTTTTTTGAAAGTCAATTTTCAGTAGTTATGCGCCTTCAGTAGATAATCATTCAGTTAGAATCATGCACTTAGGTTCAAAAGTAATTCAAGAGTCCATGAATGACATGATTTTTCTATTGGTAAATAAAATCCTTGTAGCATGCACTAAATCTACTAAAACAATTTGCTTGATGAATGTACAAGTTTCTACAAATTTTATCGCATTGTGCCATGATCATCTGTAGTCATATCCCAACCATTTAAGGTCGGCTAATGACCTGTTTAATATTTCACTTTGTTATATAATAATCGTATAGTACAAACATATTAAAAGAAAAAAAAAATCTTCGGCTGCTTATTTTTACTAATTTATGATTTTTATACAGAACTCTTCAGATTTCTAATCATATACTTAAACCTAGTCAGCCTTGTTCAAATCAACATATTTTTTGTGTGCTTCAGTTGAGTTTTCCTCTTTGTTTTGAATGATTTTTTTCTAATCTGAACCATTTGAGCCTGCTTATACTTCAATAGTTGCAAAGATTTCAATTTTGGAAAAAGGTTGGCAGTGCACTTGCCATTTAATCTATTGTAGAGTGTTCCTCTCTTCTTTGTGGATGTTGCTTGATGTGATCTGACACTTTGTCAGACTATACAACTTGATATCGATCCATATGATTACCTAAATTGTATCCTCAATCTATGCCCTTATTTCAAAACGTAAAATTTCATCCAAGAATTTAACATTTTGCTTCTTCCCCAAACATGATGCTACAAGATAAATGATGATAAATTGGCGGTTGGATTGTAACACAAGAATTCATCAACTTTCTTTGCTTTCATGTCAACCAATGCACCCCTACAAACTAAGTGTATAACCCGTAATTCGTCGAAATCATAAATGTCTAAGGAGTCGCCTATTCACAAACTGTTCTGCTAGTATGGGCGAGTAACCCTTGTAATTCGCGAGTACCCCTTGTAACTCGCTAGTATGGGCGAGTACCCCTTGTAACTCGCGAGTATGGACGAGTACCCTTTGTAACTCATGAGCATGAGCGAGTACCCCTTGTAACTCGTGAGTATGGGCGAGTAGCCACACCCCCTCTCCAGGATTTGTCTATAAATAGACCCACGGGGGTACCAGGAGTGACACATTGAGATCCTCCAAGTTTCATACTCGCCAAGTTTGTGCCTTCCTCGTACCTTGCTCAGTCTTTTGGTTGTGGATGAGAAGTTTCTCTCAAATTTTCGGGTATGTGGTGGGACCTCCCTGCTGAGGAACCTGGGGTGTGCTTATAGACATTTCTCTCTAGCTTTAGCCATCAGAATTGTGGCGTTTGACCGTAGGATCAGTAACCTTAGGCTATACTCAGGTCCGAACTTTTGACGTCGGGATTTACTGGCTTCAACACTAAGGCTATAAGCACTCAAATATATCAGATTGATTTCAGTCAGAACTTGCAACCTTCTTCACTAAGAGCACTAAAATATAATTTGAATTTTCATGGTCTACTCCATGCTTGATGTCATTTCATGTTCTGGTTACACTGTATCTTCGCATTCTAAACAAACGCCGCTTTCTTCCCCATATAAATATAATTTAAATGACGCTCTTTTTTCAAAAGATCTCCATCTAGCTGACAATGCTTTATCCTGCGTTTCCTCTCTTAGGCCTCAAGCCTATAAATTTTCTTTTAGAAATAATGTAACTTTTAACATCTCTATTGGTGTTTACTAGAAACAATCTTCAGTGCCAATAGATTATGGATATATGATATTGATCCAGAAGCCAAAAATGGGAACTAAGGAAGTCTTAGACACATGACCCATTCCGTTGCAACCAAACAAAAAAAAGGAAGAAAAGTTTGTTTTTTCTTGGCAAAATTCATTCAGAAGTAAAAAATGGGGGCTAAGTAGACATGTACTTGACTTCTCCCTCTTGACCCATGTCATTGCAATACATATGGGCGTGCAAAAATAACCGAAGAATCGAGAACCAGATCGGAATCGAATGGTTCCCAGAATACCAGAACCAACAGTTCGATTTGATTCCCAGTTCTACATGTCTGTTACCCATAACCGATCTGAGAATCAGAAATCAATGTTAAAGAAAATATTTTGAAACAACAGTTATAGTCATATGACTTAATTTGTGAAACGGATCGAGAATTGTCATATGACTAGAGAAAATAATCTTTGGACTCAGGTATTTGTATGTTTTCAATATTATAAAAAGTCGTGATTTGATTATTTTGAGACATCGATAGTTATATAACAAAGGATCGTGAGTTGGAAGAGACATTCTATTATTATTTTGAGAAATGGGTTGAACCAAGAATCGAACCGGAACCGAACCAAAACAAACGGTTTGTATCCGGTCCTATACTTTAGGGACGTGGGTCGATTTCGATTCCAAAATTTTGGAACCGAACCTATATGAATCTGCTCTTGATTTTGGGTGCAACCGAACAGATTCGAGTTGCATTCCTATATATATATATAGAGAGAGAGAGAGAGAGAGAGAGAGAGAGAGAGAGAGAGAGGAGCTGCTCTCAATAACTAGGGAGCATGGAGAGTTACAACTAAGTCTATAAGAAAAGTGGAAATTTCTTCTAAGCATTGGGATTGCGGCATCTGTGGAGGAGTGCCGCCGGTGTTGATGTTGCCAGCAATTGGACTTGCTGATCGTGGAGAAGAAATATCGTGAACGTCGGTTCTATTCAGGCCATGGATCAGCTTCGCATGAGACACAAATTTGGAGAAGCACAAGTTACATATAAATCTACATTGGAGAGGATCGTATCGATCAGTCTCGTTAGTCACTGCGGTAACTTGTATTTATCTAATTCATTTGTACAATTCATTGTGTAGCAAAATGATGGAGATTCTCTGTGGATTGAGAAGAGAAAGTCGGTATTATTTTGTATGCTTTTGCTCATATTTAGTAATGACTTTTTGAGTTGAACTAGCGTCTCGAGATTTTCACCCAGTTGAGTTTCCACGTTAAAAAATGTTTGTCTTGTTTTTTTTGCTTGGTTTGCTTATGTGTTTGCATATCACTAAACGGTCATGTAGGTGCTATCGCTGAATTAATTGGCAGGTGCTTAGGTCAGATTTGCTCACTCTCAATCCAACGCATTCAAACATCTTTACACATTGCAGCCAACCACGAACTAAGAATATCGAGTTGGGCTGCCACTTATTTTTGAGAAATTCAACTGGCATATATCCACACTGCTCATGTGAACGGCTTAAGAGCATTTATGACATTTGATCGTATATCAAAATGGACTTGAGCATCTATCTAAACCCTAGTTGTTTTCTATGTTGTCGCCTTTGTGCTTCATCTCCAGGCTGACCTCTCTGCTTCTATGTTTAAAAACTTGCAGCGATTTACAAAACAACACTGACTGTATTCCTGAGATGTCTAAAATGGATTAATTTCTCTTCCCTTGCATGATGCAGCATCATGAGAAGCCTTTACTTCTCTTGGCACTATATGACTTAGTCTTCAACTCTTCATGGAAAATCTTGAAACTTAGCACCAGTTTTGAACTGTTTTTCATATTTTTATCCATTACTATAGTTCTTTCACGCTGTACAAGAATAATTTATTTGTTCTAAACATCTTTTTTAAAACATTTTGGGGTAATAATACAACTTTGCAATGCTTCTCTTCTATTTTTTTGGTGCAGGGAGTGCCCTGAAGGAGCCATGGAAGCTGTAGCAACTCTAATTTTTGCTGCTGCCAGATTCTCAAACTTGCCCGAATTAGCCGATCTCAGGACGGCATTTACAAAGCGTTATGGAACTCGATTCGATTCTTGTGTCAACAGAGAGGTTATTAACCTTTGCAAAATTTTCCCTTTTGCTAAACATGAATCAGGTTTTCTTCCATGTCCTAATCATTGTTGTCTTTCTATTGATGCTGCAGTTTGTTATGAAGACAAGGAGGAAGTCAATTTCAAAGGAGAAGAAGCTTCAGTTAATGGAAGATATTGCCCAGGAATTTTCTGTCGGTTGGAATGCCGAGATGTTCCGGAAGAAAATTTCAGATAAAACTTCACCTACCCATGTAAGAACTTATGAGCACATTGGCATGCAATTTTTGTTTATGCTCAAATAAATGATGTTTGTTAGGTGAGATCTTTGACGAATGACGGTTTAACTCGTGCGTTTACGACCGCTACAACCGTGCCAAACGGAGCCTTAGTTTCATCCTGTTTTGGATTTGTTCCAGTCATGTTGGTGGTCTTTAAAGTATTAGTGTTAATTACATGCCTTCAATCCTAACTCATATGTTCATTCCCAATGTGACCTCATACACACCAGCAATTCATGTGCTCACATCAGCGACCTGCTTTGCATCGCCCCTGCCGAGTCTTGTTTCTGTGATATTCTGGTACGGGGTCTTGCATCCAATGTTGTTTTGGAAGGGTATTTTGGGACTATTTTTATTTAGAGAGTTGTATATAAAACCCTGTTTATTATCGTCGTCTTCTCTTTTAAATCATTGTTACTTCATCCATTGAATCGTTCTGGCGCTGTTTATGGATGATGTAATGTATGAACTTTAAAACAGTCGATGCCGAAGAAAAATGATCATACCTTCATCCATTATTAATTTTTGGTGTTTCGGTGATGATAAACTTGATCTTCTAGCCCATCTACCAGAGCCTTTTTTGCCACAATACATTGAAGGGTAGCCCGGTGCACAAAGGCATCCCCGCACAATCAGGGTCCGGGGAGGGGTCCCACCACAAGGGTGAAATCTAGGAAACCTTACCATGCATTTTTGCAAGAGGCTGCTTCCAGGACTCGAATCCGTGACCTCAAGGTCACGCGGCAACACCTCAACTGGTGCGCTAAGACTCCCCTTCTATTGCCACTATGCATTAATAAAAAAAATCAAATTTTTGTTATTTATTTTGGTGTTAGACAAGAGACCAATAATCTCTAATAATAACTACATAATAACCACCAAGTGGTATTTATTTTCACAACCTCTCTTTAATTACTAAAATGTAGTCCATCTGTTACAATGCCTGTGCTGAGATTCAGCTGATATACTTTTCCCTTTGACAGGTCCAACCAACTGAAGATAACCCTGTCACTGAGGATGAAGATGCTGACGGAAACCATGAACTTGTTAATAGAAATCATGAACCCTCTTCGAAGCCACTCATTAAGAAACATCAAGCGTCCAATCAATTACAACGCGACGAACGCCCCGCAAACTGTATGCCGATGGATCGACTGATGATTCGAGAGCTGGCAAAAGCAGGCGTCGATCATGGCGAATACACGCTTTCTAAAGCTTCGCATGATGCCGGGAAAAACTTCCAACCGGATGAGCGGCGCGACAGACCAGCAGATGCGGAAAATTTCCGACCATCCAACCCGCCGCCTCCTTACGTGAAATCTAATGTCAAAAAAACTTCACCACGCGCCGTTTATTTGGATCCCATAGGCCACGAGAAGTCGTGGTGCGGGCGAGATGATGATCAAACCAAGTACGGAAGCCCCCATTCGAAACTTTGGGATTACGAAAACCTGGTGGCTGAGATCTCTGCGTTGAGGACTTCTTGAAAGGTTAATGCCAGTAGTACCCAATTCTTTATTCTTCTTATTCTTCTTCAATTGTGTTGCTCTTATTGTCGTTATGATTTGTTGCAGTTTGATTTTTTTTTTTAGTGTTTTAGAATTTTAGGTAAACCCTAGGAATTTTTTTTTATGATACTTTGGTCCCCATTGTTATAAAATTTGTAATCTGTTGATAATTTGTGATGGTTGTTCCACTGTTGCATTAGTTTTGGGGCAAGGGCTAACCCCCCTACCCTAACTTTGTATCTTTCATCACGTACTGTAGGTGAGCAATGACCCTTAGAAGCAGAGGATGGTGGATTTGGATTTCTTTCATTGAGACAATGAATTTTGACTACTTACACGCTAAAAACGGTGATTACGTGAGAGATAAATGGCTCTGATAAGGTGAAGGCGTTCCGTTTTTTTTTTTGCTAGAGTAAGACCATGTCTGAAAATCTTTGATTCGTCCCTCCTTAGAGCCGCAGCTGCTCCTAAGAACACCGCCGGACCAGAAATCCTGCACAATTAGATTAATCATCTGGTTTGAATTGTAGCAGCTTTTTTTTTTCTATCAAAGCCTACAAATAAAAGAGGAAAGTATCAAAACAGATATGATTAAATGAATAAAGTTTTGTTTAGTTCCTTCTTTAGATTAGCTTCTTGAAACAGCTCTGACTGGTTGAAATTTAATCATATCCGTCCAAATTGAATTGAACGGCTATGATGGGAAACTTCACTCTACAGTTACTGCCATAACTGTGTAGGATATGAACTTAAAAAATCATAAAGTGGTATCTTTTAATGTGAGAACCGAGAAGCTTAGACAAATAATGTAAGCAGTTTTGATATGGCTATTGGCATCCCCAAAAAACATAAAATGGGCGGCAATCGGACAGGTTAAGGTTGGTTTTCAACTTACAGTTGACCCATATGAGAGGTTAAGGTTGGTTTTCTTACATTGAAAGAGCTTATAGTCTGAATGAAGTGCAAGTGTTTAGGACCTTAGGGTAGGGTTTACATTTTGCATAGAACCGAGACTGTTTAGGACCTAAGGTTAGGGTTTACAATTTGCATAGAACCTAGAGCCGGAACGGAACATAACCTATATTTTTGGTTCGGTTGCGGTTCTACCCGTTAGAATAGTGGGTCGGTTCCGGTTCCTAAAATTTAAGACCAAATTTATACGTGTCGGTTCTTGGTTCTGGGCGGAACTGAACAGATCTGCACCCCTAGGTATGAAGGGTCGTATGTATATGTTGTGAATTAACATATTTATGTATTTTAACGCTTAATACAATCGTCAACGTGGTGAGCGTAGCTAAAATTTCATTTGATTTTTCCTTCAAATACCGAGCAAAAATTAGGTTCGTTGATCGGGCCTAGAGGAAGGTCCGCCAGCCATCTAGCCGTGCGATTTCTGATCTGACAGTTAGAAAAATTGATGAATTAAAATAATAATAATATGATATCAGGCCGGATCTTAAAATGAGTAATATCTCTGGCTAGATTTAAAAAAAAAATTTTAGAAAGATAAGATCTTTTATAATTTATTTTAGAACAAAATTTAATCGACTAAAAAACACTTTTTGGTGGGGCGCCCCGACCTTCCTCTAGGTCCGAGTATAGGACCAAAAATTTTTCCTCAAATTTTGGGTCCGGGCAGCATTCCCAGAAGGAGCACGAGTTGGGATGACCGCTTGATTTTAGATTTGACCAATAAATAAAGAAAAAAGACGAGTACATGCTAGATCGGACGACGAGTAGAATTGATCCAATGACGGGATCGCAACTCGCATTCCTTCCTGTTGAAATACTATCAGAACCCAAAAATTATTTCAAATTACAGAGTTTGGGGGTCAGAGCAGTTCTCTTTCTGCCTCCGCAGGAGAAAGCAAGCAAGCGCACGCCTCTGCGCCATCCCACCGGAATCCCAAATACTTCCACCGGAGGAGGAAGACGAAGCGACGCTTTCTCGCCATTAAATTAATTTCTATCTTCTCCCTCTTCTTCCTCACAGTATACAGAACAGGGCAATGGCGAGGCCGGCCATGAGCGCCGGAGCTCTGGCCCTCGCGCTCTCCCTCGCCCTCATCCTCGCTCTCCTCCTCCTCCTCGACCTCCTCTGCTCTCTGCTCCGCCACCGCGCCCATCCGCCCGCGCCGCTCGCAGCAGAGCACGCGAATCCGCCCTCTCCGTCAAATCTTTCGCCGGCCAACCTCTCCCCTTTCTACGCTCACGGAGTACTCCGCGCGCCGACGAAGTTCCTCCTTTCCTCTCCTAAGCTCGAGGCCTTGCTCCCGCCGGCGTCTCCAGACGTCGCCGGGGGATTTGTTTGCATATCGAATCCTGTGTATGATGAGGTTACCGGAAAGGAAACCGTGGAGGCAGAGGACGGGCATATATCGCCGGAGCTGACTGTGATGAGGAAGCTGCCGTCGAAGGCCGTGCCGGCTGGCTGTGTGGTTGCCGGTCGGCGGTGTCTGGCGAAGTCGGCGAGTGCTACGGAGACGAACGGAACTTCTTTCTCCTCTGAGTTGCTCTGCTCCTCTCCTTCTTTCTGACCGTTGTAGAGGATGACTCTGTTTTTTGGAGATTTGTGAGCTCAAAAACAAGTTTTTTTTTCTTCGTTTTTCTAATTTTGTGACCTCAAAATTTAAGTTTAAAATTTAGTGTGTAATTTTGAAGCCTTTGGATTTTATCTACTGAGAAATCTGGAGGCTTAAGATCTGTTTCATGCGATCGTAGTCGTTTGATCGTTTAAAATACCCCCCCCCCCCCCCCACACACACACACACACACAAACAAGCCGGCCGAACATTTCGCTGGCATGATCCCCAATGCGGTCATAACCGCTTAATCAAGTCCCCCAACCGCTTAATTAAGGTCCGGTTCATGTGGTCGTAATCGCTTGATCAGTGAAAATAAGTCCCCCAAACGGAGTCTTAGTCTCAGGACCCAAACCATTTTGCGATCTAAGGATCGGGCAAAATCAAAAGTACTCAAAAAAGACGATTTGTTATTAGCACTACACATGACTATCAACACCAATTTAATTTTATTTTTAGGGCTTTTTATAACACCTAACTGTACTCATGTTTTCCGTGTATCGGTAGTCATGAGACCAGAAGCGGTGGAGAGACCTACGAGAAGTCCGTCGTTGTAGGCGCCGACCCAGGCTCTGAAGACGAAAATGAGAAGCTTTCTGTAGGTTGATGCTAGAGGCCAATCGGTGAGCCCGCATTCATAGGGATTGTAGAAGGCGAGCACCGGAGGAGCGAATATGTACCTGATGAGGACATGACACCATTTGAGCTGAGGGAAGACATAAGATATCATGTCCCCATGTCATTAAATGAAATCAAGGGAGAACAAAAATGGTATCCCGAACGAGAATAAATTATGAGTCAGTCATTTTAATTAGCGTAATTGTAATTTTTTATAATTAAATGTAACAAAAACGTCACCGCTGTTTTACCAAACTGTTTCTCTATTCTGAATAGCTCTGTCACCGCTATTTTATCAAACTGTTTCTCCATTATGAATAGTTCCATTCTCACAGCTCTTTTTGTTACCATCACCCTAAACCCTAAACTAACCCAATATCACAAGCAAGCATAAATGATATCCCAAAGTACAATAATTATATCATGGGGGAGCATAAATGATATCTCAAATTACAGTAACCATATCATGGGCTAGTATAAATGATATATCAAATTACACTAATGATATTCAGAAGAGCATAAATGATATTTGTTAAAAATAAGTCCGTGATTTCATGGATTACAACTATAATATGACATTATGATCATAATATACATGTAATAACCTTAATATTTGTTAAAAAAAATTTAAAATGAAATTAAAACAAGTGATTTAGACTATAAAAATAAGTTTGACTTGCATAGCTCTATGCACGTTAATTTCACCAAAATAATTTCTTTTTAGGGCGGATTTGAACAAGCATAAACTGTGGTGTTTTTTTTGGCGATTGTTATTAGCACTATACTTTTGGATATTAGCACTACGTTACCTCCTAATTTTTCGTGCCTTTTAAAAATGCTCTTTGTACATGTATTTTTAGGAAAAGTGTTCAACACAAAAGTTGTAGATCTCGTCGAGATCTACAACTTTTGTGTTGAACACTTTTCCTAAAAATGCATGTACAAGGAGTATTTCTAAAAGGCGCGAAATCTGAGCGTATTTCTAATTTACGTCTTGTACATGCATTTTTAGGAAAAGTGTTCAACAAGAAAATTGTAGATCTCGTCGAGATCTACAACTTTCGTGATGAGCATTTTTCCTAAAAATGCATGTACAAAGAGTATTTTCAAAAGACACAAAAAATTAAGAGAAAACGTAGTGCTAATATCCAAAAATGTAGTGCTAATAACAATCGCTTTTTTTTCATATTTATGCAGCCGTGAGTCTTTTTCGTACGAGAAAGAGAGAGGGAGAGAGAGTGTGTGTGAGAGGAAGAGAGAGGGAGAGAGAGACAGAGAGAGGGAGAGAGAAAAGGAGAGAGAGAGAAAGCATCAAAACTTAGACTGACAAGCATTCATGAGTTTGGCAGTGGAAGACAAATTTTAGCCTTTGGCGGGGAGAGAGAGAGGCAGAGAGAGTGTGTGAGGGGGAGTAATTTTTAGGTCAGAAGTTTTGATTATGAGTATGATCCTGCAACAATGAGCCTGCAAAGAAGGTGAGGCCCACACAATTGTGGCTTGTGTCATATACTTTTGCGCAGGTCTCTCATTATTTCAGACTCCTCATTAATTATCCAAATCATGCTCATGATCAGGACTCCTGACCATAAAATTTTTTCCTTGGGAAAACTTTTTTCCACATCCATCACCTTCAATTCAGAGATTACTCTTTACCTTCATTTATACCTCTCCATCACTTAAAACTAGACTCTCTCGTCTCTCTCTCTCTCTCCCTCTCTCTCTCTGGATCAAATCCAGCAAAAAAATCGTTCCGCAGGATCAAATCCTCATGAAACTGCAGACAGAGACAAATCTAGGGTGCTTTTGGCGCATTTGTATCGAGTCAGGGCTCACGATTTAGGTCATGGACATCTCAACAAGGGGTCCGGGGGTGGTGCGGTGCAGGAAATGCACTTTACGGTGCAGCGCGCGAGATCTGACGGCTGCGAGTGAATATCAGCTCGCGCGGAGATGCGTGCACGCTTTGATCTCTCGCGCACTGCTTTGAGATAAGTGCGCTGAGATGTGCACGCATCTCAGCGCACTCGCATCCACTAGATCGCACTGCACGGTAAAGTGCAGCGGCTCTCGTCCGTCCGATTTCCTGCACTTTACCGCCCACGGACCCCCTCAACAAGGTGTTATTTTGTATGTGAGATGACTTTGAGATGCCCCCGACCTAAAAAATTCCTGCCTTTTGGCACGGCCTTGGCGGTCACTATTGTGGTGATTACGAATGGTCGTTAGTGAACGTCCTGCCTCTCACCTGAGAAGTGGTTTGAAGACTCCTTATAAAGGAGATCTCGGATTCGATCCCCGGTCTCAACAACCCGCTGCAGCCGAGAAACAGGAACGGAGATAGATTGGGGGGTTGCATGGGGCTGCAGCCCGACAACGCCAGCCGGATCCCTTGTGTGAAGTCGGGCCTGGGTCGTTACACTTCTATGTTTGACATTTCTGTGCAAAATATTCCCATTTTCCATCTATAATATAATATAAAACCCCTTTACAAAAACAATAAATTTCAAGGGGAAATCAAACATAGACAAATGGGCTACCACCAACATCATTATAAAAAGGGTGTGGTGTTGTTACCAGTAAACATAATTTGACTTCTAACAAACTCAAATTTTTTTCAAAACTTATTATTTTTTTTTCATTATTTTGAAAGACTCAATTTTGCTACAAGCAAACCCATGGCCTACTTCTTTTATGCCCCCTTCGTTACTCCTGTTCAAGATCACCCACTCTCTCCCGTTCGCGACTCCCGGGCAGTGCCCCGACAACACCCCTCCCGCTCCCGTTCACGATTCCAAGGGTGCGGGCAACGCTGCTGCCTCCGGCGACTCTGTGTTTCAGGTAGAGCTCCGTCTTCGATTTGACTCTCAGGAATTTTTTCAGGTGATTCCGTAGATCCAGGGCTCCGGCGACATTGCTGGCTACATTTCTGCATCATTTGGCAATATAAGTTGTCTAAATAAAATTTTAAATTTTTTTTTTATGTTAGTTTGCTAGTAACAAAAAGATTTTAAAATAATCATTTTCAAATTTAAATGTTTGCTAGAAAACAAATCGGATTTGTTAGTAACAATATCTTAAAAAAAACATTCATACTTGTTTGATCGTGAAAAAGGGGCGTCAGTTAAAGTGTTGTTGTGTGATCATGAGAACACGGGTTAGAATCCTGGATGCAGCCTCTTGCAAAAATGTAAGATAAGATTTTTCTGCACGGTATGCTTTGTGCACCGGGACTCTGAAACTCTAAACCTGGTTTTCCATTGATTGCTAAAAATCTTTTTATCATGTCTATAAACCCTAAAGGCCGTTCAAAGATCGAATATTTCTTGAATGATCGTTAAGATCATTTTTTTTCAATTTAAAATTCAAATTATTCGGGTGATATTCAAATGTGAATCCGAATAATATTATTTCTAATGACAAGTTACATGAATAATTTACGAATAACAATATATATTTAAATAAATATTATATTATTTAACTCAAATTCAAATTCTAATCCAAAATTTCAGATCGAACGTGAATCCAAATTTAAATTTTCCAACACATCCGAATCATTCTTACAAATTTAGATTCAATTGAAAAGATTATTAACACCACCCAAAAAAGTGTCATCACTTGGCCACTAAAAACAAGCTCATACTTTATTCAATTATGACTACATTTATTATGTGATACGTCTTTGAAAAAAAAGAACGAGACATAATTGTACTAAATGAGAACACCGATACAATTCGGAGCGAACTCCGATCAAGATTAAGGAGGTTTAGGGTCCTCCAAAGATGAAAGATCTCTCTCAAGAATGAGAGCTCGAAACCCTAAATAACAAAAGATGAACCAAACACTCTCATACCACCTCCTTATATAGGGGGCTGGGACTCACATAACCATGAACATAAAATAAGACTTAATTAATATTAATTAATTATTTAATACCAATTAATTACACAAATTAATTAAGGAGATTTTCATATATGCACGCTTTGATAGTTTTGATGATGCGTGACTCTTCCGGCGAGTGCAAGCGGGTAATATTATGACTTAGAAAATAATCAAGAACTAAATTTATGCCAGCAATCTACAAATGACAGAAATCCACAGAGCATTAACCAAAATGTAAACTTATCTTCTGTAAAATCATCCAAATTACATTAAAAATAACATTCATGCTTCAAAATACAAATCGACAGCAGTCAAACTACACACAAACACGGTAAAAAAAAAAAGTTAAAAACCAGAATAGCAATGCATAAAATCTCACTGCTCATGAGAAGCTATGAGCTCTTCAACAATTCGCAGAATGGCCGGGGCGCTTGCGCCGCACCTCTTGTCTTCAAAGCACGACCGACCCTCCTCCGCCGCCTTGCCCAGCTGAGGATCCATCGGCACCTTCCCGAGGAAGGGGACGCTCATCTCGGCGCACATCTTCGCCGCACCGCCTCCGCTGCTGTCGAACACCTCGCTGCACGCGAATAAAGACGATAATTCCGGAGCATTCTCTCTTATGTATCTCCGAGCCCACTCGGTGACGTCCTCAACACCGGTTACTCCATCGATTCTCTCAAACCTGAGATCCGACACCGGCTGCCTCAGACCGCTCATGTTCTCCACGACTCCGAGGACTCGGATCCCGACTTTCTTGCAGAAGCTGATCTCCTTGCGCACGTCGATAAGGGAGACCTGCTGCGGGGTGGTGACGATGACGGCGCCGTCGATCCCGGAGGCCAGGAGAAACTGGACTATCGAGATGTGCTCGTCGGAGGTTCCGGGCGGTGCGTCGACCACGAGATAGTCGATCTCTCCCCAATGGACGTCCTTCAGGAACTGTTTGATGAGGCCGTTTTTCCGGGGGCCACGCCAGATGACGGCCTCGTCGGGGTGGGGGAGCATGAAGCCGATGGACATGACCCCGAGGTTGGAGTCGAGATAGATCGGCGACCAGCCGAGGTTGCTCTGGTGGATGTCCTGCCCCTCGAGGCCGAGCATCTTGGGGATGCTGGGCCCGCATATGTCGATGTCGAGGAGCCCGACCTGGTAGTCCTTGTTCGCGAGGGCAAAGGACAGTTGCGCGGAGAATGTGCTCTTTCCAACCCCGCCCTTGCCGGACAAAACAAGGATCTTGTGTTTCACGGTCACCATTCTCTCAGCTATCGCAACCAAATCTAATTCAAAAAGGTGTGTTTTTTAGTTGTTTATTAGTGGTCATCAAAATGATATCCAGACTAAATATACTCTTAATATTTAAGATGACTACAAAAGAATTTTCAAAACAAATACAAATAGATAAATTATAAAATATATTTAACATTGTATAATAAATGTATTTAAAAAACATTGTACATTTAGATTCTATAGCGGACATAGGAAATATTAAATGTCATTTAGGGATAATAAGTCTTCTTGCATTTAATAAAAATGTATAAAAAGCATAAAATCATTAACTAATAATGTGCAAAATTTTTTATTATGGGTGTTAGATGACATAGGAAAGATATAAAGGCCCAATTATAGGCTCATTTCCTTCTTCTCCTTTAGTCTCACATCTCTTGTATAGGATTGTTCTCCTTCTCTTCTATATATTTGTATTCTCTCTTGTATTTTATACATGAAGAAGTATATGCAAGGTTTTTTGCCCATTCCTTTCTACATAATATCAGAGGCAATCGGTCTCTCCTTGCGGCTAGCATCCTGCTAACCGCCCGGTCTTCCTCTACTTGCGCTAGGCGCAGTCTGTGTTTTCTAACCGGTCGACCTTCACTTCTCGCACAGGGCGTGGCCTTGGCGGCTAGGACTTCCCTACCGCTTTTCTTCCCCTTCTCCTTCCCGGACCTCCACCTCTACCTCTCTCTCCTCTTTATAGGATTCTCTCTGGCAAGTGGAGACCCTCCCTCTTCCTCCCTATCCGCACGGTCTCTTCTATACCCGTGCGGTTTAGTCTCTTCTCGCTGTGAGCTCCCATCTTAAGCTCGCGGTCTTCTACCTTTTCTTCTCCTGTGCGGTTTCTTCCCTAACCGCACGGTTTCCTCTCAACCCACTACTTCTCTTTCTGCTACGAACTCCGCATTTTGGTCGCGGCTTCTTGCCGTTGGTGTCTAATCGCCGAGACCGTGCGGTCTCCCTAGTTCGCGTGCCCATTCATCTTCTCCATCCTTGCTGCTCGGCCTCTCTGGTCGCAGCCTCTTCTGCGCTAACCGCTGTCCTGGTATTGTGCGCCTTCTCGCGCGGCTTGCCTTGCTGCTCTTTGTGGCCTTCTTCTCTGCCCGGTTCTCGATATTTCACTCCCTGCTCACCGCGACTTCTCTTCGTCGTCACGGCTTCTCTTCTCTTCTCGCCGCGAATTGTTCTTTAACCGCTGCGATCTCCGCATCTGGGTCATGGCATCTTCCCTTGCCGCTGGTGTGATCACGGTGACCGTGCGGACTTCTAGCGCGGCTTCTTCTCTGGCTAGTCGCTGCGACTTGTCTCATCGTGTGCGGCTTCTACTCTTCTCCGCTCCGCCTTCTTCAGGTTGCGGTTTGTTCTCTTCCCAAGCGGCTTGTTCTCGCCGTTGCGGCATGTTCTCGCCGATGTCTCTTTTCACGCGGCTGCCTCTTCTTGCACGGCTTGTTCTCGCCGCTGCGGCCTGTTCTCGCTGTTCTCAGTGCTTCCTCCGTTCTAGTCGATGGATCTGTCCGGCTAGCTGCGTGCCTTCTTGCCGCCCGGTTGTCGTGCCTCGTCGCAGATCAGGATTATGGCCTCCGACTCGATCACTGATGATGGGGTTGCTGCGTTGCGTACTCAACTACATCAGCTTCAAGGGGTGGTTAGTCGCTCTTCTGGCTTCGTAGCATCGATCTTCAAGGAAGGTATATTGTACCTCTCACACAGCTCTCACTGGATTGTGGATTCGGATGCTACACATCATATCTCTCCGCAGCAGCCGCCCAAATACTTAGATACTGCTTACCCCAAGCACATCACTGTGGCCAATGGTGACACGCTCCCGGTTTCTGGCACTGCAAATCTGTCTCTTACTTCTTCCCTTTCCTTATCCTCGGTTCTTCATGTTCCGAGCTCTCCTTTTAACCTTCTTTCTGTTAGTCGTCTTACGCAAGACCTTGATTGTTGTGTTACTTTCCCACGCTTTTCCTTTGTGGTGCAGGATCGATTGACGCAGACTATACTTGGTAGAGGGCAACTGTCCAATGGGCTATATCTTCTCGGCGTTCCTCCCACGGCTCTCACCTCTGTCTCCACCACTGATTGACATCGTCGTCTTGGGCATGACCCTCTCCCAATTCTCAAGAAGCTCTTCCTACTGTCTCTCTCCAAGAGTTCTTTTGTGAATCCTGTATTTTCGGTAAACAACACTGTGTCTCCTTTTCTCCTCCATGTACTCGGAGCGATTCTCCTTTATCTAGTACATTCTGATATCTGGGGACCCTATAAGGTCCCTAGTGTCTTGGGGTATCGATACTTTGTTACCTTTATCGATGATTACTCGCGAGTTACCTGGTTGTATTTACTTCGTGATCGTACCGAACTCACGACCACGTTCCGTGTGTTTCTTACAGAAACGCGCACTCAGTTTTCTACCTGTGTCAAAACTCTTCGTACGGACAATGCTTGAGAACATACTGGTCACACCTTCTCCAACATGTGCGCTGAGTTCGGTATTATACATCAGACTTCTTGTGCTTATACGCCTCAACAGAATGACATAGCGGAACGCAAAAATCGTCACCTCCTTGATGTGCCTCCATCTCTCATGATCCAAATGCAGGTTCCTCCCCTTTACTGGAACTTTGCCGTCTCTACTGCTTGTCACCTAATCAATCGCATGTCTTCGTCTGTCCTCAACTTTGTGGCACTCATTACTCTCCTTTACCCATCCACACCTCTCTTCTCTCACACCTCGTGTGTTTGGGTGTACATGTTATGTCTACCACCTTGGTCCTTCTAATGACAAGCTCGCCCCTCATGTTACCAAAGCTATGTTTGTTGGGTACTCCCGCACTCAGAAGAGGTATGTCTGTTTTTCTCCTACCACTAGTAAGGTGGTTGTGTCGGCTGATGTCTCCTTTCATGAAGACCAACCATATCACACCAGTCCTTCTGATCCCCTTCTTCCTCCTCCGCTACCTCGGCCATCATACTCGTGACGTCTCAACTTCCACCACTTCTCCCTACTCCTCTGCTTCGGATTCTCACACCACCACCAGTTCCTTCCAAACCTCCTATCATACAGGTATACGCTCGTCGTCCTCCACGCCCAAATGCCCTATAGCAGCTTCCCCCTACCGGTGTGCTCTCGCGGCCTGTTGATCCGGCAACCTCCTCAACAGCACATCCAATGGCCAATTATGTCTCTCTACATCGGCTCTCTCCGCCCCTTCTTCACTTTGCTCTCTCTCTCCTCTATCTCTATACCTAACTCTGTGCAGGAAGCCCTCCAGCATCCAAGGTGGCGTGCCGCCATGGACGAAGAAATGACTACTCTATGGGGTAATCACACTTGGGATCTTGTATCTCTTCCTTCTGGTAACAGCTGTGTTAAGCTGCAAGTGGATCTTTACTATCAAACATGTTGTGGATGGGACGGTTGATCGCTTAAAGGCTCGGCTGGTGGCTCGAGGCTTTACCCAACAGTATGACCTTGATTATGATGAAACTTTTTCTCTAATTGCAAAATTGAATTCCGTCCGGGTTCTGTTTTCCTTAGCTGTTCACCGCCGATGGACTCTTCATCAGCTTTATGTCAAGAATGCCTTCTTGAATGACGATCTTCTTGAAACCGTATACATGCATCAACCGCCCAGGTTTGAGACCACGGGGGAGTCTCGTGCATGTTTACTTCGCAAATCTATCTATGATCTCAAACAGTCTCCCCGGGCATGGTTTGAGAAATTCAACAAGGCCGTTCGTGAGGTGGGCTTCAAACAGAGCTCTGCAGATTCCTCTCTTCACTCGTCACCAGTCAACTGGGACCATAATACTTCTGGTTTATGTAAACGATATTTTGATCACTGGTGATGACTCAACCGGGATACAACATGTTAAGCAACATCTAAACTCTATCTTCCAAATCAAAGACCTGGGAAATCTTCGAAACTCTTTTGGACTGGAGGTAGCTCGACGACTTGATGGCCTAGTCTTATCTCAGCGTAAGTATTGCATTGACCTTCTGCAAGATGCCTGCCTCTCGGGGTATAAACCTGTGGATATCCCGATGGAAGTCAACCACATGCTGTGTGCTCAGAGATCTGAGGGGGACTCTCTACTTCCAAATCCAGAATACTATCGTCGTCTTGTGGGAAAATTGATCTACTTAACCGTCACAAGACCAGAAATATCATTTGCGGTTGGCGTGGTAAGTCAGTTTATGCATACCCCACGGGTCTCTCACCTTCAGGCTGTAGAGCGCATTCTCAGATATCTGAAGACTTCTCCTGGGCAAGGACTTGCGTACAAGTCATCCTCTTCTCTTTCTCTTATTGCATACTCAGATGCGGATTACGCGGGCTCGTTGGATGATCGACGGTCTACAATTGGGTACTGTACTTTGGAGGAAATCGCATCACATGGCGAAGTAAGAAACAGACAGTTGTTGCTCGCTCGTCTGCTGAGGCTGAGTACAGTGCAATGGCGGCTGTTACTTCTGAACTAACCTGGCTGGGAAGTCTCCTAGGAGATTTGGGAGTTAAATTGTCCTCACCTCCAACTAGACCAACTTTGTTTTGTGACAGTCAAACTGCAATACACATTGCAAAGAATTCGGTGTTCCATGAGCGGACTAAACATATTGAGGTAGATTGTAACTTCGTTCGAGAGAAGGTCCAATCAAAGGAGCTGAAGCTTAAACATGTTCCTGCATCTGGGCAAGTTGCTGACGTCCTCACCAAGGCTTTACCTCGCAAGTTGTATTACCAGTTCTTGTCCAAGCTTGGTGCCTACGATTTGTACGCTCTAGCTTGCGGGGGAGTATTAGATGACATAGGAAAGATAATTATAAAGGCTCATTTCCTTCTTCTCCTTTAGTCCCACATCTCTTGTATAGAATTATTCTCCTTCTCTTCTCCTATATATTTGTATTCTCTCTTATATTTTATACATGAAGAAGTATATACAAGGTTTGCCCATTCCTTTCTACAATGGGCATTGTTATAAGTAGACCTTATTTGACTATATACGCACCAAATTTTTGATTTCTTTGGGTCTTTTTTTCTATTATATACAAGTCACTTAAATACTTCTCCTCCCCCCCCCCCCCAAAAAAAAAATCAATCTCTCATTTCTTTTATAAAAAACTCAGCCCTAACCGCTCCCTGTTTCCTGTGCTCCCCCGATACCACCTCCCGATCCCGCCTCCCGTGCGCACGCCAAGCTCTCAGGCGGCAAATGCCGACCGTAAAATCATTGGCGACCACTCCAGAGAGCTTATGCAAGGCCGGCGACTAGCCCCTTCCCGCCTCCCGTGGCATTCCACCAGCTTATCTAAATATTCATTTTGTTTGCCCACCTTATCCTATTTTGCTTGTTTGCTTGTCGGGTAAATTTGGTTTTATCATTTAGTTTGGTCCTCAGTGAGGATTAATGTTGGTAGGTTAAATTTCTGCTCTCTTTTCCTATCATGCTTCTCTTTTCGGCTTGTTTGCTTGCTGGGCTAACCTTACTGTTATAAACAGTTGTTTTACTAATATAATATATTTTTTTTTGTTTTTTTAATGTTTCCTTAGTCTGCATATAACAATTTTGTCTACATATAGTCATTTTTGACCTCATATTGTTTGTATATAGTAATGGTTTGTATATAGTCAAATTTGATCTACTTATAACAATGCCCTTTTTTATTGTGAAGTGTAAAAGGCACTGCACTTTTGGCTAGTCACACCACTTTGTTAAATGCACCACATTTTCTCATATTTTGTTAAAAACATCAAAAAAGTTCATTGCACCACAATAGCGTTAAAGGCACCCCACTTAAATTTTAATAAAAAAGGCAAATCATAGATTAGAACAAAATTAGTAAGATGATTTCTGGCTACCAACAACCAAATGATCCACAAATCAGGGTTTTAGGATTTGATTGTTACAAAAAGCGGGATCGACTCCTCTGCATTTGAGTTCTTTGAAGTCATGGCATAAAGAGCAGTGAAAGGCAAAATAGATGCAGAATCCAGTCCTCTGCTGGAACCTGGAGCAAACTATAACTTCTTCCACAGCTTTTTTCTATAGCTTGAAGCTAGAATCCAGCAGCGGGTTCCATCGCAACTGCTGCCGTCGGCGGACTGGAAAATCCACACCAGTAGCATACTTGTTCAGAAAAGCATTCTCGGCGTCACTTCCGCCATTCAGGGGATTAAAAACAAAAATCTAGATCTAAGGGAGATGGAGAAGCTTACCAAATGGGGCAGAAAGCCAGTAGAAGAAAGCCAGTAAAAGAAAGCCAGATCCGTGGGTGACATCGAGGGGGAAGATCGTTGAGGGCGTCGGAGGGGTCGGAGGCGATGGCGGCCAAAACTGGGAGCGGATCGCGAATCTGGGAGGCGCGTGCGCGAGCAATACGGCGCAGATTAGGTTATTTGGGAGTTCTTTTAGGGCTCAATTAAACAAAATTGCAGTGCAAATAGCCATTTTAGGAGTGCCATTAACAATTCCCTTATTATTTTGTTTAATATAAGTCAACAAATGTATGGTGTGAAATGAGTGTACAAACTTAATTGTAAGAATAACACGTATGAAATTGAACAAAGCAATAAGCCTAATCAATTTAAGTATCTTGGATCGATGGTTCAAAATGATGGAGGTATTGATAAAAATGTGACACAGAATCCAAGCGGGTTGGTTGAAGTGGAGAGGCGTGTCAGGGATCTTATGTGATCGTAAAGAACCATTAAAACTTAAGGCAAGTTTAACCGTACTGCAATTAGACCAGCGATGCTCTATGGTTCTGAGTGTTGGGCAGTGAATTGTGTACATTAGCAAAAAAAAGAGTTGCGGAGATGAGAATGCTTAGGTGGATGTGTGGGCACACGAGACTGGATAAAATTAGGAATGAATGTATTAGGGATAAGACATGAGTAGCACCAATTGCAGAGAAGATGCGAGAAGCTTGACTAAGAAGGTTTGGACACGTACAAAAGAGACCATTAGAGGCACCTATTAGGCGTTGTGAGAGTCTAGTCACTCGGCCTGTTAAACGAGGGAGGGGTAGACCAATAAAGAATTGGAATGAAACTATAAGGAAATACATGATGTACTTGGGCATTAGTGAGATTATGACTAAAGAAAGGACACAATTGCGACAAAGGATCCATATAGCCGACCCCACTATAGTGGGATAAAGGCTTGAGTGTTGTTGTTATAGACCGAGGTGCCAAATCGAATTTTTTGCATGCAAAACTGCACTTAATGATAAACTTCAACAAAGTCGTTAATCGTCATTCAAAAAAATTCCTCGAGCGTCTAACGAATTGAACTGTAGTGGGATTCGTACGATCACAAACATAAACCACAAGTAATAATTTATGGAATAACGAAAATTAAAGTAGAAAGAACGTTCAAAGACAAGCTATTAATTATTTAGTTAGGATGCATAAATTTAAAGCTAACTATTCCGAGCAAGAATATGGAAAAGGATATGACAGGAGGCAGCCCACTCTGAAGCCCTTCACGCAGCTGAGAGGTTGAATCACGTCGTCGTCGGCAGAGTGCTGGAAGGAATAGTTGGAGTCGACAACAATCAGCAAACGGTGAGGGATTGGGGTGGCCGCCGGAGTAGGAAATTAAAATCTTCAACTGGCGTTGACTGGCGGGCCTTCGTCTGGTATGACGAAGGTCCGTTGGAATGACGAGGCCTCTGGTGACAGAGATAGGAACTAGGGGCGGTGAGATCTGTTGGGTCATCGTCGAGGGCATTGGGGAAGCTACAGAGGACAACTGAGTTGTCGACGAGGAGGCTAGAGCAGCGGTTGAAAGCGATTGTGTTGTTGTCAAGGAGGCTGGAGCAGTGGCAGAGGGAAACGACTGAACAGGAGTAGGAGTAAGTAACGACAAAGCAGAGAAACAGAAACAATTCGTCTCTCTATGTGTCCGGTCTGCCTTCTTCTTGATGGATGGACTTAGATATAGAGTGGTGTCCTTTTGTAATAATTCATTCCTAAATTATTATTTTCTAAATAACTCTTTCCAAACTTGATTTCCAAGAATGTTTGCACCGTTCGACAAGAAGGAATTGGAATTCAAACTTTGAATTGATTAAATCAGAATTCATTTCCAGCGTTCGGCAAGAGGAAATTGAGGCGGAATTGGAATTCGGCCTAATTCCAAGTTTTTATATTAGGCGTGGCTGAATTCTTTGGGGTCCGCTCGGTTTTTCTCCTGATATTCTTGTAGCCCTGGTTTCACGATAACTGCACCGCGACATTTCCCTCCTCGACGAAACCCTTACGCCACTCTGATCTCGCCGATCCCATCTCGCCGGAGATAAGAGCTTCATATATCTTCCTCCTCTACTTCCTTTTCTTCATCTTCTTCTTTTTAATCCTGCCATTAACCTACTCGATAGATCTGCGTCAAAATATAAATCTCCTGATAAAAATAGAGAGCTATCAAGAAAGCACCGATGAGAGAGTTGCAGACCATTTGGAGAATCTCCTGATGTTGATGTGAAAGCTGATATTCGAAATAATGTAATTGTTTGACAGACAAAGCTTTCCCAACAGAAGTTAGATCAAAGATCAAACTTCTCTTCCAACAATGCTCAAAGATCAAACTTCTAAAAATGCCCTTTTAAAAAAGGCTTCATTCCAGCACCTGCGCAAACAAATGGTCACAAAAGTGTATTTGAGTTTCGAATGGAGCTTTCGAATCAACATACACAGCCCCAAACAAAGCCCTAGAGAACCATCCCACTATTTTTGCATTTATGATCAAGCCTCCCATTGAGCCACAACTCCTTTGTGAGGGTCAAGGGGTGAACATTGACTTTGTTGTGAGTGTCCTATTTGTTCCCAATTCCCATGGACAATATCGTTATTGATGTATTCGTCTTCGAGGGTCATCCTGTCATTGTTGACCTCCTCGGGATTAAGTGCTTGAGAGGCTCATTTAATGACCCTCCCTTCCCAAAAAGTGTTCACTCTAATATGAATGGTTTGTCTTCGCACTAGTGATCATCGCGTTCGCAATGACTTTTTGTATACACCTCCTGGTGAGCCACCTGACAGACTCTATCATTTGAGAGGTATCCATTAAACCCATGTGCCGCACTCTTTTATCACCATCTACGACGTTTCTTCGGGTGATGGCATCATTCACGCCGAATTTTTCTGTCTGCCACCGGGTGAGCCTTCTGATGACAATTGGCACACCATTGAACTACAAATCAGTGCCACAGTTTTAAGTAGTTACTTGAGTGTTCGTACACTTGATGAATTTTTCTACACCTCACTCCAAGTGCGTCCCGATAAACCACATGTAACATCCTTGACCTGCAAATAAATATAGCATGGGTCCGGTTGGACCCCCACGACATACAATATCCACAAACCTAAAATGTTAATAACTAATACAGGAAATAAAACAAACTAACCATTTAAGAGCTAAAACCAAAGCGGAAGCTTGAAAACACTAATCAAAAAGTTTTGAATGCCCACATTGACTAGGAATGTAAAAGTGCCGAAAAGTATAACTCGGTCTTACCAAGCTTCCAAATAAAAGTACTCAAAAGAAACGGAAACTCCACCGCCACAGTACAAACTTAGGCTCCGGCCCTATATGCTCTACAGCGAGCTTACTCCACTTGAAACCAGAAACACACGAGTGAAAAAAGAAGGTCTGCATGAGGATGACCAACACAACAAAACGACCCCTCCACCTTGTCGTTCTAGTGGACTCCGGGGCGAGCACACTGCTCTACTGAGAGCACGCACGTAAAACAAGTACGCAAAAGAAACACTAAGCATCGCATAATACCCACGACCAATACACATGTCGTGAACACCCAAAGTTACATGGCCTAGGATCTAAATACATTCAAACCTAGGTACCTGCGAAGAGAGGTGTGAGGTCTCGTTCGGTCCTCAATCGTCGAAACGGGAGGAATAATTTTGTATTTGTCCAAAAAGCAGCAACAAGGATCTGTTTGACCTTTATCTTAGAACATAGTGATGAAGGGTGAGTGTTTACCTCCATCCTGAGAGCGTGGCAGGGAGAGTGTGTCACCTGTCCTAAATCATGGTGAAGAAAAACGTGATCGCACTTCCAGTCCCGAGGCGTAGTGACGGGAGATGACTTCATCTCCAGTCCTTCAACAGTAAATTCCCAATGTAGCCCGAAGTGGCTCTTAATAACAATGGACACAATCAACATTCTCGTTAGCGCACCTAGGGATAATCACAATGCACATCAACAAAAACATCACTGATCCGGGCTTATCACCATAGGTAGGCTTCACACAACATGCTTAAATCCAAACCCACATGTCATATTACTAATGCAAATTCATGTCGAGAATGGACACAATCGACTCGATGGTTCGCAAAGAACCGAGGGAATCACACACTGTCGCTAATAAGAAATGGGTGGCTTTCCTATGCAAGTAGCAGAAAAGCAACGTTGGGGTTCAGATCTCACGCCCAGGCGGAGTCCCAGCTCTCTACCGCGTAGCAGGACTCTACGTGCAGATCACACTAACATACGTCGCAATCCCACACTCTGATGGAGTCCCCGTTCTCAACCAAAATAGTGTGAGGAAATTCTAATTGCATGAACAAATATTAAAGAAAATACAACGGTCCTACGATCGGAGAAAGAGATCGTCACGGCGTTACCCTTGACGCACGTCTCAGAGGAATTGCACGTGCGTCGCGGCTTTTTCCTATTGTGAATACGGGCTCCTGCAACGCTTTGAGCTTGACTCGACTCCCTTAATGCACTTCGGCACACAACTAGCTCCACACGGTAGAGGAGAAACTTCGACATCTCGGTCGATCACTTCACTCGGAATACTCCTTTAGGCAAGGGATCAAGGACAAGCAACTCCAACGAAACGCTTGCCAGTGAATCAAGGGAAGTTCACGACTTGGAGGGCTTGGCAAGGAAACTACAGAGGCAGCCCTCTCACTGCTAGTCGACGTCGATGAATATGGATGCTCGTGACGGCAAAAAAGGAACTAAAAAATAGGAGTTCTCAGGAGGCAGCTCACAACAAGGAAGTTCGGCGACTGCAAGGGCTAAAAAACAGCCCTTTGTCCCTCCCTCTCAACCTTCTCCCTCACAATCAACGACCGCAAAAGGAAATTCGGCGACAGTAAGGAGAGGTAGGCGGCACTAGGGCTTCACACCAAGAGAGCTCGGCAGAGGACCAAGATGGTGGTTGCTCTTGGTAGAGGATATCCTTCGTCCAGGACAGCGATAGCATTTCTCGGAGAACAGGGAACCGGCGGCGAGATCGCCTCTCCCCACGTTTTCTTCTCGACAACACCGAACAGAGGGTATTTTAAACCTAATGAAATTTGCTAACTGCACCACACATCCAACAATCCGCACCCCACAATTATCTCCCCCTTGAAGAAATTTTGTCCCAAAATTTATACTCCATCACAAGTGCATGGTGGACAACACATTAAGTTTCAACCCTTTGGCTTGTGGGTAATGGACCCACCACGCTTTTTGCTAGGCTATTCTAGTCCCATTTCACCATTGGAAATTTCAAACAACTGCAAACGTAGTGAACAACCGTACAAAGAGGTCGCATGTAATGCTTATATAATTCTCATAACTCGAGAGAACAACTCAAATCCATATGTAAATATGTAGATGAATCCTTCCAAACATTTTAGCATTATAGTCCTCTGATTATCGCATCAAAAGTAGAGTTTATCTCACCCTCCTAAGAACGTTCTCGATCGAATATCGACTTTACTGTCACGATCAAGACATAATGAGTCATGCAGACTCCATTTTTGTTATGTCAAAACTTTTCATCACAACATGGACGGTTGTAATCCCCCGTACCGAGATGTTTTAGCTCTCAATAAAAACAAATAACCATGCCAACCTGAGATCATGATGAGTTTAGTCACACTCCAACATGTCAAAACGATCATAATTTGACGAATTTTACCAGATAATATGCATTTTACATCGTTCCTTTCATCAACACAAAAGGCCTAGACATATTATTGTCAATCATCCAAAACGTGTATCCTTTACACAATAAACAAATTTGCCTCATGTGAAAGATCAAGATTTCATCAAGATGCTTTTGCTTGAGGCCAAATGTTTACAAATCTCTTTACGAGATTCTCCAAAGGAACATGCTCCACCATTTGCATAGCATCCCACACTCCCCAATAGGTAAGATATCATGTCAAGGCTTATTCCAACTCAACAACTGGCCCTAGATTTGTGAATCCGATCTAGTCCAATTATCATTGCATTCTTTGGAGTAGCCTCCACTAACTCAACCTTAATAATTTAAATACTCGTAATCAGGGCGCATCAAGTATTTCAAAACAAGCATCCTATTTCAACAAAATCAATTACGACGTGAAAGGTTTATCTCCAATGAAATTGACTTGACCCTTTGCTAGCCAAGTAGGCCACTGATGTGTGTTCCATATACCCTGTTTTTCTTCCATATTGGTGTACCATTTCCATCATACTGTATGTGTTTCATGTTTGTAACTTTGTATCACTTATATTTCATTATTTCGTGTGTTTCCTTTATCTACGAGTTGTTAAGAATGTGTGTTATCGCAGGTGCGAATTTTTGTGAGTGTTCAGGGAACATATGTCCAAAGTTGTTCATGCACGCGCGTGTGCCTTATCGTGCATGCGTGTGCGTCTCATGTTCCCTTGGCCTCCCTTTATTTGTCAATCTGAATTTGCACGTGCATTCTTGCCGCACGCGCGTGCGCGCACATGAAACTTGTGTGTGCGCATTCATTCCTATATGTTTCCTGAAATTGGGCAATCCAAATTTGCGTGTGTGTTCATTTCGAGTGCGCCCATGCATTTGGGTGTGCAAGACTTGGGTGCCCAAGTTTTTGTAACTTATTACATCACGCACGCTCGCTTTATGGCACACGCGCGTATGTTTCTTTTTTTTCTAAACTTCTATTTAAACGCATTTAGGGCATTCTGCTCGGGACGGGAAGACAGGGTGCGGCCCAGACCGCGCGGGATTCACCCAATTCACCTAAATCCATGCCCCAAGCCTCCTTCAAACCCTGAATCATCTTCTTTTTGAATTTTGAGCACTCCAACAATTGTTAGTGATTTCTTGCATTCTCATGGTGATTTCTCAACCGAGTTCAAGCCATTTCGTGGTTTAACAACTTGAAATAAATTTTGGAAGATATATCAAGTGAAAACGGTGACAAGAGGTCGATGACAGCGCCTCTCGGACCCCGGACGTGTCCACTGTTGTTAGTCATTACAAGTGTAGAAGTTTCGATGTTGTTGAATCTTAATTTACACTCTATCATGCCACAACCTTTTGTTAAATTCGCCTAGACTTTCTAATGACTTTGATGTCGATGGATACTACTTTTTTGTTGCTCCCTGTGATACGATAATTCCCGAGTGTAAATTCACAACTTTATTACTTATGGTCGGTACCCTTGCCGTGCATCAAGTTTTGGGCCTCGTTGCCAACGAGCACGAAAAATTCTTTGGAGGAACTTCGATGAAGATTTCATGGCATGATTTAGCCACTTTTGCTTTGTTTTCTACTTCTTAAGTGGTGTTTGAGATAACATGCTTGGATATAACGTGATAGGACCAATTTTTCTTTGTTTTTGTCTGTTGATGTGAAGAGGCGATCGTGTGATCATCCCCTACAACCCTAAAATTGAAAGAATCTTGCAAAGGTTATTATTGCTGAAGAAATGGGTGATTGTCAAGAAGACGGTAGAGCCAATGTTGATGAGGGGATTCAACCTCCCTGGCGAAGAACAATGCAGGAGTATTCTCTCCCGATGGTTGGGAGTGCCTCCCTTATTCTCCGTTTGGCTATTGCTAATCAAAATTTTGAGATCAAGCCGGACATAATTCACATGATACAGAATACGGTGCAATTTGGCGGCCTCCCTCTTGAGGATCCGCAACTCCACATTGACAACTTTCTGGATATTTGTGACACCTTCCGCTACAATGGTGTCACAAATGACGAGGTTGCGCTTATTCCCGTTCCCCCTCAAAGACAAGGCAAAACAATGGCTACTATCACAGGCTCCTGTTCCAATGACTCTTGGGACGCCCTATAGAAGAAGTACTTGAGCAAATATTTCCTTGCAGAAAGGCTTATGTGGGCTAGAAACGAGATTAACATATTCAACATATTTGCTAAGGAATCTCTAGCAGAAGCCTGGGAGCGTTTCAAGGGGCTTCTGCATAAATGCCCTCGGCATGAGATAGAGAAATGGATGTAGGCGCAAATTCTATATCACAAAATGGAGCCTCCAAACCATTTTACTATTGATGTTGTTGCATAAGGCTCACTGATGGGCAAGACTCTGGAATAAGCATACGATCTCATCGACAAGATGACATTGAATAACATGCAGTGGGGTGGTGTTCGGCATGTTCAAAAGAAGGTGGATGGAGTCCTCGGGTTGATAACATCACCGCCCTGGCGACACAATAGAGTTTAATGAGTCAAAAGCTAGACAAGCTAAGTTCTTTTGGTGTTAACATTGCACCTCCTGCTGCAGTTCATGTCATCTCATGCGACTATTGCGGCACACCTGGGTCTTATGTCTATGAGTGTAGTTCTGTTTTGGGATCCTCCTCGCCGCTCCTCAAGGATTAGAAGTGGTCGATTATGTGGGAAATAGGCCCATAATAACTATTCATCTAACACATACAATTCTGGATGAAGAAATCATCTGAACTTCTCTTGGAAGCAGGGAAATATCAAGGCAGCTCTAGTGGGTCAAATCAAAATTCTTATCAGCGCCCACCTCAGCAAAATGAGAAGAGACAACTTGAGACAATGATGAAAAGTACATGGAAAAAAATGATGCGGCAATCCAGAATCAATTGGCCGCTATTAAAAGCATGGAAGGGAAACTAGGCCAAATTGTGAATATGTTGGCAAGGCGACCGCAAGGAAGGCTCCCTAGTAATACTGAAGTTAACAAAAAAGACCAAGCTCGTTGCTCTTTCGAGGAATCATGGGCATCATCGGAAGGTAAATTTTTTAATAATACAAATATCCATGTATTATGTGACGTTCCACTCACAATCTATTGTCTCTTCAGGATGCATAGAAATTTAGTACATAACCAATTTAGTATATCAACCCGTTCAGACGATCTGAGTCCACAGATGCGTTTGGATGGTTGGTCCGAGTCTTTTTCATGCATACTTTTATTTATTTTGAGTTGTGTTTGACACTCGATAAGCTTATAGACGTTATCAATCGTCTGATTCGGGTGCCCTCTTTTTAGTTACGAGGCTTTTAAACGTGTAGGTAGGCGAGAGATAGGGCATTAAGGTTTTAGTTTCTTTACGAAACCGTCGATCCTCCTTTCTCCCAGTGTGACGCCGAGAGAGATCCTTGGTGTGACTCCAAGGTAGATCCTTTTTCTTCTCCCTCGCTTTCTCCATCATCGACTCCCGCAAACACCGTTGTTTTCCCCATCGCAAGTTGTTGCCGTTGTTCCCCCGCTCCTGCTAACCACAAGCCCGTCAATCCTCGTCGATCCTCGTTGTTGCCCCTCCTATTCTGCAAAGCTGCCATTTCCCCAACCGTCATTGCTTACTTCCCATCCAGCGTCCTTTCTCCTGCTTTGTATCAGTCCCAGCACCCCTCCGGAACAACTCCAGCCTTTGCAAATACTTCCCAACTGTCCTCCTTCCCTACCGAAACAGTCGAGGACCCATCTTCCTCCTTTATGATGCAGGCTTTGCCGACCCTAAATCTTTATTCTGGACTCTGAAATTTTTGTCCAGCACCCAGGAATTCATATTCCACCAAGTAAATCTGAGTTCACAACCCCACCAACCTTCCTAAACCATTCCCACCCACTCCCAAACCCATTCTAGCACCAGCCACCAACAACAGTCATCACCAACATGGAGTCAGCAACCTCAGAAGCCCGCTATTTGTCGTACTACGCCGCCGCCTGCATATGTGAGTCATAGTTTGATGTTATTGTCTCCTATTTTGTATGTTTGGACTACAGTTTGATGGATGTGATAACATATGTTTAATTTCCTGTTAATTTTTTGATTTGCTGAACATATTTGGCATTAAAAGAACTGGTCCCCCCTTCTAATACCAATTAAATCTTATACTTTTACTATTTCATACATTAAAAGGACCCCCCCCCCCTAAAATTGGGTAGCTTGGACAAAACGAAAATAGAGAAATCTTCTCTGTTTTCGGAGGTCCAGCCTGTCGCCAACTTCGTGCATGAAAACATATTTTCCTTCTCGCTCCTAGCTGCCGGTTCTCTTCACCAGAGCTTGCCGCCGCCCAACCACCATTCCTTTGAGTTTTGGCGACCCTTCCCCGTAGTTCTTCCCTCCAGCGAACTAACGTTTGTCGACCACCGCCCAATCAGCAAGAGATCCACTTCCATCCGGCTGTTTCACCTCCAGATACCTGCCCCACCTCCATCCAGCCTTCTTCTCCTTCAACCGGCACTCTGGCGCATCTCCCCCTCCATTTTCGACCACCCTAAAGCATTCCCGAACGAGGAGAAGACTCTCCTATTATTAGTCATCCTAACTCGTAGCCTTTACATCAGGTTTTTGTGCTTGTTCGTTTTGTGGGCCTACTATTCAATTCTAGAACTTACCTCCCTTGCGCATTTCTTGTTAATCAAAGGATATGCTTTATTTATTTTGATCCTTAAAATTCGGAGCATGTTTACCCTTAATTATCGTAGTACTTGTTTGCCAACAATTTTCATATTCTCGCAATTTCTTTTCTCTACGTGTATGAATGTGGATTGTTATTTCATACTGATTATTTGTTCGAATGTTGGCTCTTTATGCGTGTGTGCGAGAGCCCTAGGTTGATTGTCTCCTGTCGTTATTCGTGAGAATCTCTCTTGTGGTCCATATTTTAAATAAAAAGAACTCAAATTTATTATTTAAAAATGATTTTGAGATTTAAGATTACATCAATTAATGATAAGCTGAACGAAGCAGAAAAACTTGATACTCCACATACGGTCTTGAATTGTGTGTCATCATCCAAGCACTCTGTCACAGGTGACATTACCTGATCCAATATGAGTTCGTCTTAAACACCGATCATCAGGCACTTAGCGTCTTAACACACAAAAAGAGATTTGTAGGCATGCGAAATGGGCATATTATTTTCATGTATTCACATTTCTCTAAAGTACAAACTTGATGTCTCAAATAGGGTTGCAGTTGCACTTAGTCGACAAGCACGCGTTTTAGTCACATCCACATGTTTTGGACTTAGATTCTGTTACGTGCCTCTTTCAGTGGTTGCCGGAGGGGCAACGGGTGAGGGATACAAAGGGGGTTAACCCTTGGAAGTGGTGGAGGGGATGAGAGAGTGGGCCAAAACCCTAGAAGGGAGATGAGGAAGGAGAAGAGCTTGGGATGAGAAAGCAACTTAATATTTCTTCTTGCATATCCAATACATGACCCCAAGGGCCCTATAAATATAGGAGCCGATGGCATAACTGTAAATAACATGAACTTTAAACAAATATTAAAATACTTAGACGCTACGACTAATATGACTCAAGCCAACACGACACGATACAACATGACTCGACTCAACATAATAATAATAATAATAATAATAATAATAATACAAGATACGTGGATGGAGGATCCGTAACACCCCATCCGTCCTTGACATCGAGCTTGTCCCCAAGCTCGAACTCCAGCTGGATGGCGGATCATCTGGCAGCTTGATCTCGCGCCAGAATAGCGCCTGCTGGTCTCTAGCGGTAGCGGCGGTGTAGGGGAGTAGCGGCGGCGCCGTCGGAAAGACGTGCGGCGGAGGTAATGGCTTTCGCACTGTCGGTGGAGCAGTGGTGAGCAGCAGCAAGACGGCGGAAGGAGGAGCGGCGATCGTCAGCAGAAACGGATCCGTCAGGGCCAACGGAGCACGGGGCTGCAGGAGAGGCGGTGGAGTGGCCGGTGGGAGTGGCAAGGCGGGGGCCGGCGGTAACGTGGCCGGTGGTAGTGGCTTGGCGGGGGTCGGCGGTGGAGTGGCCAGTGGGAGTGGCAAGGCGGTGGCCGGCGGTAGAGTGGCCGGTGGTAGTGGCTTGGCGAGGGCCGGCGGTGCAGGGGCCGGAAGAGGAGGCAATGAGATGGCCGAAGAAAGCGGCAATGCAGGAGCCGGAGGAAGGAGAGGGGGTGGAGGAGGCGAAAGCGGTGGAAGGAGGACCACCATGGAGACAGATGGTATATCGGCGACGAGCGGTGGCGGCGACGGTGGCAGCGACGACGGCGATGGCGGTGATGACGGCAGTGGCGGCGACTGCATGAGGCGAGCCGGTGGCGACGGTGATGGCGGAGATGACAGCGGTGGTGGCGGTGCGTCATGAAGGACGGAGGATGGTGGTGGCACCATCCGTGGAGGGAGAGGCGGCGAGTCCAGCTCCGGTGGTGGTGGTGATAGAAAAACCACCAACGAATCGCGAGACATGCGGAGGGCGTCAAGCTTGAGGTCGAGCTGAGCATCGGCGTGGCCGAGTCGAGTCTCCCGATAAGCAATACGACGGTTTAGCTTGGCGAGGGTGGCGAGAAGCTCAATGCGGTCGGCGGCGCTAAGCGACATTGTAGAAAAGTGGGATGATTAATTAATAAAAAAAGTAGGGAATTAAAAAAAAATGAGATGGGGCGGGTGAGAGATGGGATAATGGGAATAGGGAATTAAAATAACAAAAAAATGATGCTAGGGACGGTCGGCTACAGGAAAAAAAAGATAGAGGGAGATGGACTTTTAAATAAATAAAAAAATGGATGGGGAAAAGACAAGTGATGGGGTTGGAAGGGAAGTAAGTAAACCAAAAAAAATAAAGCTGCTGCTGGTGTGTGGGAGAGAGGCGCCCGGTAGGAAAATATTAATAAAATTTAAAGTTGTTGTTGTTTGGGAAGAAGCGCCAGGGAGAAAAATGATAATAAAGTTAAAGTAGGCGACTGATGGGGCTCGAGGAAAGCTTGTAGAGGCGGAAATCGGGCCGAGAAAACTCGATGGCGTGCGGCTCGATGACGGCAGAGGGCGCAGGTGCCGGGGCGGCTCGGGGCAGAGCAGCGGTAGGGCTGTTCATCGAGTCAAGCCGATGCACGACGATGAAGAGGCGCAGCTTAACGATGCAGGAGCGCAGTGCGACGATGCCCGATGATGTCGGAGACGATGCTGCTGGACAGCGCTGGCCGGCGGCGGGTTTGCAGAGGCCGACGGAGGTGGCGCAGGGCTCGGGCAGTGAAGGATTGGTGCCGATTTCGACGGGACTGCAGAGGGAGTCGATCGGATGCAATGTTGCGGAAGAGGTGGCTGGACGTGCTGTGCGCGAGTGGTGGTGCTGTAGGAGCTGTGGTGGCCAGCAGAGGAGGTTTTCGAGGTAGATGGAATGGCGTCGCGGGAGAGGAGGAAGAAAACCTAGCTCTGATACCAAGTTTGTTACGTGCCTCTTTCAGTGGTTGCCGGAGGGGCAGCGGGTGAGGGATACAAAGGGGGTTAACCCTTGGAAGTGGTGGAGGGGATGAGAGAGTGGGCCGAAACCCTAGAAGGGAGATGAGGAAGGAGAAGAGCTTGGGATGAGAAAGCAACTTAATATTTCTTCTTGAGCCGATGGCATAACTGTAAATAACATGAACTTTAAACAAATATTAAAATACTTAGACGCTACGACTAATATGACTCAAGCCAACACGACTCGATACAACATGACTCGACTCAACATAATAATAATAATAATAATACAAGATACGTGGATGGAGGATCCGTAACAGATTCACAAAAAGATTTGTATCCCTCTAACTCATACATTTAGTGAGTTTGGGTTGCGTCTAAGGATAGTGGAACCATTTCAACTACAAATCACATCTTAAATGAAGGATTTTTGTTTAAGGGAACCCGCCTCTGTATTTGTGCAGGCTCACTTCGGGAAACCATACTTAGTGAGCTTCACTCCTCAGGCTTTAGGGGGGCACGTAGAACAGTCCAAGATTTTAGACCTCACTAGCACCTGATTTTATTAGCCCGAAATGAAAGAGGATATCCCTAACTTAGTTAGAAAATGTCTCACTTATCAAGTATTTAAGGGTCATGCCCAGAACACCAGATTGTACACTCCCTTGTCCATTCTTACGAGGTCATGGGCGGAAGTGTTCATGGATTTTATTTTTAACTTACCTCGTACAAAAACATCAGTTGATACCATCTTTGTAGTAGTCGATAGATTCTCAAAAATAGCACATTTTATATAAGGAGAAAAAACTTTTGAAACTCCAAATACAGCTGATCTTTTTTCGTGAGATTATACGCAAACATGGGATTCTCAAAACGTTTACCTCTGATAGAGACACTCGTTTTATGAGTTATTGGAAAACATATGGAGTAAATTAGGAACCAAACTAAAATTTAGTTGTGCTTATTATCCCTAGACAGATGGTTAAACTAAGGTGGTAAATCGAAGCATAGGCAATTTCCTTGGATGTTTAACGAGAGAGATGTTTAGCGGAAAAAACACCCAAAACAATGGGATTTAGTACTTCTGCAGGCAGAATTCACATATAATAGCTTAAAAAATAGCTCCACCATCAATTCTCCTTTTGAAATTGTCCATGGCAACCTGATACCCTTCTAACTTGATCATCATTATCTTCCTTTTGAAAGAACCTCATTTGATGCTCTATCATATATTGATCATTGAAAATCATTACATAAATTTATTGCTAACAGTTTGCGAGCATCTTTTGATAAATATAAAGAGAGGGTCATCGCCAAGAGTTATATTTCTCAAAAGGAGATTGAATTCTTGCATTTTTCAAGAAAGAGAGATTTCACATGGACACTTATCACAAACCCTAAACCCTAAAAAATGACTAGGTACAAGTGCATATCTGCGACAGTGACAGTTTAGTCCTTTTCAGGTTAAAAAAGGACTAGGTACAAGTGCATATCTCCTAGATTTACTAACTGAATTTGATATCTCCCCAATAATTAATTTATTGATCTTATACCATTCTATGGCAAGCCCCTAATTGTTGCCCCTAGTCCACCCTCCTTCAAACTGACACCACACATCCTCCTTTCCCCCATCTATACCCACTCATGAGGAGATTGAGCAAGTATTCGATGATAGTAAATTTCATACGCAAACGTGCGCGTATTAGAGCTACCTCATATCTTGGAAAAGCAAGAGTGTCGCTGACAATTTTTCTCTGATAGTTTTTGGATCATTTCCTCTAAGCTTCATCATTTTTGGCATGATCTCTCTATTGCGGGTTTTTGTAATTCCTCGCCAAGGTTGAGTCCATTCAACCCTTGGGGAATTGATGTACATGCGACACATTTGTTTAAATCTCTATTGTTTTATATTATGTTTCACCTTTGTATAAATTAATGTGTTTGTATGTGTTTGGTCATCGTATTAAATTCCATTTGTTCGTGTTTTATCATTGTGTGGTTTTTCATTTTTAGCTTATTGGCTCTACCGACCAATAAGACTTTAAATAACAAGTTAGTTAACGTTGAAGTGGGAAGTATGCAAGTTGATTATTTTTATGTTGACTGCATGGATATTTAGAAATGAATATAAATTAATTCTAAAATGATCATTATTATTCACATTTGTAATTAATTCAATGAGGGTGCAGTTCAAAATCCTAAAGTGATTCTTTGATTTCTCATGGTTACTTTTTATTTTTAAACTCCTCTTTTCCTCATAAATGAGTTTCCCCTATTTAAAACTACCAAAGCCATGCTTACAACAACTTAGAAAAGAGAACCAAACAAAAACTTAATGTTCCCGACCGGTTCCACTCCAGCGCTCCACTTTTCCTCCTTTTCGGAAATCGTAGAGCCTCTCGTTCTCTGTTGCAGGAGCTACGCATTCCCCCATTGCAAAAGCGCGCCCGACTCCACCGCACATCCCTAAGGGCCGGCTGACCTCTGGAAATTTCTTCTCGGCTCTCCTCTAGTGACGGATCTCTGTCGCTGAGCTCATGCCACTCCAAACCTGCTCGACCCAATTTTCCATTCCAAAACCAAAAGTAATCCTTTTGCCCTCAACCTTTCTCGTCGTTCCTAGTCGATTTTCTCGCTGTTAACCTGAGCCGCCATCTCTTTTCATTTCTTTTTTAAGCTTACATATCCCCATTGTGCCTACCCAATCCACCACCTTCCCACTATATTTAACCGAGTCCACCCAACCCACATCACCAAACCAATCCTCTCAGATTCAAGATATCACTGCAAGCAACCAATTTTCTCTCTCTCCCCCTCACACACTCTCTCTCTCTCTCCCTCGCTCTCTTTCTCTCGCGCGCACACTCTCTCTCTCTCTCTCTCGATTAACTTAAATTCATTCAATTAATTTTAAGTGATCAAATACTAAAGTGCTTTCAAGCGTTCATCTTCCGCTATCATTATTTCTCACACTTGATTGTTATCTTGCAACAAATTATTTTGTGAAACTCTTGCATCATGCTAACTCCGTTTTCTTCTTTCGCTAATCGACTAATTAAATGGTTAAGATCTAGACTTACTATTGAAGTTCCTTCTCTCTCTCAGGACCCTAGCACAACTTAAATTAATTAATTTTGTCCCTCGATTTATTTCAACATATTAGTTGGAATTTGGATGGTGTAGGTAGTGATGTTGGAATGTGGGAGAGGAGTTGTCGATCGAGAATGTGGACCATTGACATGTGCGTATGGAATGGGCGGAGAGAAGTTGTTGGGCAAAGAACCGCAACCTGCGGGTCGATCGTGTCAGCGCAAGTAGTTGACATGACTGACTGGGAAGGGACTACAATGTTGATAGCAGGGTGTGGAGACGGCGATGGTGAGAGTGTTAGTCTTGGAGATGATAGAGGAATGGGGCAATGACATTAGCAGAGCTAGGAATATGAGTGATGGTTCTGAAAGTAGAGTGTAGTCGTGAAGACTGGGCAAGCTTGGTGCAGTAAGCTAGGATGAGGAGGCGGTTTGAGCAGTCAGAAGGGCACATAAAACTTGGGATGATGTGGTTTGTGATAGGTGTGGGTTGTAGAGAGAGGTTCAATGAAAAGGGTTGTTAGAGAGGTCAGAGATAGATCGTTTAGGAAAACAACGAGAGGATGCAAGGGAACCAACTGTGCATATGAGGTCATGTTAGAAGCACCAAAGCTGCAAGTATGAGGTAGAGGGAGATCTTTCACTAGGTGGTGCGGAACAAAATTTGATAAAACATTAGACACCGCAACAATATTATGTGGGTCGCTGGGGTGATGGAGGTGAGCTTGCTAATCTCATTGAGCTTGACAATGAGACAATTGATAGTGGCACACATTTTCTTGAAGAGGTGACTACATCAATCAGCATGCAAGTACTCAACAATTAAAGATTCATAATAATATGGAATATTCTCAAAATGGACTCCTTGATTGCTAAGTACGGTCCCGACTATTGAGCGTTACTTGTGCGAGGCCGGACATTTACTAGTAGGATGGTTGGGCACGGGGCACTACCCTCTTAACATAGAGCACATAAAGTTGTACTATTTCATCCTAAACAATTATGTGTTTCTCAATGAAATCATCCAAACATGCACATCCAAATATATTTGGTGATTATTAATTTATTATTTACAAAGATTATAAAGAAATTTAAGCAAATGCATAAAATAAACTTATCCTAATCTTTCTAGTTTCAAAAAAAGAACTAAATTTAACTGTTATTTTCCTAAAATGGCATCAAATGAAGCATCTCCCTAAACAAATTTCTCAATAATGCTTGAAATGGGCATAAATATCTTCACGACAAGCTTATTTTCGATCAGACTGAATAAGAATCAGTACAAAAAACTTGCAACCTCATTGGAAAAGATTTTACTTCTTAAAACATAACCAGAGCAACTCTTACTGAAAGTATCAGTGAAATAGAAACATCCAAAGAAAAGAAATTAAGAAGTGCCAGAACAAAAATTTAGTAAGTACCAGGATCAGGCCCTTTGGGAGCAGTAGCACATATTTGCTGATTAGGGCATCCTTCACAAGCATCAGATTTCCCAGCAGACTCTGACTGAGTCCCTGGACAATCTGTCAAGCCCAAAAAAAAATCAAAAACATAAAACAAAATCACTCAATCCTCGTAGAAATAAGATAACAAAATGGATCATACGTTCGTTGGCATTCTCTGGGATTTCAGGGTTTCCATTCTCCATACTGAGCTCTGTTTTCCTACTTCCTTCCAATTTAATACTGTAAATTACACGAAAACAGTCACATTCGGCAAAAGAAATCGCAACCATGCTTAGCAATAAGGGGGTGAATCAGACGACAATGAATTAAGGGTTATTAAAGTACAAAATTGTTCTTATGCAAGCAAAAGAAAAACCTAACTAACAAAAAGCGAGCACATACAAGTTTCTAGTGGTATTCTTGCGGCGGAGGGCTGGGAAGCTTCCTGGCGGAGGAACGACCAGTGCGCGGCCGCAGGGCTGTGGGCAGCCGCTGGTGAAGAGTCGAAGAGAGCGGTGAATCGCCTTGCGCCGAACCAGAACTGGAGGATGGCCGGCGAGACGGATTTTGACAACTTCTCCGGTAAGCGAGACCGCGAGATAGCGTGCGATGATGAAGACGCAGGTTAGGGCAAATTCGTATATATATTATTTATAATTACAATCTAAAATCTAAATTATGCATTTAACTATTTAAATTGGTGATTGTTAACCGCAAACCAGCTTTTTGTTAGTGGCATCCCAAAATCTCATTATTTTTCGCGCCTTTTCAAAATACGTCTTGTACATGCAATTTCAGGAAAAGTGTTCAACACGAAAGTTGTGGATATCGTCGAGATCTACAACTTTCGTGTTGTGCACTTTTCCTGAAATTGCATGTACAAGCCGTACTTTAGAAATATGCTCAGATTTTACGCCTTTCATAAATACGTCTTGTACATGCAATTTCAGGAAAAGTGTTCAACACGAAAGTTGTAGATCTCGTCGAGATCTACAACTTTCGTGTTGAACACTTTTCCTGAAATTTCATGTACAAGACGTATTTCGAAAAGGCGCGAAAAATTAGTAGATTTTGGGGTGCGACTAGCCAATAACGGGTTGCGGTTAACAATCACCTTTAAATTCTCTTTGAAAATTTAAATACCCAGGCCGGGCCATGCAAACTAGGCGTCCAAAAAAGGCCCTCCGGGCCAGGCCGGGCTCGGGCCACTTGGGCCCTGATTTTTTTGCTGCAGGGTCTAGGCTAGGCTCTGCTTAAATTGGGCCCGGGCCTCACCAATAAAAGGAGACCTACCTGAAGCCTACAAAATTGGGCTTACGTAGGCCCAAAATTATCAAGCAGCCCATCATTGATTGTTGGGCAGCGCCCAACAATTAAACAATTGTTGGGCAGCGCCCAGTAATTAACAGCAATTAAACAATTGTTGGGCAGCGCCCGACAATTAAACAATTGATGGGCATGCCCATCAATTTAATCCTGCAATTTACTGCCGGGCAGCGCCGAACATTTTAAATTGTTGGGTGCTGCCCAACATAAAATTGTTGGGCCACCCAACAATTTTATGTTGGGTGATGCCCAACAAACAAGCCTTTAGGCTCGCAAGATCTGGGTCAGGCACCAGGTCGGGCCTTGGCCAAAATAGGGGGTCTAGTGAGCCCCCTTAGGCCTGGCCTAGGTCTGACCCGAGCCTAACCAAATCCGGGTCGGGCCAAATTTGCACCCCTAGTGCAAACTAACTTTTAAAATAAATACTCTTAAACAATTATTTAAAATGTTAGGCTAAAACTCATAAGGTCTAACCAATTCCATTTCCCCATCTTGTCGAGGAGCGCGCGACTCAACCCTAAACCCGACGATGTCCGTCTTCGTCTCTGTCGACAGGAGGGAGTGTCTCCTCTACGCCAAACCCAAAAACTTCGATCTTCCCGGCGTTGTTCAACACCTGGTAAGGCGTTGTTCCTCTCTACATCAACTTCGATCTTCCCCGACGGTTCATCCTCCACCGACTCACAGTTCTTCAAAGCGCCCCACTTAGGTAATGACATCTATTCTTTAGTTTTGGGCTTTGGTTATCTAGATTTCTCTCATTTTTATGCTATAATTTCTCTTTGGTTTAAGGCTTTGATTATTCTAGATTTTCATCACCATTTTGATAGACCTTGTTCCAAAAATTCCCTCTTCATTTTGACATTTCACAATTCACATTAGGTATGATCTTCTTTAGTTTTTAAATACTTATTTATATGTTACACAATGTATATGTTTTCAATATTTGATTATTATTATTTTGATATATGCAACAATTTGAGTGAACAATTGTCACTAAAAGAGGATTTTTACAATGAATTTGAAACTTTCGTGATAGGGTCCCCATGAAATTTTCAAGTCAAGCCAGTCCAAGCACAAGGGAGCCCAATCGGACCAGTAGCATGCAGAGAACCGCAAGCACCCGAGAAGATCAGGAGAACACGTCAGGCCCGCGCTTGAGCGCGCACGACCACGCCCCTCGCGGTCAGCGCGCGCGAGCGCACTACGCGTACGCGTGCGCAGCCTAAGCATGCAGACTATGCGCGTGCAGCCTAAGCGCGCAACCTACGCGCGCGCAGCCTAAGCGTGCAACCTACGCACGCACAGCCTGCGCATGCGCATCGCACAAGGCCACGCGCGGCCGCGTACTGCCCTCGGCCCCCGCCGCCGACCCCCGCCACTCCCGACCGCCGCCACTCTCGACCGCCTCTGGCTGCTGCCGTCATACGATGTTATCATTATTGTAGATGACGTCACAGTTACACCTATCATGTGATGACCGGAGCTGGATTATGGATTCAGGTACTTCTGCACATGTCTCCCATAACACATAGTTGTTTGTCACTTACACGACTCACGATTGCAGAGTTCTTAGAATGAGCAACGGTGACACGTTAAAGTCATCGGGAGGGGATACATGCGCTTAAAGTCCACCACGGGAGGTTTGCTGATTCTACGGGATGTACGACATGCACCCGACATCCGCTTCAACCTAGTTTCAGTTGGGAAGCTAGGTGATGAAAGACACTTTAGTGTTTTTAGTGGAGATTCTTGAAAGAATGAATATGACACTGATGGAGATAATGGGGTACATGTTGTCTGAGGCAAAGCTACCTGACATGTTTTGGAATGAAGCTTTGTATATAAGTGCACATGTTATCAATCTCAATCTCTCACACAGTTTTGCATTACAAGTAGATATTCTAGATAGGATCTGGTATGAGAAGGACCCTTCATATAGTCACTCGAGGGTCTTTGACTACAAAGCCTTTGTGCACGTCCCAGGGATGAACGGTCAAAATTGGATATTAAGACCCAACAATGCATCTTCTTGGGATATGTACGTAGTGGCGAGTTTGGTTATAAGTTTTTGATCAATCAAGAAGAAACTTGTATGTAGTCGCGATGTTGTATTTATTGAAGATCAGACTATGGTTGATCCTAAGAAACTTAATAAGGCTGACTCTTTCACTGATGTAAAGTCTCCTATGATTGGAGGTGATGACACTAAGAAGGCTGCCAAGCCTGACAAGATATAGGGCATTGAGCCACCTCCAGATCATGAGGACACTACTGATGGTGAGCCTACAAAGGAGATCACTGATGATGATCCTACACCAGCAGCTGAGCTCACCCTGAGGATGTCTGATCGAGTCAAACACGCGTCATCAAAATATTCTGCTACAGATTATATTCGGTTGACTGATGTGGGGTAGCCAGAGAGTTTTGATGAGGCAATGCAGAACACAGGTAAGAAAACATGGATGGTTGTTATGCAGGAGAAGATGCAGTCTCTACATGAGAACCATACTTAAGAGCCAGTACGATTGTCTAAGGGCAAGAAAGCTCTGAAAAATCGATGGATTTTCAGAGTAAAACAAGAAGACCCTCGACACCACTCAGATACAAGACCAGATTAGTGGTGAAGAGTTTCAGTCAAACACATGGAGTTTATTTCAATGAGCTTTTCTCTCTTGCTGTGAAGATGTCGTCTATCTGGGTTGTTCTTGGCCTTGCTGCAAGTCTAGACCTGGAGATCGAGCAAATGCATGTCAAGAGCACATTTCTTCATGATGATCTTTAGAAGGAGCTTTATATGGATCAACTTGAGGGTTTCAGGGTGAAAAGGAAGGAGAGCTTAATCTATCGCCTGAAGAAGAGCTTGTATGACTTGAAATAGGCCCCACGACAGTGGTATAAGAAGTTTGATGCCTTTATGGGAGAGATCGACTTCAGGAGGACCACCCTTGATCACTACGTCTTTGTGAATCAGTATACTCTAGATGATTTTATTATTCTACTCCTATATGTCGACGACATGCTGATAATCGAGAGGAGCACTGGGCGCATTGCAGAGCTAAAGTGATAGTTGAGCTTCAAATTTGAATTGAAGGACTTGAGAGCAGCGCAGACCATCCCTGGGATGCATATTCGGCGAGATAGAAGCTCCAAGTTACTATGGCTATCTTAGGATAGATACATCATGAAAGTGCTACAATGATTAAGTATAATTAAGTATAAATCAAACAAAGAAGGTGAGCATGTCACTTGCAACTCACTTCCGACTTACTGTTGACCAGTGTTCGAGCACACCTGAGGAGAAAGATGATATGCAGATGGTCCCCTATGCTTCTACAATTGGCAGTCTTTTGTACGTAATAGTGTGCACCCGCCATGATATAACGCACACCGTTGGTAACGTTTGCAGGTTTCTCTCTAATCTTGGGAGAGAGCATTGAAATGTTGTTAAGTGGATTTTGAGATACTTGTAGGGAACAACAGATTTGACGTTTAAGTTTGGAGATAGTGAGTCAGAGCCTCTGAGCTACACTGATGCTGATATGGCTAGAGATTTGGACTCTAGGAGATCAACCTCTTGATACTTGATTTTATTTGTTGGGGGAGCTGTTTCATGGCAATCGATATTACAGAAGTGTATCACACTGTCTATTATTGAGGCCGAATTTATTGCGGTTACTGAGACCTGAAAATACCTTCTTTGGATGAAGTGGTTCATCGAGTAGTTGAGTTTCACTCAGGAGCGTTACACACTTTTATTCTATAGTTAGAACTCAATTCATTTGGGGGAAGAATCCCACCTTTCACTCAAAGGTCCAATCACATTGATACGTAGTATCATTGGAAACGCGATGTTTTAGAGCAGAAGGAGCTCGACTTGCAAAAAGTGTATACTGATAAGGACGGAGCAGATATGCTTACAAAGTCATTACCGAGGGGGGGGGGGGGTTTGAACACTGCCTAAGGATTGCCTAGATGGTGGTTTCCTCCTCATTATTGTGAAGAGAGAGAATTGCTCAGGTGTGGTTCACATCCGATGCGGAGAAAATCGTCGGGCTCGCGATTAGTTGATTCATAACTTTGCTCTCAAGCAAGTCAGAAAAAGTGGTTGCAACACTATCTCCACATGACTTTTGCTCCCGTGAGGTAATGAGTGACGTTTTTTTCTCACCTTCTAATAGTTTATTAAATCATAAATGCTATAGGAAAAATATAAGGGGGGGGGGGGGGGGGGACTTTGGTTGCTTACAAGTTTATTATAATATATTGTTATATTATATATTGACATGAAACCTTATCATTGAAAAGAACAAAGAAGAGATAAACCTAGAGAGGAGCAATATTCAAAGAAAGGAGAGACTGCAGCTCTGACATTGCTGAAGCTGCCGCCGCGTTGTTGAAACTCCGTCTTTGCCAAGTTGTTGAAACGCTGTCATCGCCGCCTTTGTTGGGAAGCTGCTGCCACCGCCGTTGCTTGAGAAGTTTGGACGTCGTCTTACGACGTTGACGTGGTCTCGCCACACAAATCAAGGAGGCTCATCAGAGAGGATTTCGTAAATCCGTCATTTGCTCCTGTTGACATCTTGTATTTTATTATATATCATTTGTGTGGCGACGTGGTCAAGATCCTTTGTGGATCGAGAAGGGAAAAACTGTAAATTTTGTGTGTTTTTATACACGTTCTAGTGGAGGCTTTTCAGGTTAGACTCCGATCCTCCCGTAGTTTTCGTCCAACTGAGTTTCCACGTTAAAAATTTTGTGCGTGTTGTCTCTATTTATTTTTGTGCATTTATATCCGCTAAAACGGTGTTTGCGCGCTCTCGAACCCAACACTGCTCTGGCATCTTCTGTTCCGCGACATCATGCGATTACGGGACTGCTCCCCCCTCCTATCCGGATATCTTACCTATCACGGGGGACACTCATATTGTGGATGGAACGTGATCCGGTTAATTTGGCGGATGATTTTACTGTAATCCAGGGTGTGACGTAGGTAAGTATATCAGAGACTACTCCTATACTTGGTCGTAATGAAATTAACAACACGAAGATTGAAGACTGTGTTTGTGATCACTGATTTTCTTAAGGCAAAACATAGGTCACTAAGGTCGATCTCCCTCCGCTCCGTGCCACGCGTCTCCTGTTCTGTTCTGTTAGACGAGCGTACATCAAGTTGGGCTGCTTATAGCAAAGATGAGGAGCAATATATGTGGTTCCCTACAAAGCAAAAGTTGCTGGTCCGATGGCAAAGGCTAGTCCAACAATGAGGGGTACGAGGCTCGTTATGCATAAATGAACCCGAGTGCGGAGCATACCACACGTACAAAGGTGGAAAGAATAAAGTGAAAAAAGAATATCATAAGCGATCTATCTCTTCGTCCCATAAGGCTTTGTTTGATTGAGCGGTGGCGGGAGGAGCAAGCGGGTCCAAACTGAGCTTTCGAACCGGACGGGGGGAGAGGTGGGGGTCGAAACGGAGCGGTGGGGGAGCGTTTCCTCCTTGCAGCGGGTGCAAACAGAGCAAACGGAGACGGAGATTCGTTTGGTTACTCTCTGTCCGATGGCGTTTGCTCCAAACGCCGCCCGAAAACGCTAAGTCAAATGAAACCTAAGACACATTCAAAAGACCGAGAAATGTTTTGATTTCCAAGCTATCCAAAGAATTCTATCCATTTGTAATGAGTTTATTGCTTTCGAATCACGTAGATTGCCTCGACAACTAGATTTGTATGGTTGTATATATTTTCATTTTTTATCAAATAATAAATATAACTTTTTTTTACAAAAAAAGTGATGGCTCTAAATGTCATATTTTTGATCTAAAAGTCAAACAAATTGGCCACCTAAAATCATGTGACAAAAGTAAATAATGCTTGCGCCTAATAATTTGTCCCAATATAAATAGCCATTAATTAAAATTAGTGTCCCTTTCTCCGGCCATAGATTCTCCAATAATTTATGAAGATAAGATTTTTCATCATTTTTCCACTGAGAAAAATATTGAAGGAGGCCTTCGAAGTCGGATAGGGATCGGAATTCTCTTCATTTGGAGCGATTTTTTTTTACTTTTGTCTCTGTTTAAAGATCCCTTTTCTGGAGGCAGGCACTAAATTCTGCTGCGTGGAATGTTTGTTAGATGAGGGAGATAAAAAATAAATAAAAATCGTAAATGGAGGTCTGAGACATTGACTCGTGAATTTCCCGTCCATTTGAGATCGCAAATGGAGGTTCATTTCATGATGAGTATTGATTCTCACTCTATCTAAATGTGCATAATGTTTTGATTAAAAAAATAATATAAAAAGATGAGATTAATGAACCGATCTAATCATCCACAAATTAATCTGGATTATGAAATAAAGACTATCCATTTAGCACTCCTAAAAAAGAGAGTAAATTGGACGATCAATGATATACACTCATAATACACAGTGGTTAAATTTACGATCGCTCAGATAGATCGCATGTATGATTGACAACATTAACATTCATAAAAGAAGGTCAAAATACTTAAATCAGTCTCTCAACTTTAGTGTAAATTTGAAAGGGCAGTGTTTATAGCAGTCCAACAATAGTTATTCGTTGTCTTAAAATGATTATTCGTAGTCCTAAAAACACTTAAGTTAATTGGAATGCAAATATAAATGAACTGCGTTTATTTATTATAGGACTGCTGGTAACATTCTCATTTAAAATAGGTTTGTGAACTTTTATTTTTTTTTCTCATTTTAACCCTCAAACTTTAGGCAAAATTTGAACATGTCCCTAGATTAATGGTCCCTTAGATTTTAATTGTCCTGCATGAATTGACAGTCCTAAGATATGGTATGACTTAAACGAAGATATTGAGTCTTATTTTATTATTATAAAATGATAATAACATTTTTTTACTTTAACTTTTTTTGTGTGTCAAATTAGGAGTTGCAATTGAATTAATTTTATTATTTTTATAATTAAATATAATACTCAATATTCATAAAATTAAGGGTCCGTCAAAATCTTAATGAAGGCTCCGTTTGGCAGAGTGGTGGCGGTCGTGAACATGAGGGTTAAGGCCCCGTTTGGGAGAGTTTTTTTCCTCCTTTCTGTTTCTGTAAAATATCACCGTTTATAATATTATGTTTGTTTTCTTTATGGAAAACGCAACTCATACAAAAAGAATTATTTTGTCTTTTTAAAAAGTTACCCGTTTATAAAACAAACACAATATTAAGGACGGTAGTGTTTTCCAAAAAATGAAAATAAGAAAAAAAACCCTCCAAAACGGGGCCTAAATTGTCATTTGTTAACGCTCATTTAAGAAACTTCATCTACTTTTCTGTTCAAACGAATGATGTTTGTTAGCTGATACTTAACAAATAATGATTTAACTCATGAGTTTACGACCGCCGCCACCCTGCCAAACAGAGTTGAAATTAGTCTATGGACTTATTCCCCTGCCTAAAGTTTGGGAAATTTTTGGGTCCGGGCCCCGTCTCCAGATTTGGAGACGGGGTCGTTCCGATTTTGACACGTGGCGATTTATTTTTTATCTTTTCGTGCTCTTCTTTGACAAAAATTCCGACTATCCACCGCGCTTTTTTCGCTTGCCTTCTGTCTTCTTCCTCATTTTGCCACATCTTTTTATTCCTCGTTGCCATTACCGACGAGATTCATAACCTAACATCTCCACTGTTTTAGCTATATCCTGGATTCCTGTCGCTAATGGCGGAGACAGAATGTGTCCTGAATGAGAAGGAGAAGGTATACTCTGAACATCTAGTACACAAAATGTGCGTTCTACTAATCTTTGAGCTCCTCTCCATCTCTACAAAATAGAATAGGTAAGCGGTTGTAAGTTCAGCAAATTTGAATGTAAGTTAAACAAAAATGATCACATGATATACAAAAATGATCGCAGGATACAAAAATGATTGCAGGATATACAAAAATGATCGCAGGATACACAAAAATGATCGCAGGATATACAAAAATGATTGCAGGATATACAAAAATGATCGCAGGATATACAAAAAAGATGCAGGATATACAAAAATGATCACAGGATATACAAAACTGATCGCAAAAATACGAAAAAAGATCGCAAGAAAAATAAAATTGAACGTAAGTAAATTAAATCTGGTACATTATACAATTAAAGGGACAATCCAAAATTATTGCAGGTAGTAAAAGGAAATGCTAGGAAAATGAAGAAATACTACCCTATCGACAGAGCAGCAAGAAAACGAGGAATTGAAAGCGAGGAAACGAATAGTGTATTACCTTAAACACCGTTTAACGATCGACAGAGCGGCAAGAAAACGGAAGAAAACTCTTTGCAACTTTGAAATCGTTCACGGAAATACCTAAGACCCGACGCAATGAGGAAGACGAGTAGTATTTGCGATCAAAAAATGTCGCGAAGATATTGTCAGGGATTGTAGTATTAAAAAAAAAGATAATAAAAGCTTGTCACATGTCAAAATCGGAACGGTCTCGTCTCCAAATCTGAAGACGGGGCCCAAACCCAAAAATTTCCCCTAAAGTTTTGACACTAATATAAGAAAAATAAAAGCTTAGGAGAAGATTTAAACTTAGGCCAAAATTAGGAGTCTGATTAAATATTTTTATTTAGATATTTTATCAAAAAATTATAGCCAATTATTTTTTTGCATTCCCAATAATAATTTTTTTCATAAAATAACCATCATTTATTTAGGCCCATATATCAATAATGGTAATTTTATGAAAAAATTATGAAATTATCACGAGGAATGTAAATGTATTTATGGTTGAAAAAAGTTATGAATAAATACTATATATAATAATTAATTAATATATGAAAGGAAAAAATTATAAATAAAATTTTCATATAATATATTTATAAATAAAAATATAATTGTACATATAAATATACTTGCATGTGTAATTATAAATATATGTTCACACTTCACACACACATATATAAAATTTTATCATTGTCCTTTTCTAAAACTTTGTTTAGTTCAATTTATAGAAACTATGTTTATTTAATAATTAATTTATCATTAAATATTCAATCACATCAATGCACGAGTTAGATTTTCATTGCCAAAATAGTTTTTAGTTAGCAATAGGAATTTGAAAGTAAAACAAAAATAATTCTAATCATAAAAAAACTAGTAACAAAAAAAATCATTTGTTTCTAATTTTGTAACATTTTTTTAAATTTAATTGAAAATGTAAAAAACTCACATTCTTTAATAAATTTATTGATAATTATCAATTAAATATTTTCCTTTCAAAAATTCTTGTAATTTTTCAGATTATAGGTTAGGTCCCTATAAATGGCGAAAATTTTCGGTGCGTCTAACGCACCGAAAATTGGTGCGGCCTTAAATATCTGGGCCCCACACAATTTTCGCCAATTGCGCCGATCCCGCCTTTCCCCGCCAAACAGCCGCTCGTCCTCTCCAGCGCGATAGGTGGTCGCCTCTCCAGCACTCCATCCTGCAAGTCATGGCCGCTCTTCATCCCTAGCCCGCAGCGAAACCGCAGCTCGTCGTCTCCAGCCGTCCGGCCCGAAGCTTCCCGCAACTCGTCCAGCATTATTCTTCCCGCAGCTCCACGAACAACAGCTCGCCGTCTCCCGATAACCTGCACGTGATCTTCCCTAAACCCGCAGTTAGCCTACTCCCTCACCGCTCAACGGCAGCTTAGCTCATCAATCTGTCGTCTTCCCCATTCTCCCGCAGTTTTTCTACTCCGCCATTTTCACTTTCGGAAGCCCCTAGAATCGAATGACTACTCCAAATGTGCAAGCAACTGACGATGTTGTAAGACCTGAATTTTTGTTGGGGATTTTTTTTACTTGTTATGTAATTTTATCAACTTAATCATTGCTGTAATTCAATGTCCTTTTTTTTGGCTGTTTGAGTTCCACATTTCGACTGAAATTGTCCCTTGACCTTACAGATCTAGTATTGTTCCAGTGTACTTATTTCCGACTGTGAAAATGAAGTAGTTTTCCGACTTTATGAATGTAGTATTTTTCAGACTGTATAAATGAAGTTTTTTCCGACCTTATAAAATCTTAAATTTTCCGACTGTACTATTTGGCTGAACTATTTTTATATTTTTGGAGGTCAAGAAAGAACCGGTCGTGTTTCCGATTGTCCATTCAGATGAAGAGGTTTACAAAATGTACTGTGAATATGCCCACCGGACAGGCTTTAGTGTTCGTAAGCAGCACTTAATGTACTGGACGCATACACGTATTGTTAAACAAAGAGAGTACTGTTGCTCTAAAGCTGGTTTGAAGAATACAAAGAAATCACCCATGAAGTACCGCAAATCAGACACTCGGACAGGTTGTCATGCTTGCATTACCTTTCAAGCCGATAGCGAAGGCAAAAACTGGAAGGTCACAAAATTTGTGGAGGAACATAATCACCCACTGGCAACTGAGACTGAGAGTCATCTACTGAGATCTAGCCGCCATGTTTCTGAAATGCAAGGTCGTCTAATGAAGAATATGACGGCGGCGGGAATAAGAGCAGTAGATTCATACAATTTCTTATCAAATGAAGCTGGTGGGGTTGAAAACGTTGGGTTTTCGAAGATCGATGCTTTCAACTACGTACAACGAGAAAGGAAGGCGTTAATAGAAAGTGGTGATGCTTCAACTTTGCTCTCTTTGTTACATAAAAAGCAATTGTCCGATAATATGTTCTCTTATGAAGTACGTATGGATGAGCTTAATAGACTGACAGGCTTCCTATGGATGGACGGACACAGTAAAATTGACTACGACTGTTTTGGGGATGTTCTTATTTTTGATACTACATATAGGCTAAATAAGTACAATCTTGCATGTACCCCATTCATTGTCGTCAACCATCATTGGCAGAATATTTTCGTGGGTGGTGCATTTATCGCCGAGGAGACGATCGATTCATTTTGCTGGGTTTTTGAATCATTTTTGAATTGTGTTGGTGGAAAACAACCTATTACTATCTTCACGGATCAGGACCAAGCAATGGCTGTTGCTATTGAGCGTGTAATGACAAAAACACGTCATCGACTATGCCAATGGCATATAAGCAAGAAGGCTCCATCAAAAGTTCCAAGCTTCAACCACGACAGAGTTGTAAGGACATGTTTTTACAATTGCATGAATAAGTGTGATGGGGAGGATGAGTTCAACAGGTATTGGCATGAAATGATCGAGAAAGGATGCTTACATGAGAACAGATGGCTTAAAGATCTTCACAACATCAGAAGAAAATGGTCCACGACATTCAACAAGGATGTATTGGATTTGGGTATTTTGTCCACCCAAAGAAGCGAGTCCGCCAACAATTGCTTGCATGGATGTTCTAAGCCTACTAGCGCACTTGTAGAGTGTTTTTCTGGAATGGAAAAGCTCGTGTCGTCTTGGCGGCGCAATGAGCGTGATGAAGATTACAAGTGCAAGCAAGGTGATGTGTGCTTGCGATACAAAGTATCGTTCTTACTAAAGCAGACTTCAAAGCAATACTCAAGGAAAATGTTTGCATTTTTTGAGAAAAATTTCATGGTGGGAGTTTTGGGAGTTAATGTTGTGGACGAGAACAAATATGATGAACGGAACATATTATATATTACTATGCACAACGATCCGGCAGATGGTGACAAAAGATGGTTCGTAAGCTACGATTCAGTTACAAATCAAGCGCAGTGTTCTTGCCGAGGCTTTGAGACCAAGGGTTTATTATGTAGCCACATCTTAAGGATTTATAACTTAAAAAATGTTAGGCAAATTCCAGGCTCTTACGTTCTTAAAAGGTTTTCGATGAAAGCAAAGAAGGACATTTACCTTCCAGAGTCAATCTCTTCGACAAATTATGACTCCGACTTGATATTTAGGAACGAGCTAATGCGTTTCAGTTACGATCTTGCACGACGTGTAGAAGGCTGTACAATAGCAAAGGAGCATGTTGTAAGCTCTATAAATGTCTTGTCTAAACAGATAGATCATTTGATCGACGACGAGGAGAAGCAAAGAAATAATGACATACCTGAAAGTGAAAAGGTCACGGTAACAATGAAGGATCCACCATTGAAGAGGCCAAAAGGTGTATCAAATGCACGTATGAAGGCCCACTGGGAGCGAGGGAGACGGCAAACCCGTATTACTTCGTCTTATTTATTATTTAATATGTAAAACATAATGGCGTTATGAGATAATTATTCTTTTTTTTAAAAACGTCTTTCAGGAAAAAAGGTGGTTCGCAAGGGAAAAGAAGTCCTTGATGATAGCCGGGCAAACATCAAAGAGTTTTCATTCTTTGTCGGGCCGAATAATGAGTCACAAGCTTCCCCACCCAACGCATCAACGATATTGGAATCTAAGGATGACTACGACTTCAATTTGTCGTTTAACTTCTCCAGCATTCCGGACGTTTTCAAGCCTTGTTAACCACAATATGTACTAAAAAACTATGTAATTTTTAGTTAGTTTGATTTATGAGAGGATGGAAAAGATCATGCAATATGTTAGAGACTGCATTGGGGTTCCAATTTGAGAATTCCATTCTAGCGGCAACATTCAGATTGATTGTTAAAAACATCACACATAATCATATCAGATTGAAGAAAATGCATTAAAGTTAACAGGCGGATGTCTCTCCTTGCCAACATAATCATATCATATCGGCGACATAAAAAAGGTTCACCATATCAAGGTTTGAAAAACACGGAATATTTCGGCGGCAATCTCCGCGCGAAATCGTGGCATATCATCCTGCCATTTCTTGTAATCTGGTCAATAAATTTCTTCTCTTCGTAGGGCTGCCTCCATGTACTTAAGGACGAAAACGCCGCAGTCAAACCCATTGTTCTGCTCCGGTAGTCCGTGTACGGGGGCAAGTGGCCAGTCCAAGATGTTTGGAGGCAAGGCATCGCAAGCGTCCTCGTGAAAAGCATGGAGCTGTATTTTGATAAAATGAAGTCATTATATGAATAAATATCATTATACACACAGAAAAAACAAATGTAATTAGATCTTTTCCCCAATTGTTATAGGCAAGAAAAATTACCATAGCAGGAAGGCCTGATACATGCCGACCGGAAGGCAATGAATCATAGTAATCCCACCGACTACGCCTTAGGTCACATACGACCAGAGCCCAGTGAGCTTCCATATGTACCGGCATGAGCAAAACGTCTGCTGTACTCACGTTTGTGGGGGTAACATGACTCACAATGGCCTTCGAGTTCCGGACCTTGTATTTCTTGTAATACTACACGTAAAAGATAGTTCAATTAAGAGTGACAACTATCAAAAAGAAAATTAAATTAATAATAACACATACGGCATGGTCGGAAGAGATGAACAAAAAGGATTTCATCGCAGCAACCGATCTCTTCTGCCTTGCACTTAAGACTAGTGCATAGGCATTGATATGGACATCCGATATCCATCCTGCGGACAGTAATTCATCGGCCATTGCTCTGTTTAGCAAAATATTCCCACTATGGAAAATTGTTTGATTCCTGCAAAAAAAGACTTTTCGTAAGAATGATAGCATACTTTAAATGCCACCGATAGTGCGGGGGATAACGTACACAAAATATTAACACTAGTAAATGAAACATTAATACCTTTCCGTAAATCGGCTAAGTATAGAATCTATTGTCTCTCGTTGCCGTGGGGTAATTAGATCTCGCCCAGGGTACTGCATTTGCTTTACAACAGGATCTGGAGTTCCCAGCACCTTTTTCTTTCGAGTGGCCCTCTGCTTCACATTCCTGATGATACTGTTTGGAGCAACCGGAGGTGTGGGCTCAACAAGTGTCATCTCTACAGTGGAAGCGGGGGTGGTCTCGATAGTAGGTCTGATCACTGATGGTGCGGGGGATGCTTTGGAGGATGGTGCAGGGGTGGGTGTGGGGGATGATGTGGGGGATGCTCCGGAGGATGGTGCGGGGGTGGGGGGTGCACTGTTACTTCTGTGCTGAAATCTCCCAAACCAAATCTCACAGGTTCTTTGCAGAGACTGCACATCTTTTCTGATATCATCGATGGAAGCCTGTAACCGAGCCTCCATCCCTCTCCACCCCTCAATCATCTCTGCCTTTTCCTTCCTTATCCTCCTCAGAAATCTCTTTTCTTTTCTTCTCCTTCCTTTTTTCTCCTCACTCCTGTCCTCCAATAATCGTTCCTCCTCCCCGAACTTCTCCCCCTCTTTTGGGACATACTCCTGTACCACCTTCCTCTTCCTTGCCTGAAGAAGAAACCAAACAGTTTGTTTAATTTATTTCATTGTTAATTTAAAATTGATACTAACGACATGTTTATAATGTCACAGAGTACCTTCTCAGGCCTTTCCTTCACAGTTTCAAAATCTGTATCCTCCTCCTCATCACCCATTAGCTTTTTCTCCAGGGCCGTTATTCTCTCAAATTCAGTTCTCACCTACACAAACAAGTTTATATTAGAAAAGAAGTTCATGCATAATCGAATTTTTTTGCGCACTTATATTGTCCCTTCACTTACCATGTCATCTTGGCAAAGTCTATGATGTAGACCAAAGCAGAATTTGGCAGTATAACTAATCTTAGCAGACCAACGGCAAAGCCGAGGTCGTGCTAAGATGTCGACAGTTGCCTGTATGTTGGTATGCTCATAGAGCCATACCTGCAATACTATATGATCAGATCTAACATAAAATCAAATAAATTAACCAAAAAGTTGATGTCACTAACCAGTAAAACTGCTGAGCACCCTTCCAGGTATCCCAAGTTCTCTCCAGGGCCTCGGAGAGCACTCCTACCCCTCAGCTCTTGAATTTGGGCATGCAAAAACTTATGCACTGCCTTCGGCCAATTGAATTGGCGAAAGTCCTCGACCCCCTTGATTTTTATCAAGGAGACAGGGATTTTATGTCCCATTTGCGGGAAAAGGAATGCAATAACAACATACCTAACCAAAAAATCTACACGCCGTCTCTCCAGCGTGGGAGACCAATCCTCGGTTTCCAGCCCCTTCATCTCTTCAATAAGCTCCCTTGTGTTTTGCTTGGCAAAAGGTCGTCTAACAAACGGGAAATCGTGTCCTCTATTAGGTAATCCTAGAATTAGGGCTACCTCATTAACAGTTAGGGGCACATAATATTTTCCTAACAAAAAGGCTTGTTTTCCACGACTATAACTACGCACAAGAATGTACAACAATGGAATATTTTGCCGGATTTGAGGTATCTTAAGTAATCTACTAATACCGGCGGCCTCTAAGGTTTTCTTGGCCTCATCCGAGAGAATCTCTAATAGCGTTTGTGCATGCGCTAGGAAAGTGGAGATTGCTAAAGTGCAGCTGAGATAGGGGCTCCCCGTCACTGAAAAAATGGGGGAAAAATTAAACAAAAACAGTATAAGGGATTATGTATGTTTTGAACAAATTAACAAAGAAAAAGGATGTCAATACTTGTTCGGCACTAGTTCTGCACTGCGACGGCACTGCTTGAACTGGTCGTAATGACTGATATCCAACTGGAAAACATATACATTATAAGACTGGATAAAGGCTGAGAATAAATTGGACTGGAAAATAGCTGAAATATACGGCTGGATAAAAACTGCCAAAAAATCGACTGGAAAAATGGAAAAAAATAGGGCTGGAAACCCTACACCCTAAAAAACCGGGAAAGGAACGACCAGAAAACATCAACAATAAATATTCTCCCACAGTAATACGCTACGGCCGTAATCTTCAAACATGAACTGGAGAAATACCCTAAAAACGCATTGATTTGGAAAAAAACAACTGTAAATCAGTTATCGCGATCTAACTAGCCTCCTACACTCAATAAAAACATACCTCTGGAGATTGATGAATGATTTTCAGGGACCGATTGACTCCACGGCACTGCGTCGGCACTGCGCCAGGTTCGAGCTCGCCGTCGCCGATGGAGGGAGTCGGGGTAGGAGCGAGAAGCAGGCGAGGGCGTTTCAAAAAATTTCGAAATGAGGGATAAATTGTGTGGGGCCCAGATATTTAAGGCCGCACCAATTTTCGGTGCATTAGACGCACCGAAAATTTTCGCCTATAAATGACCCATAGTAATATATATACATATTATTTATATACTTTTCCCACTCATTTATGATATATTTATTTCAGTTTTTAATTTTATTTATTAGGCTTTGAAATAAAAGATTGTGTGTTACTTTAAAAATGAAGATTCTATTTTAAATGGTATATATATATATATTATGCTTATATATGATTGTTTAGAAATTATGTTTCATTTGTAGAAATCCTATCTACAAATGAAATTATGTTTATTCATAATTAACTTATCATTAAATATTCCATCACATTTTTCTACAAGTTATATTTTCATGCCAAATCATTTTTTTGTTAATAAAAGAAAATTGGAAGTAAAAATTGTGATTCTAATCATCAATAATTTTTTTTGCAAATACAAAATTTATTTTTTAATTTTATTAGAAATATTACAATTTTTGCTCTTTATTATATTTGTTACAAATTATCAAAAAATATTTTTTTCGTTCTAAATTTCTTTGCTATTTAATAGTTTTCTTGTAGTGTAAATTTGTAAATTATAGAAGGGGTCCAAATAAATAACCTATAATAATAATAAGAAGAGCAATAGTACTATTAGCATCTGAGAATTTGCTATTAGCCATCATATTGTATTAGCACCCGAAAAAAAAAAATCTATTTTCGCACTTGCAGACTATTAGAACACCACAAAAATAATAAATAAAAAACAAGTTAAATTTCTTCGTTCATCTCGAACCACAAACATAACATATACACCCTAGTAATTTTTTGATCAAAGATAAAACCAAAAGATGTCATAAGATAATCTACAAGGGAAAAATTGTGTGTCTAACAGAGAAAACATAAGCTTATCTTAGCACCTCCGCCGGATTTATAGGGTCAACTCTGGAAGTGAAGCAAACTTGTGCCGCACGAGAATCGCTTGACCCTCCACACAGTCAGGGGCGGTGGACGGATTTAGGAATTTCAATAAGAAGGGGACATGCATCATCCTCCTCCAACCTTTTTTTTTGAACATCTCCATCTTATCGAAGTCATTTCTCGCTCATCCAGTCACAATTTTCGTCGAGAAAAATTTAAATCCACTAACATATTTGCAAAATCTTGAGGAATGCATTCACACCATAAAATAGTCCTCCATTTGAGATCCTAAATGGAGAGAATCCTGATCCATATTTTCAGTCTTGCAAAACAGAGCCTTAATTGTTCTCCGGTCGAATATCTAACCTTTTATAATTATTTAATGGCGCCCCAAGATAGGGACCCCCAAGATAGGAATATCAATGCTCATCCACAAGAAAATAAATATAATGCAAGATAGGGACCCCCAATTTTATTCTCATGCAGTGAGTTATGTGTTCATATTTTTGACTATTGAGTTGGATAAAAACAAGTAATAGAGGAGAAAATGATAGAAATATAATCAATAGGCACCACAATGAAATTAATGATTAAGAAAATAATTCATCCCTCTATCATAATAATTTTGAGCTTTATCATATTAATCTTGAATTATTTAAATTATATAGTATGGTATTACATAATGGCAAGCATCTATCAGTCCTTAGTTTTTTTTTCCCGCCAGTCTGCGTAGTCAACTCAAGAGAATGATCACCAGCGAAGATAACTCAAAAAACTCTATTATTTGTCGAAAATTTGGATGACTATAATAATATATACATATTATTATATTAAAAAGTTCATCTAAACTTATATTATTTTCGAGTTATAGAGAATATGATGGCTTGAGCCGAGTCGTTACTAAGAACTACGACCATTGTGTCACTCGAGTTTCGATTCTAGGTCGTGGCTAATTGGCCGCGCTTCATTGTCTTTCACGAGGGAGAACCAAGTTTGCTCTTCGATTGAGATTCTGATTGTCATCAGTGACGGATCTAGGATTGTTAACAGGGGGCATCAATTTTTCCAACTTTTTTTGAATGTATCCATCTTTTCAGAGCCTTTTCTCCCATATCCGGCCACTGTTTTTGAATATAAGTAGTCAAAATTCATTTCTTTGACGAGAGGAATCCAAATCTACTAAACATTTTGCAAAATTCTTGAGGGGGGGGGGGGGGGGGGGGGGGGACAACCCCATAATTGTCATCATGTGTGCAATTTGAGGAGAGAACGACATTCTCATTACACTATCATCGTCCAAATTTTAAGAGTGGTTTGACGTGCAAAGCCTCGCAACGCTTATTAGAACAATCACATACATGCATGTTCTAGCTAGCGCCCGTGATTGTACATCATGGAAATTTAGGCTGGCGTGGCTTATTTGTTTCAGTGAGGTTGTACAAAAACGTCATTGTCATAAAATGTATGTTTGGTATGCCAAATGTTACTATCGTTATCAAAAAAAGAAACTAGTTTGGAGCATGTTTGACATGACAATGACGTTTTTGTCCAACCTCACCGAAGCAAATAAATATGTCAAACGCAGCCTTAACCGCTACGCTCACACGTAGACGGTGAAACAACTCATTCTATGTACACAGACGGATGATGCTGAACTGCGGCAGCATACCGCCTTAGAGTTTTCTACCCACTCAAAACAAACACTTACGGTTTGTTTGATTGAGCGGTGTGGGAGGAGCCGGCGGGTCGGGGCTGGAAAAGCTCCAATTTTGTTGCTTTTCCTCTGTCCGGAGGATGCAAACGGAGCAAACGCCGCCGACGCCCGTTTGTTTACCCGCCGTCCGACGGCATTTGCTCCAAATAGGGGCGACGAAACGCCAAAACAAACGAACCCTTAATTGATCCCATATCTAATATTTTACATATTATAAGAGTTTATTATAGTGTCCTTCCAATACAGAATACTAGAATGTGAATGCTTATCCACATAAAAAATAAAAATATTGGAAGATAGAGACACCCTTCTTAATTTATGTTGTCAGTGATACTGTGATATTAGGTATGAATTTTAATAATTATCTAATAATTAATTGGGATGAAAATTAATAATAAAGGTGACAAAGACAGAGATATAATTGTTGCGGGTCATCCGATTTTTCTTTAATTCGGAGAATCGGACCGCTTTATCTATAAGTCAAATCGGACGTGCAAACAGTCAAATGAGAAACCAAACCGCAAAAACAAGTGGTTTTTTTAACGTGGAAAACTCGAAAAGGGTGAAAAACCACGTGTCTAGATCTGTACCTGACCAAAATTCACAATTTTCCGTTGTTTACAGGTGTTTGTGTTTCTCAGAAGGTGATAGGTCACATCTTTGTTACAAGCTTTAAGTACAAAGAAAGAAGAAAAAAAAGCTAAGTCCAAGAAGTTTTTCGGGCTTGAATGAGAGCGTTCTTCCGAAAAAGATGTCCAAGTCCCTGAAACGTTGAATGTTGCACATTTGACGACCTAGATAGGGAGCAGAGCGAATTCCGAGTGGATGAACAATCTAAGTCTCACGTCCTCGTCGGAAAACGTCGGAGCTCTTTCTAGCCTCTGCAGTTTTTTGTCCTCAAATGAAGGTCTGCAGGCCTATTTATAGTTTTTTGAAGGGATATTCTGGTAATTGTGTCGGGGAGGATTTTGTGCTGACAAATGATGTCGCACTTTTATGATCACCCGGGTCATCAATTTTCAAGTGAAAGTATCTAGTGTCAACCTAATACACCTATGGGGGGGGGGGGAATAGGTGTCGTGCAGTCTTTTGCGGAATTAAACTAACCTGCACAAATAAGCAAACACAACACAGAAAACACACAAAGAATTATAGTGATTCCCCGATTTGGGTACGTCCACTTTCCCCCTTCGACCTATCTCCCACCAAGGGACGACTCGGTCACTTATTCAAATGGATTGAAATCCAATCCTCACACTAGGAGCAACGCTCCCCTAACCACGGAAGGAACCCTTCCTATAACGGAGTCACAACTCCACCACAGCGGGTTGAACCCAACCCTTACAACTAGGAATGAAAATTTTTTTACAACAAAATTGAATGTAAATAAAAATACAAACAATGCTTTGGAGATTCCGATGTCCTTCTTCGTTCGTTGAAGTTTGCACGAAAAGTACGAAGAGTCCACTACCAGATTTCTCACTTGGAATGGATCTTATCAAGATCAGCGGCGACAAGTAAGTGCGGCGGCGATGCTTTGTAGATCCAAACTTCTTGACGAAGCAAGCTAGGTCTTCGAATGATCTCAGTCGGATCAAACGTCTCAACCGATTCGGAAGGGAGAACAAGTCTTGTTCAACGAATCAGAAGACAAGAGATCTCGAGAGAGATACGTGAGACTGACTGCTTGCCTCGGTTCTGTCGTCGGACGATCAGAGAAAATCTGAGATCAGGGGCGGCGATGATCTTGCGAGCGGCGACAAGCGTTCAGCGATTTTGCGATCGGCTAGGTCACCGTCTACTTGTTTCGTATTTCCGTGAATGTATATCTTTGGAGTTTCAAAATACGCGTATATTTATACCAGGAGCCAACCATAATGATCGTTGTGGGGCCCACGAGGAGAAGCCCTAGCCCCGGCCGAAACAACGCATGGCGGCTTGGTTCGGTCCAGCGAACGACAAATTCATCCTAAGTCAAAATCGGCGGGAGTCGTTGGTGATTCCCGTCGATGTCGGCGGGAATCACTCTCGACTCCCGTCGATTCTGCCTTGGCAGAAATTCGGTTTGAAATTTGCCAGCCGAAATAAGTCGGCAGGAGACACTAATTGATTCCCGTCGAAGTCGGCGGGAATCACTAACGATTCCCGTCGAAGTCGGCGGGAATCACTAGCGATTCCCGTCGATTTTGACTTAGAAGAATTTTCCTTCTTCCTTCTTTTGATAACTTGGTCTTTGCCCATCCTTGCTCCTTCTTCTGCTCTTGATCTACCTTGACACTGTACTTGAAAGTAAGTATACTCCAATAGAGAGAGCACACATGAATCAACACACTAATCTACTCAACGAGGGATTACGTTGCGCAGACCCGTGTATATTGACCCACTTCACCCTGACATTGGTGTGTACTTAGCATGGAATAGCTGCAAGCACAACTTGATAGAATTGTCAAATACATTTTCAATTCAACTTAGCTTGTTCAGGGGCTTCTTCAAATCAGGTCTATTGTGCATGCAATACCCAACAATCTCCCCCTATTTGAAGAAGTCAAAATCCTACTAGCTAAGATTAATTACACCAAACGTAAAGATATATATAAATGTATGCGAGACAAGAAATCAAAGTAATAAAGTTTCACGCATTCAAAACAGAAATTGAATCAGCATATGATCATATATATATATATATCCAAAGAGTTTTTCATTTTTAATTACAAGAACAGAAGTACGCATAATGAAAATTAAACATTTAGGTTTCATGTCATTTCCTCCTTTGCCTCAGCTTCTCTTTGTTGTTTTGCAAGAAACTTCTTGCTTTGCCTTTCAAAATATTCCTTTGGCTTTAGGTAGTACCTGGGGGGTGGAGCTTTATTTTCAACTATGTTTGTCCTGAAGAATATATTTCTTTTTGCCTCAAATTCTTTGTGCATTTCCCATTCGTACTGACTATAGACTTCATTTCTGTTAAGCTCTCCCCGCTGTTGTAACATGAATGTATCAAGTATGATGCTCCTAAAAACGGGACTCCATCGTTCGTTTTTGACTTCACTTTCCTTTCTTCTTAGTTTCATCTCTGCTGGATTGTCTTTAGAGGTTCCTTCTTGAAACTTTCTCTTCCCTTTCACAATCGCTTCTTGATCAAAGAGTGCACTGTTAGCAGCTTTAACAGCCTTTTTGGCATCAGCTTCACTTAAGAGAAACTCCTCAGCAATAGCAACATCATCAGCAGTAGTAGTAACATCATCAGCAGGATCAACCTCAGGATCAACAAGAATAGGAATACCTGACGCTTGTTGAACGAGCCAATGACAACTGTTAAATACATACTCGTTTGATTGTTTGAAGTTGTCGACTATAATTTTCTCTAGCCCCTCCATCTTAGCTACATATTCCTTCTCCCCCTTTTTGGCTACTAGTGCTATTGAGTTTGCATAAGAGTGCAGTGACTCATCTATATGCTTCACATTCTGAGTGAAATCGGCCAGCAAGGTTTGTTGATTTGACTTGAGGGTGACCATGTTGACATCGAAAAGTTTGATGTTGTTGGCCACGACATGAGCATTTTGATTGACCACCGCCAGGCCAGCTGTGGTCTTCTTTAGCCCTTGCATAAGAAGAGTGACGGCATTGCCAGCCTCGGCATACTTGGCGTCAAATCTTTCTTCCATCTTATCCATCTTGTGATTTATCTCCACAATGTTCTTTAGCATCATATCTTCTGATTGCTTTATTCATTTGAGTACTCAGTTGTGAGAACGTTTAAAAGAGATCTTCAGCTCGTCTACTATACCTTGAATGATGTTCACAGTGTGATTTGCCAGGCTAGGTCCTAGCTGATGTTCTTGATGTATAGCCTGGTCATGTTCTGGAGTGATAGGGTTCTGAGAGTCATGACTTTCCTCATCAGATTCACTTGTGGAGCTAAATGAATTTACAATCTCCTGTGGAGGGATTGAAGCAGCATCTGCCATGTTGCCATATATTCTCATCTCCCCATCCAGCAGAGTATCAAGTTATACCTGAGGCCCTGAGGTCTCCCCCTCAACTGTAGTGCCAGTCACGTCAGGAACCTTTACCTGAATCTGTTCCTCAAAAGGGAGTTCAGAATCAACCTCCCTCATAGCCATATCATTTCCAGCCTGCTCATCCTCGAGATCCTCAGCAAAATGCTTTTCAGGGGAATTCACATCATGTTCACTATCAATAACATTGTCCACATCATCCTCTTCTTCCTCCTCATCAGTCTGATCAGCAGCAAGGGTTTCTATCGCATCCTTAGCGATGAGGGAAATATCAGTAACAATATTTACTTGTTCTGGGACTGAGGCTTCCATACTGAGGGCAGCAGAAGGATTGGGTAGTGACTCCCCCTCAGTTCCTGCATTCAGCAGATCAGGAACTTCATTGAGCTCATCCGAAGGATTTGTGAACTCAGGTGCTCTGTCTTCCTCATCAACACGTGTTGTAGGAGCTCCCCCTTGGACAATTCTTCTTTCCCACCTGTCGAAGACGTTGGAGTCCATCTTCTTTAGATAGTAAAGGGGAACTCCCTTAGTCATATCAAACCTATCTCCATCCATCTGGTTCAAGTAGAGACTGATGATTCGTCCGAATTTTCGGGTGCGTAGAGTATCTTTTATTTTCTCAAACAACATGGCCCCCCAGTTCATTTTATTTCTGCACACAATGGCTATCAGGCTCTTGAACATGTCACCTGAGATGTGATCATGGGAGCCAGGCTTGCAGATCAGTACCTTCCCTATAATATCTGAAAGAAGCTTTCCTTCGTCATTCATATCTTTACGTTTAATAGCCCTAGTCCCTCGAGTCAAGCCACAAAATAGCAAGATCCTTGTACGATCATCTTCGTCTAGATAGTCCTCTTGCACGGAGCTGGAGAGCTGGAGATGATGGGACAGTCTTGCAGCCGTCATCTTTATCCTGAGGCTTGCAATCTTACTCTTTATCATTGTGTCCTCGTGACACAACTTGGAGTTGGTGAAAAACTCTAGAACTTCCTTGTCGAGAACCTTGCACGGGTGCTCGAGAATGAAGGAGATTCCGGCTTGTTTCAGCATCAGAATGATGTTTCTAAATTCGTCTGAGGCATGAGCAAAGCCTGTCCTCACTAATTCACTTCCAGTGAGTAGCCCGACCGTTGTTCGAGGAGCCATTTTGAACCTAAGCGAGTTAAACCCAATGGGTTAACTCTTTCTAACTTCAGAATTGGTAGGAATTGAACTAGAAAGAGGGGTGATCCCTGTGAAAGTGGAGCTTACAAATTTGAACTTCAAGGAATCAACTTTAGTTACCTTTTTCTCTCGAAGGGTGCAAGGACGGAGACGGGTAGCGGCGATGAGTAGTTTTAGCCCTAGGGTAGGCGCAAACTGAGGCTGAAGAGATGCGTGCGTCGGGGCGGAAGGGCTTTCGGGAGGCCGGGATCGACGGGAGACGACGATCGACTATCGACGGGAGCGGCGGGAGGCAGAATCGAAGGTCGCGGGAGTCGGCGAACGACGGTTACGGGAGACCAGGGTTGACGGGAGGCTGAATGGACGGTCGACGGGAGGCAAAAAGGTTTCCGCTACTTTCTGCAGGGAAGCTGAAGGGATTCCGCTCTGATCGACGGGAATGTGAAGGATCGGGGGGAATGCTTATGCCCTTTTCCGCCAATTTATTATTATCTGATACCAATTGCTTTTGCAAGTTTTGAAAACTTAACCATATTGGTGCCGATTGTCGCTAATGTATGAAGACCGGGTCGACGGGAATGATATCAGATTTCCGCTAATTTGTAATGACCTAGGGACTGCTGAAGTACTTTTGAAAACTTAACATCGCCGGGTATAGTTGATTTCCTTTTTCTTCTAACTGATGGATTAAAAATTTCCATGTCATAATAGCTAAGTCGAGTTAGATGGAAGGTTAACACTAGACTTAATCATTGGCTTGTTCTTAGTGAGTTCAAAATGTAATAATTGTAATTGCAACTTCAGGTACAAGTCCCTTGAGATTTATCGGACCATTTGACACCAACTTTCACAAATTATCAAGGTTTTGAAGGTTTTTCAGTTTCCAAAATGAGGATCATATGGTTATTTGCTTGCGTGTCCTTCCATTCAAGGTGTGTATATATATATATATCTTGAAAGTATTTACATATATATCTGTATATATATATCTACATCATGCGATTCAATTTTCTAAATTGAATGCGCGTACCTGGGATTACTAGGATGATCATTCGGATCCACTATTTGTAGCACGAAGGGTGTCATCTACATGAAGGACACTGTAGTTAGCATTATCTCTTTTCCCATATCCTTGTTCCAGGGCAAGCCTGGAACATCTCTTGTCCAGGTCCCATCATGTTCATGGGTACCTAGACTATCCTGCAAAATAAAATTACCTTACCTTAGGAATCCAATAGGTATTGGGTCCTAGGTTCTTGTCAGTATAAAATACAGCATGCCTTCCCACAGGATTTCTGACAGGAAGGCTGTCTCTTGCCGAAGGATGTGGACATACCCTTGCCATTGGCACAAAAGGATTGTTCCAACAGTCTATGACAAAGTTACCCACTCTGCCACATCACCAACACTCATGGATATTGTACCTCATTTTCTGACCAGATCTACTAACGGAGTTAGTCACGATCCTAGGTTTGAAAGGGACAGAGCTGGTTCTGCTCTCAGATTTTCCCTTTCCACCGAGACTCGAGGGGGGTCTGATAGTGAACATGTGGTGAGTGTCATGAGGCCTGGGAGGTGGTGCTTTCTTTTTAGCCAGCACACATCCGGGGGCCCCATTGATGCTTGCTACATGTTTGCCAACTCCCTTTTCCTTTGTCCTAGGGTGGGAAGATGTTCCGTGAGAGCTGGTTCCTGAAATGTCATGAAGTATGGGGGCTGAGGCCATAAATACAAATGGTTCATGATGAGTCGTGTGTATTTTCTCAGGGGTAGCCATAACAACAATTGCACTATGGGTGTTTCTACATGATGGCCGATCATTCTTGTAGTGACCATAGTTGTTTTTATGGTCATACCTGAAGGAATGATGTGTGCCCTTCCTACTCGGTGTGGGGGGTCTGTAAACAGTTTCCTAATTTCTCCATGATTTTATTATTCGCGAGATCCACTCGTTTTCTCCCATTCTCTTAATAGCATCTACCTTGGAAAAATTAGATACAATCCTCTTCTCGGTCTCTAGATGAAACTCTAGATCCGAGATCTTTGAATCCTTCACCTTGATGGATTCCAATTGGAGGTCCATCATGGTCCTCAATTGAGCAATTTCCTTAGCTTGTTTCTCAACAAGCAAGTTGCTCTCCTGAAGGGCTCTACGAAGGGAATCAAGAGTTTAAATCTGTTGATTGAAGCTATCAATATCCCTATCATCAACTGATGGACAATCCTCCGAACTTCTCCTGTCTTCAGGAGATACATGATGGAAAGAGCAAGAGGAGGAAGATACCTGATCCTAATTGGGCTGATCAGGGTTAGAGTTATGGTCTGCAGAAGATGATGTTTCAGCTTCATCACAACTGCATTCTTCAATCTCTTCTTCAGTCTCTGATAGAGAAACGGGAGCCATGATATTGAAAGGTTGTTCTTGACTTTCATCTTCAGAGATGAGGACCCCCACATATGTTTCATCTTCTTGCTGGCATTTATTCCAGACAGTCTTCTTTCCCTCCATGAGGTCAGAGATTGTTTCCCACATGGACTTTGCGGTCTTACATTTATCCAATCTTGTAAGAGATGATCCTGACCAAATATCAGAAATGATCTGTGGAACCAGCTTGTCCAAGTTGAATTGTGAGAACTCAGTTTCAGACATCTCTGCGGGACTCTTTGGGATTTGAAGATCTTCTCCAGAGTCAGAAGCCTTCATAGGAATGAAGGGACCCTCTTCCACAATGTATAAAGCACGAGGGTCAATGGCTTCCAGATGAAACTGAACTCTCATTTTCCAGATGGGAAAATATTCTTTTGTGCAGGCAGGCAGTCTCAGGGGAGAGACATCTGTGTATAGCTTCATGCTTAAATCTTGTTTTCTTCTTGACACTAGACACATGATATTACTCAAGGTGTTAACCTTATTGATGAGGAACCTCCCTCTGATACCTCTTGAAAGTATCTAGTGTCAACCTAATCCACCTATGGGGGGGAATAGGTGTCGTGCGGTCTTTTGCGGAATTAAACTAACCTGCACAAATAAGCAAACACAACACAGAAAACACACAAAGAATTATAGTGGTTCCTCGATTTGGGTACGTCCACTTTCCCCCTTCGACCTATCTCCCACCAAGGGACAACTCGGTCAGTTATTCAAACAGATTGAAATCCAATCCTCACACTAGGAGCAACGCTCCCCTAACCACGGAAGGATCCTTTCCTACAACGGAGTCACAACTCCCCCACAGCGGGTTGCACCCAACCCTTACAACTAGGAATGAAAATTCCTTTACAACAAAATTGAATGTAAAGAAAAATACAAACAATGCTTTGGAGATTCCGATGTCCTTCTTCGTTCGTTGAAGCTTGCACGAAAAGTACGAAGAGACCACTACCGGATTTCTCACTTGGAATGGATCTTGTCAAGATCGGCGGCGACAAGTAAGTGCGGCGGAGATGCTTTGTAGATCCAAACTTCTTGACGAAGCAAGCTAGGTCTTTGAACGATCTCGTGCGGATCAAACATCTCAACCGATTCGGAAGGGAGAACAAGTCTCGTTCAACGAATCAGAAGACAAGAGATCTCGAGAGAGATATGTGAGACCGGCTGCTTGCCTCGGTTCTGTCGTCGGACGATCAGTGAAGATCTGAGATCAGCGGCGGTGACGATCTTGTGAGCGGCGACAAGTGTTCGACGATTTCGCGATCGGCTAGGTCACCGTCTACTTGTTTCGTATTTCCGTGAATGTATATCTTTGGAGTTTCAAAATATGCGTATATTTATACCAGGATCCAACCCTAATGACCGTTGTGGGGCCCACGAGGAGAAGCCCTAGCCCCGGCCAAAACAGCGCACGGCGGCTTAGTTCAGTCCAGCGAACGACAAATTCTCCCTAAGTCAAAATCGGAGGGAGTCGTTGGTGATTCCCGTCGATGTCTGCGGGAATCACTCTCGACTCCCGTCGATTCTGCCTTGGCAGAAATTCGGTTTGAAATTTGTCAGCCGGAATAAGTCGGCGAGAGACACTAATTGATTCCCGTCGAAGTCGGCGGGAATCAATAACAATTCCCGTCGAAGTCGGCGGGAATCACTAGCGATTCCTGTCGATTTTGACTTGGAAGAATTTTCCTTCTTCCTTCTTTTGATAACTTGGTTTTTGACTCATCCTTGCTCCTTCTTCTGCTCTTGATCTACCTTGATCCTGTACTTGAAAGTAAGTACACTCCAATAGAGAGAGCACACGTGAATCAACACACTGATCTACTCAACGAGGGATTACGTTGCGCAGACCCGTGTATATTGACTCACTACACCCTGACATTGGTGTGTACTTAGCATGGAATAGCTGCAAGCACAACTTGATAGAATTGTCAAATACATTGTCAATTCAACTTAGCTTGTTCAGGGGCTTCTTCAAATCAGGTCTATTGTGGATGCAATACCCAACATCAAGATATTACGGGCATGCCCCCCCGGCAGTCCGAGCAGGGTGCCTGACGGTGGAAGCGGTCGACGATGGTTTGAGGTGGCGGTGGCCGAAGGAGACGGAGGCCGGAGGCAGCGACGGCGGCCGGAGGTAGCCACCGATCGCACGTGCATGATGCTAGCACTAATGCGCGCGGGCGCCCACAAAAGGGGCAAGAGATATCCTTCCAATCATGGCAAAACACCAATTTCAAAATAAAAAGATTATCACGTTTTCAGATTACCTTCAGATAACTATTCGTGGCACATGCCCATGATTATGCGGCTCCAAGTCATCATAAGCAAAAGTAAAATTTTTGGGCTCGTCGTTTCGCAGATTATAACCCACGAAAATTTGGGGGCATTTGATGAGGTTCCCCTGAATTTTCTAAGTCCAACCGGAAGAGTTCGACCAAGGACACATAAGAGAGCCAACCCGACTAAGCGAGTAACACACACCAAGCCGCGCTCGCCTCAAAGACTGAGAAACACCTTGAAAGGGGAGCGAAGCCAAGCACGCACGCAAGCCCGAGCAGAAGGCATGAGCCCGCGTGAGAGGCACGCGCGCAGGGGCAACACGATCGCGGGCAGGCCGCCAGGCAGCGTGCTCGCACGCGGGCTGCTAGGTAGTGTGTTCCTATAAAACTATCCAACGCCCGAGATGCCCCGTGCGTGCGCTTTCTGCACATGCACGGCCTGCACAAATGCACAGGCACACAGCCTGCATGCGCACCCCTTGCGCGTGTGCTAGCACACGCCCCATGCACACTTTGGTGGTCGCAGCCGCCACCAGCCGCCTCCACCATCTTTAGCCTCCCTGATCACCGTCGGCCGCCAAGCACCTTGCCCGGGATGCCAGTGGGCATGTCCATCTTTTCATAAAAATTGGCGATTCAGGTGACCGGAATGGAGCAGCACCATTCGCCGATTCAAGATCAAGCCCGGCGCAATTACCAACACGTCTCTCCAAAAAACCATAAAATTTCCCCATGCCATCATTTGAAGGGAAGCAACTCCAGAGGGTAGAGAGAGCTCTGAGATTTTCTGACGAGAATGTGCGACTTAAATCGTTTTTCTGCTTGAAACCCACTCCGATCCCTCTCTATCGTGCACAACGCCCGACGCTCACTTGGACGGTTTTGTGAGCTCGGGAGAAGGCATCAAAAAGCGCCCCAACAGATGCTCGCTTGAAGACACTTCAAGTCTTCAAGTACTCAGCATTTTTCTCCACGAGGGCGCACTCGTCCAAGCTCCGTGGACGCTCAAATCCAAGCTTCATGGATGCACTCATCCAGGCTTCGTGGACTTAGTTTATTTTCTGCTCATTCTATATTCAAAGCTTGTAATGGAGAGACCTGTCAACCTCCGAAAAGACACCCAATACTTGTAAACTCAAAGCTAAAAATGGATTTTGACCCGACATAGATCTGACGCCCATATGTATGATTTTTCACCCTTTCCCAGGTTTTCCACGGTAAAAAAACTCTCACGTCATTTCTGCTGGATTTTCATTGATTGTTTGAGCGTCTGATTTGACTCCAAGCTAGAACGATCCGATTTTCTGAACCGGAGGAAAATTGAGTGACCCACAATAATAGTTGATGGTCATGATGAAACTGGAAGTGCTACCTTTAAGCTTGAAAATGATATTTCTGACCTTCTTAGAACAGATGTCGCATTCAAGGTCATGAACTGTTAAGAATAATGTAGAGATCTGCGGTAAAAGATTTGGTTAATTAACTTAATGAATTGGTTTACTAAGCATTTAAGGTGAATAGCTTGGAGGGGATGGAGGATTAAGACTCCATTTGGCAGTGGTGGTGGTCATGAACATGGGGGATTAAATTGTCATTCGTTAACATCATCCCCTTTTATGTTCATACAGATGATGTTTGTTAGGTGGTCCGTAACGAATGATGATTTAACCCATACATTTACGACCGCCACTGTTGAAGTCAAGAAAATCCCTACTTCAAAATTCAGATCAAGGCAGTCTATGCTTATTGATCCAGCGGTTGGGCTCGACAGCTAACGGGCTAGGACGTAGAAACAGACAGACAATAAAAAGGACCCCAGGTGCTGCGGCATGGAGGTCCCACCACGTATATGGATGCTTAGAAGAAGCTTCCCCTCCACAACCAAAGATGACCGAGTAGGATACGAGGTAGATTCTAGCTGGAGACTAAGTTAAGACGACGACTATAATGGATAGTCGCTAGCTCACGACCTGTCTCTCTGAAGAAAAGATCTAAAGACTCAACTCGAAGTCCAGGAAATGAGGTGTTTGAGATCATTTGGGAGATTCCGAATTCGATCTCCTGATACCCCTGAGGTCCTATTTATAGACAAATCCAAGGAGAGGGTGATCTTATTTATAGCCCCACCACTGGAGACTAGGCGACTTCTTGGGGGGGGGGGCTCGCTCAGGTTGAGAGAGTACCTTGCCTAGTCGCCTACCTGACGAGTATGAGAGGGGAGCTCGTCATACTCGCACAGGCCTTCTACTGTCTTACACGTTAGCTCTGGCTCCTACCTTGATTTGTTGACTTTGACTCTTGCTGACCTGACTTTGAGGGGGCCCACCATCGACGAATATGAGTTGTGTTGAAACCAAAAACTTGGTCTCTCGTGGAGTTCGGGGTCCCAAGAAAGGGGTGACCTCACACCTACTACACTCAGGGGAACGTCACAGACCCAAGGCTCAAGAAAATAGGAATAGACCCTCAGCTCTAGCGTGGAGGTCCCACCTCACACCCGGAAGACCTTTGAGATCTCCCCCTCCCTAGCCAATGCTTGAGCAAGGTGCCTTTGAGGAAGAAAGCAGAGGGATTCAAGTGGCTAAGAAGCAATGCTCTCCAAGGCACCCTCAAGGGTCTATTTATAGTTTTCCCAAGTCTGGGGGACCAAAAGGTCAGAAATACCCCTATGACAAATATGTCATGAGCCAATAGAAAATATCCACACTAGGGAGTAAAGAGGTAACTCCACCCCGGGGGCATAACAATAAAAACACGACCTAAAGAGTTCTAGGGATGAGCGGAGGCTAAGCCATGCCCCCACCCCTCCGGACACCTGAGGTGAGCGGGCAAATCCCGCGAATGAACCATAGGTTGAGGGTGAGAACCAGGCCACCGGCTGGTCTCGCCCGCGAGGCAGGCCGCCTGGGCGAGAGCCGGGCCGCCGACCGGTCTCGCCCGCCTCCGCTTGGGCGAGAACTGGGCTGCCGACCTGTCTCGCCCGCGAGGCAGGCTGCCTGGGCGAGAGCCAGGCAGCCGGTCGGTCTCGCCCACGAGGCAGGCCGCCTGGGCGAGAGTCGGGCCGCCGCCCAGTCTCGCCCGTAAGGCAGGTCGCCTGGGCAAGAGCCAGGCCGTCGGCCGGTCTCGCCCGCGAGACAGGCCACCTAGGCGAGAGCTGGGCCGCCGGACGGTCTCGACCGCGAGGCAGGCCGCCTGGGCGAGAGCCAGACCGTCGGGCGAGAGCCAGACCGTCGGGCGATCTCGCTCACGAGGCAGGCCGCCTGGGAAGAGACCCTGGCCGCCGACCGGTCTCGCCCGCGGGGCAGGCTGCTTGGGCGAGACCCTGGACGTCAGCCGGTCTTGCCCAGTACAGGGCAAGGGTGCATGGGGGGCGAGATCCTGGCCACCGGCCAGTCCCACTGCTCCTACCTCGCACCTAGCAAGTCGGGGCGGGTGTCGATCAATTTGTCGTCCCCGCCCCCTAAAAGGGGCAAAAAAGGGGGGAGGCAGATTTTTCACCCCTATTAGTATATTACAAGGGTTAGGCCTAAATTGGTCACCAGGAGTGTAAAACCACTCCAAAAGCTTAAAAATGCATAGCTGGTCCTGCGCCTGCCGAGGCGACCCTACTCTGCGAATACGGGGTTGTACATATTGTACACAATCTCCGCACTCCTCTGTCGCCGCCTCCTCCTTCGACCAGTTCGTCATAACCGAGGGAGAGGACTCCTTTGCTACTGCCGCCTCTGTCACAACCCAAATTTTCTCAACATTAAATAATATATATCAGAGTGAGAGAAAATATGCGTCATGATGTCACGCCGTACATGAGACAACTGCAGATGCTCAGGCAAGAACCTACTTCTAATACTTTTCATGAAATCCTCAAGTGTGTTATGATAAAAATATAGTTTGAGTTTAAGTTTTGATGGTCGTGTTCCTCGGCTCAGTGGATCAACAAATCCACAGGTAAAAATATAAATATACGCAACAAAAAATACTTTATTTAGTTCATTTATTGTCCTATATGAGCATGAAAATCTATTGGAACAATTCATGTAATGCACACCTCTAGGATAAATATAAGTACCAAAAGAGTTTTTACGTTTGCTAAAATAGAGTGACACTTGATTTAAAGAGATGCTATGAGTATGAGCTAAGAACATTGATCTTTTTTATACTTTGAAAATAATTAACATGCAACCTAGCATAAATCATTCCCAGAGAGCGAGTAGGTAAAACAACCCAGCAAGAAAATAGCATGACAACTAGCAAATAGTCTAACATCTACAATAATACATTATGAGCGTCAACAACCTGACACGAACCCATAGGCAAATGTATGTCTGAGCTAAAACAAGAACAACAAAACTACCTCACGAAGGTGAGAGAAGAAAACGGTAGCTACTAAGCCCACACAAAGAACCACCAACTCTAGCTGCTCAGACCGCTACTGCTCCGAGCCTGAGGCATTCAAAAGAAAGAATGCCTCGGTAAGAATAAATAAGTGGTAGTAAAAGACCAAAAGTAATTAAACCTGAGAAGTCCAAGAGTTACCAACCCAAGACAGAAAAAGTTGTCAAACCACAGTATCCAATTCATAAAATAGTAAACAAAAAAACTCAAGTGGGTTAAATATATAAAGTTGCACCAAGTGCGCTTTAAAGCTATGCTTCAATAACATCTTCAAGAATATTCATGTAAACATACGTATATATATAAGAAAAGAAAGACTGATCAGCTCAAATAAGTGAATCATCAACACCGGTAAAAAAATGGTACTGAGTCGGTGGCCACATTGTCCAATACAAACCATCAGACCAAACATCTCGAAAAGGCGCTGTGGTGATGGCCACATTGTCCAACACACCCAACAGTCCAAAAAAAACTCATCTGGTGTAATGATTCTCAAGCCGGCACTGAGGTGGTAGTCCTTTATCCACTGTCAACCCCAGGCCACAAATAAACTTCCAAAACACTGATAACGAAATAAAAACCCAAGACTCAGGCCCTGTTTGGCGCGGTATTTGGACCCGCCGTTTGCGGCAAACGCCGCCGCACGGCGGGTAACCAAATGCCGCACGGCGGCGTTTGCCGCGTCTGGACTCGCCGCGCCAAGGAAAACGGCGAAAACGCTTCCTTTTGGATCCGCCGCCTCCCGCCTCCGTTTCCTCCCGCCGGGTCGTCTCCTCCCGCCCCGTCTCCTCCAGCGGAAACAAACAAAGCCTCAATGTCGGATTACCACAACGACGCAAAGGGAATAAAAACAAAAATCTCCTCAGGTATACTCGACGAATTGGAATTCACCTGACGAAAAGTTCCAAGTACACACCGATTCGTCGAGAATACTCGACGAATTGGAGTTCACCTGACAAAAAGTTCCAAGTACACACTGATTCGTCGAGAATACTCGACGAATTGGAAGACGCTTTTCTACTTCACTCGATGCCACAACTGCTTCATTCGACGCACTCAATGTTTTTTGCATCACTCGACGCATGCGACGCTTTTCTACATCACTCGACGCACTCGATGCTTTCCTGCATCACTCGACGCTTTTCTGCATCAGTCGACGCACTCGAAGCTTTTCTGCATCACTCGACACACTCGAATCTTTTCTGGATCACTCGACGCACTCGACGCTTTTCTGCATCACTCGACCCACTCGACGCTTTTCTTCATCACTCGACGCACTCGACGCTTTTCTGCATCACTCGACGCTTTTGAAGGATACTCGACGAATATAACTTAACGGATTTAGAGACACTCGACGAATTGAATTTCACTCGATGCCAAGGCCTTACTCGACGAATTCAACTAAAACCTATTGATATTCGACGAATCGACTTGACCTCATATCAATACTCGACGAATTTAACTTCACTCGACGCCAAGACTTGATTCACTCGACGAATTTAACTTCACTCGACGCCAAGACTAGATTAACTCGACGAATTTGACTTCACTCGACGCCAAGACTTGATTCACTCGACGAATTTAACTTCACTCGACGCCAAGACTGGATTCACTCAACAAATTTGATTTCACTCGACGCCAAGACTGGATTCACTCGACGAATTTAACTTCACTTGATGCCAAGACTGGATTCACTCGACGAATTTAACTTGATAAAATTGACTCAACGAATTTAACTTGACGAAATTGACTCGACGAATTTAACTTGACGAAATTGACTCTACGAATTTGACTTGGACCGATTCCTACCCTACACAGATTCAGCAAACCCTAATTCCTACCCTATTTCTAAGTTCTATGTAGGGAAGAAAAAGATAACAGAAACAAAAGAACAAGCAAGAGGAGGAACAACCACTTACCTCAAAATATCACGAAACTCAAACTCCCAAGCCCTCGACTTCAAGATTTGACCGAAAGAACTCATCGTCTACAATCTCTGAAACTTTTGGGGCAAAACAAGGGTTAAGCTACTACCTCAAACCCCAAGAATCTACAAAATCCATAATACTTGCCGCACACTAGAAGATTTCGGCGAGAGCTTTCAGGATCTATTCTCCGTCGAAGATTTCGTCCACCAGAGCTCCCAAAATGGCGGCTAGAAGTTTCATGGAAGAAGGTCGCCGCCCTCTTCTTTTCGCTCTCAGGATCGAAGTTTTGTGGAAGAAGGATGAATAGGATTTTATTTTTATAGGTATATATATAATATTATATTATTAATATAATAACTAGAATAACTCAAACGACGAGGGTGATCAAATCACCACGGTTTTTGATGAAATTCGCACCAAATTAAAGTAAATAGCGGTGCTACGAATCCAACGATGAAGTCGAAATTAGGATCCGATAAATCAAACTTGAGTTAAAATTTACCAAAGTTAAAACAACAAAAATCCTTATTAAAAATTCACCGATATCCCAATTAGGCCCGGATCGCAACGAAACTTCACAAACACGCTTAAAATTAATTACTTTAATTTTCCAAGTCAAAACTTTAATTTTGATGAGTCAAAAAAACTGGCTTACTCGCCCCAACGAACAAAATCTCGCACTAACGACGGTGCACCGTTAACTATGCGCCAACGTAACGCCCTACGTCAGTATTACGCCACTAAAGGGATTAAAACAATTATAAAAAATTCAGGGGAGTTACAGCCTCCTTTGTCGTTGAGTAACAAAGTGTTGGGGCTGCGGTCCGGAATCGCCCCCGCGCTGCGGTGCTATGCGGTAATGGCTTAACTGGCTGCCCCGTGGATTCGCCCGAGGACCTTTGATATAAAGATTAGTGGCGCCGTCCTCCAACAGTCCGGGCTTTTGGTGCGAGTGGTTGCGCTAAGTCCTCTCAATTGGTATCAGAGGGGGTCGCGGGTTCGAAACCCCGGGGTCGTTTCCGGGGGGGGGGGGATTGTTGGGGCTGCGGTCCGGAATCGCCCCCGCGCTGCGGTGCTATGCGGTAATGGCTTAACTGGCTGCCCCGTGGATTCGCCCGAGGACCTTTGATATAAAGATTAGTGGCGCCGTCCTCCAACAGTCCGGGCTTTTGGTGCGAGTGGTTGCGCTAAGTCCTCTCACAAAGCTTGCCCCGAAAACTGCCCGGAAACAACTACGACCCCTCTGAACCCGCCTAAGAGCTCGTTGCGAGATCGGGACAGAAGGATCCCGAGCTACTTCCCGCCGAGGACCGGAGGTCACGAACTACAAATCCCGGTGGTCGGGGACAGGGGCAAATCGCCGAGCGCCTGAGAGGTTCGTCATTGGGCTAGCGAGAATCATCTCGTTGTAGCCCTTCCTCTCACCGATCTCGATCCCCTCGATAAGGTAGCTCGCCTGTTGCTAAATTGGTCTAAATGTTGATACCGTGGCTCTAACTGATTCGACGATTTCTTCTGTCTTGACAGGTCATCCTGTAACCCTTAGAGTAACTTTGATCGATTCCCTTGGGCTTCCCGCTCATGAGTACCGCCAAGCTGCTGTCCATGCGTACATCAAGCTGGAGGCGAAGTTCGACCAACTCATCATCTACGAGTCTCATCATCGGATCTCGACACTGGATGTGAGGATGGCGAAGATGGAAGAGCTATAGGACCGGCTTGCGGCTTACAAGGCCCGCTTCCACATGATCAACGAGTTGGAGCGGTGACAATCGATGATCGATCATCGCCTACAACTTCATCACAAGGAGCTGGCTGGAATGCAGGCGAGCATGAGCACGACGGGGCGACTGGCGAGGATGGAGGACCAGCTGCGTCGGGGCAATGATGCGATGGCGGTGGAGAGCGAGCATTATCAGCGAGCGTGCGAGATGGGCTGGGCCAGACGACATCCACCTCTTCCCGAGCAGTGGATTCCTAGGACTTAAGATTTCTTTCTTTTTATTTTTTCCTGCCCTTGGTGACATTGCAATGAACTATGTAATATTCTTTTATTTGAGATGGAGAGTTTGTATCTTGCAATTGAACTTGCGATTTGCTTTTCTGTGTTGATGCTTTTTTTGTGTTGATACTCATCTTCATTTTGCGATTACTTGAGTTGTTTGTGCATGTTTAGGCGAGTTGACGATCTTCTGACTGAATTTACGTGAGATGAGATTCGTAGCTAAGGTTGATTTGTTTGTTAGCATGCGACTTAGGTTGAAACTCGCGCGAGGTTTATATACCCCCCCCCCAGGCCTCAACCTATAAATAGAAGGGGTAAGTGGGTCTTTAGTACGCTATTGCGATTTCTGAATCCGTCTTGCGAGCATTTCAATCTTGCTCGTGTTTCCCTTCTCGCTGAACTTTATTCCCTGTTTCTTTCTCGATCTTCGATTGCTCGCTACTCGCCGCAGAAGATGGTTAGCGACGATGCCAATGCTAGCTGATAGGTCAGCATCAGGGTGAAGTCATCCACTTCCTTGACTTCCAGAATCTCTTCTTGGAAACGGCCGATATAGTAGCTGAGACTCTTGTGCTAACCTTTCACGATTTTGAAGAGAGCGGTTGCCTCCTTCTTTCTTTTCTTAGACGTTACGAACCTTGACATCAGGCCCTAACGCATGTCCTCAAAGTAATACATGGAACTTTCTGACAACTGGTGAAACCAATCTCTCGCATTCCCCTTGAAGGTGATGGGGAAGAACCCGCACTTGAAAGCCACTAGGAATTGGGGCCGCTAAGATCTCGTCATAGAAGGGGCGTCTCCCTCCTTGGCAATGACGAGTTTCATACTCGCGAGTATCTTTGTCATACTCGCTACCCAGGCAAGTATCGCGATATCTCGCCGGCTGTTCCGCATCTCAGAACCTGATCCTCTGGCTGCTCACCGGATAGTGTCGCGACTGCATTGGTCGCTCTTCCCCCTCTCTAGCTCGCTCCTTGCCTGGTCTCCTGGGTGGCGCTTCTTCCTCCGACGGTGTCATGCGACGAGGAGAGGTTGCCGTGATATCAGGGCGAAGAGGGAACCCAACCAGGATGCTCCTCTCGATCCTCCTAACGAACTCTTCAAACACCATCACTGTCACAAAGTTGCTTACTCTCGCAGAGTTGCTGACTCCTGCCGAGTTGTCGACTATCTCCTCATTCTCGCCTCCATTCACTATCTCGCCTACTCGCGAAACTTTTCTCCTTGGCTGCGATCCACGCTCACTGCACCTAAGTGTTTAAGCCGGGAAAATACCTACTCAAAAATTCGGATCAAGACAGTCTAAGGTTACCAGTTTAGCCATCGGGCTTGACGACTAATGGGCTAGGATGCAGAAATAGACAAGCAACAAAAAGGACCCCAGGTGCTGCGGTAGGGAGGTGCCACCACGTACCTGGATGCTTAGAAGAAGCTTCCTCTCCACAACCAAAGATGGTCGAGCAGGGTATGAGGTAGATTTTAGCTAATGACTAAGTCAAGGCGGCGACTAAAATGGGTAGCCGCTAGCTCGCGACCTGTCTCTCTAATGAAAGGATCCAAAGGCTCAGCTCGAAGTCCAGAAAATGAGGTGTTCAGGAACTTTTACGAGATTCTGAAGTTCATCTCTTCGTACCCCTGGGGTCCTATTTATAGTCAAATCCAAGGAGGGGGGCTTATTTATAGCCCCACCCCTGACGACTAGAGGACTTCTTGGGGGAGCTCGCTCAGGTTGAGCGAGTAATTGGTATAGTCGCTTACCTGACGAGTATGAGATGGGAGCTCGTCATACTTGCTCAGGCCTTCTACTGTCTTACGCGTTGACTCTGACTTCTGTCTTGATTTATTGAATTTGACTCTTGCTGACTTGAATCTGGGGGGAGGGGGTCTACCCTCGATGAATATGGATTGTACAGACACCGCCATGCCAAACGGAGCCTAAGCATCACAGGATGTGATCCCTTCTGCAACCCAAATCAATTCTAGAAATTCTGAAGCATGATAATTTTCTCTCTTCATTTTTAGTGGGTTTTGTATTGTATGTTTTAGTTAACATATTGTAATTTTTAGATAGCGTAGTGTAATCTATAATTCTAATTTGCTCTTTGCATCGGACATTGAATTTTTCCAATTCATTTTTTTCTTAAATTTTATTTTAATGACAATGGTGTTCCATGCAAATTCCTTGCAACTTTAATCTCACTATGAATGTTGTGTGAATGTCAATTCTCTTTGGTATGGAATGGTATGTTTACATATGAAAGTAATAATTATGTTTATGGAGTTATGCTCATTTTTTTTAATTGTGTGAATAATTATTTGTAGTTTTGTAATTTGCATATCAAAAAATGGAATTCTCTTTTGAGTCATCTAACATTTTTTTACAAGTTGTTCGAGAAAAAATGATCCCGATTGGAATCATTTTAGTCTCATTCAAAGCACGTATGGTTAAAAACATTAAAAATATTTACATAGTGGAGTGACCTATAAGGGTGAGGTAATTAATAGAATGAAACAATATCGTCTGACCGGATAAAAAGAAAATATTGGTGTTTGCAAAAAAGTGTCGTTTGACAATAGACATCATATGTAAGAAATTTTGAAAGAGATAAGTGACTAAAAATAAAAGCACAAGAATCCTTAGATAGGTGACAATATTTATTGCATGTGTAGCTCATTACATAAATTTAATTTTAATGGATATTGAAAATTTGAATCATGTGATGGATATTACAAAAAATACTTCTAAGATTACAATATATATTTACAATCATATATTTATTCTATCTTGATTGAGGAAAAGAGAAAGATGGAAAGCGATCGTTCTCCATGGAGCAACAAGATTTACCATTACATTTATTACAATGAAAAGAATATAAGAACATAAGCATGACTTGCAAGCTTCAGTAGCTAATAAATATTATATTGATTCCAAACTTTCAAAAACAAGTTAATATCAAGATAATATTACTAAGGGTCCGTTCGTTTCAACGACATTAATATTAAAGTATTGGCTTTAAAAAAATGAAAGTCATTTCCGCTGTTCGTATCAACAATTGTACGGACGGGATTTCCGCTTTAAGAAAATGAAAGTCATAGATATTCACACAAAACTGAAAACTCATTGGTTCAATGTCTATCTCCAGGTGCGGATGTTTTGGGTGACCTGGTGTGGCCTCTCGGGGGATGCTTGTATTTTGGCTTCGGGTGGGTATAACTTGAGTCATGTTCGTCGAAAGTTAGTTTCGACTTTGCCGTTGCGTTCGTAGCGTGGATATTTAGCTACGGTGCGAATTTCATCGAATTCCGAGATAGTTTGGTTTTCACGTCGTTTTGGATGTGCCATTAGTAAAGCCTAGTAGAAATCCTCTTATCTAAATAAGAGAGCCGGCGGTTGGGATTCGGTTTTGTTGAACCGATGCTTTTAAAGCTTATATAAAAGCTTATTTAAGAAGTGGCGGGTCCACTTCTCCTTCCTCCTTCTTCCCGAGACCAAAAGAAGAAAACCGTCTGCTCCTGTTCGCGGAAAAAACAGAGGCGGAACGACGGTTAGCCCTAGCTTTCGGACGGTGATTCCGGGGGTGTTCGTGGACGGATTTCGATTCCGAAAGCGGCATTGTCTTGCTATCTCTTAGACCTTCGTTTCTATGGTAAGAGATTTGTTTTTCGTAGGGTTTTTAGGAGATTTGGATTCTGGTTTTGGCCTTTTTCCTCCATTAAAGTTCGGGATTTTTACTGTTAGGGTGTTACTGCTGCTGGTGCCGTGTGCAGTTAAGGGAAAGCCGACCAAGCTTCGTCGGAAACCGAGGCAAGTGGTCCTTGCACTTGCTGTTTTGTTTTTCCCCCTCTTAACTACCCGGTTAGCCTTAGGATAGAAGCCAAGTTTTTCTCTTTTTGTTTGCTTAATACTCTGTGCTTCAGTTTCCCTTTATGAGCCCCCCTCCTTGTGCTGTTTTTGCTCAACCCGCTGGTTGTTTCACCGTTTAGACTCCAGATTTTTTTGTTCTGGTTGGGTGCTTTTGCGGGTGGAGCCGAGAGAGAGGGTGAGGGAGGTTTTAGTGGTAGTGCTCTGGTTAGAACCAGTCTTGGTGGGTTCTCGGGATTTGGTGTTGAGTGTGGTGCACACACTCAAATCCAAAAGCCGCCCGGGCTTGGCGTTGAGTGTGGTGCACACACTCAAAGCCATAATTTGGTCTGTTCTTTTGTGGCTAAGTAGTGAGACGACTGAGTGAGAAATTCGTCTAAGTCAAAATCGACAGGAATCACTAAGTGATTCTCGCCGATTTCGACGAGTATCGTTAGTGATTCCCGCTGATTCGGCGAGAATCAATCTGGATTCCCGCCGATTCGACGAGAATCAATCTGGATTCCCGCCGATTCGAAGAGAATCAATCTGGATTCCCGCCGATTCGACGAGAATCAATCTGGATTCCCGCCGATTCGGCGAGAATCAGTCGGCAATCCCGCCGACCTCTTCCTATTGGCGTTGGTTTAGGGTTTTCCTGCGGTTTAGTGCTAAGACGTTGAGTGAGTAGACCTCACTCAACGCCGTAGCTGTTTTGGCGTTGAGTGAGGTTAGCTCACTCAACGCCACTGCCCCTTTTGCTGAAGGCGTTGAGGGAGTGGACCTCACTCAACGCCATAGCTGTTTTGGCGTTGAGTGAGGTTAGATCACTCAACGCCAGAGCTGTTCTTGCGGAGGGCATTGAGTGAGTGAACCTCACTCAATGCCATGGTTGTTTCTGGCGCTGAGTGAGGCTAACTCACTTAATGCAAAGGTCTGGTTAGGCGTTGAGCGAGTGAGGCTCACTCAACGCCATGCCGTATTGAGTCATCTCAACACTTTTTCCTCTACCTTGATTTTCGTTCCTGAGTGAATTCCTTGTTTATATTTTGAGTTTCCTTGTCGGCCATGTTTTTCTTTACTAAAGGCCGAATCGTGGGTCGTGGTTAGTAGTGGTGGTTTGAAGCTCTTCATGAGGGAGGTGTTGTGTAATTTAGTCAAGGCCACCCTTATTCTTCTATCTTGCTCCAGGTACGGGCTGGGCAAGGGGGTGGAAGGTCCCTTGTGCTTTCACATGTAGACCCTTGAGCTTGTTAGCTTGGAAATTGTGGTTGGGGGACTGAGTTTGCCTCCAACCCGGATCCATGTTGTTTGTTTTGCTACTACCATCTCCCACAGCTTAGGGTGTTAGAAGTTTCTTCCTTGGTAAATTGCAGCACTTTGGGCTCTTGGTAGCTTAGTAGACTCTACAGGATGTAGTTTCTAGGCAGGGTTGATGCTTTTTCCTCGCACGTAGTGCATTTCTTGTTGTCTTGCTTTGGGCAGTTGTGAATTTTAATGCTGTGTGTTCTCCTCCTTCATTTATTTCCCTAGTTGACACTTTCATGCAGTTTGTCCTTGTTTTGCTTGTTGAGGTATTCTTTCTTCTTTTAAATGCCTCAGATTCTTAGTAGTAGCCAGTTTGTGGCTAGGTTGCGGTGGAGTTGCTGGTGGTCTCTTGGGCTTTGGAGGTCCTGTTGCTTTGTTAGTGAGGTAGTTTTTCAGTACTTTTCTTACAGATATACATATATGCCAGTGGGTTCGTGTCAGGTTGTTGGCTCCCACTGATAGTGTTTACCTTTGTACTAGATATATATTACTTTTGCTGCTACCATTTTCTGGAGATAGTCTACTTACTCTGGGGAGGATTTATGCTAGGTTGCTAGTTATTTTAAAACTACAATTATTATTGTAAGTATATTGCACGATCAGCATGTTTTATAAAAGTAAATCACTATTTTCCAAACAACGTATAAAGATCGTTTTCTTATATATAATATAAATTGAATGTAGAGTCTTGCATAGCATAAGTGGTCCTCTTAGGGCTCTTATGCACTTCTTAGGATGACAAACCTGAATAAAGTATTTTTCCGCAGTGCTTAAGTATAGTTTTTAACTGTGGACTAGGTGATCCACTGAGCCGAGGGATACGGCCTTTAAAATATAACTGATTTTCTAATCATTAAACTCATGAATTTCTTTCATAAAGTATAGTAGATGGTTTTGCCTGAGCGTCAGCAGTTATCCCCTGTTTGACGTGGCATCATGATGCATGTTTTCTCATACTCTGATAATTTTTTAATTCGGAGAAAATGCGGGTTGTGACAGTTGGTATCAGAGGGAGGTTGTTTGACAAGTTAGTCGGGCAACCTTCCTTTGATTGTTTTAGTAGTTCAGCATCATGTCATTCACACACCGATATGTCATCAGCCCGTCTTGGCAAAAGCACGAACACTACACTCATAGCATAACATGAAGTATACGAGGTATATTATGTAGTATGAGATACATACTATGTGTTAGTATATGGATCCACCATATGGACAACATGTGAGGGTTACGTAGTATGGGATGCATAACCTCACCATATGGCTGCGACTAGCACGTTTTCTTTTTCATTGCATGCGAATGTTATGTAGTATGGGATGCATAACATTGTCATGCGTACGCCGCTCATAACATGCATTAGGGACTTTTTAGAATGCATAGCACAGTCATGCATAGCATAACATTACATAAGCATAACGTGCCAAGCTAAAGATTGGCAGGATGACATATGTACACACATAAGCTTTCAAGTCAAAAGTAATACAAATTCATGCATTCCCGATCTAGGCACATGAATTAGTATGGTGGTGGTTAACCATCTTAGGTTAGGACATATCATCAATTTTTTTGTAAAAAAAAAATAAACTCCCAGAGCAAGTTTGGCAGCTTTAAGTTTATATCTATATATGTATTATTTGTACTGGTAGTGGGTCTAGCTGTTGTACTAGGATCTAACTAGTGTTGCTATGATTTTAGGATGGCGAGACGTCCTTCGACTAGATCGACTCCCCTGTCGGAGGGTGAGTCATCTGGAGCTCATAATGATGCGGTGATCGAGATCCTGCGTCAGAGTAGCGATGCCATGAGCAGGCAGATGGTAGAGATGCAGGCCCAGATTCAGTCCCTGGTGGCGGTTGTGGCAGATCAGACTCAAGGAGTGCAAGGTCCTGTAGGGGGGTTAGCTGTCCCTCCTCCTCCTGCACCCTTAAGACCTCCAGTGGTGGTGCCAGCAGAGATGGCCTTCATCTCGCAGTTTCAGAGGCTGAGCCCTCCCACTTATGATGGGAAGGCAGACTTTATGGTCATAGACGATTGGCTGATCTCCATGGAGGAGATGTTCTCGTACTCAGGGATTACAGATGATCAGAGGGTGATGATAGCCGCCTATCAGCTTAAAGGTTTGGCTAAGAGTTGGTGGCTAAGAGAGAAGGAGAGCTTGGTAGTTGGATGCTCTTGGGAGGTGTTCAAGGAGATGCTGTTGAGGAAGTTCTTACCCTCGGTCGAGCGTGACCGCCTCATGAACGACTTCCTCTATCTGAAGCAAAGGCAACTCACGGTGGGTGAGTATGAAATAGAGTTCAGCAAGTTGAGCCATTTTGCCCCTGGATTGGTCATCATTGAGGCTGATCGAGTTAAGCGATTTCTCAGTTGTTTGAGGAGCGAGGTGCAGCAGTTGACCAGTGCTTATGGGTCAGACACTTATGCAGGAGTAGTGGAGGATGCTCTTAAGGTGGAGGCTATTGAGACCGCGAAGAGCAGAGGCCAGCAAATGAAGAAGGACAAGAGGAAGTCTGTGGAGGAGAAGAAACACCAGGTACCCAGTGCGGATCCGGTAAAGAAGAGCAAAGTGGTGTGCAGCTTCTGTGGCCGATCAGGCCACCCTGTCGAGAGATACTTCAAGAAGGCAACAACTCAGAGGAAGGAGCAGGTTCATGCGATTCAGGGTGCTCCTAGGAGAGATGTCTCCTCTTCTGTTTGCAAGCGACCCGGTCATGATGCTGCCCAGTGCTGGTCCAAGGATAAACTCTGCTTTTAGTGTGGGCAGAAGGGACACATCAAGTCTAGGTGTCCTCAGGTCCAGCCTGTTCTTCATGCAGTTCCTCTACAGGCATTACCTCCACCTCAACGTGTGGACAAGGAAAAGGGAAAGCTGAACGTGATCTCTTCCGAGGAGGCTCAAGATTCGACTCGGGTCGTCTCAGGTTAGTTGTCTTTCTAGCCCGAATGTTTTGTTCTTGTCTTGCTAGAATGTTTGCAGTATTATTGTGGTAGTTCCTTAGTTTTATATGTTCCTATAGGGAAGTTTAAGGTGAAGAACCGCTGGACGCGTGTTCTGTTTGACTCCGGCGCTACCCCCTCGTTCGTGGCTAAAGCCTTTGTAGAGCGACATCGGTTGACTTTAGATCGAGTTCGGGATACCTTCCATGTCAAGTTCCCCTTTGGTGAATCTGTGTTGTCAGATTTGGGCATGTTGGATTGCCCTATTTTGTTGGGGGACTTCCTTGCGAAGGCAGACCTGAAGATGAATGATCTGGAGGACTTCGATGTTATTCTGGGCATGGACTGACTGTCTAGGTATGATGCAGTTATTCAGTGCAAAGGGAAGCACTTGGACTTCATCAGGGACGACGGTCAGCCCAGAAGCGTGTATGCAGATTTGAGCCAGGATTCTCCTGTCATCTCTGCGGTATGTGCTCAAGAGCTGTTTCTTTCGGATTGTTTTGCTTGTTTGGTCTCGGTGGTTGGGACCGCTGTTAGTGTACCGCGCTTGGAGGAGATTCCAGCTGTTCGTGATTTCGCCGATGTTTTTCCTGATGACCTTCCCGGTCTTCCTCCCGAGCGGGATGTTGAGTTTGTGATTGATTTAGAGCCGGGTACGTGTCCTATTGCTAAGACACCGTATCGGATGACCCCTCGTGAGCTAGAGGAGTTACGAGTCCAGTTAGATGAGTTGTTGGAGAAAGGGTTTATAAGGCAGAGTTCATCGCCTTGGGGTGCTCCTGTTCTATTTGTGAAAAAGAAGGCTGGGTCGATGCGGCTTTGCATCTACTATAAGGAGTTGAATAAAGTCACAATTAAGAACAGGTACCCCCTGCCGAGGATCGATGATTTATTTGACCAGTTGCGCGATAGCATGGTGTTCTCCAAGATCGACCTTCGTTCGGGCTATCATCAGCTTAGGATCCGTGAGGTAGATATTCCACGGTCTGCGTTTAGATTGAGGCATGAACATTTTGAATTCTTAGTGATGTCGTTTGGATTGACCAACGCACCATCAGCGTTCATGGATATGATGAACCGGGTGTTCAAGGATTTCCTAGATAAGTTCGTGGTGGTCTTCATCGATGACGTGTTGGTTTATTCTCGCAACGCTGAGGAGCATGAGCAGCATCTGCGCTTGGTTCTATCGGAGTTGAGGAACCACAAGTTATTCGCCAAGTTGAGCAAGTGCGAATTTTGGTTTCCTCAAGTCTCGTTTTTGGGCCACGTGGTGAATAAGGATGAGATCTCGGTCGACCCGGAAAATATCGCAGCAGTGATTGATTGGAGTAGGCCGGGCACGCCCAAGGAGATCAGGATCTTTCTAGGGTTGGCCGGCTAATACAGGAGGTTCGTGGAGGGTTTCTCTACCCTGGCTGCACCTTTGACCAGGTTGACTCAGAAGAACGTGGCTTTTGTTTGGAGCGATAAGTGCAAAGAAGCCTTCCTGGAGCTTAAGGACAGATTGTGCACTGCTCCCGTCCTGACCCTACCTACTGAGGGTGTAGAGTATGATGTTTACGTGGATGCTTCACATGTTGGTCTAGGTTGTGTGTTGAAGCAAGTTGGAAAAGTGATTGCGTATGAGTCAAGGCAATTAAAGACTCACGAAAGAAATTATCCTACGCATGACCTTGAGTTTGCAGCGGTAATTTATGCGTTGAAGCTGTGGAGACATCTACTTTATGGGTCTCAGTGCAAGATCTTCACTGATCACAAGAGCCTGAAGTATGTGTTTACGCAGAAGGAGTTAAATCTGCGCCAGTGTCGGTGGCTAGAGTATGTGGCCGATTATGACGTAGAGATCCAGTATCATCCAGGCAAGGCCAATGTGGTGGCCGACGCCCTGAGCCGTAAGACGGGAAAGATCTTTAACCTATCCGCCGATCGTTTAGTGGAGGAGTTCCTCCTTATGGATATATCAATGGGATGCTGTGGCTTGCAGAGTAGTTTATCTGTGGCAGAGCCGTCTTGGATTTCTTTGACCAGACTGCACCAGAAGGACGATCCAGATCTTCTACACTTATTCACCAGGACCGAGAAGGGGGAGTTGCCAGACTTTTCTATCGATAATACGGGTACTTTGAAGTACCACGACAGATTTTGCATCCCCGCTGTTGGGGACATTAGGGGTATGGTTTGCAGAGAGGCTCATGGATCCAGCGTTGCCTACCATCCAGGATCTACGAAGATGTATCGTGACTTAAAGCAAATTGCCTGGTGGTATGACATGAAAGGTGATATAGCCCGATTTGTTGCTGAGTGCCACACTTGCAAGCGTGTGAAGGCCGATCATGGAAGGCCTGGTGGCAAGTTGACTTCGTTAGAGATCCCGACTTGGAAGTGGGAAAGTATATCTATGGACTTCATCACGGGCTTACCAAAATCCCCAAGGGGATTTGATTTTGTTTGGGTCATAGTGGATAGACTGACAAAGTGTGCTCACTTCGTGCCATATAGGATTGATTACCCGATGAAGAAGATAGCGGAGTTGTACTTGAATGAAGTCATCCGACTGCACGGTGTGCCGGTTAGCATCATTTCCGATCGAGACTCCCGGTTTACTTCTCGTTTTTGGCAGAGTCTGTAGGAGGGTTTGGGTACGGATCCGAGGTATTCTACTGCTTACCACCCACAGACTAATGGGCAGACGGAGCGGGTGAATCAGATAGTTGAGGATATGATTCGATGCTATATTTTAGACCACGGTGGAGCATGGTATGAGCGGCTGCGACTTATGGAATTTGCATACAACAACAGTTATCAGGAAAGCTTGCAGATGGCTCCTTTTGAAGCCTTGTATGGGAGGTGCTGCAGAACACCGTTGTTTTGGGCTGAGGCTGGTGAGAGGCCTTTATTGGGTCCAGATGCTCTTGAGGAAATGGAAGTCGCAGTGAAGCTTATTCGTGAGAAGCTTCGTATAGCTCAGGAGAGATACGAGAAGAACGCCAATCGGCATAGGTCTGACTTGGAGTTTTCTGTAGGGGACCTTGTATTTCTTAAGGTTTCCCCGATGGTGGGTGTAAAGAGGTTTGGTAAGAATCGGAAATTGGACCCGAGGTATGTGGGCCCGATTTAGATTTTGGAGCGGATTGGCGTGTCAGCTTATAGATTTGAATTGCCAGCAAGCTTCTCAGGTGTTCATAATGTTTTCCATGTTAGTCAATTGCGGAAGTGTGTGCGCAGCAGTGGGCAAGTCTTGGACGTTGTGCCCCAGTTGGAGCCCAACCTTTCTTTTATTGAAGTGCCGGTCCGTATTTTGGATACTCAAGATCGAGTGCTGCGAAAGAAGTCCATCCCGATGGTCAAAGTTCTATGGAAGAATCAGGGTTTGGAAAGCACGACTTGGGAGTTAGAGTCGGCTATGAGGGAGACTCACCCTCAACTGTTTCCCTGATTAGTTTGGTTTGTTTCCTTCTTGTAATGTTTGGTTTATTACTTTCCTTATATAGTAGAAGTTTCGTGCGTAAATTTTCGGGACGAAACTTTCTTTTAGGGGGAGTGACTGTAACGCCCCCGATTTTTTCTGTGATTATTTAATTCTCGTTTGGCGTTACGTCGACGCGTTTTCTTGGCTTGTGCCATATGTGGAGTGTGGTTTAGCTCCTTAGAACTGAGTGGCCTATTTTGTAGCCTGTTGGCAAGATCTCCCTAGCAAGCCGAGTCGTTTTGGGTGACCTGGTGTGGCCTCTCGGGGGATGCTTGTGTTTTGGCTTTAGGTAAGTATAACTTGAGTCCTGTTCGTCGAAAGTTAGTTTTGACTTCGCCGTTGCGTTCGTAGCGTGGATATTTAACTACGGTGCCAATTTCGTCGAATTCCGAGATAGTTTGGTTTTCACGTCGTTTTGGGTGTGCCATTAGTAAAGCCTAGTAGAAATCCTCTTATCTAGATAAGGGAGCCGGCGGTTGGGATTCGGTTTTGCTGAACCGATGCTTTTAAAGCTTATATAAAAGCTTATTTAAGAAGTGGCGGGTCCACTTCTCCTTCATCCTTCTTCCCGAGACCAAAAGAAGAAAATCGTCTGCTCCTGTTCGCGGAAAAAACAGAGGAGGAACGACGGTTAGCCCTAGCTTTCGGACGGTGATTCCGGGGGTGTTCGTGGACGGATTTCGATTCCGAAAGCGGCATTATCTTGCTCTCTCTTAGACCTTTGTTTCTACGGTAAGAGATTTGTTTTTCGTAGGGTTTTTAGGAGATTTGGATTCTGGTTTTGGCCTTTTTCCGCCATTAAAGTTCGGGATTTTTGCTGTTAGGGTGTTACTGCTGCTGGTGCCGTGTGCAGTTAAGGGAAAGTCGACCAAGCTTTGTCGGAAACCGAGGCAAGTGGTCCTTGCACTTGCTGTTTTGTTTTCCCCCTCTTAACTACCCGGTTAGCTTTAGGATAGAAGCCAAGTTTTTCTCTTTTTGTTTGCTTAATACTCTATGCTTCAGCTTCCCTTTATGAGCCCCCTCCTTGTGCTGTTTTTGCTCAACCCACTGGTTGTTTCACCGTTTAGACTCCAGATTTTTTTGTTCTGGTTGGGTGTTTTTGCGGGTGGAGCCGAGAGAGAGGGTGAGGGAGGTTTTAGTGGTAGTGCTCTGGTTAGAACCAGTCTTGGTGGGTTCTCAGGATTTGGTGTTGAGTGTGGTGCACACACTCAAAGCCAAAAGTTGCCCGGGCTTGGTGTTGAGTGTGGTGCACACACTCAAAGCCATAGTTTTGTCTGTTCTTTTGCGGCTAAGTAGTGAGGCAACTGAGTGAGAAATTCGTCTAAGTTAAAATCGACGGGAATCACTAAGTGATTCTCGCCGATTTCGACGAGTATCGTTAGTGATTCCCGCCGATTCGGCGAGAATCAATCTGGATTCCCGCCGATTCGACGAGAATCAATCTGGATTCCCGCTGATTCGACGAGAATCAATCTGGATTCCCGCCGATTCGGCGAGAATCAGTCGGCAATCCTGCCGACCTCTTCCTGTTGGCGTTGGTTTAGGGTTTTTCCTGCAGTTTAGTGCTAAGGCGTTGAGTGAGTTGACCTCACTCAACGTCGTAGCTGTTTTGGCGTTGAGTGAGGTTAGCTCACTCAATGCCAGAGCTGTTCTTGCGGAGGGTGTTGAGTGAGTGAACCTCACTCAACGCCATGGTTGTTTCTGGCGCTGAGTGAGGCTAACTCACTCAACGCCAAGGTCTGGTTAGGCGTTGAGCGAGTGGGGCTCACTCAACGCCATGTCGCGTTGAGTCATCTCAACGCGTTTTCCTCTACCTCGATTTTCGTTCCTGAGTGAATTCCTTGTTTATATTTTGAGTTTCCTTGTCGGCCATGTTTTTCTTTACTAAAGGTTGAATCGTGGGTCGTGGTTAGTAGTGGTGGTTTGGAGCTCTTCATGAGGGAGGTGTTGTGTAATTTAGCCAAGGCCACCCTTATTCTTCTATCTTGCTCCATGTACAGGCTGGGCAAGGGGGTGGAAGGTCCCTTGTGCTTTCACATGTAGACTCTTGAGCTTGTTAGCTTGGAAATTGTGGTTGGGGGACTGAGTTTGCCTCTAACCCGGATCCATGTTGTTTGTTTTGCTACTACCATCTCCCACAGCTTAGGGTGTTAGATGTTTCTTCCTTGGTAGTGCAGGATGTAGTTTCTGGGCAGGGTTGATGCTGTTTCCTCACACGTAGTGCATTTCTTGTTGTCTTGCTTTGGGCAGTTGTGACTTTTACTTCTGTGTGTTCTCCTCCTTCATTTATTTCCCTGGTTGACACTTTCATGCAGTTTGTCCTTGTTTTGCTTGCTGAGGTATTCTTTCTTCTTTTGAATGCCTCAGATTCTGAGCAGTAGCCAGTTTGGTGGCTAGGTTGCGGTGGAGTTGCTGGTGGTCTCTTGGGCTTTGGAGGTCCTGTTGCTTTGTTAGTGAGGTAGTTTTTCAGTACTTTTCTTACAGACATACATATGTGCCTGTGGGTTCGTGTCAGGTTGTTGGCGCCCACTAGTAGTGTTTACCTTTGTACTAGATATATATTACTTTTGCTGCTACCATTTTCTAGAGATAGTCTACTTACTCTGGGGAGGATTTATGCTAGGTTGCTAGTTATTTTAAAATTATAATTATTATTGTAAGTATATTGCATGATCAACATGTTTTATAAAAGTAAATCACTATTTTCCAAACAACGTATAAATATCGTTTTCTTATATATAATATAAATTAAATGTAGAGTCTTGCATAGCATAAGTGGTCCTCTTAGAGCTCTTATGCACTTCTTAGGATGTCAAACCTGAATAAAGTATTTTTCCGCAGCGCTTAAGTATAGTTTTTAACTGTGGACTAGGTGATCCACCGAGCCGAGGGATACGCCTGTAAAATATAACTGATTTTCTAATCATTAAACTCATGAATTTCTTTTATAAAGTATAGTAGATGGTTTTTCCTGAGCGTCAACAGTTATCCCCTGCTTGACGTGGCATCATGACGCGTGTTTTCTCATACTCTGATAATTCTTTAATTTGGAGAAAATGCGGGTTGTGACAAGCCCCACCCCTGACGACTAGGCGACTTCTTGGGGAAGCTCGCTCAGGTTGAGCGAGTAACTGACATAGTCGCCTACCTGACGAGTATGAGATGTGAGCTCGTCATACTCGTTCATGCCTTCTACTGTCTTACACATTGACTCTAACTTCTGTCTTGATTTGTTGAATTTGACTTTTGCTGACTTGACTCTGGGGGGAGGGGGTCTACCCTCGATAAATATGGGTTGTACAGACACTGTCATGCCAAACGGAGCTTAAGCATCACAAGATGTGATCCCTTCTACAACCCAAATCAATTCTAGAAATTTTGAAGCATGATAATTTTCTCTCTTCATTTTTAGAGGGTTTTGTATTGTACGTTTTAGTTAACATATTGTAATTTTTAGATAGGGTAGTGCAATCTATAATTCTAATTTGCTCTTTGCATCGGACATTGAATTTTTCCAATTCATTTTTTTTCTTAAATTTTATTTTAATGACAATGGTGTTCCATGCAAACTCCTTGCAACTTTAATCTCACTATGAATGTTGTGTGAATGTCAATTCTTTTTGGTATGGAATGGTATGTTTACATATGAAAGTAATAATTATGTTTATGGAGTTATGCTCAAATTGTTTTTTAATTGTGTGAATAATTACTTGTATTTTTGTAATTTGCATATCAAAAAATGGAATTCTCTTTCGAGTCATCTAACATTTTTTTACAATTTGTTCGATAAAAAATGATCCAGATTGGAATCATTTTAGTCTCATTCAAAGTACGGATGGTTAAAAACATTGTAAATATTTACATAGTGGAGTGACCTATAAGGATGGGGTAATTAATAGAATGAAACAACATCGTCTGACCGGATAAAAAGAAAATATTGGTGTTTGCAAAAAAATTTCGTTTGACATTAAACATCATATGTAAGAAATTTTGAAAGAGATAAGTGACTAAAAATAAAAGCACAAGAATCCTTAGATAGGTGACAATATTTATTGCATGTGTAGCTCATTACATAAATTTAATTCTAATGGATATTGAAAATTTGAATCATGTGATGGATATTACAAAAAATACTTCTAAGATTACAATATATATTTACAATCATATATTTATTCTATCTTGATTGAGGAAAAGAGAAAGATGGAAAGCGATCGTTCTCCATGGAACAACAAGATTTACCATTACATTTATTACAATGAAAAGAATATAAGAACATAAGCATGACTTGCAAGCTTCAGTAACTAATAAATATTATATTGATTCCAAACTTTCAAAAACAAACTAATATCAAGATAATATTACTAAGGGTCTGTTCGTTTCAACGACATTAATATTAAAGTATTGGCTTTAAAAAAATGAAAGTCATTTCCGCTGTTCGTATCAACAATTGTACGGACGGGATTTCCGCTTTAAGAAAATGAAAGTCATAGATATTCACACAAAACTGAAAACTCATTGGTTCAATGTCTATCTCCAGGTGCGGATGTTGAGATTGTCAACATCGGCTTTTCAAATGAAGAGTAATTTTTTCTGCATGAATGCGATTTTTTTGTACCAGACACGATTTTTTCTCCCGAACGCGACTTTTTTGCACGGACGGGATTTCTGGCCAATACGCTATTTTTTCGCCTGGAAGCACTTTTTTCGCCCGGAGGCGTTTTTTTCACCCGGACGTGATTTTTTCGGCCAGACGCGATTTTTTCGCTCGTGGGCGTTTTTTTCGTCCGGACGCGATTTTTTCGTCCGGATGCGATTTTTACGCCCGGACGCGATTTTTTCGCCCGACCGCGATTTTTTCCGCCCCGAGGTGTTTTTTCGCCCGTGGGCGTTTTTTCCCGAGAAAACGATTTTTTCGCCGGCGCGCGATTTTTTCGCCCGGACGCAATTTTTTCGCTAGGACGTTTTTTTCCCGTGGACGTTTTTTTCGCCCGTACGCGATTTTTCTGCCTGGGCGCGATTTTTCCGCCCGGATGCCATTTTTCGCCGGGGCGCGATTTTTCGGCCCGGGAGCGATTTTTCGGCCCGGGCGCGATTTTTCTGCCCGGGCGCGATTTTTCAGCCCGAGCGCGATTTTTCGGCCCGAGCGCAATTTTTCCGTCCGGGCGCGATTTTTCCGCTCGGGCGCAATTTTTCCGCCAAGACGCGAGTTTTTCGGCCGGATGCGACTTTTTTTGCCCCGACGCGACTTTTTCGCCCGGACGTGATTTTCTCGCCCCGAAGCGAAAATTTCGCGTCAGGGAGAAAAACTTGTGTCCGGGGAAAAAAAATCGCGTCCGGGCGAAAAATTCGCACCCAGGCGAAAAAGTCGCTCCCAGGCGAAAAAATTGCTTCCGACCGAAAAAATCGCGTTTTTCGCGTCCGGGCAAAAAATAACGCCGGGTACATTGAAATTGCTTGATATGAATCTTTCATTGAAAAAGGGGAAGAAGAAAACCTCGTTCAAAAATCGCGTCGGGGCGAAAAAATCGGGTTGGGCGAAAAAATCGCGTCCGGGTGAAAAAATCGCGTCCGGCAGAAAACGTTGCGTCTGGGCGAAAAAATCGCGTCCGGGATTAAAAGTGGTATCCGGGCGAAAAAGTAGTGTCGGAGCGAAAATTTTGATTTCGGGCGGAAAAATCGCGTCAGTGCGAAAAAATTGCGTCTCGGCGAAAAAATCGCGCTCGGCCGAAAAATTTCGTGTTCGGGCCGAAAAATTTAAGCCCGGGCAAAAAATATCACGTCATGGCGAAAAATCGTGTCTGGGCGATAAAATTGATGTCGGGCGAAAAATCCGCATTTGTTATTTTTAATTGAGTGCATTGACCAATGTCAATCTCTACGATTGAAAATCTTTCTGCAAACGAACAATAAAAAGTGACTAATGTCAATTCCTATGACAGAAAGTCATCATGCGGCCGAACAAAATAATTGAATTTAAACTCAATGTCATTTTCCATGTATATTGATATTGGATTAAAAATCGTGTCCGTTTGTTTCAAAGACATTGATATTGAAGTATTGGCTTTTAATCCAATATCAATATACATGGGAAATGACATTGTGTTTAAATCCAATTCTTTTGTTCGGCTGCAAGATAACTTTCTGTCATAGGAATTGACATTACTCACTTTTTATTGTTCGTTTGCAGAAAGATTTTCAATTATAGGAATTAACATTGGTCAATGTTCTCAATTAAAAATAACAAACGCAGATTTTTCGCCCGGGATCAATCTTATTGCACGGACACGATTTTTTTGTCATGACGCGATGTTATTGCCCAGACTTAATTTTTTCGGCCCGAACGCGAAAATTTTCGTCCGAACGCAATTTTTTCATACGGACGCAATTTTTTCGGCCGGACGCGATTTTTTTGCCTGAACGCAATTTTTTTGCACGAACGCGATTTTTTTCGCTCATATGTGTTTTTTTCGCTCATGGGCATTTTTTTCGTCCGGAAGCGCTTTTTTCGCCCAAGCGAGATTTTTTTGCCCGGACGCGAATTTTCTGCCCCGGCGCAGTTTTTTCGCCCAGGCACGATTTTAAAGCACGGGTGCGATTTTTTCGCCCCTACGCGATTTTTTCGTCCGTGGACATATTTTTCGCCCGGAAGTGATTTTTTCGCCCGGGCGCGATTTTTCTGCCCGGGATCGATTTTTCCACTCGGGCGCGTTTTTTCCGCCCGGGCGCGATTTTTCCGCCCAAACTCAATTTTTTCGCCCGGATGCGAGTTTTTCGACCGGACGTGATTTTTTCGCCCGAGCGCGACTTTTTTCGTCCGGACGCGATTATTTCGCCCCGTCGCGAAATTTTTACTTCGAGGCGAAAAAATCGCGTCCGGGCGAAAAAGTCACGTCGGGGCAAATTAGTCGCGTCCGGCCGAAAAATTCGCCCCCGGCCGAAAAAATCGCGTCCGGGCGGAAAAATCGCGCCCGGACGGAAAAATCACGCCCGGGCAGAAAAATCGCACACGGGCGAAAAAATCACGTCCGGGCGAAAAAATCGCGTCTGGGAGATAAAACCGCGCCGGGCAAAAAAACCGCGCTCGGGTGAAAAAATCGCTTGCGGGCGAAAAAAACACCTCGGGGAGAAAAAAATCACGTCCGTGCAAAAAAATCTCGCACGGGCGAAAAAATCGCGTCCGGTTGAAAAAATCGCGTACGGGCTAAGAAAACGCTCTCGAGCGAAAAAATCGCATATGGTCGAAAAAATCGCGCCCCGGAGAAAAAATCGCGTCTTGGCCAAAAAAACGCGTCCGGGAGAAAATAACGTGTCCGAGCAAAAAAATCACGTCCGGGCGAAAAAATTGCATCCTGACGAAAAAATACCGTCCGGACCAGAAAATCGCCTCCGTGCAAAAAAGTCGCGTTCGGGCGAAAAAATCTTGCCTGATCCAAAAAAATCGCATTCATACAAAAAAAATTACTCTTCTTTTCAAAAGCCGATGTTTGCAATCTCAATATCCGCACCTGAAGATAGACATTGAACCAATGAGTTTTTAGTTTTGTGTGAATATCTACGACTTTCTACCAGAAAGCCAATTCCACCCTACAAATGTTGATATGAATATATAGCGGAAATGACTTTCATTTTCTTAAAGTCAATACTTTAATATCAATGTCGTTGAAACGAATGGACCCTAATTGATTTGAAGAGTGAAATCTATGGTGAACATGCAATATCATTTATTGAAGAAGTACAAGCTAGTGATCAACAAAGTAAATCCACTAATATTGGTAAGTTTTATGTATATATAATTATTAATAAATATATTTATATATGTTAAATTGATTTGTATTTTTTCACTTATGTGTAATATTTTTGTTTTATTTCAAATTTGATTATGCAGATGATGTATGTATACATAATATTCTGGAGCATGTCAATCTTGAAGTCTTTGAAGTAAAACCATGTGTGATAGATATAACTTAGATTTTTGAAAGAATATGTGGTTGCTTAACTTTAATAGCTTCTGTTGTTAATTTATGATGTATCTTATAATCTTATTAGTTTTTAACTTATTTTAATTGATTGGGAAAATTATATTTGGCTAACTTTGCATATGTAGTTAACCTCGATTCAACTCCAGTTCAATCGGTTCAATTTTGAATCTCTCGGTCTTCTGGTTAAATATCTAGGCTATATATACACACACACACACACACACACACACACACACACACACACACGAGTGACAGGCACGGGCCTCCGGCCCGATGGCCACGCGCCACAGTATTCGTCCGGCGACGGCGGGCTTCGCCCGCCCCCGACAATTAATTAAAAATCCCGGCGGGCTTTGCCCGCCCCGTGGCTGGCTTCGCTCGCCCCCGACAATTAATTAAAAATTAGATCTAAAACATTAAAAATTAAATTTAAAACAAATAATAATAAAATAATTCGCGGGTGAACACTGCCGACAATTAATTAAATATTAGATCTAAAATATTAAAAATTAAATTTAAAACAAATAATAATAAAATAATCACGGGTGAACAGTGCAGTGACACTGTTCACCTGCGAATTATTTATATACTATATATATTATATGATATAATATGATATTAATTAATATAATATATTAATGATTTGCGGGTGAACAGTAACGCCAAGCCTTTTGTTTAGTCCCACACCGTCAGTTCTAAAATGTTTTTCTAGTTTATATTAAAAATTCTGCTGTTAGAGTTTGAAAAAATGTGGGCTGGCATGCTTGCGGGCTGACTGATTTCTGGCTTGGCGGCCTGAATGCATGAGCTTGCGGCCTGGCGGACCTCTTTGCGTTGGTTTTAGCAGGCGGGGCTTTTAACGCGCTTTTAACCCGATATTTCACATAGGTTTAGGACTACCCTAGAAAAAGTGGAGAGAAGGGGTGTGTTTGATCCGATGGTTGATGAAATATCATGCCAGATCGGATGGTCCAAATCACTCCAATTGATTTAAAATTCATGACTTTGATATTTCTATTATAGTGGTATATATATATATATACAAGTGACAGGCACGGGCCTTCGGCCCTGGTGACATTCGACGGGGGTGCGACAATCGGCGGGGTGCGACATTCGCCGGTGGTGCGACATTTGTCGTGGGCGGCGACTGTCGCGGGCGGCGACATTTGTCGTGAGCGGCGACATTTGTCGTGGGCGGCGACATTTGTCGTGGACAGTACCCGCTCCTATGACCTCGAGCGACAGTACCCGCCCGCTCCCGACGGGCTCGGCCCGCTCCCGGCGGGCTCCGCCTGCTCCGCAACATATACATATGAGTACTCAAAATGACCGTAAAAAATATAAATCAAGAATATAATTTTTATTTTGTAAAACAAATTATATTTTAACGTTAAAACATTAATTTTTCTCTTATCATTCATAGCTAGAGACAATAGGTTTATGGTATATAGTGTTTTTTTATTTTTTGTATTTTAATATTGTAAAGTTGTGTAATTACCTAAAAGGATATTGTCTTTATAATATACTAATATAAAATTTGGTATAATTGTGTAATTATGAATACAACTATAGTACCCGCCCCTATGACCTCGCGCGACAGTACCCGCCCATTCCCGACGGGCTCCGCCCGCTCCCGACGGGCTCCGCCTGCTCCGCAACATATACATATGAGTACTCAAAATGACCGTAAAAAAATATAAATCAAAAATATAATTTTTATTTTGTAAAACAAATTATATTTTAACGTTAAAACATTAATTTTTCTCTTATCATTTTTAGCTAGAGACAATAGGATTAGGGTATCTAGTGTTTTTTATTTTTTGTATTTTAATATTGTAAAGTTGTGTAATTACCTAAAAGGATATTGTCTTTATAATATACTAATATAAAATTTGGTATAATTGTGTAATTATGAATACAACTATAAGGGCAATATATGAACATCAGGCAATGTTTCACCAAAGAGTAGTTTTTCGTATAATAGTAGAGATATATATCTTTAACTACGTAGAAGAAGTATTTTGAACTCTCAAAATTAATCTAGATCATCTAATATATGACAAGTCTTCATCGTAATCATTCAAAAAACTGTAATTTGAATGATGAGAAAGAATACTACTAGATCGCATATCCCTATATATGGGCTAATTTTTAGGTCAGGACTCCTGACCTAAAGAAAGGTCAGGACAACCAATAAGGAGCTAGAAATTGCATGGGTCCCGCGCAAAAGTGTATGACACAAGCCATTAGTGCGTGGGCCCCACCTCCATTGCAAGCTTCTTATTGGTGGAGGACCATGAGCATGATCAGGAGTCCTGACCTAAATATTGTTCCTATATAGGATAGGGGGGAGAGAGAGGTAGAGAGAGGGAGAGATGAATTGGTTTTTAAATAAAAATGAGCATTTTTTATGAATAAAAATCGGAATATTGATTTATATTTTTTTTACGACATTTTAAATACTTATATGTATATGTTGAGAACGCAACCCGCAATGATGCATCGGGCACGAGCGAAACCCGGGCGGAGGCGGGCAAATTCCGCCTTGATGTTGCCGAAGGCCGCCTAAGAGCATCGAGCACGGGTGTAACCCGTGCGAAGATGCTCGTGTATGTGTATGTGTGTATACGAGCAGCTCCGCACAGGCTTCGCCCCATGCCCGCTGACTCTTAGCGGGCTTCGCCCCAAGCCCGCAGACTCTTAGCGGGCTTCGCCCGCAATCAAGCGGGATGTGCCTGCATTCGAGCGGGCTGCGCCCACATATAAACACTTATTTTTATTCAAAACATTTACATATGAGTACTTTAAATGATAGTAAAAAATACGAATCAATATTCCAATTTTATTTTGTGAAAAAAATTAATTTTTTACCTAAAAATTTAATTTTGCTATCCCTCTCTTTCATCTTCCTCCGTCTCCCTCCTATCCCTAAATGTAGTGATAGGAGGGCTATAAAGATTCTCTCTCTCTCTCTCTCTCTCTCTCTCTCTCTCTCTCTCTCTCTCTCTCTCTCTCTTTTCTCTCTCTTCATTGGATGAATGAGATTAAACACTTGTCACATATTAATTGGATGACTAACATTAATTCTAGCATTCAAAACTACTTATTTAATGTAGTTATAGATATATTATAAAAAGAAAAACCTACGCGCACACTTTGAAGCCAGAAAATGAACCACAGAGCGAATCATAATCGTCCATCTACTCTAATCAAACCTACTTGATAATACCCTCAACCGAAACCCTACCTCACTCACACAGACCTTGATCCGCTCTTTCAAACCCGCGTCCTCCCGCATCCCCTGTGCATGCATCCTCCCACAATCTCTCCGCAAACTCATCGAAATCTCACCGCAATCTCCTAGCAGTCTCCGCCCGTCGGACCTAAACCTATATGGGCTCGTCGCCTCTCCAGAATCCACCTCACCTCCCGCATCTCAGGGTTCTCGTCGGGTCTTTTGCGCTTCAACTTCCTCGCCGCCTTCTAGCCGATCCTCCACCCTTCAGGTTTCACTTCGACTTCTACATGTTCTTCTCACTAAATGTCCCACCGCTCCAACTTCCGCCCCACTAAATGTGTCCCCCTTGCGACAAATGTCGCCGCCCGCGACCAATGCCGTCGCCCGCGATCAATGTCGCCACACGCGACCAATGCCGCCGCCCGCGCCCAATGCCGCCGCCCGCGACCAATGCCGCCGCCCGCGCCCAATGCCGCCGCCCGCGCCCAATGCCGCCGCCCGCGACCAATGCCGCCGCCCGCGACTAATGTCGTCCACACGAGAAATGTCGCCCCCACAATAATTGTATCCCCCACGACAAATGTCACCCCCACGACAAATGTATCTCCCACGACAAATGTAGCCCCCACGACTAATGTTACCCCCCACAACAAATGTATCTCCCATGACAAATGTAGCCCCTACGACAAATGTAACCCCCACGACAAATGTCACCCACACGGAGGGCCCCTGCGCACTCGACTAGAGACACTTACAAGGTCAATGTTGCAGCCCCTGACGAACATTACCGCCCATGACCATGTTGCCACCAACGACCAATGTGACTCCCATGACCAAATGTCGCCGCCCCCGTTGAATGTAGTCGCTCCCGTCGAATGTCGCCACCGCACAGGAAGCCCACCATAAGGGGCGGGCGAAGCCCGCCGTCAGAGGCATGGTACTGTCTCGCGGGGCACGAGGGGGGGGGGGGGCGTGCACTGTCACTCATGTGTGTGTATATAAATAGATAAATATTTAAACTATTACTTTTAGTATAAATTCTAATAAAAAACTTATGATACATATTTTATTAATTACCAAACTATTTAATATTAAAGTATAGGGGTATATTAAGTTATCAACAATTTTTTCAACAAAAAAAGGGTGATGTTATATTCTTATCATATTTGGCTATATGCTCTTCAAGGATAAACATAGGTTAAATTTAAAAAAAATCATAGAAAGCTGTGGACTCGTATGACCCTTAGCCTGCACATAACCGTTATGAAATTACGCTACATGCACATAGCCAAAGACGACCTACATATAATTAGGGCGATGTTATTAGCAGTCCTATGACGACTATTCGCGGTCCTAAAAACACCTAAAACGGCTATTCACAATCCTAAATACACTTAAATTCATTATAGAACCTTGCCCTATAATTATTGTGCTTGATTTCAAGTTTTCCAAATTTTCTTGCAATAATATATATTGAGAAAATATACCCCAAGAGGCCAAGAGATAAGAAGGAAAGTTGTGCGTACCTTTTAAAGATACTTCATAAATAAATAAATTATTTAATTAATTGATAATTCTCTCTCCTCTCTCTCTCTCTCTATAACTCTATTTAGCTAATGTACTGATGTGTTCGTCTTCACCCCTGAACAGAACAAATCGGGCGGCGGCGGCAGCGGCAGCGGCAGCAGAGCGATGTCGAGCTTCTCAACTTCACCGGAACCTCCCAAAACACCGCCAAAACCGGCCCCCATCTCGCCGCCGTCCCCCACCGCCTCAGATCTCGCCGTCTGCAGATGCCTCTGCTCGCCGACGACGCATCAAGGTTCGTTCCGCTGCCGCTACCACCGCGCCCTCTCATCCGCATGGCTCCGACGATCCAATTCAACGCCCTCCCGCGCATCTGATGCCGCCGGAGCTCGCCCAGCTCCGCCACCGCCGGGGATCGCATAGTTTTCCATCTCTCCATCTTTGCCCCCTTTTGTATTCTTCCTGTGTGTATGAGAGGAAGAAATTAAAGCTGGTTTCATGTATTTATCCAACTATTATATCAGCAAATCGGGAAATCTTGCTTTTAATTACAGCGATTTTGTTCGATTTTCAGCTCAAAATCAATTTTAATTTATCGAAATCGATCGATTCCAGTTGAGATCTGTTCTAAATTAATTATTCAATTTTTGTTTCAGATTCGATATCGGTTTGGATCGAAACCATTTGAAAAATACTGTATTTCTAAATTAATTTTTCATTTTCTTCTTCGGATTGATATAGATTAATTAAGGGTGCTGTTACTAGCAAACCCAATTTGATTTCTAGCAAATCCTCTTTTTTTCAAAATGACTATTTGAAAATCATTTTGTTACTAGCAAACTAATATAATTTTTTTTAAAAAAAATTAAATTTTGTTTAAAACATTCATTCTTTCAAAATAACCCGCAGCATATAATGACATTACAAATGATTTCAAATGTATTCATTCAACCACTTATGTTAGCATTATAGATGAGTCAAAATGCCACAAATATTTAGTATGTCCAAAACTGTTTTTTCAACAAAATACCATTATCTGCACCAAAATTTTTAAACAAAATATCGGTCGATTTAGAAATATATTTGATTTCTAATTCCTATAAAGATGTGTTGTATTCAAGTTAAGTGTATATAAGAATATATACATCCTTTTGAACTGCGTCTTATACGTATAATTTCATGAGAATTGTTCAACATGAAAGTTGTAGATTTCAACGAGATCTACAATTTTTATGTTGAACACTTTTTTATTTGAAGCACTTTAGACCCCCGATTTGGACCCTGAAAAAAGTTACGTCGTATATATGTACGGACGCCCGGGATCGGCGTGACTTTTTTCGGGGGCCAAATCGGGGACATAAACGGCTTCAAATCAAAAAGTTTTCAACATGAAAGTTGTAGATCTCGACGAGATCTACAACTTTCTTGTTGAACACTTTTTGATTTGAAGTAGTTTAGACCCCCGATTTGGGTCCTGAAAAATGTCAAGCCGAAAATCTATACGTTCCGTGCATGTCTTTTTTAGGGCCCAAATTGGAGGCCTAAAAGGCTTCAAATCAAAAAATGATCAACATGAAAGTTGTAGATCTCATCAAGATCTACAACTTCCATGTTGATCACTTTTTCAAATGAAAAATATTTGGAGCTCAAAATTCAAAAATTCAAAAATTATCAAAAAACAAGATTGGTTTGCTAGTAGTAATTTTTGGAAAGAGAAAAAAATGCAAAAAATGACAGAATCTGTCTTTTTCTGATTTGCTAGTAACGAAAGTGGGTTTGCTAATAACAACACCCTTAATTAACCCTTTTATTTATATATATTTTTAAATAAAAAAATTCTGCACTACGTTTACTTCTAATTTTTCAAATACTTTCCCTCAATCGTTTGATTATTAAGAATCCGTTTGAGGGAACTTATTTTCACCGGTCAAACGGTTACAATGACATGAATCAGACTATAATTCACCAGTCAAGCGGTTACAATCGCATGAATCAGACTCTAAATTATGGTCCGATTCAAACGGTTGTAACCGCTTGATCGGTGAAAATAAGTCCCCCCAAAGGGAGCCTTAATCTCATCGTTTAGATGGAGAAAGAGAAAAAAAGATTGAAAAGAGAGTGGGAGAGAGAGAAAAAGAATATTAATAGGCCTCTTAAAGCTATACAAAATAGATAGAGAGGGAGAGATAGAGTGAAAGAAATATTAAAATTTTTACGACAAAATGTACATTTTCAATTGTCATTTACTCGATTCTCTATTTAGGATAAGGGTATCTAAAAACTTTTGCTGTTAGAAAGAGGGAAGATATTTTTGTGTCAAGAGAAGAGAGAAAATCGAGTTTTGTTAGATAGACATCTTAAATTTAGGTGATTGTTATGGGAAAATTAATTTTGAATATGGGCAAATCACTTATGCGGACAAATCAAATAATTATATGTACAAATCAATTATGCGGGCAAATCAAATTGCTGATGTCGCCTCCCTAGCCTGCAGATCTCCACTGCCAGTGAAACACATGCTCCACAACAAGCTCACAGCTGCCTCTCTCCCCTTATTCCCCATCTGGATCATTCTCCCCACCACCGCATCCACACACCTCACTGCCTCAGCACAGATCGCCTCCTTCCCCTCGCAGCAACCCGCCACAGTCTCCATCACCCGCATCGTTTTTTCAGCCACCGCTATTATTGACACCCGCTCTGACTATTTCTACCCTCATCATCCTCAGTAGACGGCGACAACGAAATGGATAAATCCTCGCCAATGTGCCTCATGCATCAAGCAACGCAATCCCACATCCATCACCTCCGCTTCTCCTTCCCCAATTAACCCCACCAGTTCCGTTATCAAATCCGGCTTCCCGTCTATCACTGTCCTCACCTTCGAATTCGGCAAAATGGACGCGGAGAGATTATTTTCCAAAACTATAGCGCCCTGACATGTTGAGAATCGTCCGCTCTCTTGAGAACCGCCGCCATTGAAAGTGGTGTCTATATCTAGCAATAGAGTGGCGTCCAACGCCCGTTTGTGCTCTCAGTCAACAAGAGCGGGCAAAATGATTCGGGTTTGCCCCTATATATTTCACACCTTAAAAAGATTACTTATTTAATATTTTTAATTTTAAAATATGATTTGCCCATATTCAAAATAGATTTGTCCATAACAATCACCTTATGAATATCTCTCAATTATAGTCGAGCTCGGAACTCGCTTCGTTTGGTTCGGTGTTTCACCGCCTCCGCTTGAAGCAAATGCCGTCGGACGGCGCGTAAACAAACGGGCATCGACAGCGTTTGCACCCGCCGGACAGAGAAAAAGCCTCGAAAAAGCCCTGTTTCGAGCGGCCGCCTCCACCCTCCAGTTCAAAAGCAGGATTTGCATCTGCTGGTTCTGCTCGTTCTGCCCGCCACTGCCTAAATAAATAAAGCTTAAAAATCACTTGTTGCAGACAGAGAAGCAGTTGAGAAAAATCAATGGTAATAAAAGCAATAAACCAGTCTCTAAATTTTAATGTCTTTTTTAAAGCAGTCATGAAGCTTTGAATTGTTTGAAATCTGTCCATAAATTTTAATGTTTTTTTTTTAATTAAAATAGGCGTAGATTTTAATCTACATACTAATTAATATAAATTACTTAATATCACAGTTATTAGCTAAATTAGTTTTAGGGGATTGTTAACTGTAACCCGAATTTGACTTGTCGCACCCCAATATTAACCGCAACCCGAAATGTTATCCGCAACCCAATTTCTAGCTTGCCGCAACCCAATTTCTGGTTTGTACGCCTCTTTCCTCCTTCCTCGCCGGCAAGGTTGTCAGGATCGAGATCCTATATGAAATCGTTTTGAGATAGGATTGGATCAGATAGTATGGTCGGATCGAGGATCGCTTTACAAAATCAGGATCGATTTACAAAATTTGGATCGTATGATCGTAAGATCGTAAGATCCAATGATCTGAATCGCGATCCTAACAACCTTGTCGCCGGTATCATCCCACGTCTCCTTTGATTGGGATGAATTGAAGGAGATCAAAACTCCGCCGCATCCTCCATCCGCAATTGAATCCATAAATAAACTACTCCGCTTCGAAAGCAGAGCTTCCAGTTAAACTACTCTTCACTGTCTTTTTGAAATCTCTAATATGGATATCCTCGGTTGCCTCCGAACCTCACCCTCTAATCTCCGCCTCTACTGCGATCGACGTTATCGTCGTCCTCTGCCATCCCCGGAACCTCATCTTCATCATAATATCCCCGTTCTTCTATCCACCATTTTTCTTGTGATCCCCCTTTTCGATTCGGAGCCCCCCAGCCACGGCCTGAAACAGATTCGAATGAAGTTATTTTGCCGGCGAATAATTCGCCGGAAACAGAAGATGGACTGATTCGCGCCTCCATTTAAAGACATCAACGCCCGTATCGGACGGCGTGTAGACGGTGCCGGAAGCTCCATTCTACTCGCCCTCTAGGTATGGCAGGCTGAGCTCAATTGCGACTGGCCGAAGGGTGTCGTCTTCTCTGAGAAAGAGGAGGGTTCGGGTAGCGCAGTCAAATTGATTCGCGAAAAGTGAGGTACAAACAAGTCGTGGCGACCAATGATGAAAAGTCGGTTGCTGCTTAGAGCCAAAATATATATGGAACAAAATTGGAATCAGTGGTGCTTGACATTTTGTTTCAAAGAAAGTTAACTAACTGGTTAGAGGTAAAAGTTACTTGTTCTGCTGTGAGCCCGTCTAGGTTTTCCCGATACGCTCCGCTGTAATTTTGCTATTCTAGTCGTCGATTGTTGAGATCGTGTCATCTCAACGATTCGTATGTCTGTATGATTTTTAATTCGGGCTAATCATAATTTAGGAATATCTTTTAGGAAGATCATTAATAAGAGAATATATATCCAGACTGATATTCTTTTTCGGGCTGTGCCAATTTTGGCATTCAGTTCCCTCTCATCTCCTATATATAAGGAGTGCCCCCTGCCAAATACACACCAACAAGCAATCCGAATTCATCTGAGGGGGATAATCAAGAGGGAAGACGGAGTTCATTCCAGACGGCAGTTTCTTTTTCTCGGCGGCAGCAACAGGCTGTGCTAGACGGCGTTCCAGTCGGCTCCAGGCAGAGCGTCATCTGACCGAGCTAGCAGCGGCGTTCCGATCGACTTCAGGCGAAGCAACATTAGGCCGGGCTTCATCCCGGCGGCCGACCTCCAGTGGTGGTTCCAGGCATGAGACGACATCAGGCGGTCGATCCAGGTGGATCGGCTTCAGGCGTGCAGAGCAAGCGGCGGTTCCAGCGAAGAAGAAGAACAGCATCACTGTCGCCCGGCGACAGCGCTGTCGGAACGGCGACAGCTCCTATTTCAGTTTTTCGGTTTTCTCTTTATTGCTCGACCATTACGGTCTCTGTTGTAATATGTAACTTCTCATCATTATAGTGGATCTTTTCCGGCGCGCTCTCCCCGTGGACGTAGGAGCTCCTCTCTGAACCACGTAAAATTTATTTGACGTCTGTGTGTGCTTGAAATCTCGCTCTTTTTATATTTTACGCTATTGCTTGTGCTCGATTTATTCCGTTACACTACCGCGATAGTCGGTCCAATTGCACAACAGTCGTTCTCGTCTTGATGAAATGTTTACTTTTTTAGTGTTCACATTTTGATCTTACACTCATCATCTCATGTTTTGGAATAGTTGTGGAGGCTTCGCGAAAAGCGAATTATAGTCTTCATAAACAATTATTTTGCAGAATTTTTGATGAGGCTTCTACGGAGATTGTTGATTTTTGTAGCTACATTTTAGCTTTGTATGTTTAAAAAAAAAAAAAACATTTGTTATATGTAGTTCTACGACTCTTACTCAATCCGACCAGTGTTAGGGCAAAATGTTGATGTGGTTTACGAACCGACATGATGATCCACATCATTCGGGTTAGGGCTTTAATTGCAATTAACAAAATTTTATTTGTAACACCTTTATATTTTTTGCTTGCAATTAATATTTTAGGGTGTCTTTAACAATGTGTGATATCTTTAACAAAATGATGTGAATAACAAAAGCTATGATGCTCATAACAATTCCTTAAAAATATTGGTGCTAGATGTTCTCGAATCAAGGCTTCAAGAAAAATAAATTATATTTTTTGATCCAATTTCTTAATTGGATCCTTTTGTGCTTTAATTTTTGGATGTTGTTATTAGCAAATCCAATTTGATTTCTAGCCAATCATTACTATTAGCAAATCCTCACTTTTCAAAATGACTATTTGAAAACCATTTTGTTACTAGCAAATCAATATAATTTAAAAAAAAAAATTAAATTTTGTTTAAAATATTCATTCTTTCCTTCAGAATATCCCGCTGCATATAATGACATTACAAATGATTTCAAATGTATTCATTCAACCACTTATATTAGCATTATAGATGAGTCAAAATGCCGCAAATATTTAGTATGTCCAAAACTGTTTTTTCAACAAAATATCATTATCTGCACCAAAATCTTTAAACAAAATATCGGCCGGTTTAGAAATATATTTGATTTCTAATTCCTATAAGGATGTGTTGTATATACGAGTTAAGTGTATATAAGAATATATACGTCCTTTTGAACTGCGTCTTATACGTACAATTTAATGAGAAATGTTCAACATAAAAGTTGAAGATCTCGACGAGATCTACAATTTTCATGTTGAACACCTTTTGATTTGAAGCACTTTAGACATGTACGGACGCCCGTGATCGACGTGAATTTTTTCGGGGGCCAAATCGGGGGCATAAACGGCTTCAAATCAAAAAGTGTTCAACATGAAAGTTGTAGATCTCGACTAGGAACAGACTCTCGGTTCTAGCGTGGAGGTCAAACCTCACACCCGAAAGATCTTTGAGATCTCATCCTCCCTAGCCAATGCTGAGCTAGATGCCTTGGAGGATGAAGGAAGAGGATGAAGAGAGTGAAAAAGTCCTCTCCAAGGCACTCTCAAGAGTCTATTTATAGTTTTTAGGGAACGACCTGCAAATAGCCAACCTCCACTGCTCTGAAATTACTGAAAATACCCTGAGACTGGTCTGCTAACAACCAAACTTCGCCATTTTGAACAGCTATTCGCAGCACACCAGGGGCAGAAGGGCAGACCCTCAAGCTAGGCGAGCTAGGAAGCCTGGACGAGCTGGCCTGACGAGCTGGGCGAGCTGGGCTGACGAGCTGGGTGAGCTGGGCTGACGAGCTGGGCTGACGAGCTGGGCTGACGAGCTGGGATGACGAGCTGGGCTGACGAGCTGGGAGAGCTGGCCTGACGAGCTGGGCGAGCTGGCCTGACGAGCTGGGGGCGCTGGCCTGACGAGCTGGGCGAGTTGGCCTTACGAGCTGGGTTGACGAGCTGGGCGCGTTGACCTAACGAGCTGTGGAGCTGGCCTGACGAGCTGGGCGAGCTGGCCTGACGAGCTGGGCGAGCTGGCCTGACGAGCTGGCCTGACGAGCTGGGCGAGCTGGCCTGACGAGCTGGGCGAGCTGGCCTGACGAGCTGGGCGAGCTGGCCTGACGAGCTGGGCGAGCTGGCCTGACGAGCTGGGCGAGCGAGATCGAATGGCAATATGCAGAACCCAAAAGCCGATTCGCAAATTTGCAAAACCAGATCTGAAAACTTTCACGAATAGCTCTTGGAAACCAAGATCGAGAATCACATATTTGCGAAATCAAGATCTGCAGCCAACATCAATGGCCATATGATCAATAAAGAAAAAAAAACTGCAGATCAATAAAGTTTCGAAGGACTGCAATGATCCATAGATCCGAAAAAAAAAACGAAACACAAGAGAACTCCAATGATCCATGCCTGGCCTCTGATACCACTTGTAATGCTAAATAGAGTTCAAAAAGGATCGATCGCATGGATAGAAGGAGGTTCGGCTGTATATGTACCTGCAGCCATGGACAAGATCGATAGCTTGGAAGAGATGCTGCAGTGTAGCCGATCCGGGACTGTGCTTCTCTGATACCAACGGGAAGCCGAGCTTCTCCCTCTATCGACCGTGGTCGGAGCCCTCCCTTGGTGTCGCAGTAGCGCCGACGAAAAACGAAGGGGCGCGGGATTCTTTCTCTCGCCCGAATACCTATTCACCGAATACCTCTAGTCGACGGGTTTCCAAGAGGAGTAAATAAGGCTAGGGTTTGAGGAGAACCACACTATATAATTTATATATGGTCATGCCCTATCCACCCATCATAGATCGTAGGGCCACGACTCACTTAAATTTAGTTCTACACATAATGAGTCCTCATCTACATAAAACTGCGCCCTTGGCTAAGGCACAAACGGAAACGCGACGAGACCCGCCTCGATCATAAATGAATGGGTCTCCTACATGGTCGATTATCACGACGACGCACATGGCTCTATATGACCAATATTGGCCCATCACAAGATATTATCTTACAGTGGTGACCAATGATGAAAAGTCGGTTGCTGCTTAAAGCCAAAATATATATGGAACAAAATTGGAATCAGTGGTGCTTGACATTTTGTTTCAAAGAAAGTTAACTAACTGGTTAGAGGTAAAAGTTACTTGTTCTGCTGTGAGCCCGTCTAGGTTTTCCCGATACGCTCCGCTGTAATCTTGCTATTCTAGTTGTCGATTGTTGAGATCGTGTCATCTCAACGATTCGTGTGTCTGTATGATTTCTAATTCGGGTTAATCATAATTTAGGAATATCTTTTAGGGAGATCATTAATAGGAGAATATGTATCCAGACTGATATTCTTTTTCGGGCTGTGCCAATTTTGGCATTCGGTTCCCTCTCATCTCCTATATATAAGGAGCGCCCCCTGTCAAATACACACCAACAAGCAATCCGAATTCATCTGAGGGGGATAATCAAGAGGGAAGACAGAGTTCATTTAAGACGGCAGTTTCTTTTTCTCGGCGGCGGCAACAGGCTGTGCTAGACGGCGTTCCAGTCGGCTCCAGGCAGAGCGTCATCTGACCGAGCTAGCAGCGGCGTTCCGGTCGACTTCAAGCGAAGCGACATTAGGCCGGGCTTCATCCCGGCGGCCGACCTCCAGTGGTGGTTCCAGGCGTGCGACGGCATCAGGCGGTCGATCCAGGCGGATCGGCTTCAGGCGTGCAGAGCAAGCGGCGGTTCCAGCGAAGAAGAAGAACAACATCACTGTCGCCCGGCGACAGCGCTGTCGGAACGGCGACAGCTCATATTTCAGTTTTTCGGTTTTCTCTTTATTGCTCGACCATTACGGTCTCTGTTGTAATCTGTAACTTCTCATCATTATAGTGGATCTTTTCCGGCGCGCTTTCCCCTTGGACGTAGGAGCTCCTCTCCGAACCACGTAAAATTTATTTGACGTCTGTGTGTGCTTGAAATCTCGCTCTTTTTATATTTTACGCTATTGCTTGTGCTCGATTTATTCCGTTACATTACCGCGATACTCGGTCCAATTGCACAACAGTCGTTCTCGTCTTGATGAAATGTTTACTTTTTTAGTGTTCACATTTTGATCTTACGACTCATCATCTCATGTTTTGGAATAGTTGTGGAGGCTTCGCGAAAAGCGAATTATAGTCTTCATAAACAATTAGTTTGCAGAATTTTTGATGAGGCTTCTGCGGAGTTTGTTGATTTTTGTAGCTCAAATTTTAGCTTTGTATGTTTTTTTTAAACATTTGTTATATGTAGTTGTACGACTCTTACTCAATCCGATCAGAGTTAGGGCAAAATGTTGATGTGGTTTACGAACCGACATGATGATCCACATCATTCGGGTTAGGGCTTTAATTGCAATTAACAAAATTTTATTTGTAACACCTTTACATTTTTTGCTTGCAATTAATATTTTAGGGTGTCTTTAACAATGTGTGATATCTTTAACAAAATGATGTGAATAACAAAAGCTATGATGCTCATAACAATTCCTTAAAAATAGAGTGGTGTTACGGGCACACCTATAACGGCTATGTGCACACCAATAAAACCAAATAATTACACCTAAAGATGTATAATATATCCCTCTATGGACAACCCAACCCGCATTATTTCTTTTCTAAAGCTTTATCGCGATCTAGGGCTGTTGCTTCCCGACCTTCCCGCTCGGCGCCGCTCCCCGCCGCTCCTTGCCGCCGGAAAACACCGCGATTTCCCCTAAATCGAAGCCTGCTGGAGGTGGGCTTCCGTTTCAGAGCGTATTGCAGTCGGCCGCCTGGAGCGATCTAGGGCTGCCGCCGACCCTCCCGATTCCGCCGCTCGGCGCCGCTCCCCGCGGCCGGAAAACACCGCCATTTCCTCCTCCCCAAGCAGGCTGTATTTCAGAGCCTATTGCAGCCGCCGACCCTCCCGATTCCGCCGCTCGGCGCCGCTCCCCGCCGCCGGAAAACACCGTCATTTCCTCCTCCCCAAGCAGGTTGTATTTCAGAGCCTATTGCAGCCGCCGACCCTCCCGATTCCGCCGCTCGGCGCCGCTCCCCGTGGCCAGAAAACACCGCTATTTCCTCCTCCCCAAGCAGGCTGTATTTCAGAGCCTATTGCAGCCGCCGACCCTCCCGATTCCGCCGCTCGGCGCCGCTCCCCGCCGCCAGAAAACACCGCTCAGTGCCAGTCGACGAAGAGGTAATGCTTCAGTTTTTTTAGCGGTTGTTTTGATCCATTTCAGTTTTTTATCATTGTTCTGATCCCTTTGTTAGACGATTGATGGTATATCTATGGTTGTCGCCCGCTCTGTATAGGTTGAAATGAATCAAGAGCACACATTGTTATTAATGAGCGACTCATATAAATGTGATCAAGTTGACGTTGGATTGCATTTTGTGACCGACATTATATTTCATATAAAAGCTGAATTGATTGATTGGTCTCGCAATGTCGCCAAGGGATTGGGTTTTGTTATTGTCGTTCATAGAGCGGACAAGCTTGATGGTAGGCCTAAGTCGAGAATTTTTCTGGGTTGCGATAGAGGAGGTTGCCCGCGTGTTCATTCAAATAGAGTGAAGAAAAATTTAAGGAAAACTAGTTCAAAACGATGTGGATGTTCGTTCTCTTTATTGGGCCAAAAAAATGCAAGTGCCGATGAGTGGAAGGTGGAAGTTAAGTGTGGAATGCATAACCATTCTTTTGTTCACCTAGAGGATCACAGTTATGCATGTCGATTGAATGAAAACGAACGAAAGACTGTTGAGGAGATGTATGCATCCGGTGTGAAGCCTAGAAAAATACTCATCACTTTAAAGAAACGGAATCCTCCAAACACTTTGATTATGAGAACCATTTATAATGAGAAAATGAAATTGTACAAGAAAAAGTTGAATGGTAATACTCCTATCCAATTTCTGTATAAATGTATTAGAGATGCGAGATACTAAAAGTCATATTAATGTTTTGTGTGCAGATAAATGAGTTTTACAGGTTGAATGGATAATCAGCATTACTACTTATCATCGAATGATGTCTAGGTAAAAATTTGAAAATTTAAAATGGACGTTGATGCATGATTAGTCAAATTTACTCTCATGTTTTATAATTTTTCTTTGATGCAGGATGAGGGAATGGACGTTGCTTGGAAAATTTTGTAATTTTAGATTTTTAAAAATATATTACATTTGACTACAGTCAAAATCTTATTTTGTACTTGATTAAATTCCTCTTCGATTATTAGTGTATTTTGGACTGCTTAACATGATATATTGATATGCCAACATGCTCTTTTGGAAATTTCTTAATGTCTTAATGCAAATGGCTATTTTTTATAAATGGTGTGTCCATAGCCAGTTGGTGTGTACATAGCTGAAATGGATTGTCCATAAATTTTGGCTGCCCATAGTCAAAATTGATGTGCATGTAACACCACTCTAAAAATATTGGTGCTAAATGTTCTGGAATCAAGGCTTCAAGAAAAATAAATTCTATTTTTTGATCGAATTTCTTAATTTGATCCTTTTGTGCTTTAATTTTTTGGTGTTGTTATTAGCAAATCTAATTTGATTTCTAGCAAATCATTACTATTAGCAAACCCTTACTTTTCAAAATGACTATTTGAAAACCATTTTGTTACTAACAAATCAACATAATTTTTTAAATTTTTTTTTTTAATTTTGTTTAAAACATTCATTCTTTCTTTCAGAATATCCCACTGCATATAATAACAGTACAAATGATTTCAAATGTTTTCATTCAACCACTTATATTAGCATTGTAGATGAGTCAAAATGCCGCAAATATTTAGTATGTCCAAAATTATTTTTTCAACAAAATATCATTATCTGCAGCAAAATCTTTAAACAAAATATCGGCCGGTTTAAAAATATATTTGATTTCTAATTCCTATAAGGATGTGTTGTATATACGAGTTAAGTGTATATAAGAATATATACGTACTTTTGAACTGCGTCTTATACGTACAATTTCATGAGAAATGTTCAACATAAAAGTTGCAGATCTCGACGAGATCTACAATTTTCATGTTGAACACTTTTTGATTTGAAGCACTTTAGACATGTACGGACGCCCGAGATCGGCGTGACTTTTTTCGAGGGCCAAATCGGGGGCATAAACGGCTTCAAATAAAAAAGTGTTCAACATGAAAGTTGTAGATCTCGACTAGAAACAGACCATCGACTCTAGCGTGGAGGTCTCACCTCACACCCGGAAGACCTTTGAGATCTCCCCCTCCCTAGCCAATGTTGAGCTAAGTGCCTTGGAGGATGAAGGAAGAGGATGAAGAGAGTGAAAAAGTCCCTCTCCAAAACACCCTCAAGAGTCTATTTATAGTTTTTTGGGAACGGCCTGCAAATAGTCAACCTCCACTGCTCTGAAATTATTGAAAATACCCTGGGACTGGTCTGCCAACAGCCAAATTTCGCCGTTTTGAACAGCTATTTGCAGCCCACCAGGGGCAGAAGGGCAGACCCTCAAGCTGGGCGAGCTAGGCGGCCTGGGCGAGCTGGCCTGACGAGCTGGGCGAGCTGGCCTGACGAGCTGGGCTGACGAACTGGGAGAGCTGGCGTGACGAGCTGGGCGCGCTGGCCTAACAAGCTAGGCGAGCTGGCCTGACGAGCTGGGGGCGCTGGCCTGACAAGATGGGGAGCTCGCCTGACGAGCTGGGCGAGCTGGCCTGACGAGCTGGGCGAGCTAGCCTGACGAGCTGGGCGAGCTGGCCTGACGAGCTGGCTTGACGAGCTGGCTTGACGAGCTGGGCGAGCTGGCACGACGAGCTGGCCTGACGAGCTGGGCGAGCTGGCCTGACGAGCTGTCATGACGAGCTGGGCGAGCTGGCTTGACGAGCTGGCCTGACGAGCTGGGCGAGCTTGCCTGACGAGCTGTCCTGACGAGCTGAGCGAGATTGCCTGACGAGCTGGCCTGACGAGCTGGGCGAGCTTGCCTGACGAGCTGTCCTGACGAGCTGAGCGAGATTGCCTGACGAGCTGGGCGAGCTGACCTGACGAGCTGGGCGAGCTGGCCTGACGAGCTGTGCGAGCTGTCCTGACGAGCTGTACGAGTGGGCCTGACGAGCTGGTCTGACGAGCTGGCCTGACGAGCTGGCCTGACGAGCTGGGCAAGCTGACCTGATGAGCTTGGCGAGCTCGCCTGACGAGCTGGGCGAGCTGACCTGACGAGCTGACCTGACGAGCTGGCCTGACGAGCTGGCCTGACGAGCTCGCCTGACGAGCTGGCCCGACGAGCTGGGCGCAGGGCGAGCACATACCGGGCCCGCCCCGTAAAAGGGGACGGGGGGAGACAAATACTTCATCCCCCTATTAGTATATTATGCAGATTGAGCCTAAATTGGCCACCAAGAGTGCCAAATCTCTTGAAAAGCTTAAAAAATGCATAGCTAGTCTCACGCCTTGTTTTGGGGCCCTCTCTTCGCGAATACGGGGTTGTACAAATGGTGTAGCGGAGAGAATGGACTGAACTCTTATAGAAAAGACAAGATGCTTGTTGTCAAATGCCGGTTTAGACAAGAAATCTTGGGCTGAGCCCATTTCCACCACATGCTATTTGGTGAACAGGTCACCTTCTACATCCATTGATTGCAAGACCCCATACGAGATGTGGACAGGTCATGTAGATAATTATAGTGGGCTGCACATATTTGATTATCCTGCCTATATGCATGTGAAGGAGGGCAAGTTAGCACCCAAACACAAAAAGTGCATTTTCTTGGGCTATGCAACAGGGACAAAGGGATATAGATTATGGTGTCCAGAGAGCTCCAGTTTGGCGATCAGCAGAAATGTCACATTTGATGAGAGTTCTATGTTCATGGGATCTAGGTAATCTGAGGCTACGGGTCAGGAGCAAGGTGCTTAAGAGCAGGTGGAGTTGCTTGACGGTCCTCTGTCTCATAGAGGATAGTCATAGAGCAGCAGTTTGTTGAGTTGCGGAGACGTTGAACAGTATTTTGGGTTTAAGGGTTCGTTTGTGGCGGCATTTTCATGCTGGTGCGGGAGCAACCGCTGCCGCAAAGAGAAAAAACAAACGCTAGGCGGCGCCATTTGCCGCCTTTTCATATCCTTTTAACCCATTGAATCTAGGCAGAAAACAAATCTAATATGTGTTTTGCATTTATTTTGCAGCTAAATTTGTTTTTCAATGATGTCAAGCTAGACTCCAGCAAGACTCATTTGCTCCACTAAATTTGCTTGGCACAAAATATGTACGGCTGCAAAATTTAGGGACTTGATAGCCCTGTTTCGTTTACAGCCAGCCAAGAAGTTTACAGCCATTTTAATTTCTTGCAGAACTTCATAGATATTATATTAAATACAAACTTTTAGTATCAAAAATTATGTCTTTTGATATGATTTTTTATTAGTTAACGAGTGATAGTCAGAGGACTCCGCCCCTGCAGTACTTTAATTGTGATAGTGCACGGGATCACCTGTATCCCGCGTGACATTGTACCGGCTATAACATTGTCTCAGCATGACGGTGTTCCCACCGCTCGGCGCTCGCAAACTCTTGAATGCTATGCTCCGCTCGTCGCTCTTTTTTCCGGTGTGCACGTGGGCTTGCAAGTGACGGACAGAACATATTTTTTTTTATTATAGGTAGAGGAATTTGTATCTTTGTCAATATGAGAGCACAATTTTAAAAAGAAAATTAAAACGGAAATTTTAAAATTGGAATTTTCTAAATAAAAAAAAAGGTAAAATTGAAAAATAAATGTTTAGTCAAATAGTATTTTTTGAATAATTAAATTACACTTACTAAAATGCTTCCAATTAACTTTTTTTTGCTATTTATTTCATCCAAGTGTTTTTTTTTAAAAATAGTTTAAATGTTTACTTACAAATTGCATATCTAATTATTTTGGCACAAAGTAATTAAAACAGGGCAATAAGGGTCCCGTGAAAGATTATGTCATATAGGCAAATTTTATCATACATTTTGGCACAAAATAGTTATTTTAAGAAAATGATAAATTAGGACACTAAACAATGATTTTTTTTCGATAATTTTAACTCATATACTTAAGCTATTGTTATTAGCAGAACCCTAATAGTTAGGTGGTGATCTTTTTAAATAAAAACAAAACAAATTTATATGTACAGATCATTTTACTATTGTCAGACCCAAAAAAATCCCAATTTTCTCTATACCAAATATTACAAACCCTAAATATAATAAAATTACATGATATCAAATTTCTCTTTTAAGTCTTAATTGTGTTCATCTGCAAAAAAAAAAAACAGGAATTGTTATTATGGGTGCCTTGAATTATCCTGTCCGTCCGTTTCTGTGATGCCAAAATGGATGTCTTTGATGGAGTGACTGATTAAGTCTTAAAGAGACAACCATAACTCTCACAAAAATAAGATCATGAGAGTTGCAATTGGAGCCGATTCCCGCAGTTCGACGAGAGATTTTGGAAGGGGCTTCGCCGTGCAGTTCGACCGAGGATTTTGGAAGGGGATTCGCCGGGAGTTTTGCCAGAAAAGGACAATGCTCCTATTGGAAGAGAAGTGGTCGTCGCTGCTTCAGGCTTCTGGGTCGCCGGGAGTATACCTGGTAAGGGTTTCTACTTCCTTGTTTTGTTGTGTGATCTCCAAGTGAGAAAACAGGTTCGTGAAATCTCTGTCGATTGTGAGGCCCTCTTCTCCACCGATTTGGTGTTTCAGGTATAGCCGACACCGTTTGTATTCCTCTAATTTTGTTGATAATGCAATCACTTTCCCCGGCCATGGACGTACCCAATGTAACACCCCAAAACTTGGAAGGGGAAACGACGGCGTCGTTTCAGCCAAATTTGGGTTTTGGGGGTAGGCACACGGCCTGTGACACGGCCGTGTCACAAGCCGTGTAGCGCCTTGGTTGTCGAACCGTGTTGATCGACAACCGTGTAGCGCCTTGGTAGACACACGGCCTTGGACACGGGCGTGTCCCTGGCCGTGTCCTTCTCGGGCTGTTAGCGGGATTTATTCTGCTAGGCGTGACACGGGTCACGACACGGCCGTGTCGGGGATGACACGGGCGTGTCGAAGGCCGTGTTTTTGGCCGTGTCTTTCTCTGACTGGGAAAATTGGTCGGTAGGGGGCGTGACACGGGTCTCGACACGGGCATGTCAATGGCGACACGGCCGTGTCGGAGGCCGTGTCAAAGGCCGTGTCGAAGGCCGTGTGCTGGTTTTCGAATCGGTCGAGACGGCGAATGGCTAACACGGCCATGCACACGGCCGTGTTGCAACCCGTGTTCGGCCCAGATTTTCTAATTTGGGTTCCGATCGTGGCCGTTCGTTCTTTTCCTTGGAAGATCCAACGGTGGGGGGCCTCCGTGGGCAGTTTAAGGCCGGGAATAGGGTTCCAAACCCTCATTCCCCACTTTCTCTTATCTCTCTAAGTTCTAGAGAGAAGGGAGAGCAAGGAGGCCAAGTTCCGGCCGCCGGCGAAGCTTCGGAGGAACCGTTTCGCGAGCGGAGTTCAGATCCGCGAAGGTGGGAGCGTTGCGGTGGTGTTCAACCGAGCAAATCTTCTCTATGGCTAGGAAGAGGGGACGAAAGGTAACGGCACTTCTCCTCTCGGTTTTTAGGATTTAGGATGCATGAATAGCATCCCCTTCCTTTCATATTTTGAGCACCGAATCTCTCAAATGAGAGGGATTCGTGTAGCCTAGGTTCAAGAGGAACCTTCGGGGTGGAGTATGTTCATCCCGGCATGCTTTGCATTAGAGATCCGCTCTGTTAGCGGATTAGGCATTGTGGGTGAAGCCGTGGTCGCGACCGTTAGTCCGACCCGGTGATGTTGCATAGCGAGATGTGAGGATTTGGTAGAAATCCGTAGCAGCAATACGCCATTGTATGTATGCGTTTTCCCCCTTATATTTGAGTGAGTACTCGTAGTCGGAACCAGACGAGGTTAGCTCCGCTTTGTGCGGTAGATGGTTTCCTTGGAGCACGGGAAAGACACGGTGTGAGTGGCAATTGGGGTGGGGAAACCTTTGTTTGTGCTGTGCTAAGGCGCGGCTATGTCTCCGTGGCCGGCTGGCTTTTCCGTGACGCGCAAGTCATGTGGGGAAAGTGTCCCGGCGAGACTATCCCCTTGTGTGAGACTGACGAGAATGCCGAGCGGATGGCAAGCCCGGGCAATGTAGCCATGAGCGGGTGGGGTCCAGCAAGGCTTCTTAGAATCGGTCAGTGTGAGGCGGAACCCTGACGAGCGAAGTCAGATTGTGCGGGCAAGCCCTGGGGTTATGACCCTTGTGCGGGTGGGGCCTTTGCAAGGTTCCGTGTGACGGCGTGTGTGCCGTTAGGGACATGGTGGTTCCCTTGTGTTTGCGGCTTTAAGCCAATGGGGAAACGGAAGTACCCAGTGTTTGATGTTGTGCTAGATGCATACGAACTAGGGTGCCTTGGGTGAAACCCGGGCTGCATTCATGCTGCATAGTAGGCCCCTTTCACTTTGTACAAAACATAGAGAACATGTATGCTGTATGATACATCCAAGCCTGTTTTACCGCTTTATTATATATACTCTTTTGGTATACGAAGTGCTAACTTGCAGGTGGAGTGGTACCCCGGGGTCCGTTAGGGGCGGCCGGGAGGAGATGTGTTTGTTACACAGTAGAGGTCAGCCTTTGCTGACCCACGTTACTTCAAATCCTTACAGGGCAAGGATCGCATGCAGGAGCTAGCGCGCCAGGCGAAAAACCCTAAGCCTCATGAAGTGTTGCTGTGCTTGGTTTCTCTTTGTGTGTTTGCTACTTTCGTTATGTTTTTGTCCGGCTTGCATGCCGAGGTAGCCTAGGAGTGCTTGGCACATTTATATTTTTTGTTTGGACTATTATTGTGTAAGGCCTTAAGGCCATTAGATACTCTATCGTTAGTGGATAACTTCTGTCGGTTTGTTCTGTTTCCGCTGTGTATGTCTGGAGTTTTGAGTTTGGGTAGTTTCATATCATCTTTTAATACTAAAGCTGTGATGTCCGTATGTTGTGGGGCCCCGGCCGGACCCATATTATATGGTCTTTACAGGGGAGGTGTTACAATTTGGTATCAGAGGGAGGTTCGCGTTCCAATGAGAAGTTTCGCGGTCGAAAGTATAAGTCGAGTCGCGTATAAGGAGTTATCCACATAGGAGTATCGCGGGACCATGAGTGTCCTTGTGTTCGAGTCTTGCAATTAGAGACTGATTTGCGTTTTCTTGCTTGTGTTTAGAGTGCAAGCAACGAGGCTGGGACCTCGAGGCCAAGAGAAGAGCTCTCGGCAAGTAGTGCGACCGCGCAAGGTCCGCTAGGGATGGGGGTCACACCGGCCGACTTCTGCCGCATGCTTGCAGAAGCGATGGTGGCGGCCCAAGCTGCAGCGACAGCACAGGTAGCAGCTCCCGTTGCTCAGGTAGCAACTCCTGCTACCCCGATCACGGCAGCGACCGTACAGGTTGAGGAGGCCAGGCGGGCGGAGCCGCAGGCCGAGAGAGTGGTTGTCGGGCATGGGGACCGGCAAATGAAGTACTTTCTGAGTTTCCACCCTCCAACCTTCAAGGGAATCGGCACGCCCACAGATGTAGAGGATTGGTGGGCTAGGATTCAGGAGCTTCTGAGGGCGGCAGAGGCGCCAGATGAGAAAAAGGCAGAGTTCGCAGCCTTTATGTTGGAGGGAGATGCCAAGTTATGGTGGGTGAGCCACAGTGGTCGGCAGTTTCCAGGACGCACACCGTCCATCGAGGAGTTTGGGAATGCCTTACTGAAGAAGTACATTCCCGCCTCAACGAGGTTAGCCCTCCAGAGGCAGTTCCTACATCTGGTGCAGCGAGACAAGTCAGTGGATGAGTATGTTCAAGAATTTACTCGCTTGGGTCGTTATGCAGGGACGACCATGACAGACGATGAAGAGAGGGACAATCTCTTCTATCATGGACTGAGGGAGAATCTAAGACAACTCCTCATATCGATGAAGCGTGCGGGTTTCAACGAACTGGTGGAGGCGGCCCGAATTTTGGAGAGTGACATGAAGCGATCCCAGCGTCGCAAGGGCTTCACACCCAAGCAGGGGGAGGAGAAGAAGCCTGCTCAGTCCCATGGAAAGACGGAAGGGAGCCGATGGAAGAAGAAGCCTTCCACACATAAGTCGGCGCGAGAAAAGCAATTGGACGTCCAGTAGGTCACGTTCTAAGGGCCCTCAGACGTGCTATAGTTGTGGCAAGCCAGACCACATAGCAAGATTTTGTACCCAAGGGGGCACTGAGCAAGAGCCTAGGCAGGAGCAAACTGTGCGCTCCGGCCCCAGTGCCGCGGAGAAAGGGAAGATGGCGGAGTCGAGTGCTTCTCGGTTTCAACCAGTGCAGCCAAGGGCCTACAACCTTGGGCAACAAGAAGCAATCCGTCAACCCGATGTGGTGACAGGTACGAGAGTTCAACCTGTACCTTAGATTCCGGTCTTTCAAGCCTTTATGTTTGTTGCATGTGTGTAGGCTTTGTAATGGTATCTGGGTACCCCGCTAGGGTACTCTTTGATACGGGAGCGTCGCACTCCTTCCTTGCGGAAGGCTTTATCCGAAGGATCGGAGTGGAGTCTTTCTCGACGGACTCCGAGTTGAAAGTGTGCATGCCCAATGGGTCATCTATGACCACCAGGGCTAGAGGCCGGATTTATTGGAGGCTCGAGGGAGTTGACTTCATATTGGTAGCGGCGATCTTGCCATTGTCCGAGTTCGACGTGATTTTGGGGATGGATTGGCTAGCGTAGCAGCGTGCCAGTATCGACTGTTTGTCCAAGGTGGTAACCCTGAGGGGCGTGGGGAAAGCGGAAGTTAAGTTTGAAGGCCTGCGTGGAGTGGCCTGTTCCCTAGTTTCGGCACTTCAATTAGTGCGAGCTGTTAGCCAGGGAGGTGTAGCTCTAGTAGCGTTGTTGGAGGTTAGCCTTTCCAGGCTGTCTCTTGAAGAAGTGCCCGTGGTGGCGGAGTTCGGAGATGTATTTCCTGAGGAGCTACCGGGAGCACCTCCTCAGCGGGAGATTGATTTCTCCATCGAGTTGGTGCCCGAGGCTAGACCAGTGTCGCGTCCACCCTTCAGGATGGCACCAAAGGAGTTGGCCGAGCTCAAGATTCAGTTGTAGGAGCTTTTGGAGCAAGGGTATATCAGGCCCAGCTCTTCACTGTGGAGTACGCCGGTGTTATTTGTAAAGAAGAAGGACAGTAGCATGCGTCTGTGCATAGACTACCGAGAGTTGAACAAATTGACGGTTAAGAACAAGTATTCGATTCCTCGGATAGACGACCTTTTTAACCAGTTGGTGGGGTCGGTGGTGTACTCCAAGTTGGACCTGAAGTCCGGATATTATCAGTTGCGGATTCGTGACGAAGACATACCCAAGACCGCGTTTGGTACGAGGTATGGTCACTTTGAGTTCTCGGTGATGCCGTTCGGGCTGACGAACGCGCCGTCCGTGTTCATGGAATTGATGAACCGAGTGTTTCGCGAATATTTGGACTGGTTCGTAGTCGTCTTTATCGATGACATATTGGTGTATTCCAAGTCGGAAGCGGAGCACGAGTCGCACTTGCGGACAGTATTGCAAGTGTTGAGAGAGAACCAGCTCTATGCGAAGTTCTCAAAATGTGAGTTTTGGTTGGAGAAGGTGGCGTTTTTGGGCCATGTAATCAGTGGGGACGGGGTGGCAGTGGATCCAACGAAAGTAGAAGCCATCAGAGAGTGGCCAGTTTTGAGGACCGTGGCGGAAGTCCAGAGTTTTCTTGGACTAGCCGGGTACTACCGAAGGTTTGTGGAAAACTTTTCGCGGATAGCTCTACCCCTCACTTCACTAACTCGCAAGGATCAGAAGTTTGTATGGACTCAAGAGTGCAATCAGGCATTTGAAACCCTGAAGGAGAGGCTAATGACGGCGCCGATCCTAAGTCTACCAAAGGGGACCGAAGGATTCCAGATTTTCAATGACGCATCTGGATGCGGTTTAGGGTGCGTGTTGGTGCAACATGGTGGTGTGATAGCTTTTGGGTCGAGGCAGCTGAAGCCTCACGAGAGAAATTACCCCGTCCATGATTTGGAGTTGGCGGCGGTAATTTTTGCTTTGAAGTTGTGGAGGCACTACGTTTATGGTGCAAAGGTGGAGATCTTCACGGACCACAAGAGTCTAAAGTATCTCCTAGACCAGAAGGACCTAAATATGCGGCAGCGCAGGTGGGTCGAGTTCCTTGGGGACTACGAGGTGGCGATTCAGTACACACCAGGGAAAGCCAATGTGGTGGCAGATGCTTTGAGTAGGAAGTACTCGGGGCAAGGAAATTGGATTAGAGCTCACGATGAGCGGTTAAGGCGGGACTGGGAGTCCCTTGGTTTGGAATGTGTGGCAAGAGGCGAGTCTAGCGTGGCTCGACTAAATTGGATTGAGATGCAGAGTGACTTATGCGATCGTATTCGGGAAGCGACCCATGTAGATGCGGAGTTCCAACCTTTCGTGGAGGTCGCTCTAAAGGGCGAGGGTAGCACCTGGGAGATGGTTGATGGGATTCTGAGGAAGGGCGGAAGGATTTGTGTACCGCAGTTCGGCAAGCTCCGCGAGGAGTTGAAGTTTGAGGCCCACTTCACCAAGTACTCCATTCACCCGGGTAGTAAAAAGATGTACTTGGACTTGAAGAAGTCCTATTGGTGGCCTGGGATGAAGCAGGACGTAGCTTTGTGTGTGAGTCGGTGCCAAACTTGTTCCTTGGTGAAGGCCGAGTGTCAGAAGCCGGGCGGGTTCTTGAAGCCTCTTCCAATCCCCGAATGGAAATTTGATGACATCTCCATGGATTTTGTGCATGGGTTGCCTAGATCGCAGCAGGGTAATGATGCCATTTGGGTGATTGTGGACCGCTTGACCAAAGTGGCACATTTCATCCCAAACCGGAAGGAGGACGGTGTGGAAAAGTTGGTGGAGTTGTACGTCCGCAATATTGTACGACTCCATGGGATTCCGAAGAGTATAGTCAGCGACCGGGATGGACGTTTCACGTCTAAGGATTGGCGGTTGGTGCAGAAGAGCTTGGGCACAAAACTCAAGTTCAGTACGGCTTTTCATCCTCAAACCGATGGGCAAACTGAGAGAACGAACCGTACTTTGGAAGATATGCTAAGGATGTGTACTCTCGACTTCGGCAAGAAGTGGGAGGATCACCTCTTCATGGTGGAGTTTGCGTATAACAATAGCTACCAAGCTAGTATCAAGATGACGCCATATGAAGCTCTTTATGGGAGGCGGTGTCGAACACCGATGTCTTGGACAGAGGCGGGAGACACAAAGCTTTTGGGGAAAGAAGTGGTAGCCGACGCTAGTGAGCTAGTGCGGACCATCCAAGAGCGCATGAAGGTAGCTCAAGATCGGCAGTCGAAGTATTTCAATGCTCGCCACAGACATGTGGAATTCGCGGTGGGCGACTGGGTGTATCTTAAGATCAAGCCGTTCAAAGGCGTTTCACGAATTCGCCGACTCAAGAAGCTGAGTCCGAGATTTTTGGGACCATTCAAGGTAATCGAGCGAGTGGGAGAGGCAGCGTACCGGTTAGCGTTGTCCACGGAGCTAAGTGGATTGCATGACGTTTTTCACGTCTCCGTCCTGAGGAAAGCATTGTTAGAAGCCAGCGTGGTGATTGAGCCGACGGCGGTGCCGGTAGAGGAAGACTTGAGGACGCGAGTTCGTCCAATCGGGATAGAAGATTCAGAGGTTCGGCAATTGCGGAACAAGGAGGTCAGACTCGTGAAGGTCCGTTGGGACAACTGTGGTTGCGAGGAGCTCTCATGGGAGCGAGAGCAGGCCATGCTGGAGGAGTACCCCGAGCTTTTCTCCTCAGGTACTGTTTAGTTTTGTTTACCTTCCATGTTTTAAATTTCGGGACGAAATTCTTTGAAGGGGGGGGGGGGGGGAGATTTGTAACACCCCAAAACTTGGAAGGGGAAACGACGGCGTCGTTTCAGCCAAATTTGGGTTTTGGGGGTAGGCACACGGCCTGTGACACGGCCATGTCACAAGCCGTGTAGCGCCTTGGTTGTCTAACCGTATTGATCGACAACCATGTAGCGCCTTGGTAGACACAAGGCCTTGGACACGGGCGTGTCCCTGGCCGTGTCCTTCTCGGGCTGTTAGCGGGATTTATTCTGCTAGGCGTGACACGGGTCACGACACGGCCGTGTCGGGGATGACACAGGCGTGTCAAAGGCCGTGTCCATGGCCGTGTTTTTGGCCGTGTCTTTCTCTGACTGGGAAAATTAGTCGGTAGGGGGCGTGACACGGGTCTCGACACGGGCGTGTCAATGGCGACACGGCCGTGTCGGAGGCCGTGTCAAAGGCCGTGTCGAAGGCCGTGTGCTGGTTTTCGAATCGGTCGAGACGGCGAATGGCTAACACGGCCATGCACACGGCCGTGTTGCAACCCGTGTTCGGCCCAGATTTTCTAATTTGGGTTCTGATCGTGGCCGTTCGTTATTTTCCTTGGAAGATCCAACGGTGGGGGGCCTCCCTGGGTGGTTTAAGGCCGGGAATAGGGTTCCCAACCCTCATTCCCCACTTTCTCTTATCTCTCTAAGTTCTAGAGAGAAGGGAGAACAAGGAGGCCAAGTTCCGGCCGCCGGCGAAGCTTCGGAGGTCCGTTTCGCGAGCGGAGTTCAGATCCGCGAAGGTGGGAGCATTGCGGTGGTGTTCAACCGAGCAAATCTTCTCCATGGCTAGGAAGAGGGGACGAAAGGTAACGACACTTCTCCTCTCGGTTTTTAGGATTTAGGATGCATGAATATCATCCCCTTCCTTTCATATTTTGAGCACCGAATCTCTCAAATGAGAGGGATTCGTGTAGCCTAGGTTCAAGAGGAACCTCCGGGTGGAGTATGTTCATCCTGGCATACTTTGCATTAGAGATCCGCTCCGTTAGCGGATTAGGCATTGTGGGTGAAGCCGTGGTCGCGACCGTTAGTCCGACCCGGTGATGTTGCATAGCGAGATGTGAGGATTTGGTAGAAATCCGTAGTGGCAATACGCCGTTGTATGTATGCGTTTCCCCCCTTATATTTGAGTGAGTACTCGTAGTCGGAACCGGACGAGGTTAGCTCCGCTTTGTGCGGTAGATGGTTTCCTTGGAGCACGGGAAAGACACGGTACGAGTGGCAATTGGGGTGGTGAAACCTTTGTTTGTGCTATGCTAAGGCGCGGCTATGTCTCCGTGGTCGGCTGGCTTTTCCGTGACGCGCAAGTCATGTGGGGAAAGTGTCCCGGCGAGACTAGCCCCTTGTGTGAGACTGACGAGAATGCCGAGCGGAGGGCAAGCCCGGGCAATGTAGCCATGAGCGGGTGGGGTCCAGCAAGGCTTCTTAGAATCAGTCAGTGTGAGGCGGAACCCTGACGAGCGAAGTCAGATTGTGCGGGCAAGCCCTGAGGTTATGACCCTTGTGCGGGTGGGGCCTTTGCAAGGTTCCGTATGACGGCGTGTGTGCCGTTAGGGACATGGTGGTTCCCTTGTGTTTGCGGCTTTAAGCCAATGGGGAAACGGAAGTACCCAGTGTTTGATGTTGTGCTAGATGCATACGAACTAGGGTGCCTTGGGTGAAACCCGGGCTGCATTCATGCTGCATAGTAGGCCCCTTTCACTTTGTACAAAACATAGAGAACATGTATGCTGTATGAGACATCCAAGCCTGTTTTACCGCTTTATTATATATACTCTTTTGGTATACGAAGTGCTAACTTGCAGGTGGAGTGGTACCCCGGGGTCCGTTAGGGGCGGCCGGGAGGAGATGTGTTTGTTACACAGTAGAGGTCAGCCTTTGCTGACCCACGTTACTTCAAATCCTTACAGGGCAAGGATCGTGTTGGGTACAGCACAAATAGTAAGGCCTATAGAGTATTCAATTTGATTACTCAAGTTGTTGAAGAATCTGTGCATGTTGTATTTGATGAAACAAGATTAATCAATTGTGAGCTGTCTTGTAGATCAAATGACTCAACAGGGATAAGCAAGAAGATGGACAAGCTCTCCATTGCTGAAGCTTCAAAGGAAGAGGGAGCATTGGAAAATGAAGGCTGCTGTCCAGGGGGAGTACAAGAGATAATGGAAGCTGATGAAAACCAAGAGGTTCAGCAGAATGAAGAAGCTGGAGATGTTCAACAAGAAGGGAATCTTCCTCCAGCTGTAAGATATCTAAGAGATCATCCTGCTGATCAGATAATTGGTGATCCAAGACAAGGAGTGCAAACTAGAAGCAGAAATGAAAGCACAGTGTTGCATTCAAGCTTCTTGTCTCAAATGGAACCTAAGAAGTTTGAAGAAGCTATACAAGACCAGCACTGGATTGATGCTATGCAAGAGGAGCTGAATCAATTCAGAAGGTGCAAAGTCTGGGAGCTTGTTCCTAAACCAAGAGGCCATAACATAATTGGCACTAAGTGGATCTATAGAAACAAGCTAGATGAAAATGGAATTATTGTAAAGAATAAAGCAAGGTTAGTTGCAAAAGGATATAGGCAGGAAGAAGGGATTGACTTTGATCAAACCTTTGCTCCAGTAGCAAGGCTGGAGGCAATCAGAATGTTCCTTGCCTATGCAGCCTACCAAGACTTCAAAGTATACCAGATGGATGTGAAGTCAGCATTTCTGAATGGTGATCTTAAAGAAGAAGTATATGTAGAACAGCCATCAGGTTTTGTAGATCCTCTTAAACCTGATTCTGTGTACAAGCTTAGGAAAGCTTTGTATGGGTTAAAACAAGCTCCAAGGGCTTGGTATGAAACCCTGTCTACCTTCCTCATTGAGAATAAATTCTCAAGAGGAAAGATAGACAAAACTCTATTCCTTAGGGAATCCAAAGGTAAGATCATCCTAGTTCAGATTTATGTTGATGACATAATCTTTGGATCTACTGAAAACAACCTTTGTAAAAAGTTTGCCAAACTTATGCAAGGGAAGTTTGAGATGAGCAGTATGGGAGAACTTAAGTTCTTCTTGGGACTCCAAGTAAGACAGACTGATGATGGATTGTCCATATCCCAGTCTAAGTTCACCAAAGAATTGATCAAGAAATATGGTATGGAGTCATCCTCCACCATGAGAACTCCTATGGGAACAAGTATGCCTATATGCAAAGATGAGACAGGTAAACCTGTTGATGAATCATTGTATAGAGGAATAATTGGATCTCTACTATATCTCACTGCTAGTAGACCAGACATTATGTATGCTACATGTGTCTGTGCAAGGTACCAAGCCTGCCCTAAAGAATCTCATTATACTGCAGTCAAAAGGATTCTGAGATATCTAAAGGGCACACCTAATCTAGGCCTTTGGTACCCTAGGAATAGAGATTTTCTACTAACAGGCTATTCAGATGCAGATTTTGCAGGATGTAGAGAGGACAGGAAAAGTACTACAGGTACTTGTCAATTCCTGGGAGGAAGACTTATATCATGGAGTAGTAAGAAGCAGACCAGTGTGGCAATTTCCACAGCTGAGTCAGAGTATGTTGCTGCTGGAAGCTGTTGTGCACAGCTATTATGGATGCAGCATCAGCTTAAAGATTATGGTATTCAGGTAAGTAGAACACCCCTTTTATGTGATTCTAAGAGTGCTATTTCTATTGCTAATAATCCAGTTTCTCATAGTAGAACTAAGCATATAGAAATAAAATATCATTTTCTTAGAGAACATGTAGAAAAAGGTGACATCTCATTGGAATTTGTAAAAACAGATTATCAAATAGCAGATGTATTTACTAAGCCTTTAGATGAAACCAAATTCAATAAATTCAAAATTGAATTAGGTATGTTAAACATTGATTAATGTATTAAACAAAATCATTAACAATGCCATTGAAAGGGGTTATAAGTAAGAAAAAGTAGTAACAACAATAATCAAGTGTTAAAAAGAACACATTGAAGTTACAGAAATTGGCTAAGTAAGAATATGTCGACACATTCAGTAATAATGTGTCGACTCAGAGAAATTATGTCGACAAGTCAGAAATATTGTGTCAACACAGAGAATATGTGTCGACACTTAAAAATTTTATTGTCGACTTAACTAGGAATGTAATGTCGACTCAACCAGAATCGTGGTGTCGACACTTACAAAATATGTGTCGACACTTGTCCTTAGTGTCGACACAGAATTTCTGTCTTTCTACTATGTATCCAAGGTGTCGACATAACCACATATTGGTGTCGACACATAGTAGGCTGAAGAAATGTCGAGTTAATAGAAGCTTGTGTCGACACATTCCGTCTGTGTCGACACATTTAGACTGTTTTTGGCGCCTTTTGAACTTCTGTCAACAGAAGCTATAAATAGGTCAAAAGCTCTTGTTGTCGACACGCTTTCAAGGTTTTCGAGACTAAAACCTTGTGTCGACAGTCTTTCTTTCTCTCTTCTCTCAAGCTTTCTCGACACAACAATGGCGCCAAGGATTGAAGACAATGTTAATGAAGGATACGAGTTGGTGCGCCAGGCGTTTGCAGATGCGCCGCCCGATGTTCAAGGGGTTATCACCCTCCTCTCCAACTCAGGGTTAGAATTTCTGGTATCTGAACCGTCCAAGATCTGGAAGAAGGAGGTGCACGAATTCTTTATCTCAGCATCTGTCCATTCTACTGGCCTCAAGATCAAGTCCACTGTACAAGGGACTAAGGTTAAGATTACCCACAGGGGTTTGAGAAAGATATTCCAATTACCAGTAGTTGAGAATGAAGAAGAGGTTCCCAGTTCTAAGACAAGGGAAGCCCTTCAATGGTGTGGCCTGGACTCAAGCATGAAGATTGGAGCTGCATTCAATAGAAAGGGTATGAATCAGCAAGGGAAGTTCTTGTCTGAAGTAGTTGGCAAAGTAATTCTCTGCAAGTCAGGTGGACATGATAGGATTTCTGCCTATATGTTCAGCCTTATGACCAGGATTGTCTTTACAATCCCTACTGATTGGTCAGCAGTTATCTTTGAGAAGATTAAAGAAGGAATCAAGAAGCCTAACATGGCTAGGATCATGAGCCTATATCTCAATGGAGCAGTTCCTGAAGTAATGCAGCAACTGCCAGGCTCTAAAATTAATCATATGAGAAGGATGGACATGAGACTGTTCTCCAGATGGGAAAGGGTGCTGTCTAAGGATGTGCCTGAAGAGAGCAGGCCAGACACCCCTGTGAGATCCCCCTCTCCAGCTCAAGAGCCTGAGCAACAACAAGAAGACTCACCTAGGACACAGGTTGAAGAACAACCTGCTTCCTCTATAGTTCATCAAGTAGAAACATCTGCACAGATGCAGGGGGAGCCAGTTCAATCTCCTGCTCAAAATGTTTCTACCCCTGCTCAGGTACAAGTGGTTCAGGTGTAGGGGGAGCAAATATATTTTACTATAAAAGACTTTCTAAAGTTTTTTTTTAACAGGTTCAGGGGGAGCATGTGTCTTCTCCTACTCCAGATATGCAGCTGCCTGAGAATGTGCACAAGAATGCACCTAATGAATTATCTTCAGATGCTCCAGTTCAAAAGGAATACACTCTGGATGAGTTGTTTCCAAATGATGACATAGCTACTGATAGAATAGAAGAGGACCAAGATGTTGAACAGCCTCTTGACATAGAGCTAGAACAAGGAGTGGAGAAAGTTCAAGAGATTGAAAAAGTACAAGAAGTAGAGGAGGAGCAAAGAATTGAGGGGGAGCCAGTACATGTTGAAACTGAGCAACATGGCACTGAAGCAGATAGAGTTCACATTGAGAGTACTTCTGAATCTGAGACTGAAGAAGCCAGGTTGGCTAAGAGAAGAAAACTGGTTGTATTTAAAAGAAGAAGCAAAACTTATAAGCAGGCTTTACAGACAATACCTCCACCTCCACCTCCTGAAGTTGATTATAACAAGTTCTTGGTGGATTTACAGGTGAAATTGGATGACCACAGGGTGGCCATTGAGAAATATGTTGATGAAAGAAACAAAACTCTGCAGTTTGACTTAGCCCAAGATATCAAATCTATCCAATTTCAAGTCAACTTGAATAAAACTGCAATGACAGATTGCTTCCACAAGGGTGGCAATGCTGTAGTTTATCTGGCTAAACAACAGCAGGATATCTCTACAAAGGTGGATGATATTGCTTTGAAGCAAGGTTATGTTCTGGAAAATCAATTAAGGATGAATGACAATTTAACTCAATCTCATCATGAGATCATTCAAGAGGTGCAGAAGATGGTTCCAGGGACACCTGCAAATAAAGCTAAAGAAATGGAAGAATTTGATAAAAAATTTCAAGCTGCTATTGCATCTGTTAAGACTGCCATCACAACCTCTCAACAGGAAATATCTGAAAAGCTTCAAAAGTTAAGACCATTTTTCAAGGAGGGAGTGAATTATTTGGATGGCCAAATAAGATTTCAGAAAGAAGATCTTAGAGATCATGTAGCAAGAGAAGCCATAAAGGGGGAGAGGATGCTAATTCATGCAGGCTCTGAGCATGCCAAATGGGTGACCAATAGCATAAGAGCCACATTGGGATATCCACCATTGTGTGATGATAACATGGTGGCTGAGTCAGGATTACAAACAGGACTACTTGAAGGTGACCAACCTGAGGTTGCCCAAGTCATATACCCTCCTCCAGATTTTGATATATTGGATCAGCAAGTGCAATATATGTATAGTCCTTCTAAGGAGGTTGTAAATGTTATCTTTGAAAAGGTTGATAAGCCTGAGGTAAATTTGCAAGAACAGCAAGATGCTCTACTGTCAAAGAAAAGATTTAGAGAGCAGGCTGAGCTGAAGCCAGATTTTGAGCAGTGGAGTCCTACTTCCAGAAATATAATACTCACTGCATGGAAAGCTGTCAAAGATAAAGTTCATGAAAGGGGCAAGTGGTACAATGAGCAGGAATGGCAGAAGTATGAGGCAAGACAAGAAGCCATTGTACAATTCAGAAGGAAAGCTAAGATGGGAAGACTTCCAACTGATGCTATGGAGCCAAGCAAATACTTCCCAAAGCCTTTTCACTATTTTGAAAGGCAAAGGCTCAAGGAAGAAGCTAAGAAGAAAACTGATCTTAAAGGAAAAAAGATGGCTGAAGAATCAGAAGCTCCTGTGACAGCTAAAATTAAATCTGGCCAAGGGATTGTTATTAGAGAGCCTAATCAATCCTGATAATGTTTAGTTCTTTCATAATGTTTTGTAATGATGTAATCTGTCAAAGAAAAACCATGTAATCAAACATTACCCAGTAATAAACAAAATTTTGTTAAATCTGTGATAGATTGTTTTATCCATGATGTTCTTATTATTTTGTTTATAATTAAGTATCCCTGTGTATTGTCATATATCATCATTTTATACTATTTATAAATGGTGTATATCATTGGCTATAAGGGTTATGACTTCTCCAAATAGGGGGAGATTGTTGGGTACATTGGAAAATGTGTACCTAATTTGAAGAAGCCCAACCTAGCTCAATGATATACATCATGTTGTATTTGATGTAGTTTTGAGTTGACATGTGCAGGTAAAGAAATGTTAAAGTTTACAGAAAAAGTTCTAAGTCCAAGTGTCGACACAAAGGAAAATGTGTCGACACATAGAAGAAAGTTGTCGACACAACACTGGGAAAATGTGTCGACACAGAAGAAGTAAGTCGACACTACTCTGGGAAAAAGTGTCGACACATAACATAGTCGATCTCAACACTGGGAAAATGTGTCGACACAGAAGAAGTAAGTCGACACTACTCTGGGAAAAAGTGTCGACACAGAAGGAAAGCGTCGACCTCAACATTGAAAAAAATGTCGACACAGAAGAACATAGTCGACCTCAAGGAATATAGTCGACCACAAGTTTGTCTACAACAGCAGAATGTGTCGACACATTGTGATTGAGTCGACACATTGAAGCAGAGTTAAAAGAAGACTGTGTCGACACCTGAAGGCTAAGTCGACACTTACTGAAGTTAAGATTCTACAACAACTGTGTCGACACACAGGACTTGTGTCGACACACTGAAGAGTCAAGATCAAATTGTTTGCAGAAGAAGCTGTGTCGACTCAAAGGCAACTTAGTCGACATCACTGAAGGCAGTGTCGACACCAAAGTCAATTGTGTCGACACAAATAGACAGATGGTCTCGACACTTTCTGACAGACTGTCTCGACACACTGTGGTTCAAGACTAAGGCACAGGACTTGTTGAAGACTTGACAGCTGTGGGTTGCCACCGGTTAACTGAAGCTGTCAGACTTGTCAGAGAACTGTTAGAAACCGGATCAGCCGGTTACCATGAAGGAAGTCTATAAATAGACATATTCAGAAGAAGGAAATAACCTTCACAACATTGAAGAAATTCTTAACTCCAGAACTTTTGAAGAAGGATTCCGATCCAAATCATTTCAAGAAAGTGCAAGGCACTTAAGAAGATCTTCTCAAGAAGATCTAAGAAGACTATCTAAGGATAGATCTAAGAAGAGTTCTAACCAGAATTCTGAAGAATCATTCAAGTGCTGATAGAGAGAGATCAAGTCAGAATTTGAAGAAGAAGAAAGAATCCACCATTGGATTCTCAAGAAGCTGTTTGGAATCAACTCAGCTAAGTACATTTTCAAGAAGCTTTGAAGAAGGCTAAGAAACAGTTGATTGCATCAGCTGATTAAGAATTGTCATTGCCTTTTCTCTCTCAACTTGGCAAGACAAATTTAAAACAATCTTTTCTATATTTCTGTAGGATCTGTTTATACAGATCTGAGTTGTAAGCCTATGTTATAAAGGCTGAGTGTAGGAGTGTTGAACTCTGAGTGGTAGGGCTGATTGCCTGAGTGTAGGAGAAGGATATTCTCTGAGTTGTAGGCCTTGGGGCAAGGCTGAGGTAGGGCAGGTGTGCCTGAGTTGTAGGAACCAGTTGGGTTCTGAGTTGTAAGATCTTTTGATCTGAGATTAGTGGAAGATTGGCCGATTCTAGCATACTGCTAGATAGGTGAAGGGGGAAAGTGGATGTACCCAGACCTTGGGGAACCACTATAAATCTGTGTGCAATCTGTGATGCTTATTTTCTGTGATTGCTGTGTTTTATTGTGAATTCTGCCTTGAAGTTTTTCAAAAAATAAGTTGAACCTATTCACCCCCCCCCCCTCTAGGTGTTTAGGTTATCTTGAAAGTGAAACTATCAGATCGCATGCAGGAGCTAGCGCGCCATGCGAAAAGCCCTAAGCCTCATGAAGTGTTGCTGTGCTTGGTTTCTCTTTGTGTGTTTGCTACTTTTGTTATGTTTTTGTCCGGCTTGCATGCCGAGGTAGCCTAGGAGTGCTTGGCACATTTATATTTTTTGTTTGGAATATTATTGTGTAAGGCCTTAAGGCCATTTGATACTCTATCGTTAGTGAATAACTTCTGTCGGTTTGTTCTGTTTCCGCTGTGTATGTCTGGAGTTTTGAGTTTGGGTAGTTTCATATCATCTTTTAATACTAAAGCTGTGGTGTCCGTATGTTGTGGGGCCCCGCCAGACCCATATTATATGGTCTTTACAGGGGAGGTGTTACACCCAACATCAAGGGGAATCGTGTAATCTCTCTTGTGTTTGTGCGTGTGATTGCGATTCCTGCATGTTGTTTTTCATTTTGTCAATTCAGTTGTGTTTGCTTGCTGCTACTATTGGTGAAATCCGTTTGAACATTTCTTGGATTTTGTTTCTGCTTCCCTCCTCTAGGTATAATAAATTGGTATCAGAGCCAGGTTGCAATTCACGATATCCACAACAAAATTTGAGATTGGTAAGTTTGATGGACTATCAAGCAGTTTCAGTCTTTGGCGCATCAAAATGAAGACATTGTTGACACAACAGGGTTTGCAAAAAATATTGCTCGGCGAGGAGAAATCAGGGATTGGTGAGGATGATTGGGAAGATCTAGATGTGCGAACACTTAGTTCGATCCAGTTGAGTCTTGCAGATGATGTCCTTAGGGAAGCTGAAGAGGAAAGCACTGCGAAGGGGGTTTAATAGAAATTGGAGAAGTTGCATCTCACCAAATCACTCACAAATAGGCTTTTTTTTAAAGCAACACCTGTATATGTTCAGGATGAAGGAAGATACTCATATTAAGGATCATTTGGACGTGTTTAATCGAATGATCATGGATTTGAAAAATATTGGCTAATTAGCAAAGGATGAGGATCATGCCTTGATTATACTATGTTCTCTACCACCGTCTATCGAGCATCTTATCATCACTTTGCTCTATGGTAAACACACTATTTCCATGGAGGGTGTGAAGTCTAGCATTTACTCCAAGGAATTGAGAAAGAAGGTGTCTTGCAGCGATGTTGATGATCGTGCAACGAGTTTGTTTGTTATAGGGCGACCATCTAATAGAGCAGAGTTCAACAATAGGAGCGGATCACATTCATCGAGAAAGAAGATGGGAAAATGCAATTATTGCAAGAAACATGTGCATTGGAAGAAAGAATGTTCTAAGCTCACAGAGAAGGAAAAGGAAGAGCAAAAGGGGGGCAAAACTGTTGCCGATATTGCAGAGTGTGCAGTTCAGCCAGATTCATTATTAGCAGATAGCTAAACGAAGTCAAATACTAATTTTGAGCATGTTTTAGATGAGATGCATACTGTGTTGGCAGCTACTGAGAGCAATTATTGCCATAGTACTGAGTAGATTCTAGATTCAGAATGCTCATACCACATGCATCCTTATCGAACACGGTTTACCACTTATGAGGAGATTGATGGTTGTACAGTTGTAATGGGCAATGATGTTGCCTGTAGAACTGTTGGGATTGGTCGACCCAGCTTAGGATGTATGATGACATTGTACGCACCTTATCTAATGTTAGGCATGTACCAGATTTGAAAAAGAATTTGGTGTCTCTTGGTGTTCTAGATTCTCTGGGTTACAGATTTTTTGTTGTAGGCAGATTTCTTAAGTTTTCTAAGGGTGTCCTAGTACCGATGAAGTGCCAAAAGCGAGGGAGCTTTTATGATTTACACGACAGTATAGTGACAAGTTCATCAGCTACAGTGGCTTCATTCAGGGCGGCAAATGATGATTTGGCTCAGCTTTGGCATATACGACTTGGACATATAAACGAGAGAGGGATGACAGTTTTGAGCAAACAGAATTTTCTTGGTACTCAGCAGATTAGGTCATTGGACTTTTGTGAGCACTGTGTGTTGGGTCCATTGATCCCAATATCCCAGATTTGTAAGAAGTCAAACAAGTCAATGATACATACCTAGTTTTATTTGATGTATGTTCAAGTTTATGCTTGCAAGTTGGTCATTGTCACATTGATTGGACAGGTATTTCAAGTGATTGTGACAGGTGGTCACAAGGTAGAGAAGTGGAGAGACAAAAATCTTGCTAAGTCCATAGACGTTGAGTGAAATCAATTCACTCAACGCCATACAACAAAAAGCGTTGAGGAAAGAATGTGCGGTCAAAGCTTAAGAAGAAGGAAGATAGAAAAGTGGCCAAGTTCACAGGCATTGAGTGATGTCAACTTACTCAACACCACACATCTAGAAGCATCGAATCAAGCTACTTCAGTCAAAGCCATAGAGAATCTGTCAAAAAAAATATGGCTAAGTCCAGAAGCGTTGAGTGAAGCCAGTTCGTTCAACGTCATGCTAATTCTGTCTAAGCCAAAGAAGATAGACAAAAAAATAAGATTCTGAGAGTTGCGATTGGAGCTGATTCCTGCAGTTCGACGGGAGATTTTAGAATGGGCTTCTCCGTGTAGTTCGAACGGGAGATTTTAGAATGGGCTCCTCTGGGTATAACAGGGATGTCAAGCAATTGAAAACAAAAGTGATTATACACACAAAATATAATCAATGTCTCATTGCTCAATAAACTCTTGCCGATACCTTCTCTAAATTGAGATTATCGGTGGTAGTAGACAGTCATCACGCTTCCGCAATTATATGAGATGATTTCCATTAACAAATTTCTTTAATATTGTTTTCGAAATATCGAAACTGGTGAATGCAATGACAAAAATAAAAATTACTGAAATATGGAGAAATGCATTATTGCAAAATTATAGCAAGAAGCAACTTTCAGTCTTATATCAGACATCTGTTGAGATTGTGTCACATCACCGATTCATGTGCCCTTTTTTATTTCTGTTGCGGACTAACTCGATGCTCCGGCCGGGCCGGATATTCTTGGACCGCCTTAGCTCGCGGAGCGGTCGAGCGCGCACACAGTCAGTTGAAAAATGGGGGATGGACACGGGAAGTTTTAACGTGGAAAACCCTTCAACCGGGTGAAAAACCACGTGACCGGGTCGGTGCCGATCAAAATCCACTAGCTTGTTGGAGGTTACAATTTGATGGGGGAAATCGGGGCGACAGGCCGCTCCCGTTACAATCTTGAGGAGGGAGAGTGTATGCACTCGTTGGTGGGCAACAGACTGCCACGCCAACGGGACTTGGACGGTGGAATGTGCGAGATACTTCAGTCGCGTGAGTTCTGAGGCGACGCGCGTCCAAGGGTTGTCACTGCTTCCTTTGTGCGTCCTTCTCAGCCCTTGGAGTGTTCCCCTTGTGACTGAGCTCTGGTGGGGTGCCAATAGCCGATGACAGGTTCTGGTAGCTGTTGGCGGGTGCTAGTATCCGTTGGTGGTCGCTGGAGGTTGCGGGTGGCTGTCGGTGGTTGGCGGCGAGAGGCGGCCACTGGTGGTTGACGGCGAGGGGTGGCCGCCGGCAGAGAAAACGGGAGAGCTCCCACCTGAGGAAGAAGAAGAAGGGGGAAGCGTGGGAGGAGAAAGTTGATTAAATGAGGAGCCCCTGGGGTCCTTTTATAGGCTCCAGGGGGAAGTTATGGCGGGCCCCACCACTAACATAGTGGGTTAGTGGTGGGGAAATGGGTGGTTACCCCCTTAATCGGACGGCAGGGAGGGCTCTCCCCTTGATCGGACGGCCGGGGGGGCTTCCCATGATGGCGGGCCGTCATAATGGCGGCGATAGCCGGGCGGCCGGCGAGGGAGGCCGGCGACGGCCAAGGTCACGGCCGGCCATGGCCACGGCCGGCCATGGTCGGGGCGGCCATGGCCACGGCCCGCCATGGCCGGGGCGGCCATGGCCACGGCCGGCCATGGCCGGGGCGGCCATGGCCACGGCCGGCCACGGCCGGCCATGGCCGGCCATGGCCCCGGCCGGCCATGGCCGGGCGGCCATGGCCGGGGCGGCCATGGCCCCGGTCGGCCATGGCCGGGGCGGCCATGGCCGGGGCGGCCATGGCCGGGGCGGCCATGGCCGGGGCGGCCATGGCCCCGGCCGGCCATGGCCCCGGCCGGCCATGGCCGGGCGGCCATGGCCCCGGCCGGCCATGGCCGGGCGGCCATGGCCCCGGTCGGCCATGGCCGGGGCGGCCATGGCCGGGGCGGCCATGGCCCCGGTCGGCCATGGCTGGGGTGGCCATGGCCGAGGCCGGCCATGGTCGTGGCGGCCGTGGGAGGGCCGGCCGCCGGTGGTGGCTCGGCCTCTTGCCGGCGGCGGTTCCTATGGCGGCGGTTTCCCCATGAGGGGAGGGAGTGGGGGTCCGCCCCCATCATCTCCATGAGAGATCATGGGGGGGTGGAGCCCACCCATGACTTTCCATCAAAAGGGGGAACCCATCAAATGCCCCCCAAATCTCTACTTGGACGGGAACGAAGCGAGCGTGAGGAGAGATTTCTGGAATTCCTTATTGTCATGGTGGGTGCCGGCGAGAGATCCGAGGCGGCGGCGATGGATTGTGGTATTATGGCGCGTGGAGGCTTGGCGAACGGGCGCCTGGATGCCTGCGGACGGGGGCCGGTGCGGTACACGAGTGTCAAAACAGCGCACGCGAGGATTGGCCAAAGGGGCAGGTGTTGGCCGCGCGCGCAGGCAGTGCGTGGGCTGGTCGCACGCGTAGGACTTGCGTGCGCGTAGGCAGGCCGTGCGTGCAGGCCTTGCGTGCAGGCCTTGCGTGCGCGCAAACCGCTTGTGCGCAGGCCGCGCGCGCAGGCCGGGGGGCACGCAGGCCGCACGCGTTCGTGCTGGCCGCACGCGCAAGCTTTGCGTGCAGCTTGTGCGCGATATGCGCAAGGTGTGCGGCGTGTTCACGAGGTACGATGCGCACTGTATGTGTACGATGGATAGTGAGTGACGCGTGCGTGATGCATGCTGCATACGCGATGCACGCAAGGTGTAACATGCCTGGCGAACTAAGCACCAAAGGGAAGAGATTAATGAGGTGGAGTTTCACTTGCCCCCCGAGTATACCATCGAGTACTTCTTATACAAGGTTGGACGGGGAAACTTGCTCCGACGAGGTTCCCGGATGTGAAGACGGTGCTTTCAGAATGGAACCTCAGTTGGCAAAGTTCATGTTGTTTCGCGTGAGTTTGACGCGTAACGTTGCTTTGCGCGAGACCGATTTGCGACTATTGCTTGCACGTGCTTGGCTCGTGATTTTTGCTTGCACAAGACTTGCTTGTGAATTTGTCTTGCGCGGTTTGGGACCGCGTCTTAGTTTGCACGAGGCTGGCTCGCGGCTTCGCTTGTACGGGGCTGGCTTCCGACTTTATTTGCGCGGTTTGAGACCGCGGATTAGTTTGCGTGAGAATTGTACGCGGCTTAGATTATGCGAGGGTTGTAAAGAGCGCGCTGCATGAAGGCAGTTGTTGTAAGGAGCGTGCTGCACGGAAGCAGTTGCTGTAAGGAGCGCGCTGCACGGAGGCAGTTGCTGTGAGGAGCGCGCTGCACGGAGGCAGTTGCTGTAAGGAGCACGCTGCACGGAGGCAGTTGCTGTAAGGAGCGCGCTGCACGGAGGCAGTTGCTATAAGGAGCGCGCTGCACGGAGACGGAGGCAGCTGCTGTGAGGAGTGCGCTGCACGGAGGCAGCTGCTGTGAGGAGCGCGCTGCACGGAGGCAGTTGCTGTGAGGAGCGCGCTGCACGGAGGTAGTTGCTGTGAGGAGCGCGCTGCACGGAGGCAGTTGCTGTGAGGAGCGCGCTGCACGGAGGCAGTTGCTGTGAGGAGCGCGCTGCACGGAGGCAGTTGCTGTGAGGAGCGCGCTGCACGGAGGCAGTTGCTGTGAGGAGCGCGCTGCACGGAGGCAGTTGCTGTGAGGAGCGCGCTGCACGGAGGCAGTTGCTGTGGGGAGCGCGCTGCACGGAGGCAGTTGCCGTGGGGAGCGCGCTGCACGGAGGCAGTTACTGTGGGGAGCGCGCTGCACGGAGGCAGTTGCTGTGAGGAGCGCGCTGCACGGAGGCAGTTGCTGTGAGGAGCGCGCTGCACGGAGGCAGTTGCTGTGAGGAGCGCGCTGCACGGAGGCAGTTGCTGTGGGGAGCGCGCTGCACGGAGGCAGTTGCTGTGAGGAGCGCGCTGCACGGAGGCAGTTGCTATAAGGAGCACGCTACACGGAGGCAGTTGCTGTAAGGAGCGCGCTGCACGGATGCAGTTGTTGTAAGGAGCGTGCTGCACGGAGGCAGTTGCTGTGAGGAGCGCGCTGCACGGAGGCAGTTGCTGTGGGGAGCGCGCTGCACGGAGGCAGTTGCTGTGAGCAGCGCGCTGCACGGAGGCAGTTGCTGTGGGGAGCGCGCTGCACGGAGGCAGTTGCTGTAAGGAGCGCGCTGCACGGAGGCAGTTGCTGTGAGGAGCGCGCTGTACGGAGGCAGTTGCTGTGGGGAGTGCGCTGCACGGAGGCAGTTGCTGTGGGGAGCGCGCTACACGGAGGCAGTTGCTGTGGGGAGCGCGCTGCACGGAGGCAGTTGCTGTGAGGAGCGCGCTGCACGGAGGCAGTTGCTGTGGGGAGCGCGCTGCACGGAGGTAGTTGCTGTGAGGAGCGCGCTGCACGGAGGCAGTTGCTGTGAGGAGCGCGCTGCACGGAGGCAGTTGCTGTGAGGAGCGCGCTGCACAGAGGCAGTTGTTGTGAGGAGCGCGCTGCACGGAGGCAGTTGCTGTGGGGAGCGCGCTGCACGGAGGCAGTTGCTGTGAGGAGCGCGCTGCACGGAGGCAGTTGCTGTGGGGAGTGCGCTGCACGGAGGCAGTTGCTGTGGGGAGCGCGCTGCACGGAGGCAGTTGCTGTGGGGAGCGCGCTGCACGGAGGCAGTTGCTGTGAGGAGCGCGCTGCACGGAGGCAGTCGCTGTATGGAGCGCGCTGCACGGAGGCAGTCGCTGTATGGAGCGCGCTGCACGGAGGCAGTTGCTGTATGGAGCGCGCTGCACGGAGGCAGTTGCTGTAAGGAGCGCGCTGCACGGAGGCAGTTGCTGTATGGAGCGCGCTGCACGGAGGCAGTTGCTGTATGGAGCGCGCTGCACGGAGGCAGTCGCTGTATGGAGCGCGCTGCACGGAGGCAGTTGCTGTAAGGAGCGCGCTGCACGGAGGCAGTTGCTGTATGGAGCGCGCTGCACGGAGGCAGTTGCTGTATGGAGCGCGCTGCACGGAGGCAGTTGCTGTAAGGAGCGCGCTGCACGGAGGCAATTGCTGTATGGAGCGCGCTGCACGGAGGCAGTTGCTGTAAGGAGCGCGCTGCACGGAGGCAGTTGCTGTATGGAGCGCGCTGCACGGAGGCAGTTGCTGTATGGAGCGCGCTGCACGGAGGCAGTCGCTGTATGGAGCGCGCTGCACGGAGGCAGTCGCTGTATGGAGCGCGCTGCACGGAGGCAGTCGCTGTATGGAGCGCGCTGCACGGAGGCAGTCGCTGTATGGAGCGCGCTGCACGGAGGCAGTCGCTGTATGGAGCGCGCTGCACGGAGGCAGTTGCTGTAAGGAGCGCGCTGCACGGAGGCAGTTGCTGTATGGAGCGCGCTGCACGGAGGCAGTTGCTGTATGGAGCGCGCTGCACGGAGGCAGTTGCTGTAAGGGTAAATGGATGTCTTCGCACTTTGGCGAAATGAGTATGTATTTCAAATTGCACGGATGATGCTTGTCATTAACAGGCCTATAATGAGAAAATGTTAACTTTTTTAGAGTTGCAGTCGTGAGATTGTTCTTGCGGGAATACATAATTCGTAGGAAAGTAAAATTAAAAAACGCCATAATAGATAGAGCCCTTCTGAGGTGCAAAGCCCTCTCTTGGGTTGGTCGTCTAAGGGGTTGCCCCCCTGTCCGGTCTAGCATATGGTTGGCCGATTTCCTTTCAGCGGACTTGTGTGCCTATCTTCGTAAGAATCTCCCCAGGAGGCCTTATTTGACGAGATACTCAATCTCCTCCTTGAGCTTTGAGCAATCTTCTGTGTCGTGTCCTTGTCCACGGTGAAACTTGCAGTACTTTGTCTGGTCCCCGGTATTTTTAGCGAGAGGTCTGGGCCTGCGGAGCGCCTCGTTGCCTTGGATCGCATGAAACACATTTGTCATGGAGGTGTTTAGGGGTGTGTAATCCCGGGGCGGCTGATTTCTCTGATGGTCACGTCGGTGTTTTTCGTTCTGATGTTCTTGTCGGGATCTTTCTTCTTGGTGTTGAGGGGACGGTTCTTTTTCCCTTTTTCGCTTCTGGTTATCGTCAAACTGTTGACGATGAGCTTCAATAGCCTCGTCGGCTGTGATCTGCGCCTCTACGCGGTATATGAGGTCGGGGTAGCTAGCGACGGTCTCCCTCATTAATGCTGAATAGAAGCCACCAGGACGGAGACCCCCAAGGAACACTCCTCTTAACAGTTCTTGGTCGACCCCTGGGATTTGGCGGGCTTCTGCGGAGAACCTGTGGAAGAAGTCCTTCAAAGACTCCCCTTCATTCTGGCAGATTCCTGATAAGTGGGAAGGGTCGCGGACGATCCTTCGATTTGCTATGAACTGATCGACAAACTGCCTTGCTAGCTCTGCAAAGCTAGCGATGGTACTAGCTCTTAGCGAATGGAACCATGTTCGAGCTTGTCCTTTAAGAGTAGCTGGGAACACCTGACAGAGGAGTTGGTCTGGAGCATTGTAAATTCTCATGATGGTAGTGAAATGGTTGACATGCTCCAGGGGATCATCGGTTCCATCAAATGTTTCGATGCTTGGGAGTTTAAATCCGTTTGGAATCGGGTGTTCCAGAATCTGCGGTATCAGAGGGGAACCGTGGCACAACGGTCGGAGGGCACGAACATCTCTCGCTCCAACCTGGCGATATTCTTCGGCGATAACTTCTCGAATTTCTTCTCGAGTAAACCTTTCTGGCGGGGGTAGGCGTGCTTCATTTGCGGGCTCATGCTGATGATCCGCTCTTGTCCTCCTTGGGATGGGATGAGCCGAGCTTGCAGTCTCAGAATATTCCTCGGACATTTCATGTCTTGGAGGAACCTCTTGGGCTCCGCCCTGATTTGGTTGTGGTAGTGGATCCACGCGAGCTGGTTGCAGTGGGGGAGCTGGAGGCGCTCCAAGGTTCCGCAGCAGGGTGAGCATTTCAGTTTGATGTTCTTCTATTTGGCGAACACGTTCCTCCATGGCGGCGACAGGAGCAAATGCGGCTTCAGCGGTCAGTGGCACGTCCACCAGAGAGTGTGAACGTGCGGGCTCGGGGTGTCCACCAAGGGCGGAACCTTCAGCGGTACGAGTGTTTCTCTTTGCCATTGGGGCTGAACTCGGGAAAAGTGATGCTTGCGATCTTGTCCTTCGAAGGATGTTGGGGAAATCTCGTTTCCCACAGACGGCGCCAAACTGTTGCGGACTAACTCGATGCTCCGGCCGGGCCGGATATTCTTGGACCGCCTTAGCTCGCGGAGCGGTCGAGCGCGCACACAGTCAGTTGAAAAATGGGGGATGGACACGGGAAGTTTTAACGTGGAAAACCCTTCAACCGGGTGAAAAACCACGTGACCGGGTCGGTGCCGATCAAAATCCACTAGCTTGTTGGAGGTTACAATTTGATGGGGGAAATCGGGGCGACAGGCCGCTCCCGTTACAATCTTGAGGAGGGAGAGTGTATGCACTCGTTGGTGGGCAACAGACTGCCACGCCAACGGGACTTGGACGATGGAATGTGCGAGATACTTCAGTCGCGTGAGCTCTGAGGCGACGCGTGTCCAAGGGTTGTCACTACTTCCTTTGTGCGTCCTTCTCAGCCCTTGGAGTGTTCCCCTTGTGACTGAGCTCTGGTGGGGTGCCAATAGCCGATGACAGGTTCTGGTAGCTGTTGGCGGGTGCTAGTATCCGTTGGTGGTCGCTGGAGGTTGCGGGTGGCTGTCGGTGGTTGGCGGCGAGAGGCGGCCACTGGTGGTTGACGGCGAGGGGTGGCCGCCGGCAGAGAAAACGGGAGAGCTCCCACCTGAGGAAGAAGAAGAAGGGGGAAGCGTGGGAGGAGAAAGTTGATTAAATGAGGAGCCCCTGGGGTCCTTTTATAGGCTCCAGGGGGAAGTTATGGCGGGCCCCACCACTAACATAGTGGGTTAGTGGTGGGGAAATGGGTGGTTACCCCCTTAATCGGACGGTAGGGAGGGCTCTCCCCTTGATCGGACGGCCGGGGGGGCTTCCCATGATGGCGGGCCGTCATGACGGCGGCGATAGCCGGGCGGCCGGCGAGGGAGGCCGGCGGCGGCCAAGGTCACGGCCGGCCATGGCCACGGCCGGCCATGGTCGGGGCGGCCATGGCCGGGGCGGCCATGGCCGGGGCGGCCATGGCCGGGGCGGCCATGGCCGGGGCGGCCATGGCCGGGGCGGCCGGCCATGGCCGGGGCGGCCATGGCCACGGCCGGCCATGGCCGGGCGGCCATGGCCGGGGCGGTCATGGCCCCGGTCGGCCATGGCCGGGGCGGCCATGGCCGGGGCGGCCATGGCCGGGGCGGCCATGGCCGGGGCGGCCATGGCCGGGGCGGCCATGGCCCCGGCCGGCCATGGCCGGGCGGCCATGGCCCCGGCCGGCCATGGCCGGGCCGCCATGGCCCCGGCCGGCCATGGCCGGGCGGCCATGGCCCCGGCCGGCCATGGCCGGGGCGGCCATGGCTGGGGCGGCCATGGCCGGGGCGGCCATGGCCCCGGTCGGCCATGGCCCCGGTCGGCCATGGCTGGGGTGGCCATGGCCGAGGCTGGCCACGGTCGTGGCGGCCGTGGGAGGGCCGGCCGCCGGTGGTGGCTCGGCCTCTTGCCGGCGGCGGTTCCTATGGCGGCGGTTTCCCCATGAGGGGAGGGAGTGGGGGTCCGCCCCCATCATCTCCATGAGAGATCATGGGGGGGGTGGAGCCCACCCATGACTTTCCATCAAAAGGGGGAACCCATCAATTTTTATTTTGGGGAAGTCCTAAACATGGAAATGCTTTATGAGGGAGATATAATATAGGGGATATTCTTCCTATTTGGTTGAGCCCTGTTTTGGCAACCCCCTCCATATGTGTTCATCTCCATATATTGATGACTCTTGATCCTATTATAAATAGGGGCCAACCTCCCTTAGCCATGACATGATTCGGTAATATACAACACTAGTGAGAATTCAGAGAGGGAGAGCTTTGAGCTTTTCAGGCGGTTCTTCCAGCGAACGGCTACAGCAGGCGGCGACATCTGGCGCCAGGGGCGGACCCACATAGGGCCCAGTGTGGGCGGCCGCCCACACTGATTTGAAAAAAATATTGTTTTTGAGTAGTAGAAAACATGTTTTTTATTTGTTTGATTCTAAATATATATATAATATTATGAACAATTTATACATAATTGTCTCTTTGGTAAGTTGGTTGAATTTTTAGAATCTTATTAAGTGGTCATGAGTTCAATTCCTATGCAAGACACATTTATTTATCTTTTTAATTTTTATTCATTATTCATTTATTTATCTTTTTATTTCATATTCATTCAACATTTATTTCCTATTTACTTCACATATATCTATCATTTTATTTTTTAAGTAAAATACATTTATTTACCATTTTATTTCGGTATGACACATTTATTTATCATTTTATTTTTTATGTATAACACATTTATTTAATATTTTTAAAACAAATTACGAGCGCTTAACAATTATCCACTATTATTTGATATTTAATATAGACTTATTTATTTATATTTATTATTTTATTTTATTTTAAAAAATATACATCGCCCACACTGAGAATATTTTCTGCGTCCGCCATTGTCTGGCGCGCAAGGTTGCGGCGCATCCGGTCACCTAAGACGAGGCGACATCCGGCCGGCCGCCTGCAGTAGGCCCCAGAGGTTCGGCGGAATCAGGCGCGGCGACGGCGACAGCATGCGCAGAGGCGGCGATACAGGCGGAGCTAACGGAGGCGGCGCATCCGGTCACCTCAGGCGAGGCGACATCCGGCCGACCTCCAGAAGTTGACTCCAGACGTTCGGCGGCTTCAGGCGGCTGATCGAGGCGGGATCGGCATCAGGCGGCGGAAGCAGGCGGTGATTCCAGCGGGGAAGATAGACAGTGTTTTTTAGTGTTTTCTGTTTTCTCTAGTTGTATCTTGTAATCTCATCAGTTTATAGTGAATCTTTCTGGCGCGCTCTCCCCGTGGACGTAGGAGCCCAAACTCCGAACCACGTAATTATTTTGTCATCTGTGTGTGTATTTGTGGAATCTCTTCTGGTTTATGATTTTGCGCCATTAAAATTGCTCAGGTATATTCCGTTGCGCTACCGCGGTACTCGGTCCGATTGCATAACAGACATCGACATCCACTTCTCGCTCGATGACTCTCATGCGCCATTTCACTCACCAACTTTCATGAAATTTGGAGAAATTTATTTATCATTTTGTTGGTAGACTCTTAAGATAATAACCAGCTCTATCACAACCAAACATAATATTCAAGGATTAACTATTTTAGTAATGTTGCAGGTCACTCGAGACTCCTGATAGACAAGACTAAATTAGACCATCTTAGCTCGTGAAACGGTCAAGCGCGCAAACAGTCACAGAAAAAACGGAAAGTTGACAATACCGTTTTTTAACGTGGAAACTCCGTGAATAGGGTCGAAAATCATGTGGTCGGTTCAGTGTTGACAAATTTCACTATTTATGAGTGCCTACAAGGCTTTATAGAGAATGTGAGGGTGACAGACCGCTGCTCGTTACAATTGGAGGAGAGAGAGAAAGAGGTGTTCGGAGAGTGACATGCCAGCGCTCGCGAAGCTCTATGCCTGTCTTTGACCGCGATGGAGGGCACACACCGCGAGCTCCGGGCGGATTTCTTCACGCACTTTGAGGCTGGAACATAGTATGCTCGTGGATGGTCGGCGAACGATGATTGTTGAGCTCGCTACGAGCACAGAATGGGACGTGCGCAGAGTATTGACAGTGGAGTCTGTGAAGCACTTACCACATATATAGGAGAACATGACCTTCAAAGGTTCTTGAGGGTGCTCGAAGATCCTCCAACGAGACGACGGAGAGCTTTGGCATGTAGGAGAGAAGGTTGGGATGAGAAGATGTGAGAACGAAGGGAGGCATGAGGTCCAATTTATCGATTCAGGGGTGGTTACGGAAGTAATGAGGTTATCCGCATACCGTAATCACCCAAATTACTAATTACAGATCCGTTTAGTATAGTTTGACGCACACATTATTTTAATAATTTTACTATGCTCAGACAGACATTGTTTTGGATATTTGCACTCACCCACATTTAGTGGTTATGTCGGTGGTTACTCGGACGGTTACCTGTATAACAAACGAAGGAGATTGCATGGAGACGATCAGATGACAGGGAATCGACCGGCGGAGGAGAGGGAGTCGACCGGAGGGAGGGCCGGCAGAGGCCGACCGGCGTTTGGCCAAGGGGGACGACAGAGTGGAGGCCGCGCCGGCGGCCTGCCTCTCGACCGACCGCGGGCTGCCACGGCCGCGGGCGCACGACCATGAGGCAAGGCGGTGGTCAGCCTTGCCGCCGGACGCGGGCCTAAGCGGTCGTGGGGGCGCGGCCGTGAGGGGAGGCGGCGGCCAGCCGCGGGGCTCCACGGCCATGGGGGCGCGACCGTGAGGCAAGGAGGCGGATGGCCTTGCAGTTGGCTGCGGGCCTCGGCGGCCGCGAGGGTGCGGAATCGGCCGACCGTTGGCTTGCCGCTTGGAGGCGCAGTGACGATTGCGGCTGAGGGATCGTGCACGAGGATCGCATTTGGATCGGACTCGCGTATCGGGTGTGATGTAGTTTTTCCCATGATTCTTCACTCATTTAGTGGCGAACATGAGAATTCCGGTTGTCCACAGCCCGAAATTCCTATAATTAAATTGAGAGAGACCTCATCATTTAGCGCCGCCGCAAGGCGGAAATACAAATGCCGGGCGGCGCCGTTTGCCGCCTTTTCCTATTGTTTAAACTCATTGAATCTACGCAGAAAACAAATCTAAAATGTGTTTTGCATTTATTTTACGCACGTGCAGATAAATTTGTTTTTCAATGATGTCATGCTAGACTCTCTACTCATTTGCTCCACTAAATTTGCTTGGCACAAAAAAATGTACGGCTGCAAAACTTAAGGACTTGATAGCCCTGCTTCGTTTACAGCCAGTCAAGAAGTTTACATCATTTTAATTTTTTGCATAAATTCATAGATATTATTTTAAATACAAACTTTTAGTACCAAAAATATGTCTTTCTATATAATTTTTTATTAGTTAACGAGTAACCGTCACGGGACTCCGCCCCTGCAGCACTTTAATTGTGATAGTGCACTGGTTCATCCGTGCCCCGCGCGACATTATACCGGCTATAACATTGTCCCGGCATGACGATGTTCTCGCCGCTCGCAAACTCCTAAGTGTTATGCTCCGCTCGTCGCTCTTTTTTCCGGTGTGCACATGGGTTTGCTAGTGACGGGCAGAACATATTTTTTTATTATAGGTAGAAGACTTTGCGTCTTTCTCTATATGAGAGCACATTTTTTTAAATAAAATTAAAATGCAAATTTTAAAATTAGAATTTTCTAAATAAAAAGAAGTAAAATTAGAAAGTGAATGTTTAATCTGTTGTTCCCTTTTAATATAATATAAATAAACTTAAATTTCTATATAAGAATGAATATATAATTACAAGTCTTCAATATATTTAATATTTTTTTGTGGGTTGCTTAGTGCTCCCATGAATAATCGGACCGCCTTAGTTCGAGAATGAGCCAAACTCACAACAGTCAGGTTGCAAAACCAATATCAGACATCAAGATTTATTGCCTTGAAAACCCGAAAAGAGAAAAAATCACGGGATCTGACCCAATTCTCAAAAAAGCTTCACTAAGTGTGGTTGTATACAAGACTAAGCTCTGTTTGGGACAGCTCCAGCGGATGGAAAAGCTATTTTCCAACTGCTGGAGTTGTTTTTTATATGTTTGCTTGCACCACTTTATGAAAATCGCGGATCTAAAAAAGCCGAATAAGGAGTTTTTTAGAGCGCAGCCCACCCCCCGCGTTCGCTCCCGTAAAATCGCGGATTTCTCCTTCGTGATTCCTCCCCGCGATGCCTGCAGCAAGTCGTCGTCTTCCCCAACTCGCCGCTCGCCCTCTTCGTGATGCTCTAGCTTGCCGCTCGCCCTCTTCGTGATGCCCTAGCTTGCCGCTCGCCCTCTTCGTGATGACCTAGCTTGCCGCTCGCCTGGCCTAAACCGGCGGTGGTAGTAGGCGGCAAAGGGGACAGGAACTTCCTCCTCTCCGGCGACAGCGCCTAAACCCTAAACTGGCGGCGGTTTGCTTCCTCCTCGGCGCAGCTGCAGCTAGGGTTGGACAAGGGAAACTCCTCTCGAAGGAGGGAGTGGCAAAGGAAGGTAGGCAACCTCCCCTTCTCCCCGCGATCGGCGGCATCAGCTCACGGGAAGCGCTGGTGGAAGAGATTTCTCCGGCGACGGTAAGGGGAGAGGAGCCCTGTCAAAATCCGATCAAACTCGAGCCCTACTCTTCCAGATCCAGTCGATTCCAAGCCTTGTTCCTCCGACGATTTGCACAGAACACTCAAACACTCTGCAGCTTTAAGTCTTTTGAGTGTTGAAGATTATATTTGCTCTACCGTCACAAACACCAATCACATTGCTTCTTCATATGGGTCCTTCCAACCCTAAAAAAGAACCCTTTACATATCAGGAAGGCTTCCAACAGAACTTGGGAAATTGTTACCTTGCCACCTGGGAAGCGAACAGTCGGATGTAAATGGGTATACAAGTTGAAGTATAAACCGTATGGTTTCATTGATCGGTATAAAGCTCGATTAGTTGCTAAAGGGTACACCTAAAATGAGGGATTTGATTACCATGACACTTTCCCTCCCGACGCAAAGATGACTACTGTTTGTGCCTTGTTAGCTGTTGCTGCTGGCTGCTGCTGCCAATGGATGATTTCTTCATCAGTTGGACACTAACACTTTGCTTTATGAGGATTTACTTGAGGAAGTATATATGAATTTACCACCTAGTTTTCAACTTCCATGCAGTTTCAGCACTGTGTATTGTGTTTCTCAAGTTTTGTATGGTCTTAAACAGTCCACTCGTCAATAGTTTTCCAAATTGTCCAATGCATCAATCTCCCTGGGCTTCTCGCAATCTCAAAGTGATAATTTAGTGTTTAACAGACGGTGAACTTCTATCAGATCCCTTCATTTCTCGCCGATTGGTGGTCCGATTGATTTACCTCACGGATTCACGACAAGATTTAGCATATTCAATTCACATTTTAAGCCGAACCTTGGCAACTCCTCGTCTACCCGAGTATGACTTGGTCGTCAAAGTTCTTCGATATGTTAATGGCACTTTGGGCCAAGGGTTGTTCCTCTCTGTGGATTCTACCTTACAACTTCCCGCTTTTTATGATGCTGATTGAGCTTCCCGTCCCATGACGAGACGATCCATCACAGGCATCCGTGTACTACTTTGTTCATCACTTATTTCATTGAAGTTGTTGCGGGTCGTCCGGTCTGTAACATCCCATTTCCGGCTAGACCCCTAGGAGTCAGTTGGTCGTGACAGAACCCCAGGAAGCACATAAAATTGAAATAAAGCGATCAATTTTTCGGGTCACGGGTTGGTCACGCCCGTGACCGACCCGTCACGCCCGTGACTTGGGCGTGACTACTTCGACGATCGTCGATCTCCACGAGACGATCGTCGAACGTGCTGTCTGGGCATGTCACGCCCGTGACCAAGGTGTCACGCCCGTGACTAAGGGCGTGACCCCATCGACGATCGTCGATCGCCGTGAGACGATCGTCGAGCTTGCGGCCCGGGCATGTCACGCCCGTGACATAAGTGTCACGCCCGTGACCTAGGGCGTGACCAGCCTTCGGCGCCCGTCGAGCTCAGTTCGACGCCCGTCGACCTCAGAAATTGCCGTTCGGGCCTGTCACGCCCGTGACCTAGGTGTCACGCCCGTGACCTAGGGCGTGACCACCATTCGATGACCGTCGATCTCAAATCGACGATCGTCGGCCCAGAATTTACCACACGGGCCTGTCACGCCCGTGACCTAAGGTGTCACGCCCGTGACCACCCATCGACGATCGTCGATCTCAGTTCGACGATCGTCGAGCCCAGAATTGGCTATCCGGGCCTGTCACGCCCGTGACCCATGTGTCACGCCCGTGACATTGGCCGAAACGACGGTTCAGGCCCGAAATTATTTTAACACGCGTGGAAATAAATGCTGGTGTGGGAAGTTACACCAGGAGTAATTTCAGGCCGTTTTCCTTCTGTAATTATATAATAAATGAGGAAGATATGGTCCAATAGGAAGCCGCCAGCTGGACACACCTGTTCAGTTTCCACCGCTTCTTATCCCTTCACTGTAACCGAAACGTTAAGGGGAAGAACCTTCATGGCCATTAAGGCTTTACCCATTCATCTTCCCACCTTCTGACTTATAAAAGCCCACTTGGGGCAAGAGGAGAAGGTTACACGCTCAAGTAATCGGATCAGATCCTTGTTCTTGCTGTAGGAGAAGTTCAGCAACGCCACCTCCGCGCCATGGCACCCCGTCGTTCTTCTCGCCTTCAAACCGCGAACAAGGTCCTCCTCTGCTCCTTCTTTTTCATGGGTAGATCTTAGGATTCTTAGAAAAGAAGTTCGCGCTCAACGGAGCCGGACCCGTCTCTCGTTTTCATGGGAAAACCATGAAAATGGTATTTTTGAGTTCGCCGGAAACCGCCACCTCCGGCGGCCAAACCACCGCCGACCGCTAGCCATCGCCTCAACGGAGGTGGTGGTGGTGGTGGCTGGCCAGGGAAGTGACCGAACGGCCGGCGACGGATCACGGAATGCTTACAGGAAAAATGGCTTTCTGTCTGTTTTCGGGTTCATGAAGAAGATGAACAGTAAAATCAATATTATAATACATGGATTATTATATATTACATAATGGAAAAATAGATTATTTGAATGTACTTTGAGGCTGCAAAACGAGGCACTTAGAGGCCGAATTAGGAAAAATGACCAGTCACAAAAGTTGTAGCCCTCTGGGTTTACTTTAATTTAAAATTGATTTTACTCAATTTGGGTGAGTGGTTTGACCACAGCACTCATTTTGGTGGGATTAAGACCTAGGCAAACCAGAAATTGAAATGGTTGCCCACGGTTCATAACATGTCCAAATGACTTGAAATTTGGGCTGGAGGTCTATAATATGTATATCGAGAGGCTGTCTAAAAATGAGAATTTTTGGAGAACTTTTGCCTAAAGTTTTTGTAAAATTTTAATAAACATTATAAAATTAATTAGGAGATGAAATTAAGTCCAAACTCCCCCAAATTTTGGGTGGTGGTCCCTGGCATCAATGTTAATATCTGTACAAAATTTCAACTCAATTGGTCGAGTTTTGAATAGGGAAGTATCAAGTCCTAGATAGGTCTTGGTGGGGGGTACTTTGGGGAAAAGTACAATTGGAAATGGAGTGGACAAATCTCCTCAAATGAGGCTGAAGTTGTGGCCACTGATTTGTTGAGTCTATGTCTATCCTCTTGGGTAACATGGTGTGGATTAGGGTGGATTTTACCCTAAGAGATCGGCTCAAACCCAGTGTGTGGCAGTTTGAGGTTTGTGAAGGACATAGGAGCAAAAGCTCTTGTATGCCCTTGAAATTTGGAGGAGAGTGGCTTGATATGCTGAAAACTCTCTGGTTGAAATGGTGAAGGCATTGGAGGTAATTAGGTAACTCGGAAGTTGAGATTTAGCTTTAGGAGTAATATGTATTTTAGTTATTTTAAGCACTAAATCTAATCCAAAAATCATGAAACTCGGTAGGAGGGAGTTTTAGGATGTTTTAGACTTATGATAATTTTCCTGGAATTTTATGATTGATAATTATTATACTTTATTTGTTAAAGGATTATTTGCCCGACTTGTTGTTTCAATTATTTAGAGGCTTTAAATTAATTATAATCAGTTAAAATTCTGGATTTAGATCTTGACTAGTAGAACATTGATCTCTGGATTTTCATAGAATTTTATGTTGAGTAAATCTAGTACTTTGTTCACAGATGATAGAAGGGGCTTTTATGTTTAAAAATTAATTATGGATAAAATACTTGCTGAAAAATTATGAGACTTGGCCAGTGCTAATTTTAGGCCTTTATCTGCATGGAATAAATTATTTATAATTTTTGGAAGAATATTTTCTCTACTTGATTCATAAACAACAGAAGTTAGAGATTATTTCTAAAATAGTTTTCATGCCCTTTTAATTATAGAAAAATTATGATACTTAGGATTTAACCTATTGAGATAACCTAGTATTTATCATAAATTTGCTGGACATCTTGCATGAGAACTTAGGGTAGTTCATGTTCAAACCGGTAGCCCTTTGGATTTTCGAGGAATTTAATTAAATGCCAAATAATTTAGGAAAAATTTCCATTTTCTGGATTTAGGTCATTTATAACATGGTAAGTCTCCAGTAAATAGTTTAGGGCATTTGGATGAGTAATGGATCGTTGTATAATCGGTTCGACATGTAGCCTAGGTCGGTCTGCATATAGCAGTTTGTGAAATGCAAGAGGACACGATCGGAGGAAGTCTTTGAAGTTTAAACATTTTGTCTGGGTGAACAATAGTGGAGGAAATAACAATATGAAGATATAAAGAGTAGTGAGTGGTGGTGATAGCTGGAGTTAAGAGGTGCTCGGGTTTGGCGAAAGATCGTCTTCCCCGAAGAGTGGAAGGTTAAAAATCACCCTAGGATAGTCTAATGTAATATGAGAAGGAATCGGGTTAAGGGAGATCAACCAATAACAATAAGTGCCTTGCGAAAGGGAACTTCGGGCCGTAATGCCGCCGTCTTGGTTCCTAGTGCCCCTTGAGAGCCCTTCACGGGGTATACCGGGGGCAGTCCTAGGCTAACGTAAACTGTAATAACAAACCGACAAGAGTAACTTAGTAGGTAGGGCTGCACTCTTCACAAACACTGTTGGCACAGGAAGATTGATGAGAGCTTCGGCTCGGTTGGTTTGGAGACGGACGGGATGGTCCGGGGAGCTTCGGCTCGGTTGGTTTAGAGACGGACGGGATGGTCCGGGGAGCTTCGGCTCGGTTGGTTTGGAGACGGACGCTCTGGTCCGGGGAGCTTCGGCTCGGTTTTTGTGTGTTTATGATTAAACTTGCATGTGCATAAAATAGGAAAAGTTAAGGTGGTGGGTCTTTCGATATCGGGGAGTTCGATTGCACCGACACCGATATCGTTGACTCGGCGGGGTGATTAGCACTTCGCCAACAGAAGTCCGGTGCGCCAGCCGGCAAGAGTACGCAGGCGTCCGCTTAGTGCACCAAGCGTTGAGGCGTACGATAGGTCAGACCAGTGGTGCTTTTACTGGTTTTGAGGTGGGCGAGGCCCAACCCACCGCTTCCGTCCGCCACTACGGAGGTATCCTGGGAGGTAACGGCTCCGAAAGGGGGAACTAAAGGTCTGTGTGCACAGAGTCGGGTGTGTGCGTTGCACTTGCATGTTTCATCATACCCACTAGCATGTCATAGCATAATCGATTCATTAAACCTTGACACCTAAAGTATAAGTGGTATGGGACGCTTATACATTAGGACCTGCAAAACGACCCCTTGGTCTATAAGCTTGTGTGGGCAAGTTTATAAATCAAAGGTTAATTTCAATATATAACAACCATTGCTGTTTGATAACCGACACCCCAAGGTATAAGTGGTATGAGACACTTATACGATGGGAGCCTTGCAAAAGATCCCTTTTGCTTATGCGATCTCGCATAAGTGAAGGTTTAAATTCATATAATTGCTTTTCTTACTGCTAGACCTATTATAACCTTCATATAATTGCTCACCGAATACAACATGCTAGATTAGTTTCCGCTGCCATCTGTTTCATGATTTTCTCTACCTTCATGTCCTTCCCTTTCTTCCTCTCCGCTCGGTACCTAGGAGCCATGGGGGAAGGGGTAGGGGATGATAGGGCTTAGTCTTTATGACTAACGGTTTTCGAACCGCATCATTTAGGGGATCGTGGAGCCCAGCATGGAGGAGCAGCCCCAGAGATCGGTGCGCCTGGAGATGGGGCAGTCTAGCTCCGGAGTTCATACAGCCGGGACCGTGAGTCTCGACCTTGAGTAGTTTTTGTTGTAGCTTCCGCATGAGTGATGTTGTAGTGAGGATATTTTGTACCGGGCATAAGCCCGCATTTATAGTACTCTGATGTTTTCTGTGGACTCTCCCTTCGTGGAGATTTTATCTTATTTACATGTGATGTATTATTGTGGACTGCATTGTTCTTACTTCAACTATTGTGCTACTTATTGTGATCGAAAAGGCCGGCAGAATCGGCGCATTGTAGTGACGACCTTCCCGGGTGCGAAGGTGTCACCGCAAAGCGGCGGTTCTGGGCATAAGACCCCGGTGGTTGAAAAAGAAAAAAAAAGGGGGTCTTACACGGTCTTCCTCCGGTACGGAGATTCGGACCGACTTAGATCTAAATCGGACCGGGTGCACGAATAGTCTAAGTGAAAACCAAACAGCAATGACAAGAGGCTTTTTTTACCGTGGAAAACCCGAAAAGGGTAAAAAACAACGTTGTCAGATCTGTGTTGGGTCAAAAATCTACTATTTTATTTTGTTTGCAAGTGTTTGAAATTTTTCGAAGGGTGACATTTCACATATATGTTATAAGCTTTGAGCATAAGGAAACGAATGAGAAAATGCTAAGTTCACGGAGCTTCCACGATACGTCCGTGAGAGTGTCCGCGAGAGCGTTCTCTGGTGCCTTCTCTTTAGCTTACTGAAACGTCCAAGTGAGCATTGAGTGGCTTAGAGAGGGAGCAGAGTGAATTTCAGGTGAGAAACGATCTAAGTCACACGTTCTCGTTAGAAAATCTCAGAGCTCTTTCTAGTCTCGGGAGTTGTTTGTATTCAAATGAAGACATGAGGAAATTTTTATAGTTCTTTGGAGGGACGCGTTGGTAATTGCGTCGGACTGAGTTTGGAGTTGGTGAAAGGTGTCTCTCCGTCGCGGTCACCCAAATCACCAATTTTCATGGAATGACTAACATCCACCCCAGGCGGCCCGGGCAATTTTCTTGGCAGCGACTGACGGGGACAGAGGTGTGGCCGCTGCCGGCGCGCGCACGTTGCACGCACAAGGTGCGTCTTGTGCGCACGCATAGCACTGGCGGCATGGCGAGCACGCGCTGACCACTACGTGTAACGACCCGTAGTCCGCATAATCAACAGTAATATCATAACATGATTATCACAAAACATTTATCATAATCACTATTCACAATGAGTAGTACCTATCGTCACATCCAACACAAAAGTAAAATATATACATGTCTCATAACAGTATTACATGTCACAACTCTAAAACATATTACAACAATTTATATATCATGACTAGACATACTGTAAATGAAAAAGCATAAATATATCTGTTTATATAAATATCAAAACAGCGACAAAAAGACGATTATACGTCTCTAACACCGTTATCTATTTCAATCAGAGCACTAGCGCTGACTAAGCTTGTGATTTTCGTTTGCCTAAAAATATTAGAAATATAAACGGTTAGTTTTTTATACAGACTAAGCGAGAACATACCGCTTTAATCTGATATGCAAGTAAACAAGAAAGGTTAACATTATACAATAAATCAGTTAACAATGCATAAACAAAATATACCATCTATGAAGTTGTAATTCTGTACAATTCTACCATAAAAACAAACTATCTAAACATGAGTATATCATGATCTGTATATCAAAGAACAGTGTACAGTATAACAATGTAACAATATAAGAAATGAAATTTCTATTTATATTTTAAAGGAAATGTTAAGGGTAACAGTAACAATGTTCATTTCATGATCTGTATTTCAGTGTTTGGGCCCGACCTTTCAGGGTCTTCAGTATCCAAATCAGTACATTCAATACACATATATGTCTTTCGGTCGACTGATTTGACAAATCATCATTGTCATTTTATCATACCCTTAACATTACTATATGATGGTTTATTAATTAATTCATCCCCTCAAAATAGTAATCATTTGCTTGCCTTCGTACAAGGCTAGACACATTTATAGTGATTTGAGTATCATTGAAAAGAAAACAAACCCATGATTGCACATGTAACAAATCTAATTACATCCTTGAAAGTACTCATGCCAATAGTGAAAAATTAAGCATAAATTAAAGAAATAGTTCTCACCGTTATGATTTCTTCCTTCCCATTGTCATGCACTATGTCATCGTCATGTCTATTTTGGGATGTCATCCTTCACGATATATGTTTAGGAATCATATCATTAGGGGTCGTTCGTATCGGGGTTGCACCACATGATAACTATAACGTGGACATTTAGGGTAGACTAGACGTTTGTTTAAGGTTTGCCTGTGGAGGAAATTGTGCATTAATATAGCTCATTATCTCAATCGGACGACACGGGGAGGGACCAACTGAGAACCCCTATCATAGAACTGGGGCAAAACAACCAATAGGAAACCCGTCTTATTCTATGTTCTAGCTTCAGTAACAACTACCCACACCACCAACCACCCAAACTTAGGTCATGAATCAACACTCAAAATTAGAACAAGAGTAGTATAAATCGAGCAAATAAAACAATAACCGACCAATATAAGTACATAATCAGACAACACAACTGTCGGACTACTAAAATCCCCAGTTAAACCAATATTGAAGCATGCACGGGTAAGCCTAGAGGTTGGGTTCTGATTAGTCTATCACAACCATGCAACAACCCCCAAATTGAAAGGGCAAAAAAACAACAACCGGTCCAAAGAATTGGAAGCAGCAGCAGCCGACCAAGTACAACTAAGGCTCAGTTTGGGAGGGCTTATTTTCACCGGTCAAGCGGTCACAACCGCATGAACCAGACCTTAATTATGATCCGATTCATGCGGTTGTGACCGCTTGACCGGTGAAAATAAGCCCCCCCAAACGGAGCCTAAGTAAAATAATGGAGTAGCAACAATAGTCGGACATGTAGCTACTAAAACAACCGGCCAACTAACTACAACGGCCAACCGGAACAAGAGGAGCTTACAGAGCACAACTAAACAATCACCAAAACTCAAAACCTATCCTCTCATGCCAAAATCCAGTCTAAAGTAGGAAACCTTAAGGGAGACAGAGAGCTTAGAGCATCTCCAATCATGCTCTATAAATGTGGATCCTCCATTTTTATCGAAAAGGGCTCCAATCGGTCGCTAAATTGAGCTGCATAAATGCAGATCCTCTCTCTCCTAGGGAGAAAATGCAGCCGGGAGGCATTTTTTATTATTATTTTATTTTATTATTACTTTATTTTATTATTACTTTATTTGTTTATTTAAAAAACTTTATTTTTAAGCTATAATCTTCGTAGCTGCTAATATACTTCTTCAAATTTGACATATAATTAATATATCAAAAAAAATCGTCTTTTCGAGACCTACAAAACGAGATTAATATTGAATACCTCCAAATTATTATTTATCATAAAAAAGAGAAGAGATTTTAGTGAAGCTAAAATTTATCATATTTATGTATACTGTATAATATATATATATATATATATCTATCTTTATCTTTTATAAACAAGTATATTTGAAATCCATGTTCCTCCACAACACATATCCTAGCCATTGAATGTAAACCAGCGGTCAAATCCTAACCATCCATTCAACATAATTTTGAATTCGCATACTCCCAAAAACCGGACTCAAAAAACCGGATTCAAAATAATATATTCTCCCACTGGCACCCGCCGTCTGCGCCCTGTCTCCCTCGACTACCGTGACTCACCCCCATCGCCTATACATCCAGCCTTTACCGATACAGCCAGCCTTTATCTCTCACCGCTAGGTCATCCCGTCGATCCTTCATCCTCTCCTTGCTGTGGAACGTCGGCGCAATCTATCTTCGGAAAGTCGACGCAATCTAACGTCGGCCCAAAGCTTCCCGGAACGTCGACGCTGATTCTGGCTACCTTGATTCTTCCAGTTTAATTCTTCCACGGCAAGCATCCAGTTTGTTTCCACCAGCGCAAGCTTCCACAACAAGCTTCCACAACAAGCTTCCACCGGCGCAAGCTTCCACGACGATCTTCCTCTGTTATAGGCATTGCTCCTCCGGCTTCCATCAACGCTGACGACGGCTATCTCAGCCGCGCCTCCTCTGTAATTTAGGTGCAATGGAACCATTCATCTAAGCGATCTTCCTCTGTTTTTTTAATCTAAGTTTGGCTCCCTCCTGCTATAGGCTTTGCTCTACGTTTTTTTTTCTTAATTTAAGTGCATTTCATGAAGTCTAGCTAGCATTCATTCCCAGTCGAGGCATGCTAGATTTCTGTATCCTCTGTATTTCACTTCTAGCAGATTTACCATGCTCTTAAATTTCTGTATCCTCTGTATTTCACTTCTAGCAGATTTACCATGCTCTTAAATTTCTGTATCCTCTGTATTTCACTTCTAGCAAATTTACCATACTCTTAAATTTTTGTATCCTCTTTATTACACTATCCTCTTTCAATTGCCATGCTCTCAAGTGTTCCTGTTTCAAGATTGAATGTCTCAAAAATTTGTGATTGAATTTCTCTATCTATGTATACAGAAATAAAATAGATTGAAGTCCAAGCTGTTTTAATCGAATCTTCTCTCCCTCTCTCTCTCTCTCTCTCATACATGTAGGTTCAATTTTGAATTAATTATGCCTCATTCATTTATTATATAGCCCAAGGTGTATTATAAAGGGCTGTTTTCTTATCTTGGAGTCGAACATCAAGCTGAAAGAATGGATCTAAATAAGAAATGATGGGTGATTACTCATGTGTAATTCCATAGCTTAGTTTCAAGGGGTTATGGGCATGTATATGTACAGTTCTCTCTCATAATTAATGGATGGAGATATTTTATTCTGTGATGTATTTTATTTGCTCAATAATGTATAGCATGACTAAATAAATGGAACGCATCCCTCAATAAAGAAAAGGGTGGTGTTAAAGGCACACCATTTTCGGCTATGTGCACACCCATCAAAAATATAATCCTTAATAATTTCGGTTTTCTAAACCCCACCCAACTAAAGCCGAAGCAGTCCGCCTCCCCCTTTCCGATACGCGCTTTTTTGAACTGCGTCTTCTACGTGCATTTTTATGAAACGTGTTCAACATGAAAGTTGTATATCTCGACGATATCTACAACTTTCATGTTGAACACTTTTTGATTTAAAACCGTTTATGCCCCCGATTTGACCCTCGAAAAAAATCACGCGGAACACTTTGATTTGAAAAATCACGCGTGATTTTTCTCGGGGGCCAAATCGGGGACCTAAACGGCTTTAAATCAAAAAGTGTTCAACATTAAAGTTGTAGATATCGTCGAGATCTACAACTTTCATGTTGAACACGTTACATAAAAATACACGTAGAAGACGCGGTTCAAAAAGGCGCGTATTTCATTTAAAAAAAAACTATGCAATCACGGCAACGTCATCCTCCCCACAACTCTTGTGGACATGTACTGCAGATGCGGGTGCGTTGAAGCAGCTTTGGAGGTGTTCCGCCGGGTTTCGAGCAAAGACGTCGTGCTTTGGAACGTGATGATCGGAGGGCTCGCGATGCCGTCGATCTGTTTGCTCTGATGAAGGAGACGACAACGGCGCCCAACGAGTCCACATACATTGCAGCTATGTTTGCTCAGACTGTGCACATAGTATTTGTGTGCACAAAGCCGAAGATGGCGTGCACATAAAATTTCAATGGATGCACATAGTATTGGTGTGCACAAAGCCGAAGTTGCTGTACAACTCAATAATTTACATCTTTTGTTCTTCATACTCAACGTACTTGGACACGATGGCATTTAAATGCTCAGTTTTTTCTAATTTGAATTATTGTTTCATATGCAATTATAATTTTTGGATTTCATAGTTAAACTTGGGTTACTATATCATGTACACTCTTCCTGATTGCAAGATAGGCATATTTTTCATGTACACTTTTTGAGCTGGAATATTCTTAAACAAGGAGACCGAAGAAGCTTCCTTTATATTTACCTAGGTAATATAAATGGAAAGTATTTTCATATATTAGTCTGCTCAAAATGTATTGTTGTCATATGGTGTCTGCTTTCTATTTCCTTTAAATTTTCATTTATATGTTGTAGATCCTTTAGCTTCAGATTTGCATAAGTTAATCTGATTGATTGCTGAATAGAGCAGTTTACAGTGTTATCATTACTCTTCAATTTAAAAGAGTGGATGATTTAGAAATTAAGCTTAATGTTGCATTTCCTGGTAATTTTGCAAAATAATGATCAGAAAACTTCAGTCATCATGCATTTTCTTCATAGTTAATGAACTGCTTCAATTTCATGATGCCTCCGCAGCCTGGGGCGTTGAGTGCACTCAACGCTGTCGCAGCAGCCCGGGCCGCCGTCGCTGGATTAGGGTACTGTCGCGGAGCGACCTGTCGTGGGCAGGAGAAGCCCGCCGTTGCGGGCCAGGTACTGTGGCTTTCCTGTTTGTGAGTCCTATGGATTGTATTTGATGATTGATGAAAATTTTTCGTTGCTGCCGCAGTTGTTTGCGTTCCGCTGAGAGGGAGAGGGATGAAAAGTTTGACATTGGGACAGTTCAAGACGTTAGGGTGCCTTAGATACATGTGTGCTTCATAAAACACTCAACGCGTGTCGAGTAGCCCTCAATGCCCCAAGCGTTGAGTGTATTGAACCAAAAAATTTTAACATTGGCCTGGGGAGTTGAGTGGGCACTCAACGCCTGAGGTGTTGAGTGGGCACTCAACGCCGCCGCAGCAGACCGGGGCGTTGAGTGGGCACTCAACGCCCCAGGCCTTGAGAGCCCACTCAACGCTGGACTCGAGAGTGGGCACTCAACGCCCCAGGCAGGCGTTGAGTGCACTCAACGCCGCCGCAGCAGCCCGGGGGCTTGCAACACCCGACGTCGCTGGATTAGGCTACTGTCGCGAGGCGATCCGCCGGGGGCCAGGTACCGTGGTACGTAGTCATAGGGGCGGAGCCCCATGTCGGGCACTCGTGTGTATATATATATATATATATATATATATATATATATATATATATATATATATATATATATATATATATTGTTGCGGACTAACTCGATGCTCCGGTCGGGCCGGATATTCTTGGACCGCCTTAGCCCGCGGAGCGGTCGAGCGCGCACACAGTCAGTTGGAAAATGGGGGATGGACACGGGAAGTTTTAACGTGGAAAACCCTTCAACCGGGTGAAAAACCACGTGACCGGGTCGGTGCCGATCAAAATCCACTAGATTGTTGGAGGTTACAATTTGATGGGGGGAATCGGGGCGACAGGCCGCTCCCGTTACAATCTTGAGGAGAGAGAGAGAGTGTATGCACTCGTTGGTGGGCAACAGACTGCCACGCCAACGGGACTTGGACGGTGGAATGCGCGAGATACTTCAGTCGCGTGCGCTCAGAGGCGACGCGTGTCCAAGGGTTGTCACTGCTTCCTTTGTGCGTCTTTCTCAGTCCTTGGAGTGTTTCTTTTGTAACTGAGCTCTGGTGGGGTGCCAATAGCCGATGACAAGTTCTGGTAGCTGTTGGCGGGTGCTAGTATCCGTTGGTGGCCGCTGGAGGTCGCGGGTGGCTCTCGGTGGTTGGCGGCGAGAGGCGGCCGCTGGTGGTTGGCGACGAGGGGTGGTCGCCGGCAGAGAAAACGGGAGAGCTCCCACCTGAGGAAGAAGAAGAAGGGGGAAGCGTAGGAGGAGAAAGTTAGGAAATGAGGAGCCCCTGGGGTCTTTTTATAGGCTCCAGGGGGAAGTTATGACGGGTCCCCCCACTAACATAGTGGGTTAGTGGGTGGTTTTACCCCGATCGGACGGCCGGCAGGGCCTCTCCCTTGATCGGACGGTGGGGAGGCGGCCGGGTAAGGCAGCGGCCGGCCATGGCCGAGGCCGGTTATGGGGTCGGCCATGGCCGAGGCCGGTTATGGGGCCGGCCATGGCCGAGGGCCGGCCATGGCCGAGGGCCGGCCATGGCCGAGGGCCGGCCATGGCCGAGGCCGGCCATGGCCGAGGGCCGACCATGGCCTCGGCCATGGCCGAGGCCGGCCATGGCCGAGGCCGGCCATGGCCGAGGTCCGGCCATGGCCGAGGGCCGGCCATGGCCGAGGGCCGGCCATGGCCGAGGGCCGGCCATGGCCGAGGCCGGGCCATGGCCGCGGCCCGGCCATGGCCGCGAGCCGGCCATGGCCGAGGCCGGCCATGGCCGCGAGCCGGCCATGGCCGAGGCCGGCCATGGCCGCGAGCCGGCCATGGCCGAGGCCGGCCATGGCCGCGGCCCGGCCATGGCCGCGAGCCGGCCATGGCCGAGGCCGGCCATGGCCGAGGCCGGCCATGGCCGAGGCCGGCCATGGCCGCGAGCCGGCCATGGCCGAGGCCGGCCATGGCCGCAAGCCTTGGCCGAGGCCAGCCATGGCCGGGGCCGGCCATGGCCGCGAGCCATGGCCGGGGCCGGCCATGGCCTCGGCCGGCCATGGCCGCGGCCGGCCATGGCCGCGAGCCATGGCCGAGGCCGGCCATGGCCGCGGGCGGCCATGGCCGCGAGCCATGGCCGCGGGCGGCCATGGCCGCGAGCCATGGCCGTGGCCGGCCGGAAAGGAACCGCCGGCGGCGGTTCCTTCCGCGGGAGAGGGGAGGAAATGGGGGCCCACCCCCATGATCTCCATGAGAGATCAGGGGGGTCAGGTGGGCCCACCCATGATCTCCCTTGGTGGGGATCATGGGGGTCTCTTTCTTCCTATAAATTAAGGTGAAACTCATCAATTGCCCCCCAAATCTTTTTTAGTTGCGAGGGGAGCGAGCGCGGGGAGAGATTTTTAACTCTGGTCGCGGTGGTTATCGTTGGCGCGAAATACGGAATGGCGGCGACGGCGTGCGGCTCCAAGGTATGAAGGCGAGTATGTACGGAGGTCAGCCGGTCGTGCGCTTAAGGGCCGTGCATGCGAGTGGGATGTGCGCCCCACTTGCGAGCACAATCCGCGCGTGCAGGCCGAGCATGCGTGGGGGTGGCCTGTGCGCGGTCATGCTGGTGGCGGGCGTGCTGGCCGCCCGCACGCGTGCGCATAGGCCGCACGCGCGCTGGCCGTGCGCGCAGAGGCCGCGTGCGCGCTGGCCGCGCAGGCCGCGCGCGCTGGGCATGCGCACCGGCCGGGCGCGCTGGCCGCGCGCGCCGGGCGCGCGCGCTGGCCGAACGCGTGCCGGCCGCGCGCGCGCCGGCCGCGCGCGCTGGCTGCGCGCGGGCGTGTACGCTGGCCACTTGCGCGGGCTGGGCCTGGTGAGTCTGTGTGTGCGTGTAAGCTGTGCGCGTGCGCAGGTCGTGCTTGCGGGCATGTTGTGCGTGATTTTTCCGCTTTGAATTGACTGAATATTTTGCGGTGTGCAGGTACCGAAGCGCTCTGCTGGACCCATGCGTCTGCGCTCTTCTTTGACCGAAGACGGTGTAGCTATTTGGAGGGCAAAGTTTGGACTTCCTTCTGACTTGGAAGTGAGGATCCCGCGTCCCGAGGAGCGGGTCCAAAATCCTCCCCGTGGTTGGCTGACTGATTGTGAAGTGTCGCTCAGATCTGGTTTTCGTCTTCCCCCCTGCGACGAGGTGGTGGAGATTCTGAAGTTTTGTGGAGTCCCTATCTCCCAGTTCGCTCCAACCGGGGTTACTCGTATCATGGGCTTGGTTACTTTTTTCCGCGAGCATGGGGCTCTCTTTCCTTGGATCAGTTCCGGGATTGGTGCGATGTGCGCTTTGATGGTGGTGAGCGGATCGAGGTGCGCAGCAACAAGATTTGGCTGGAGTTTGAGTCTCGCAAGGATCGTCGCCATGGTAATACTTTGTTCGGATATGTGAAGAATTCCTGGGGTCTTCCCGAGGTGTGGAATGCGCTTCTTGACCGCTGTCGCCGTGTGAAAGGGAGGGAGCGAGACTTCTCCCCTGTGCTGGGATTTTCTGAGCCTCACGAGTTGGCTAATCGCCTCTTCAATATATATGCGTTTGTAGAGGAGAAGCGGTTGTTGGGATGTGGTATTTCTGTGGGCGCGACTCAGGTGGCGACACCTTCCCAGGGGAGTGGCCGTAAGAGGAAAGTGATGACGGCTTTTACCGGTGACCTTGATGCTGTGATGGTGGTTTCTGATGATCCAGTTCCAGAGGTGCGATCGTCCGTTTCTCCAGTTCTTCCGGCGCCTGTTGTTATGGCGGCTCCTAGGATGTCTTCCTCTTTGAGAGCGATGAGCAATGCGGTAAAGGTTTGATTGTTTTCTTTTCTTTCCTTTTTTGTTTGGAAGTAGCTAATTATGAGTTTTTCTTTTGCAGATTGAGGCTCAGGCACAGATTGCGGTTACCTGGAATGATCATTACGTGAGCCTGAAGGATGGATATCTCGCTTTGCAGGAGAAGCTTCGATTGTCGATGGGCTCACTTTCCTCCTTGAAGGAGGAGCATGATCTGGATATTTCACGGCTTCATCGGGTTGGCTCAGAGTTGAAGTCCGAGTTAGAAGATTCGCGTGCCGCCTTGGACGTGGAGAAGGCTTTGGTGGAGAGGACCACTCAGATGCTGAAGCATGCGAAGGAGGAGACATCTGGCTTGGGGACTCAGCTGCATGCGGCGCGAGAGGAGGTTTCGGGTCTTGAAGTTCAGCTTCAGGCGGCGAAGGCGCAGGTGGAGATGCTATCTTCCGATGATCATGCCTCAGAGCTGAAGGCGGCAGGACTTACGAAGTACTTCGAGTCGCTGGACTATATGCGGGATCGTAGCCTGATCGCGGAGGAGGTTCGTGATGACATTTGGTCCAAGGAGGTAGAGCCTCAGATGGATGACATACGCCAGTTAGCGCTTCGTCGCGGTGTTTCGAAGGCCTTTCGCTTCATAGGGAAGCATCTTGGGTGTGATACTTCCAGTTTCAGTTTTGCGGACGTTTCAGGTGATGAGCATTCTGGCTCAGATGCTGATGACGAGTAGCTGTAGTGTTTATTCGCTGTTGTATGTCGTTTATTTGTAGTCATTTGCTTTTGAGATTGTCATTATCGTGTGTTTTGCACGGATGCATTTAGTTATGAGATGATTGTTGGTGGGAGTTGATTTTTGTCATGGTGTATTAGTATGGGACTGACCCATGGCTTAGTGCGCGGCTCGTGGCCTAATTTGTATGAGGGATGTTTGTGGTCAGGTCCCCACGGTATTGCGTGGGACTGGTCCACAGCCTTTTGCGTGAGATTGGCTCGCGACTTTTTCGTGAGGGGGGCAGGCCCCCACGGTGTCGTGTGGAACAGGTCCATGGCTTTCCGCACGAGGCAGGCTTGCGGCTTCTTTGTGAGGGGGGCAGGCCCCCACGGTGTTGCGTGGAACAGGTCCACGGCTTTTCGCGCGAGACAGGCTCGCGACTTCTTCGTGAGGGGGGCAGGACCCCACGGTGTTGCGTGGAACAGGTCCACGGCTTTTCGCGCGAGACAGGCTCGCGGCTTCTTCGTAAAGGGGGCAGGCCCTCACGGTGTTGCGTGGAACAGGTCCACAGCTTTTCGCGTGAGACAGGCTCGCGGCTTCTTCGTGAGGGGGGCAGGCCCCCACGGTGTTGCGTGGAACAGGTCCATGGCTTTCCGCGCGAGACAGGCTCGCGGCTTCTTCGTGAGGGGGGCAGGCCCCCACGGTGTTGCGTGGAACAGGTCCACGGCTTTTCGCGCGAGACAGGCTCGCGGCTTCTTCGTGAGGGGGGCAGGCCCCCACGGTGTTGCGTGGAACAGGTCCACGGCTTTTCGTGCGAGACAGGCTCGCGGATTCTTCGTGAGGGGGGCAGGCCCCCACGGTTTTGCGTGGAACAGGTCCATGGCTTTTCGCGCGAGACAGGCTCGCGGCTTCTTCGTGAGGGGGGCAGGCCCCCACGATGTTGCGTGGAACAGGTCCACGGCTTTTCGCGCGAGACAGGCTCGCGGCTTCTTCGTGAGGGGGGCAGGCCCCCACGGTGTTGCGTGGAACAGGTCCACGGCTTTTCGCGCGAGACAGGCTCGCGGCTTCTTCGTGAGGGGGGCAGGCCCCCACGGTGTTGCGTGGAACAGGTCCACGATTTTTCGCGCAAGACAGGCTCGCGGCTTCTTCGTGAGGGGGGCAGGCCCCCACGGTGTTGCGTGGAACAGGTCCATAGCTTTCCGCGCGAGACAGGCTCGCGGCTTCTTCGTGAGGGGGGCAGGCCCCCACGGTGTTGCGTGGAACAGGTCCACGGCTTTTCGCGCGAGACAGGCTCGTGGCTTCTTCGTGAGGGGGGCAGGCCCCCACGGTGTTGCGTGGAACAGGTCCACGGCTTTTCGCGCGAGACAGGCTCGCGGCTTCTTCGTGAGGGGGGCAGGCCCCCACGGTGTTGCTCTGATTAGCGCCATATGTTTCATTTGATTGTGTGACTTCCACCCGGGCAAGACATTTTCTCGATTCTTGTACTGTGAAGAAAAGAATAACATAAAATGAAGTAATTAAAGAGTGGTGATAACATGCCCGAGGTTGATCCTGCAGTTTACATAGTTTAAAGCGAGATGCAGGTCATTTGGGCAGTTCCTACTAGCCCTGGTGGGCGAGTTTTTGTAATTTAGAATAAACGTGATAATTCAACTGAATGAAACGACTTAAGATTGGATGTGGCGTGAGCAAGATTGGAAGACATCCCAGAGTGACTGCTGGAGTATTGCTGTGTAGTTGGAATCAGCTTGGATGACGACGAACTGTACGTCGTAGGATGTCTGTCGGTGTGCATCTTTGAGGGTGACTGAGAGAGTGATGTTGCCAATGATCGGTACAGGGTGATCCCCGAGAACACGAGCGCTTGCAGACGTTAGCTTGAGATATCCGGTAGCGAGTTTGAGCTGAAGTAGAGTGGATAAAAATAGTATACTGGTGGTGATTTCGTTGTCCACTAGAACTTGATTCAATTTGGTGGGCGGTTGGCCAATTTTGATTGTCATGCATCTGATACTTTGGTTGTTAGGCGGTCTTCTTCTTGCTAGGAATTGATCAACTGCTGCTAAGCTGGCCAGTCATTGGATTTCTTCCTTTAGTCCATTGCATTCGTTCGTTTTGTGGCCATGACCTCTGTGATATTCGTAGTATCTTGTCTGGTCTGCCTTGGGGTTTGGCCACGGCGTTCTTGGTCGTTGAAATGATGGATTATTCTGAATGGCGTTCATCACATTAGTGCAGGTAAATATTCAGAGGGATGTATTCCTGGAGCGAGTGTTGCCCCCCAGTCCTCGGAGGGCTGTGCTGACGATCATCGAGGCGACTCCGATTCTGGCGTCGTTCTTTTCGCATTGGGTGGGCTGGTTCATCTCCTTTCTTTCTCTTCTGTCTTCTACTTGGTCTCGGATTTTCTGGTGAGGGCTTTTCGACCGTTTTGAATCTTTTGATGAAGAGGGCGGCGAGTTCGATGTAGCTGTCAATATCTTCTCTTTGTAGGGATTGAAGCCAGGTCCGAGCTTCTCCTTTTAGTGTTGTTGGAAATTCTCGGATCATGAGTTGATCTGAGGCGTTGCGAGCATGCATGATGGCTTCAAAATACTCCAGGTGTGCCAGTGGGTTGCCTGTCCCACTATAACTACGGATTTCTGTGCCCGTGGCTGCCCAGGAGCTAGGTGAGTTATCATTAGATAGGCGTTCATCTGGTCCTTGCTTTGTGGCAGAAGTGCCAGGGGCTATTATGTTTTCAGTGCTCTCTTCATGACGAGGACGTGCGAGGTAGTGGTCATAAATCTCTGGGAGTGATGTTGCAGGTATGGGGGAGCTATTTGTGCTTGAGAATTCCTTTTCTATGTCGTATTCCCTGTGCAGGCCAGGCCTGGTGGGGGCAAGGAGTTCTTCTGATGGCAGTAAAACGACTTGTTCGAATGGCTGAGGAGTCCTTAGGTGGTGGAATGTCGGCTTATTCCGTGCTGCAAGGGTTGCACCGACATGGATGGTGTTGGGAGGTGTGTACTCTTGAGGTAGCTGTTGCCCCCCAGTCCCTGAAGGGTCTTGCTGTTGAGGTGCAGCCTGACGCCACTCTTCTTGTCCCGTGATAGCTTGCTCTTTTCTTTGTCGAGATTCTGGCGTCGGGTTCAGTAATGAGAGAATGACTGGTGCCCCCAAGTTTCGGAGCAAGGTGAGCATTTCGGTTTGTAGTTCTTCCATCTGGCGAATACGTCCTTCCAAGGCAGGCGCTGGAGCTAGGGCTGCTTCCGCGGTTAGTGGTACGTCTACCAGAGAGTGAGATCGTGCAGGCTCAGTGTGTCCGCCAAGTGCGGATCCTTCGGCAGTGCGAGCATTCCTCTTTGTCATTGTAGTAGTAGGGACGACAGACTTGCTTTGCGAAGGATACTGGGAATGTTTCCCACAGACGGCGCCAAACTGTTGCGGACTAACTCGATGCTCCGGTCGGGCCGGATATTCTTGGACCGCCTTAGCTCGCGGAGCGGTCGAGCGCGCACACAGTCAGTTGAAAAATGGGGGATGGACACGGGAAGTTTTAACATGGAAAACCCTTCAACCGGGTGAAAAACCACGTGACCGGGTCGGTGCCGATCAAAATCCACTAGATTGTTGGAGGTTACAATTTGATGGGGGGAATCGGGGCGACAGGCCGCTCCCGTTACAATCTTGAGGAGAGAGAGAGTGTATGCACTCGTTGGTGGGCAACAGACTGCCACGCCAACGGGACTTGGACGGTGGAATGCGCGAGATACTTCAGTCGCGTGCGCTCAGAGGCGACGCGTGTCCAAGGGTTGTCACTGCTTCCTTTGTGCGTCTTTCTCAGTCCTTGGAGTGTTTCCTTTGTAACTGAGCTCTGGTGGGGTGCCAATAGCCGATGACAGGTTCTGGTAGCTGTTGGCGGGTGCTAGTATCCGTTGGTGGCCGCTGGAGGTCGCGGGTGGCTCTCGGTGGTTGGCGGCGAGAGGCGGCCGCTGGTGGTTGGCGACGAGGGGTGGTCGCCGGCAGAGAAAACGGGAGAGCTCCCACCTGAGGAAGAAGAAGAAGGGGGAAGCGTAGGAGGAGAAAGTTAGGAAATGAGGAGCCCCTAGGGTCTTTTTATAGGCTCCAGGGGGAAGTTATGACGGGTCCCCCCACTAACATAGTGGGTTAGTGGGTGGTTTTACCCCGATCGGACGGCCGGCGGGGCCTCTCCCTTGATCGGACGGTGGGGAGGCGGCCGGGAAAGGCGGCGGTCGGCCATGACCGTGGCCGGCCATGGCCGAGGCCGGTTATGGGGCTGGCCATGGCCGAGGCCGGCCATGGCCGAGGGCCGGCCATGGCCGAGGGCCGGCCATGGCCGAGGGCCGGCCATGGCCGAGGCCCGGCCATGGCCGAGGCCCGGCCATGGCCGAGGGCCGGCCATGGCCGAGGGCCGGCCATGGCCGAGGGCCGGCCATGGCCGAGGGCGGCCATGGCCGAGGGCCGGCCATGGCCGAGGGCGGCCATGGCCGAGGGCCGGCCATGGCCGAGGGCCGGCCATGGACGAGGGCCGGCCATGGCCGAGGCCGGCCATGGCCGCAAGCCATGGCCGAGGCCAGCCATGGCCGAGGCCGGCCATGGCCGCGAGCCATGGCCGGGGCCGGCCATGGCCGAGGTCGGCCATGGCCGCGGCCGGCCATGGCCGCGAGCCATGGCCGAGGCCGGCCATGGCCGCGGCCGGCCATGGCGGCGGCCGGCCATGGCCGCGGCCGGCCATGGCCGGCCATGGCCGAGGCCGCGAGCCATGGCCGCGGCCGGCCATGGCCGCGGCCGGCCATGGCCGCGGCCGGCCATGGCCGCGAGCCATGGCCGAGGCCGGCCATGGCCGCGGCCGGCCATGGCCACGAGCCATGGCCGAGGCTGGTCATGGCCGCGGCCGGCCATGGCCGCGAGCCATGGCCGAGGCCGGCCATGGTCGCGGCCGGCCATGGCCGCGAGCCATGGCCGTGGCCGGCCGGAAAGGAACCGCCGGCGGCGGTTCCTTCCGCGGGAGAGGGGAGGAAATGGGGGCCCACCCCCATGATCTCCATGAGATATCATGGGGGTAAGGTGGGCCCACCCATGATCTCCCTTGGTGGGGATCATGGGGGTCTCTTTCTTCCTATAAATTAAGGTGAAACCCATCATATATATATATATATATATATATATATATATATATATATATATATATATACGAGTGACAGTGCACGGGGGGTCCCCCGTGCCCTCCGCGACAGTACACAGTTCGGGCCGGCGGGCTTCGCCCGCCCCGCCGGCGGCAAATATTCCCAAATAGAAGGTCACGGAGGCTCTAAATCAAAAAATGATCAACATGAAGGTTGTTCGGATCGCCGAGATCTACTACTTTCATGTTGATCACTTTTCGATTTGAAGCCTCCTTGACCCCCAAAATCTCATGCCCGCATAAGAACGGATCACGGAGGCTCTAAATCAAAAAATGATCAACATGAAAGTTGTTCGGATCGCCGAGATCTACAACTTTCATGTTGATCACTTTTCGGTTTGAAGCCTCATTGACCCCCAAAATCTCATGCCCGCATATGAACGGTTGAGATTACTTTGGAGGGCCTCATTGTTACACCGTGCAATCCTATTGGCTGTCCATATTCTTTTGTATATATGTATATATATATATATATATATATTATGTAACGACCCCATCCGTTACTTGACGTATAATAGAAGGTCCGGCCAGGGCCCCACACTATATGCCACAAACAGACGGTGAGGTCACAGGATAATACCAAACCAACCACGAATCCTAACTCAGAGCATTCTAGCGGAAGCTTTAAGTAATAATTTGAACTCTAACCAGGAATGTCCAATATATAAACCACCTTTATATATATAACGGAATGTACCCAAATACATAGAGTTTGGCATTAAGGCCTTACAGTTCCTCTTTTTACAACATGATTTACAAACCTCGGCGCGCAGGCCGGCCATACATGAGTAAAAACAAAAACATTCTCTTAGCCTTCAAGGGCTAGCCACAGCAGCAGCAGCAACAGCAGTAGGGCTTCAGCCCTTCACTTACCACTTGACTCGCCAGCACCTGCACGGGAACAATCCACCCAACCGGTGGCAAACAATGCAACGGTCAGCATTCAGCTGACCCAATTATAACAATCTTACCCCTTTCTCGGGGCATTAGCATTCTTTCCCTGCAAAGCATGGCATCATGTAGCAACTATGTGCGCGCAGGCACATTCAAGCCATCACAACTATCGGCCACACGGCCCGACAGTCCGTGCACTCAGGGCACATTTTCGGTGTACCGGAATACCAGGGTCAACACCACCGTCTACACGGTATTTGAGCATTCTAGTCTTTCCGGCGCGCGGGCCTAAGACTCTCATTAGGCGCTCCAACAAAACCTATAACCAGGCTTCCAAGTCGGACGGACCTAACGCAGGTACGGATCAGCCACCCCCCGTTGCTCAAGTCGCCGTGCCACCTCGAATACGGAAGTATCCATGGCTATTTATAGGCGCGGGTCGGTTTCACCTTTCCTGTTCGGCAATCTGCCTTTTCACCGGGTTGCAGCCCAACGGCTCAACCGCTCATAAAGTGGCAACGCACGGCCACAAGAGTTGCATCCAACCCTCTTCATTTCCTGGACATCGTCCAGTACTTCCTGCCGCACCAAGCAACAGGTAGGAACAAGACATCACAAGCCATAATCACGGAGCCTTCTCCGATATGCAAACAAGCATCACCAATCCAGACCACGTCCAGATGGGCTTCACACAGCATGCCTAGAGCCGTACTCCAATTCCGGCCTCTAACAAGGGGGACTTCACATATCTACCCCAAGGGACACCACAACCCACCGCACACTCGCGGGGAAGGGTTTTCCCTATGCAATGCAGAAAAGAAGGACTTCACATGTCCAAGAAGGGAGATCGTTACCCTTGTCGATCTCTTCGGAGCCATCGAAAACTAGCCGGTGAGAAAGAACCGCAGCAGCCTCGCCTTCACAACGCCGGCTTCGGATCACGAATCGGACCACGGGAACTCCGCCGGTGGCTTGATCTCCTCCTCCTTCTTCTTCCTCCTCTCTCTTTCTCTCTTCCTTAAGCAAAATGAAGAATGAATCTTCATCAATCCTTCACGAAGTTAATCCAGCCAGGAATCACCTGAGCCCTTGGATCAAAAGAGAGAATCTGAACGGCCATGATTTGCCCAAAAACCTAATTTTTGCCTGACACGGCCTGTGACACGCCCGTGTCACAGGCCGTGTACCCTTAAGCGGCACACGCGGTATTGAACCGACTGAACAACACGGCCATCGACACGCCCGTGTCGAATCTGACACGCCCGTGTCAATCCTGAGACACGCCCGTGTCAATCCTGCCTCATCGAGCTGCAACCAGTACACGGGTAGGCACACGGTATCGGACACGCCCGTGTCCGACCTGACACGCCCGTGTTCACTGCCGTGTTCAAGGCCCTGTACTTTTCTGACTCGAATAGGCTATTTCGAAATTTAATTGCGCGACACGCCCTGGGACACGCCCGTGTCCATGGCCGTGTCCCGGGCTCGACCATCGTCGACTATCGAGCGTCGACCAACCTGAACACGCCCTGGGACACGCCCGTGTCCCAGGCCGTGTACCCCCGACACGCCCTGGGACACGCCCGTGTCCCAGGCCGTGTAAAATTTCCTGTACCTCAAAACTCATTTTGAGTCTTTTGGGTCTTTTTGGGGTGTTACATATATATATATATATCATGTTCTCCAAATATGGAGAACATGGTTGGAATGGAACATGATACAATGAGGATATCTAAATATAGAGATTCTCATTGGAGATGCTCTTACAATGGAGTTATAACGGAATATCCAAATCACAGATTTTGCATAAACATCACAAGCCCCGACTGAATCTTGTCCAAACCAAACCTTGCCTAAATTTGATCCTACGTACCAACTGCTCAGAGATCTTGCTCAGTATTATGAAATCTAGAGAGGGAGATGAAGAGAGTAGAGAAGAAGATCGGCTCCGGGAGCCCTAGCCACGATACAACCGATACAACCAAGGGTAAGAAGAAGAATAAACAACGACAACATAAAAGAAGGAATAATAAAAGGGTGTTGATATCAACACCCCAGTTTTGGCTATTAACAATTTTGGCTATCCGCAAGCATTGTTTTTTAAAATTGGCTACACGCAAGCACGAAAGCTATCCGCACTCAAAAATTGAAAAAAGGATGAGCAGAGCACCACCGCCTGAAGGAGGAATAGACGCTTGAAAACATAGCCGCAGATAATGTAGGAGAACATGTCGGGTTAAAGAACGCCGATCGGGAAATGGAGGAGGAGCACTTGCCGGATTTGGAGCCCTTCAGGTTAGACAAAAAGAGAGGAGGAAGGATTGCCATCAGAATCATGGTTTGGAGGGGAGGCGGAAGCACGAGAGGGGCGAGTGTGAATAAGAAATGGTTTTTGTTCAGTGCTTCCTAATAGGAATTCTATAAGCCGAAAAAAACTCAAATTTTGAATGCGGATAGTCAAAAGTGCGATGGTAATATCAGCACCCTAATAAAACCTTCCTCATTTATTTCTCTCCCCGCCACCTCCCACTAAACAAAGGCACAATTAATTACATATTATAGTTAACCGCATAATTATTCAAATTAAATACGAAAGCAAAGTCGAAATCCAATTAAACAACATTATATTTGTAATGACTGTTGAAATTTCTCAAGTTGATCAGCAAGGTAGTCCAAACATCAAATCAATATTTTCGGCACTACCTAGATCACAACTTGAACCGTGGAAAGCAGGAAGCAACTCAAATAACCAAAGACATAGACAGAAGCAAGCAGATCAAATTTTTATTAATCTTCTTTACAGGGCGAGGCATACATGACGAGACATGATTTCGCCAGTACAAGAAAAAGATAGAAACAACAAAACAACTCGGGCGGACAGACTCCAGAAACCGCCGAGACCGCCGAAGCCGCACAGGTCGCTGAGACCGCCCGAACTGAACTGGAACCAAACTGAATACTGAGTCCGCTTGAGACCGCAAGGTCACGCGGACTCGCCGTTATTCGCCGAACTGCTGCTGAACAGAGGAACCCGCCGCCTACTCGCAGAGACCGCGAGGTCGCGCGGACAGAAAAGAACTTGAGATAAAGCTGATGCTGGAAACCGCCGAATGCAGCCTGCAAACCCCACAGAGGTCAGAACCAAACTCCTGGTTCAACATTGCTAGCCGCGCCACCTGCACACAGAAACCGGTTAAGCAAATAGCCCGCGCGGATAAGCAAACACAGTCCGCAGCCTATGCTCAAGCTCACTTACTGTTCACTCTGTTATAAAATAACGAGTCGGGGGGGTCCTATTTATATGCCGAGTGAGGAGTGTAGTCACCACCCTATGAGATAGAGTCACCTCCCCAAGGTCGCAGCTAGCAATGCTATCCCTGCGGAACACAGAACACTGCCGGACACAATCCAGTCCGCGCAGTTCGCTCAGTCCGCAACACAGCCAGCAGCAGCAATGCAGGTCGCCAACCACCAATCCGCTGGACTATGAACCAGTCCGCGCGGTCAGTCCGCCTAATCCGCCCAGACTGCCCGACCACCCACTTTCACTTCACCAATTTCAACAATGACCCTAGCCGATCCAACGTGACAATGTCACAGCTCCGCTTTAGGCGACGTTATCGTGCTGCAACCCAAGCACCCCAACCCCTTTCCAGCCCACTGGTGGGTTGTTGGTGGCCACAACCTCCCTTTGATGAGCGAACTCGATAGTTAAGTTGGCCCCTATGGGGACTTCCCAGGAGGTCACCCATCCCAAGACTACTCAAACCCAAACACGCTTAACTATGGAGTTTTTCAACATCTCATCACCAATTGAGCTGATGAAAAGTGAAACAATTTTATGTAACATCCCATTTCAGGCTAGACCCCTAGGAGTCGGTCTGTCGTGACAGAACCCTAGGAAACCCAAGAATTGAAGTCCATGGACCAAGATTTCGGGTCACGGGTTGGTCACGCCCGTGACCGACCCGTCACGCCTGTGACCTAGGGCGTGACCCCCTTCGACGATCGTCGATCTCAGGAAGACGATCAGCGAACTCATAATTTGCATCACGGGTCTGTCACGCCCGTGACTAACATGTCACGCCCGTGACCTAGGGAGTGACCCCCCTTCGACGATCGTCGAGCTCAGGAAGACGATCGGCGTACTCAGAATTTGCATCACGGTTTGGTCACGCCCATGACCGACATGTCACGCCCGTGACCTAGGGCGTGACGCCCTTCGACAATCGTCGATCTCAGGAAGACGATCGGCGAGCGCAGAATTTGCAACCCGGGCCTGTCACGCCCGTGACCTAGGGCGTGACCCCCTTCGACGATCGTCGATCTCAGGAAGACGATCGGCGAACTCAGAATTTTCCACACGGGCCTGTCACGCCCGTGACTGACATGTCACGCCCGTGACAGAGGCCGAAACGTCGGTTCAGGCCCGAAATTATTCTAACACGCGTTATAGTAAATTCTTATATGGAAAGTTACACCAGGAGTATTTATGGGTCGTTTCCTTCTCTAATTACTTATTAAAATGAGGAAGTGTTGATCCAATAGGAAATCGCCACCTGGATTAGTCATTTCATTTTCCATCTTTTCCTCTCCCTCCACCGTAACCGAAATAATATTAAGAGGAGAGTCTTCATGGCCATAAATGCTTACCCTTTCCCCTCCCCACTTGGTGATCTATAAAAGCCCCCTTAGAGCAAGATGAGAAGTTTACACTCTTGACCAAACGGATTTGAGTTATTGTTCTTGCTGTAGGAGAAGTTCGGGAATGCCACCACCGCGTCATGACAATCCGACGTTCATCTCACCTCCAAACCGCGAATAAAGTCCTCCTCTACTTCTTCTCTTATGGGTAGATCTTAGGATCTTAGAAAGGAAGTTCATGCTCAAAGCAGCCGGACCTATCTCGTGTTTTCATGGAAAAATCATGAAAAATATATTTTTGGGTACGCCGGAAACCGCCACCTCCGGCGGCCAAACCACCGCCGACCGATAGCCATCGCCTCGACGGAGGTGGTGGTGGCTGGCCAGAGAAGTGACCGGACGGCCGGCGAAAGATCGCGGAAGAGCTATAGGAAATATAAGTTGTCTGGTTTCAGTTCTCGGGTTCTGTAGAAGATGAACAGTAAAACATATTTCTATTATAAAGTTATGAATATAGTATATAAGGAAATATATATATAAATGGACGTATTTTGAATGCTGCAAAACGAGATACTTAGAGGCCGATTTAGGAAAAATTGCCAGTCATAAAAGTTGTAGCCCTTCGATTCTAGATTAATTTAAAATTAATTTCAACTCGTTTGGGTAAGCGGTTTGACCGCAGCACCCGTTTTAGTGGGGGTTGTACCTAGAGTTGGGCAAGAACTAAAATGAATGTCTACTCTTTGTCCCTTGTCCAAATGATCCGAAATTTGGGCAGGGAGTTACCCTTAGCCATACCTAGAGGCTGTCCAAAAATGGGAATTTTTGAAGATACTTTGCCTAAGATTTTTGTTTTAATTTAATAAAGTTAGAGTAATTTATTTAAGTGGTCAAATGACCTCCAAAATCTCTCAAATTTTGGTGAGTGGTCTCTGGCTATAAAACCTAGTTTTGTACAAAATTTCAAGCTATTTGGATGAGTTTTGGATATGAAGTCACCTATTCTTAACTAGGCATTAATGTGACGTTTTTGAGTAAAAAGTGCACTAAGAGGTTGGAACGGTCAAATCACCTCAACAGAGGCTGATATTTTTACCACTGACTTAGAAGGGTTATTACAACTCACTTGGAGAAAAATGGTGTGGTTTAGGGGTTATTTACCCTAGGATCCAAACTCAAACCCTAAATGGAGGGTTTTGAGGGTTGTGAAGGACATGAGGGCAAATGCTCTCGTATTGCCTTGAAATTCAGTAGAGTCGACGTTAGCATAATATAAATCATTTGGATGGAATCTTGAAGGATTTGGAGATAGGTAGATACCCCAAAACCTTAACCTTAGCTTTAGGGTAAAATACCAAATAAGTAAAATCTATCACTAAACATTATCTAAAAGCTGTGAAACTTAGGTAGAGTGAGTTTTTGGAGTGGGTAGAATCTATAAAAATTTTACTGGAATTTTATGATGTTTATTTTCAGCACTTCATTTGTAAAGTTTATTATAGCCCTAATTGATGTTTTAATTATTTAGATCTTTCTGTTCATTGAAACCCCATGAAATATTGGAAGTAAATGTTTTAGGTCAGAATGGTTGTTCCTGAATTTTTGTATAGTTTTTAGTTGAGTAAATCTAGTACTTCATCCACAAATGTTAAAAAGGGGTTTTATGGTTTAAAAATTAATTATAGATGATATTGCTGTTAAAAAATTATGAAACTTGGCCAATGATATTTTTAAGGTTGTATCTGCATAATATAATTAATTTATAATTTTTGAATGGATATTCTCTGTACTTGTTTCATAAATAACGGAAGATAGAAAATATTGCTAAAATAGTTTTAGTGCCCTTTTGATGATAGAAAAATTGTGATTCTTTGGATTTACCATATTGAGATAGCAAAATATTTATAATAATTTTTTTGGACATCCTTCATGAGTACTTAGGGTAGTTCATGTTCAAACCGGTAGCCCATGGAATTTTTGAAAAAATTAATTAAATGTCAGATAAATTAGGAAAATTATAGTTTTATAATTATAGGCTAATCATATCATGATATACCTCCAGTAAATAATTTAGGGCATTTGGATGATTATCTAGATTATCTCCTATTCGGTTCGACATATAGTCAAGGTTGGTCTGCATATAACAAATTATAAAATTGCAATAGGACATCATCTGGGATAGTTGTTGGAGTTAGTCATTTTGTCTGGGTGGATAGAGGTGGATGATTTTGTAATAGAATGATATGAAGAGTAGTGAGAAGTGGTGATGGCTAGAGTTAAGAGGTGTTCGGGTTCGACGAAAGATCGTCTTACCCAAAGAGAGGAAGGTTAAAAAAACCCTAGGTTAGTCTATCGTAATATGAGAAGGGAATGGATAAAGGGAATCAACCAATAATAATAAGTGCCTTGCGAAATGGAACGATGAGCTTCAGTTACCATCATAGTTCCTAGTGCCCTTTGAGAGCCCTTCATAGGGAATACCGGGGGCAGTCCTGGGTTAACGTAAACTATAATAACAAACTGGAAAGAGTAACCTAGTAATTAGGATCTCACATTTCACAAACACTGTTAGTACATGAAGATTGTTGGGAGCTTAGACTCGATTGGTTAAGAGACGGACGGAATGGTCCGGAGAGCTTCGGCTCGATTGGTTAAGAGACGGACGTTTTGGTCCGGGGAGCTTCGGCTCGGTTTTTGTTTGATTACGATTAAATTTGCATGTGCATAAAAGGAAAGAAAATTAAGGTGGTGGGTCTTCGGTATTGGAGGGTCGATGCACCGACGCCAATACACTGACTCGGTAAGTATGGTTAGCACTTTGTCAACAGAAGTCCGGTGCGCCAGCCGGCAAGAGTACGCAGGAGTCCGCTTCGTGCACCAAGCGTTGAGGCGTACGATAGGTATGACCGGTAGTGCTTTACTGGTTTAGATCGAGGTTGGCGAGGCCCAACCCACCGCTTCCGTCTGCCACTACGGAGGTATCCTGGGAGGTAACGGCTCCGAAAGGGGGAACTAAAGGTCTGTGCACGCAGAGTCGGGTGTGTGTGTTGCACTTGCATGATTCATCATACCCACTAGCATGTCATGGCATAATCGATTCATTTAACCCCTAACACCTAATGTATAAGTGGAATTGTACGCTTATACAATAGGCCTTGCAAAACGACCCCTTGGTCTATAAGTTTGTGTGGGCAAGTTTATAAATTAAGGTTAAATTCTATATATATATATGCTGCTGTTTGATAACCGACACCCCAACGTATAAGTGGTATGGGATACTTTATACGATGGGAGCCTTGCAGAAGATCTCTTGGCTTAGGTGCTTCCGCACATAAGTTAAAGTTACATTTCCTACTTTCTGTTATTGCCATTATTTATTATAGAATTGCTAGATTAGTTCCGCTGCCACTTGTTTCTTTGATTTAATCTCCACCTTCATGTCCTTCCCTTTCTTCCTCTCCGCTCGGTGCTTAGGGGTCATGAGGGAAGGGGTAGGGGATGATAGGGCTTAGTCTTTATGACTAACGGTTTTCGAACCGCATCATTTTAGGGAATCATGGAGCCCAGCACGGGGGAGCAGCATTAGAGACCGGTGCGCTTGGAGATGGGGCAGTCTAGCTCCGGAGTTCATACAGCCGGGACCGTGAGTCTCGACCTTGAGTAGATGTTCTGTTTTTTGCTTTCGCATGAGTGATTTGTAGTGAGGACATGATGTACCGGGCATAAGCCGTATTTTTAGTACTCTGATATATTATTCTGTGGACACTCCCTTCGTGAAGACTTCTTTTTCAATATATGTGATTTTCTTGTGGACTTGCTTTTACTTCATTGTGCTACCTTTCTGTGATGGAATTGGCCGGCAGAATCGGCGTTTTGTGGTGATGACCCTTCTGGGCGTGAAGGTGTCACCGCAAAGGGGTGGTTCTGGGCCTAAGACCCCGGTGTAAAAAAAAATGGGGTCTTACACTTTATAGTTAAACGTGCTCGTACTGGAGTAGTCTTGGGATGGGTGACCTCCTGGGAAGTCCTCGTAGGGGCGATTAACTGGATCATTTCTCAACGAAGGGAGGCTGCGACTTCCAACAACCCACTTGTGGATGAAGATGAGTTGGTGTGCATGTCCTGCAGACTATTTGAGGCTAAACCCTTTTGAGCGTGGTGCTGAGAATGCCGACCGTCTTTCTTTCGAGCCGGGGGTCGGGGAGGCTGTTACAATATCTTTACTGATTTTGTTTTCTATTTCCATCATAGGGGAATAGTTTAGTGATATGTATAATTTAATATCGTGTAAATCACTTACGAGAAATGTTGTGCGTCGCATTACGCGCGCGTGACGGCCGTGCTGTATGCAGTGGGCTTTGCACGGTTTCTGTGCATGTTTGGTTCTGCTCTTCTTTTGGGAGTGATTCTGGGCCCCTCAAACGGGTGTGGCTTAATAATTAGTATGGCCCGCTCAGTCGGGTTGTTTTCTTGAGAACCTCGGTCAAATGTTTTCCGGTTTGACTTGAAAAATTTAGGGGTAACCCCAGCAGAAGTCAAAGAAACAATCTATTGTTTCAAAATCATAACTTGAATCCTAATACCCGGCTACTGTGAAACAACACGGCTGCTACATCTTTTTCGGGATCTCCAGATTATTGGACTTACCCCGGTATCTTTGGGTTGAGATAATCGGTCGACTCTTCAGATTGCTTGCAATCCCATTTATGACGAACGAACCCAACATATCGAACTCGACTCTCATCTTGTTCGTGTGAGAAGCTCAACTCAGGAATAATCGTTCCTCTTTATCTTCTCACTCATCTACAACTTTCTGACTTATTTACGTACCAAAGCGCTTGGAACTCTCAACTTAAATTCCTCTTAAACATGTTGGACTTTTTTTTCTTCCTTACAAATCCCAACTTCAGTGGGAATGATAAAATATATGAGACATATTTGTAATGTTTAGTTTTCCCTTTTATTTTATACTTTTGAATAATGTGTTCTGTTTTTTTTTGTTTTTATGAAGCTAGCTAGTTATAGCTTGTTGTATATATAAAGAACAGAATCTCTATTTTTTGGATGTAAGAGAGAATTACACGATTAATGAAAAGGAGTCGATGAAGTGTGATTTGTTTGCTGAGTTGGTTTGATCTTTCAAACTCATGTGTATCATGCTTCCACCTACCGACCGCCGATGTTAACTCTTGAAGCCGTCCATGTGTTTCACATGCTGGGAAACTTCTAGGAAAGAGACCAAGACAAATGAAATGACAATATAAAGGGTTTGCTTATAGCTTGGATGGACACACCACCGGTTCTCGTCTTGGAGAAAGAGACTCTTAAAGGTGGATCACGGAGAAGAAGAAGGCAAGGCTGCGGGCTGGCTGCAGTAGGTGCAGCAAGGCTGTAATCGGGCAAATAGCATAGTGAGCAGCAAGCTTACACGCAAGCTGAGCATTATTCTGTAATGACTTTTCTGGCGGCGACGGTGGTGGTTGGTCGTCTGACGACGACGAATGTTTGCTGGAGCGAATCTTGTGCGTCCTTCTAAAGATTACGATCCAAGATCATTGTCCACAAGGGGATTAAGCTAATATGTATTATCTGCGGTGTACTTGTAACTCGTTGGTACTTTTGTTTCTTCTATATGTAGTTTTTAACTAATTATCGTGCGTTGAATTTTTATCCGGATTGTTGTGGGTTCTTTATACCTTTACGATTGTTATGACTATCATGGGGATTGTGTGAAATCCCAACAAGTAGTATCAGAGCCAGATTCAGTATGAAATCATGATTGGACGTTCAATGAAGGTTCTAACTGCGGCGGTGAGCGACTAGGTTCTCTTCCCATCCTTTCATATCTATAATTTGAAAAAATCAGGTCTTCTAATTTGCCGAGTAAAGTCATGACAGGAAAAAATGTAGTTTTGGAGAGATTTTCTGTAACGACCCCATCTGTTAAATAACATATAATAGAGGGTCCGACCGGGGCCCACACTATATGCCACAAACAGACGGCGAGGTTACAGGTTAATACCAAAACATACTTGCATCCTAATTCAGAGCATACTAGCGGAAGCTTTAATGTTAATATTGAACTCAACAGCCACGAATGTCCAATATATATAAACAACCACATTTGTATATAACCTCAAAGGAATGTACATCAAATACACAAAAGTTTAGCCTTAAGGCTTTACAGTTAAGCTTCACAGGTGTGGATTACAAACATCGGCATGCAAGCCGGCCACACATGAAAATAATAAAGTTCTTCGCTCAGCCTTCGAGGGCCAGCAGTAGCAGCAGCAGGGGCTTCATCCCTCTATTTCCCGCTCGGCTCTCCAACACCTGCACAAGGACAGCCCACCATGATGGTGGAAAACAAGGCAACGGTCAGCATTCAGCTGACCAATTTATAACGACCATACCCCTTTCCTGGGGCAGTGATATTCCTTCCCTATAGGCATAACATTTCACAAGCAGATATATCACACAATGTGCACTCACGCACAATCAATATATCACAAACGTCGGCCACGTGGCCTGACGCTCCGCGCACTCAGGGCACATTCATGGTGTACCGGAAAACTAGGGTTCCACCACCGTTCAAGGGTCCAAAGCCCAACGGTAAAGTTTGAGCATTATGCTCCACATCCCATAGTCGGAGACTTTAGTCTTAATGGCGCGCAGGCCTAAGACTCTTATTACATGAACCTGACGAACGCCAATATCCCAGGCACTCATGTCAGACAACCATAATGCAGATACAGTTCAGCCCTTGCCCGTTGCTCCAATCGCCAGTTCAATGTCTAGACTGACGCGGGTCGGCATCCCCTTGTCTGTTCGACACGAAGCCTTTTAAGTGCTCGCAGCTCACAATAGTCATACTGTCTACCAAGGACTGGCTTCACAATCCAAAAGGGGAGTTAATGTCAGCGTTCCTCGCGATCGCTTAGCAGGTTCAACAAAAGCTCTCTTTCTGCACCCAAACTCAACCCAAACCCTGCAGCATCCTGCAGTATCAGAAAACTGGTCTTTCCATAGCATACAACACAAGAATTACGAGGGTATTTTCCTGGAATCTCATTTCAGTACTTCCTGTTACTCCATTTCACAGGCACAACCCACCGACTTCACAAACTACTCGTTTAAACGCGGAGTCTTCTCCGGTGCGCAAAATAAAACATCACCAATCCAGACCAATCTGTCCAGATGGGCTTCACACAATATGCCTATTCCGTACTACACATTTCCGGATCTATATGCAAGACTTATTGGGGATTTCAAGAATCAAACCAAGGGAAATCCCTCACTAATCCACCTTTTGGTGGGGAAAATCCATGCACATACCAAAATAAGGACTTCACATGTTCAAGAAGAAAGATCGTTACCCTTGACGTTCTCTTTGGAGTCATGACAAAGCGTTTCTACGCGGATGGAAATGATCGTCTCACTTTCCCCTTCGCGATAATAGCTCCAGATCTTATTTTCGGTCTCAAGATTTTATCCAGCAAGCAACCCTAGCACCAGCCGAAGGTTTCTGCTCCAGAACTCGGGCAGCGAGGAAGAGAGAGAGAGAAAAGGAAATACTACTTTTCTCTTTACATTCCTCTACAGATAAAGCCTTGAGTTCTATCCCGGACACTTGATCCAATCAACAAAATCAAGCAACGGCTCAGTTTGGAGTTGAAAAGGTCAATCACCGCTCAATGGCCACACGTTATTTGCCTGACACGGGTCACCGCTCCACATTGGGCTGATAACAAGTCAGAATCGTCGAGCTCAGCTCGACGATCTCCGCTCGACATTTTTCGTCGAGCTCAGCTCGACGATCGTCGTCGAGCTCCGCTCGATAATCGTCGATCTCAGGTCGACTAAACATTTGTACCGATTTGGGGTGTTACATTTTCTGTGAAGAAATTCGACAATGACATGAGTTTTAGCCTTTGACATATTCAAGTAAAAGATATGTTGGTTCAACAGAGTATGATTCAAGTCTTGCAGGGGCGCGACAAATTGCCAGCGACAATGAAAGATGAGGATTGAAAAGATCTTTATGAAAGAGCCACAAACACAATTAGGATGTGTGTTGCTGACCAGATGCTCTTCAATATTGGGGATGAAGAGACGACAGTCAGGCTTTTGGGGAAGTTGGAGCGACTATACCTGGCAAAATCTATGACGATAAAATTATTGTTGAAGCAGTACATTTATGCGTTGAAGATGCAGGAAGGTATAAACCTGCAAGAACACTTCAATGTGTTCAACGGTCTTCTGAGCTAGTTGCATATGGTTGGTTCGAAGGTAAAGGAAGAAGACAAGCCCTCTTGCTTCTTACCTTGCTCTTGGCATCATACAAGCACACTATGACTACGCTCATATGTGGGAAAGATATGGTGGGGATCAAAGAAGTTGCGTCGGCATTTTTATTTAGCCTGATGTTGAAGGTCCCCACAACTAGGGGTGACCAGATCTTGGTAGCGCTTGGACGAGGGAGGAGTTTTGATAAAGGATCAAGCAGTGCACGAGCTTAGTCGGCTTCGAAGAAGGCAAAGACGTGTTTCCATTGTAGACAAGTTGGTCACATTATGAGACATTGTTCGCAACGTGCTGAGATTTCTAGTACTTCAGATGACGTTCAGGATACGAGCATGGCGACATTGGACTTGGCAGGAGATGATGGCTTTTATTGCGTCACTGAGAGTCTGGATGACTCAGATAGCTGGATGCTTAATTCTTGTGCATTGCAACACGCTTACTCAGATGCGTTGATGTTCAATTCCTTAGAGGTGACGGTCAGGTCGATCATACTGGGTGATGACTCGGGATGCGAGGTCACACGGATAGGGATGGTGGACTTGTAGATGCAGGATGGAGCGATATGTAGGCTTGAGAGGGTGCATCTGGTGTCCATGCTACACTGACGGACCCACGTGGAGGCACACCCGGGCACGTGCCCGAGCCAAAATTTTCGCGATTTGCGCTAATCCCCGCTCATTCCGCTCGATTCCTTCCCTTTCCCCCCTTCCGCAACAAGCAGGGGCTGCAAATGGTCTGGCTCAGTTCGGAGATCTTCCTCTACTTCTCCTTTCCTTGTCTCCAACAATCGCCCTTACTTCTTTTCATTTCCATGGACAGGATTCCCTCCACTTGCCCACTTAATGACTTGCGAAAAGGTACGATTTATCCTTCTCTTCGCTATTTTCCATTAGGTTTAGATCCGCACTCTGCTTTTCTTTTTCCCGTCGAGCTTTATTTTCTGGATCCACGTGAATGCTTCTGGATTTTTGCTTATGTGCCGTTTTTATTTGGGAAGAAAGGGGATGTTGATGGTTTTGATTATGAATATTGTTGTTAGCATAGCTTTTTGTAGAAAAATGGGGTGCCGAGAAGAGAGATTCAAACAAAGATCGAAATAAAAACAACACAAACACAAAGATATACAAAGGTTCACCCAAACCGGGCTACGTCCTCTCTCCCCTTCTCCCCTTCCTTCTTGTATTTACCAAAGCAAAATATAGATTACAAAGTTACAAGGACCAAACCGATCCTACCTCGCACCTCGTTCTTTTGACAAGAAACGAAAAGATGAACCGCCGCCGGAAAACACCTCTCCTTGGGATCTCCAAAAGGCGCTTCCAAAACCTCCTCAGCATAAACCGCTCAGAAAAACTCGTAACCCTAAAATTCGGGTTACTCGCCGCCCCCGGACCCCCGCGTTTACTGGTACTTCAGTCATCGGAGAGGGTCACGCTCCGACGTCTCTAAGCTAACATGGGCTAACCCGGTTGTTGAAACCGGAAATCGGTCCCTCCCAGTTGGGATTGAGCTTCCCCACGGTGGCTGACCTTCCTGTGGCATCCACTTTTCTCAAGACCAAGTCCCCTTCCGCAAATTGTTTGACTCTGACGTGCTTGTCGAAGTACTTGACCATTCTTCTCTTCACTTCCTCTTGCCTGATGGCAGAGAGGTCTCGTAACTCCTCAACCATGTCGAGTGAGAGCCGCAACTCCTCATTCTCGGTCCTCCATTCCTCTCTGCCCTCTCTGGCCTCAACCACCCGAGGAGTTCGGACCTCGAGCTCTATTGGAAGAACTGCCTCGCACCCATGGGAGAGTTTGAAAGGAGTCTCTCCTGTCGCCGTATTGGGTGTGGTTCTAAGGGCCCAGAGGACCGAAAGGAGCTGCTCCACCCAGCTTCCTCTCAGATTCTCTACCTTATTTTTGAGGAGGTTAACAATGATCTTGTTCGCCGCCTCCACCTGCCCGTTGCTCCTGGGGTGATGAATCGAGGCAAACCTAAGGTCGATCCCGAGCTGTTCACAAAAGCCGATGAACTCAGCGCTGGTGAACTGAGGGTCGTTGTCCGTAACAATGGCCTGAGGCAACCCATGACGGCAGATAATCTCCCCCCATACGAAGTTCCTGATGACCTGGGAGGTTACCTTGGCCAACGCCTTAACTTCCAACCACTTAGAGAAATAATCAATCATCACGACCAGGAACCTTCTCTGGCCGCTGGCCTGGGGGAAGGGCCCAACCAAGTCCATTCCCCATATTGCAAATGGCTAGGGGGTTGTGATACTCCTGAGGCGTTGGGCCGGTTGTAGCTGGAGGGGAGCGAACAGTTTGCACTTATGACACTCCTTCGTGAACTTCACCTCATCTCGGCTCAGGGTCGGCCAAAAATACCCCTGCCTGATGATCCGGCCTTCCAAGGTTCGACTCTCGGAATGGCTCCCACACTCCCCAGAGTGAATTTCCTTCAAGATCCTTGGGACCTCCCTCTCGGCCACGCAGCGCAACAACATCCCGGAGAGGGTCTTTCGGTATAGCTGGCCGTCTCGCATGATATAGTATGCTGACTTGTACTTGAGCCTCTTCATGTCCATCCCTTCAGGATACTCCCTAGTGGACAAGTACGTCGAGAAGGGATCCATCCACGAGGGGTGCTACTCCACCTCCATCAGCTCCCCCTCTTCAATGGATAGGCGAAAGAGATCTGTGAGGGTACCTCCCACCCGGGGCCACACTTTGCCAGCTGATCTACTTGCTCGCTCTCTTCCCTGGGCACGTGTCGAATGGAAAAAGTCTGGAAGGTGCCGATGACTCCCTTTACCTTTGCTAAGTAGAGCTGCAGAGTCGGCTCCCTTGCCTAGAACTCCCCGTTAATTTGGGAAGCCACCACCATGGAGTCAGTGAGGACCTCCACATCATTCACCCCTATTTCTCTGGCCAAGCGCAAACCCGCAATCACAACTTCGTACTCGGCTTGATTGTTGGTGATGGGGAAATGTATCACCACTATCTGCTTGATCTTCGTTCCCTGGGGGCTTTCCAAGATAATCCCCGCCCCAAGGGAATGCCTCCACGAGGCACCGTCCACCATGACCTTCCAAGGAATCTGGCGAGTGAGTTCTTCCTCCGCCACTTCTATCACATAGTCTGCCAAAAAGTCGACCATAGCTTGGGCCTTGATCGAGAGGCGGGGAATGAAGGAGATGTCAAACTCACTCAATTCCACCGACCACTTAGCCAATCTGTCTGAATGTTCCACCCCCTCGAAGATGTTGCGGAGGGTGTAACGGCCTCCCCAGCACCATGCTCGCAAGGACGGCCGTCGGCACCCCCAGCACCACGCTCGAAAGGGTTCAGCCTAACCAGGTCTGCAGACCATGCACCCCAACCCCTCTCCCTCCACAGGCGGGTTGTTGGTGGCCGTAGCCCCCCCTTAGATGAGTCAAACTCGATAGTCAAGCCCGCACTACGGGGACTTCCCAGGAGGTCACCCATCCCAGTACTACTCCAGCCCGAGCACGCTTAACTATGAAGTTCTTTCAACTCTCATCACCAATTGATCTGCAGCTCAATTGGTGATGAGAGTTGAAAGAACTTCATAGTTAAGCGTGCTCGGGCTGGAGTAGTACTGGGATGGGTGACCTCCTGGGAAGTCCCCGTAGTGCGGGCTTGACTATCGAGTTTGACTCATCTAAGGGGGGGCTACGGCCACCAACAACCCGCCTGTGGAGGGAGAGGGGTTGGGGTGCATGGTCTGCAGACCTGGTTAGGCTGAACCCTTTCGAGCGTGGTGCTGGGGGTGCCGACGGCCGTCCTTGCGAGCATGGTGCTGGGGAGGCCGTTACAAAAGTGCACTTTTTATTGTAACGACCCGGGATTTGGCCCATAGCCCCCCATGGCATCGCTACCGGGCTGCAGCCCAAGCACCCCAACCCCTCTCCCTCCACAGGCGGGTTGTTGGTGGCCACAGCCTCCCTTTGATGAGCGAACTCGACAGTTAAGTTGGGCCGTACGGGGACTTCCCAGGAGGTCACCCATCCCAGTACTACTCTCGCCCAAGCACGCTTAACTATGGAGTTCTTTCAACCTTCATCACCAATTGATACCACTTTGTAAGACCCCTTTTTTTTTTTTACTCCGGGGTCTTATGCCCAGAACCGCCGCTTTGCGGTGATACCTTCACGTCCTGAAGGGTTATCACCACAAATCGACGATTCTGCCGGCCTTATTCGATCACAATCAAATAGCAAGTAAGAAGTAAAAGCTGAAGTGCAGTCCACAATATAATATCACATATAAATAAAAACTCCACGAAGGGAGTGTCCATAGAAAACATCAGAGTAATAAGGGCTTATGCCCTGTACATCAAACCTCACTACAAAGCTCTCAAACAAACTAGAAAGCAAATCTACTACAACTAGGGATCGGAACTCACGGTCCCGGCTGTCTGGACTCCGGTGCTAGATTGCCCCATCTCCAAGTGCACGGACCTCCGAGGCTGCTCCTCCGTGCTGCGCTCCACGTTCCCCTGTAATGGTGTTCGGTCGCCCGTCAGTCAAAAAGACCAAGTCCTATCATCCCCCACCCCTTCCCCCATGCTCTAAGGCACCGAGCGGAGAGGAAGAGAGGGAAGGACATGAAAGTGGAGAGTACAACAAAAACAGGTGACAAGTCCTAACTAACAGTTTATAACAAGTGAGCAACATAATGTAAGTGTTGTAATAGGTCAAACGAGAAAAGAAAGTAAGTAAAGTAATTTAAACCTTTACTTATGTGAGTACACATAAGCAAGGGATCTTTTGCAGGGCTCCCATCGTATAAAGAGTCCCATTCCACTTTATACGTTGGGGTGTCGGATACCACACAACAAATATAATTATATATTAAATGACCTTGATTTATAAACTCGCCCCACACAAGCTTATAGACCAAGGGGTCGTTCTGCAGGTCCTAAGGTATAAGCGTCCCATTAAACTTATACTTTAGGTGTCAAGTTATTATGACTGATTATGATATGCATCTATATGGTGGGTATGTTATGACATGCAGTGCAACTCACACACCCGACTTTGTGCACACAAACCTTTAGTTCCCCCTTTCTGGAGATAACTCCCAGGTTACTCCCGTAGTGGCAAACGGAAGCGGTGGGTTGGGCCTCGCCCACCTCAAAACCAGTAAAAGCACTACCGGTCTGACCTATCGTACGCTCACGCCTGGTGCACGAGGCGGACTCCTGCGTACTTTGCCGACTGGTCCGCCGGACTTAACCTTTGGCAAGGTGCTAACCACCTTGCCGAGTCAACGATACCGGTGTCGGTGCAATCGATCTCCCCGATACCGAAGACCCACCACCTTTTCCTTCCTATCTATGCACATGCAACGATTATAGTATAAGCAGTAAAAGGTAAAAGCTCCCGGACAAGTCCGTCCGTATCCAATACCAACCAAGCCCAAAGGCTCCCCGGACAAACCCGTCCGTAAGGTCTATCAACCGAGCCAAAAGCTCCCCGGACAAACCCGTCCGGCTTGATTCCAAAACCCCATCCCTTAAACACATCGGGATGGCCTAACCATTTCCGACCCTAACTACTGAGTGTGTGCAAATGTGAATCCCTACTTAACTGATTACTCTTTCTTTTGTTTTGAGGTTTACGTTAGCCCAGGGCTGCCTCCGGATTATACCCCGTGAAGGGTTCTCAATAGGCACTAGGAACTACGATGGTATGAAGACCAAAGTTCCCTTTCGCAAGGCACTTATCTTTGGTTGGTTGATTTCCCTTACCCATTCCTTTCATATTACAGTATACTATCCTAGGGTGATTTTTGACTCTTCGCTCCTACGGGAACGACGATCTTTCGTCGGACCCGCGCACCTTCTAACACTTACTGACTCGATTCTCACCAGACCTTGAAACCTCCTTAGGTGATCCATTCTCTTCTATGAATCCACGAACATGACCTATCCTTAAGTCAACACAACCTAACCCTGTTTACACATTTCCTCATGGTTATTATCTACCGACCAACCTGTACTATATGATGTTCATGAAAACTCGACTCCTACTTTTCATCCAAATACCTCAGATTATTTATCGGGGGTCTATCCTAACAGGATTTGCCTAAATCCAAAGCATTAAATATTTTCCTAATAAATCAGATAATTTATTTATTTATTCTTAAGGGACTAATATCATCATTTTGAACATGAGGTATGTCATTTTAGTTGATTCAAAACATCAAAGTTCTATGGTAAATACTAGTAGGCCTAAGTATCTATTTTTCCAAGGTTTGATAATTTACAATGATGTCCAAGGGGCCTAAATATAATTTAGTAATAAATCATCTAGTTCTTGTTTATTGAAGCATCTATATAAAATATTCCTCCAAAAATCTTGAAATAATTACAGGGTGCTGGTATGATATTAAAAACAACATTTACAGAATTCCATATTTTTCTTGCTGGAAATTAAATTATAATAAATCATTTGCTAATTAACAATCTAACCGGCTTTGTGAATCAAGTACTATAACAGCAACCCTAAAAATTCTTAAATAATTCTCAGTGATATACAAGAGCCTAAAAACCTTAAATTCCAGATCTCATAATTTTCCAGCAATTTAACAAGCCCTAATTTATTTTTACAATCTAAAGCCCATATTAAAAGATTGTGAATGAACCTCTACAAATTCTCAACATAAAGTTCTATAAAAATTCAGGAATCAATGTTCTAATCAGCAAGATCTAAATCCAGAATTTTAACTGATTTTAATTAAATTAAAGCCACCAAACAATTGAAAACAACAAATCGGCTAATAATCATTTAACACATGAAGTATAACTTTTATTAATCATAAAATTCCAGGAAAATTACCATGTGTCTAGAACACTCTAAAACTCTCTCTACCCAAGTTTCATAGCTTTTAGATGAGTTAAATTACTGTTTTGACCCTAAAGGCCCTTCTACCCTAAAACTAGGGTTTAGGATTTGAGGTACCTAGCTACCTCAAAATTCTCTAAGATTATAACCAGAGGGTTAAATATTCATTAACCACCTCTCCACAAAATATCAAGGCCATACAAGAGCATTTGCCCCTATGTCCTTCACAAACCCCCAAAAGTCCTCACTTTGGGTTTGTACCTGGGCCCTAGGGTAAATCCACCCTAACACATCTCCTTTGCTCCCCAAAGGTTCTTAGGATCATCCAATCTCATTGGTCACAACTTCAACCTCTGTTGAGGTGAGTTGACCACCCAATTGCCACAAGTCCCCTTTTTCCCATATTACCCTTCCCTAGGTCCAACTTAGGGCTTAATGGTTCCTGTTCAAAACTCAACCAAATGAGTTGAAATTTGAACCAGACCTAGAAATATACCCCAGGGACACCTCACCAAAACTTGGGAGGGTATGGAGGTCATTTAACCCTTCAATTTCCTAACCCTAGTTTTTATAGATTTAGATCAAAAACCTAGGTTAAAATACTCCAAATGACACCAAATTTTTATTGTAGATAGGTATAGATATAAGTAAGCTCCTGTCCAAAATTCAAAGCATTATGACAAGAATTGAAGAGTGGGGATTTAATTTTGTGATTTGTCACTATTCTAGAGAGCCCTCACTAAAATGGTTGCTGGGGTCAGCCCACTAATCCAAATTGGTTGAAACAACTTTTGAATTAAACTAGACATCAAGGGCTACAACTTTGATGTTGGTCATAGTTTCTGTAGGAGGGCCTAAGTATTTTTAATTATTATTTTAAAAACCGACCAGTAATTAGAATAAAATGAATTAATTTAATTGCATGCACTATTCATCTTCTCCAAAATAACCGAAACCAGGCCGAAAAAAAGTGGGGTTGCGGGCTGTTTTCTGGCGGCTAGGGGCGGTGCCACCACCGGCCATCACCTCCTCTACCCTCACGGTGGTGGGGGGAGTAGTTGGCCGGTGGCTAGGGCGGCCGGAGGTGGCGGCGCCGCCCTACCCGAGCCACCCAAAACTCCATTAAAATGGAGTTTTTTTCTGATTTTCAGGTTACCCGACCGGCTCCTTAGAGCCCGACTTCCATCCTAAACAAGTTCTAAGATCTAGGCATGAGGAGAGGAGAGGGGGAGGACCTGAGTTCGGGCATGGATGCGGGTTGAGCGGCGCGACGTCATGGTGGCGGCGGTGGCGGCGTTTCTCCTCCTTGGTGGCTCCGGCAAGGCTCTCTCCTCCTTCTCTGATTTCGAAAACAGTCTCCCCTCTCTCCTAAGTGAGCATATAAAGAGGAGGGGGGAGAGGGGGCGGTTTTCATCAAGGGGCAAGTGCCTCTTCATGAAAAAGGTTGGGAGGAGAGAGAGAGGGGTGGAGCCACCCCTTGGTGGCCGGGAAATGGTTGGGGGGAAGAGATGTCAGCCACTAGGTGGCTGTGGGCCCCTCTTTGGCTGACCCCATGCCTCCTCACACTTCAAAACACCCACTCACCTCTCCACCACCTTTTCTCTCTCCTAAAAATATCAAAATTCTCACTTCTTTCTCTCTCCTAGTCACCCTCACGATTTCTTCTCCCTAAAAGCCTAAAGGCAGCCCATAATTAATATTAATACCTCATAATTCAAAAGAGAATGGAGGCTCTCCCTTTCACCAAAAAATAATCCTCTTTTCTCACTTTCTCTCTCCTATATTACTCTTCCAAAAATTGACCTAACCCTCTCTCCTAGTCACCATGTTGACTAGCCTAGGGTTTAGGCTATAGGCAGCCATATTATCCCTTACTATTACCTCATGAGCCTACATGAGGGCTTGAGCTTGAGTTAACCTAATTGAACTAGGTTTGACTTGATTTGGGCTTAGGGTTGACTTGGTCAACTTGACCTTTTGGGTCACCATCAAAGGACTCCTAGTGACCCATTGACCTCCTCTAAGGCCTAGGTATGGTTAAGTAGGGTAGGTTTGACATAATGAGGGTGAATTGTCTCAAAGGAAGGTCACCTTGGCCTAACTAGGGCTTGAGTTGACTTGGGTCAACTTAGCCACCAGATTTGCCCCCAATGGGTCTTGGTGACCCATTGATCTCATAATAGGTCTAGGAATGCCTTGGAGTCAGATTGAACTCACCAGGCCACCAAAAATTAGGGTTTTAAGATTTTACTATTTGCAGCCCAAGTGAGCCTCAACTAGTCATTTGGTCTCCTAGGCTCACTAAGGACTTGCCAAGACTGAGTCATGCTCAAAGCCACACCTAGGGGGGGTCTGATTTGAAAAAGGGATGTTACAGAGGGGGTGGTCAGTCACCACTCGGATCGAGTGTGCCTGGAAGTAAGGTCGGAGCCTTTGGGCCAAGATGATTAGAGCGAAGACCAGCTTTTCCAGAATAGGATAGCGGAGCCCGGCCTTCCTCAACACCCTACTCACGTAATAAATCGGGAGCTGATTTTTTCCCTCTTCCCGAACTAAAACAGAGCTCAGAGCTTCCGCCCCGACCCCTAAGTACAAGAATAAGTCCTCCCCTCCTTTGGTTCCTGGAGCAGGGGGGCTTGAGTCAGCTGCCTCTTCAAGGCCTGGAATGCCTCCTCGCATTCCGAGGTCCACTCGAACTTCCGACCTCATCTCAAGGTCTTGAAGAAGGGAAAGCACTTCTCTCCGGCCTGAGAGAGGAACCTGCTCAACCCTGCCAGCTTCCATGTTAACCGTTACACCTCTTTTGCATTCCGGGGCGACCCCAGCTCCATAATCGCCTGGACCTTGTCGGGATTGGGTTCTACCCCAGCGGGAGTGAGAAGGTGGCCAGAAATTTACACTTGCTTGCCCCGAAGATGTACTTAAAGGGATTCAACCTCATCTTGTACTCGCGCAGGGTGGCGAAGGTTTCCTCCAGATCCTGGAGGTGAGAGTCACCGTCTTGACTCTTGATCATGAGGTCGTCAACGTACACTTCCAGGTTTCTTCCCTCCTGCACTCGGAAGATCCTATCCATCATTTTTTGATAGGTCGCTCCTACGTTCTTTTGCCCGAATGGAATTATCTTATAGCAGTAGCACCCCTCCCCGGTGATGAAGGAGACATCCTTGATGTCGGGAGGGTGCATCCTGATCTGGTGATAACCTTAAAATGCATCTAAAAAACTCATTACAGGAAAACCAACGGCTGAGTCAAACAGCGCGTCGATCCGAGGCAAGGGATAACAATCTTTAGGGCATGATTTATTAAGAAGAGAAAAATCAACACACATACGTCACCGGTCGTCTCCTTTTTTAACCATTACAACATTGGAGACCCAGCCGGGGTATTGGATCTCAGATACAAAACCGGCCTTAAGGAGCTTGGCCACCTCCTCTCGAATCGGCTCGGCCAACCTGTCCGCTATGGGCCTATTCATCTGCTAGACGGGGCGAGCCTCCGGATCCAGGTTGAGGCGTTGGCAGGCCACGTAGGCGTCGATCCCGGGCATCTCTGCAGCGCTCCAAGCGAAGATGTCCATGTTCTTCTGAATGCACTCCAGCATCTTGCCTTGGGCTTCCGGGGTCAGCCCCCCGTTGATGCGAACCTTCTCCATCTTGCCTCCGAGGGTGAGAACCTCCATCTCCATCACCTCTTCGGCAGCCTCCAGGCGAGGTCTCTCCCCCATTCCTCAGCATCCCCTCCTCCTCGGGCGAGGGCCTCTTCCTCGGCTTCTTTCACGGCCATTGCCTCGGTCGGCTCCCGAACTTTCTTCCCCTCCTCTTTCTGAGCGCAACTCTCCTCCACCTCCATCTCCTCCGGGCCAACCCCCTGCCCTGCCCCCTCAATCCTTCGCCCCATCTCTTCAGCACCCTCCTGCCATGAGATGGAGTTTACGGCAGTGACGTAGCATTCCCTTATCATCTTAGGGTCTCCGCGGACCCGGAACTGGACTCCCTTGACATTGAACTTTAGGCATTGGTGGAAGGAAGAGGGGACGCAACAGAAGGCGCTGATGAGGGGCCTCTCGAAGATGGCGATGTAGCTACTAGGGGCGTCCACAATGACGAACTTGCACTTGCAGGACTGCCCCCCAGAGAGACTTGGAGTCCTACCCCTCCATCGACTTCCTTCCTCTCCCCCGAGAAGCCAAACAGGGGCCCATCTGAGGCCAACACCCTTCTGGCCTCCACCTTCATCGCGTCAAATGCCTTCTTGAAGATGAAATTGACGGAGCTCCCGTTGTTGATGAGGATCCGAGAGACGGTGAAATCCTCGACGGTCGTCTGGATGACCAGCGCATCGCAAAAGGGGTCTTCGTGACCCGGCATGTCCTTGACCGTGAAGGTGATTCTTTATTCTGGGGGCGGGGTCTGGGATGTGGAGCCAACGCTCCGTCGGTACATGGTGTGGAGGCTCGCCTTACGGGAAGCCACGATCCCCCCCCCCATGGATTGCTCTGATCCCTCCCCGGGTTCCAACATCTGCCCGATCTTCGCACCTGTCCTCCTCTGCCCGAGGCAGGACCTCCTCAATCCACAACCCTTGGCAGTCTTGCTGCTGCTGCTACTGCTCCCTGTTTCCTCTCATCTCGAGGAACTCTGGGCACGTGGCCGTGGAGTGTCCTTCCTCCCGATGGAAGTCACAGTAGGGTAACTCCACCCTAACCTCCCTTCTTCTCCTCCGCACTACTCTTCTCCTTTCCCCTATGGCTACGACCATAGCCTCCTCTTGATCGAGGAGGGGGGGGGCCTCTGGCCCTGCCTCCCACCTGGAGGGTAGAGCTGGCCCTGGCCTCCTTGGCGATTATCTCCTCCGCGGAACCCTCTCCTCGCCCCTGCTCCTGCCATTCGGGCCTCCACCCTAGCCGTTGATTCGGCTCCGGATGCCCCCACCTGGGCTGCTGTTGCGGCTGCTCCCTCTGTCGGGGCTCAGCTCTTCTTTCTTCCTGACCTCTGACTCCTCTGGGCCTCTCCTCCTTCGTAGCCCACCTGGCTAACCTCCTGTAAAACTCTGGGTTCTATGCCTCCCCGTCGACTTCTCTCGCCGCCCTCTCCATCAACTCTTCGTAGGAGAGGGGGGGAATCCTCTTCAACTCCATTCGGAAGAAACCCTGCTGCAGCCCCAGGGTGAAGGCCATCATCAGAGTGTGGCCCTGCATCTCCTGAACCTGGGTGACCTCCTCCTGGAAGCGATCAATATAGCTCCCCAAGGTCTTAATCACCCCCTGCTTGATGCAGAACAGGGACTCTGACTCCCTCTTCCTCTTCTTCGAGGTTGTGAACCTCAGCATGAACCCCTGACGGAGTTCCTCGAAACAGTAGATGGAACTGGCCGGCAGCTGGTGGAACCACTCTCTGGCCTTCACTTTCAGAGTGATGGCAAAGAGCCTGCATTTGAAGCCATCCGACATCTGCTGAATCGAGACCACATCCTCAAACCATTGGACGTGCTAGACCGGGTCTCCCTTCCCAGTGTAGTAGGACATGTCGGGCTCCATGAAACCATCTGGGACTGGTGTAGAGGAGACCAGCTCGCTGAAGGGACTCTCTCCCCCCACTGGGCGAGCCGGAGGGTCTCGCACTCCCAACTTGCCAAATCTGCCGCCGCCTCCCGAGCCCGGGAAAAGCACTCGCCCGGGGAGCTCGGTGCCCCGGCCTTCCTCGGCGACCTCCTTCCCTACTCACTGGGCGGGAGCGGCCTCGCTGAGTACCGGATCCGCGAGAACCGGGATTACTGGAGTCGAGCACTCGGCACGCGTGCCGAGTGCGAATCGAACCAGGCCGACATCCCCATCATCACGAGAGGGGGAGGGGGTGGCGAGTCGGTCCTGTCCGATCCTTGCCCTTCTCCTCCAGTCATTGAGCTCGCTGAAGGTTTTCTGTGCTGACCACTTTCCACGCTCACCACACCAAAATGTTGAAACCAGAAATCGGTCCCTTGTGAAGTCCACCCTTGGGGAAGGGGTGGTCGCGCATCTACTTCGCTCCTGCAATAAAAAACAACCAAGGAAAGAAAGAGCAAAGGACTAGACCAAGGGCCCGGCGCGGAGGTCTCACCACAAACCCGGAAGATCACTGAGCGCTTCTCCTCCTTAGCCAAATGCCGGGCTAAGGTATCTCAGAAAGCACTAGAAGACTGTGAGATAAGTAAGCCTGCTTTTCTGAGGTATCCCTTGGGTCCTATTTATGGGATCCTAAAAGTGATCTACTAATAACTAATCTCTATTGTCTTGAAATTACTGAAAACTCCCCGAGCTGGCCTGCCAACAGCCAAACTCCGTTGTTCTGGACAGCTATATGCAGCCCACCTGGGTCTGCCAACAGCGAGACTCCGCTGTTTTGACTGGCTAGGAGCAGGCCAACGGGGCAAAATGGTAAGAAATCCCCCCCCCCCCCCCGACTGGGGACTGGGCGGGTAGCCCTTCAATGCCTCTACTCGGCGGGAGGCGCGGGCCGGGGCTGGCTCGCCGAGAGGAACGCAGGTTGGAGACGGTCCGCCTGGGAAGGCGCGTGCTGACCCGCCTAGGAGGGGCGGGCAGGGCTGACCCGCCAAAATAGGCGTGGGCCAGAGGCTGACTCGCATGGGAGGGCGCGAGTCAGAAGGTGGCCCGCCTAGGAGAGGCGGGCACGACTGACCCGCCAAAATAGGCGCGGGCCAGAGGCTGACCTGCCTGGGAAGGCGCGGGTCAGAAGGTGGCCCGCCTAGGCGGGCGCGGGCCGACCCACCTATGAGAGGCGGGTAGGGCTGACCCGCTTGGGGGTGCAGGTCGGGCTGGCCTGCTTGGGCAACCCTTATATGTGTGGGCCGAGAGTGAACCGCTCTCTTGACTGAGTCCCTTCGGCGAACACGGGATTGTACACCGGTGTGAGAAACAAGAGAGTCGAAAGTGTTACCCAACTCCAACACTTTTTCCTAACTATAATAATTGGGGAATGATTCTTATAGCTAGATGGAATCAGAGTTTTTTTTGTTGGTTAATGGTGATAAATTGATAATAGTGTGCTTGAGAGACGTGAATATTTATTACACCTTTTAAGGATGATCATGCTAACAATTTTTCTCTTTTTATTATGCAGTTCATATTAATCTGTTTCATATTGTTACTAGGCAAAATTATGATTTTAGTCCCCAAACTTTAGTACCTTTATGAAATCAGTCCCTATACTTCTTTTTGAAAGAATCAGTCCCTTAACTCTCTAATTTATTTGATTTTAGTCCTAAAACTAATAAATCTATAATAAAGATATTTAATAGCGTAATTTTTTTAAAAATTAATTCATCTTATACTATTTTTTATTTATCTTCCCGTTCATCCTGTACTGATAATCTTGATTCATGGAATAATTGTTTTACGGGCTTATAAAATGGTTGACAAAAACAAAATAACCAAGTGATACATTTAATTAGTTCTTAGATATGAAATGTGCCGATGACAGCAATGGCGATGACACGCCATTAAATATCTAATTAATGGCTCTATTCTCCTATTCTCCTCTCATAGCCCAATGAATTATGACACATTTCGTTTCACTTGATCAATTCGGCCATGTCCTCTCCGGCGGCATTCCACAGGAGCTATGAGAGGAGAATAGGAGAATAGAGCCATTAATTAGATATTTAATGGCGTGTCATCGTCATTGCTGTCATCGACACATTTCATTTCTAAGAACTAATTAAATGTATTACTTGGTTATTTTGTTTTTGTCAACCATTGTATGAGCCCGTAAAACAATTATTTCATGAATCAAGATTATCAGTGCAGGATGAACGGAAAGATAAATAAAAAATAGTATAAGATGAATTAATTTTTAAAAAAATTACGTTATTAAATATCTTTATTATAGATTTATTAGTTTTAGGACTAAAATCAAATAAATTAGAGAGTTAAGGGACTGATTTCTTTCAAAAAGAAGTATATGAACTGATTTCATGAAGTTACTAAAGTTTGGGGACCAAAATCATAATTTTGCCTTGTTATTCAGGTCTCTGATCAATGGTGGTTTGAACCTGGACATGGAGACAGGTGTACATGCTTGAAAAAATACACTCTGCCGAGATGAGATGTTTCATAAGGTTCACTCTATACATGAAAATATTGAATCTTCTAAAAAATTTAGGTTTTGTTTAGGGGGATTTATTTTCTCCGATCAAACGATTATGATCGCATAAATCGGACTGCTTCATGCGGTCATAACCGCTTGACCGGTGAAAATAAGTCCCTCCAAACAGAGCCTACTTGAACAGGATCATGAAATATGCAGTGCCTTTGAGATTGGTTCGATGTTGAAATTGTTTTATCTGTGTTTTTTTGCCAAGTATGCATAAGTGAGTCTTGTTATAAAATTTATGGTTAAGCGTCGCTACGGCGAAACAATATAATCAAACTTTCTAATGAATGCAGTGACGCATAAACCTTCAGGATCGTAATAACCAAACTCTATTATTCTCAAATTGGAGTGCGAACGCAAATTTATTTTCCTAAGTTAAGAACACAAAATTAAGCAAGCTTAAACAAACGGTAAATGAAGTGCGGAAATTAACTTATACCGTTCTTGGTATCTAGCTCGTTCTTCATGATCGCTGAAATTCGCAACAGTTGTGATGTGTTGTTCCTTATGAATTCTGCGACGTTAGCGGATCCCGCTAACATACAAAATCTGTCCAAAGTTATTCCGAGATTTTATTCTCTGCACTTAGATGAAGTCAGCACAAAACATATATATATATATATTAATCTTTGTCAACTTCCTGAAATATATATGAAGTCAGTGACTATACGATGGCTTTAGTTTTTCTTCTTAAAGGAGAATCGTTGGATTTGCTAGTTATGCACTTGATCAGAAATAATATCATATAAACATTTATTTTCATATGTATACCTGAGGGGCAACGATGAGATCTGCAGATGAAGTAATCGCCAATTAATTTGTTAAGCCCAAATCTGAAGATGTGGAGTTTGCACGTCCCGAAATTGGCTGTGATTCCCTTGGCCGATAAACAGTGTGGCAGAACGACTACCGATCTACTCCTCCGACGATCAGGCGGTTACACTCATGAAGAAGAATGGATGAAGGAGGAGCGGGTGGCGGATCTGCAAAGCTCCGGCGATCTACTCTCCCAAAAGCAGAACGATGATGGCGTTCCAGATTTGAGCGAAATCCTCCAGCCGCCGATCGCCGGGGAAGAGGTTTACCGGGATTTCACACCCAGTTCTGAGAGGAGAACTCCTTCACGGCGCAGGCGAAGATCACCAAGCTCCGGTCTGAACGAAAATCCCTGGTGAGATGTAGATCCACGAATTGAATGGAGAAGATGAGGGGGTAGTTTCCAAAGGGGTGCGATTGGGTTTTTTTCAACCTTGTTCACCGTTTTTGCAAAATCTGAAATTTAGGTTACCAAACCAGCCTTAATAGGGAAGACTCATAATTTTGGAGTTACCAAATATTAATGGGGGTAGTAAATCCCATTAATTCTCCAAATCAATTAAAATGTAACCCCATGAAATAAATCAAATTTCATGTTTATGCCAAAAACTTCGTGCCAAGAGTGAGACCGTGATCGCGACTGAATTTACGAGACGATCGGGCCCACCTATCACAGGCTTCGATCACTCGCGTGACTGAATTAACGCGCGCTCGTGGGAGTCTGAATAGAATAAATATACGCGTACGACTTTAACGGGTCGTCTCGATGAATCGAGTCCACCTAACGGGAAATTTCCAACAAGTCTCTCTACGAGTTTATTTAACTCAAAACACTTTTATTTCCTTTGCTAATTTTCTTAGTTCCAATATGTTTGAAGTGTCATGTATGTACAGGTAAACTAACAAAATTTTATAATTGTTATGTAGGGTTAATTATGGGCGCTGCTATTCGCACCACACTTTTTCCTAATTTTTTCGTGTCTTTTGGAAATACGTCTTGTACATGCATTTTTAGGAAAAGTGTTCAACACGAAAGTTTTAGATCTCGACGAGATCTACAAATTTCGTGTTGAACATTTTTCCTAAAAATGCATGTATGTACAAGGCGTACTTTAGAAATACGCTCAGGTTTCGCGTCTTTTAGAAATACGTCTTGTACATGCATTTTTATGAAAAGCGTTCAACACGAAAGTTGTAGATCTCGGCGACATATACAACTTTCGTGCTGAACACTTTTCCTAAAAATACATGTACAAGATATATTTTCAAAAGGCACAAAAAATTAGGAGAAAGTTCGGTGCGAATAGCCAAAACTGCGGTGCGGATAGCAGCGCCCTTAATTATTGTGACCTTCTTATCTTATGAGTCAATAGCTTGGGTTGATTACAATGTTTGTTTGGATTTTGGAAAAAAAGAGTTGGTTTATTTTCACTCCTTTTGAAATTGTATCTCTATTGGTTTTGAAAGGCATGTTTTAGTTTTCCATTTAATTTAATGTGGTTTAATTCTTCAGTTGTCTAGCTAGTGTCTTCTTTGCTCATAAACCCAGTGCTTAAGAAGAAAAAAGTAAGCATTATCTGCTTCATTTTTTGTCACGTGCATTAATATTTTTAAAATTTTGAATTAAAAATTTATTAAAATCTAAATCTTTTAGTTGGTGCTCGGGTCGGACTAAAATCCTTGGTCCGCCACTGCCATGCTACATAAGAATCTGGTGTCGTTGAGTAGATTGGACTCGGAGGGCTGCAACTGGGCAGTCAGGGGTAGAGTTTTAATGGTGATGCGAGGGAGCATCGTACTCATGCGAGCTGTACATCGCGGTAGATTATACCGGCTGATGGGGACCACAGTGCGAGGTGGTGAGCTCATGATTTCTACTAGCAACGAGATTGATAGACGTGGTGGTGCATCGGATCGCCTTCCCAGAATTCGAGTTCGATGAGGCAATTTTCACGATCTGGTAGCATCGACTTTCCCGGGTTAAGCTAGTGCATGATGGAGTCGACTGGAGCAGGCTGACTGATACCTCCGTCAGTAAGGTGGTGTTTTGTGCAGATGCTCAGTACAGCTTTGCGATTCGTGCAGATGCTCAATGCTCGGTGTAGTTTGGTATTTGATGCAAAATAAGGCGTTTTTGAAATTCAAAACAAGATGGTGATTGCTGAGTTGGTTTTATTTTTCAAACTCATGTGTATCATGTTTTCACCTAACGCCCGTCGATGTTGACTCTCTAAGCCGTCCATGTGTTTCACATGCTATGAAACTTGTAGGAAAATGGCCAAAGCATATGAAAGGACTATATAAAAAGTCAGGTTATGGCTTTGATGAACACACCACCGGTTTTCATCTTGGAGAAAGAGACCATTAAAGTTGAATTCACAGAGAAGAAGAAGGTGAGGCTGCAGGCGAGCTGCAGTGAGTGCGGCAAGGTTGTAGTGGGGCAAGCAGCGTAGTGAGTATCAGACTTACACACAAGCTGGGCATTATTCCGTGTTGACTTCTCCGGTGGTGACGGTGGTGGCTGGTCTCCTAACAACAACAATGGTTTGCCGGAGCGAACCTTGCACGTCCTTCTAAGGATTGCAGTCTAATATCATTGTCCGCCTACGAATTAAGCTAATTTGTCTCATCTGCAATGTACTTGTAACGAGTTGTTACTTTCTCCTGCTCTATTTGTAGTTTTTGACTAATTATAGTGCGTTAATATTTTTCTCCAGATTATTGTGTGTTCTTTATAAACTTGTGGTTATTGTTTAAATTTTTGAAGTGAAAGTGGGCGGCCTGGGCGGTCTATCCGCGCAGCCTGTGCAAACAGCTGGCGGCAACCTGTCAGGCCGGCTTGAAGTGGTTGGTGGTCTGTTCCCTGGGGTAGCCGAGCGGATAGGATGGTTATCTGCTCAAGTTGTCGGTTTGTGCGGACTGGTCTTTGTATCCGTTAGTGCTGTGTTCGCATCAGGGATGGCCGGTGGTGTGGACTTGGTCTGGTTTTGTACCAAGTCTAGGTGTGCTTAGTCCGGGAAATCTCGCGGTCTGCGCGGACTGATTTCTCCGTCGGTCGAGTTCGGCAGATAGCTTTGTGCTTTAGCTGTGGGCTCGGGGTATGCGGTATGGAGCTGTGTCCGCTAGAGTGCGGACTGATGCGGTATCCGCATTGTCCGGCCTTGGTGGTGCATTCTCGGCGGATTGTCTGGCCTAGTCGCGACGGACTTATATTGTGTCTGTAGCTTGGCGAATACACTATGTTCTCGCCCCGAGATAGGGCAGTGATCCTATCAGCTAGGGCGGTGATCACACTCCTCTTCGTGCCTATAAATAGGACCTCCCTGTCACATCAAGGATACACCGAGTGAACAGTAAGTTGACGGCAGTTGCTGCGGACAGAGCTTTCTATCCGCGCAGTTTGAAGTGTTTGACCGGTTTGTGCTGTGCATGTTATGCGGATAGCGCTGAGAAGTCAGGAACTTGGTCCTGACTTCAGTCAGGGGACAGTCCAAACTATGCGGTTTGTCACCAGTATGTAGCAGTAGGTCGCGGCTTGGGACCAGCCGGTCTTCTCTTCTACAACTTCTTTCCCAGTTCAATAAGCTGTCCGCATCTGACGGCTTGTTCAGTTCGGTAGCAGCAATTTGCTTGATTCTGGAAGCTAAGCTACCTCACGGTCAGATGGCTTGCAGTTCAGCAGACAGAGTTCTTTTCAGCATTGGAATAACCGGTTGTCCGCGCGACTTGATTGTGGTTTTGCGACTAGGCGGCTTCAACGGACTCCTTAGGAAGCTAGACAGAGTCGGCAGCTTCTCCTTGAGACCGTGTGGCTTGTTCTTCGCCTTGTAATTTTTTATGCTTCTACTAGATACATCGGCGAATCATGTCTCGCAATGTATGTCTTGCCCTATAAAGATTTTTTGATAGTACAAGATTATTGCTCTTCTATTGGCATTTGGTTTACTTGGGCTTAGATAGATTGAGTATTCCTGCGCCTAGTTTCTCATTTTCCGCGAATCACAAATTTTTACACGGTATCAGAGGGATCAGAGGCTGAGCAGTGATCAACCGTCTGTTTGCTTTGTTGCTTCTAAGAGTCTAAGTAAACCGAAGTCAGTGCAATGGAAGGAGGATTTACAAGAGGTCTTGGAATCGAGCTTCTTACATCGACTAACTTTAAAAAGTGGAAGTCGTGTATGAAAAGCTATCTTCTTGGCGAGGACCTTTGGGAGATCGTCCGCGGTGACGAAAGACAAGAGATTACTACTGCTGCGGGTGCTGACGCGGTGAGAGCTTGGAGAAAGACAAATGCAAAAGCAGAGTTTACTCTCAAACAGGCTATCTGACCGGAACTCTTCGACCACATCATCAGACGTAGGTCTGCTACAGAAATTTGGACTTCCCTCAGTGGGTTGTTCAATAGGAAGAATGTAGCAGGGCTACAATTCCCGGAGATTGAGTTGGCGAGATACACTCAAGGAGATCTTCCCATCTCGATGTTCTTCCTGAAGATGAAGAACTTGTGCGCTGAGATTTCAGAGTTGGACCCTGATGAGCCTATTTCGGAGGCAAAGCTGAAGAGGCACATAATCCGCGCTTTGCGGAAGGAGTATGTGGCATTTGTTACTTCTATTCAAGGCTGGGCCACTCAGTCGTCTTTGTTGGAGATGGAGAACCTACTAGCATCACAGGAGAGCCTAGCTAAATAGATGGCTGGCGTAACTATCTCTGAAGGAGATAGTGAGGCGCTTTTCTCAGAGAAGAAGAAGATATGGGAGTAGAAGAAGAAGCCTGCTGCTGATGATGGCCCTTCAACTTCATATCAACAAGAGAGGAGTTATACTTCTATGCATGATTGGAAGAAGAAGGAATGGCTCAGGTGTTTCAGATGTGACCAGCTGGGACACTTCAAGAAGGACTGTAAGGTAAAGCTGCAGTCGGGCATGTTGCAGATAAAGAGGAAGCTGGTTCCAGTGCAGAGGAAGCCGGATGTGGGAATGCGTTCATGACGGGTACGTGTGTCCGTGCATTGTCCACCATCGACTATAAAGATGACTGGATTATGGACTCGGGGTGTGGTCACCACCTCACCGGGGAAGAGTCGAAGTTCTCCTCTCTGTACACGTTCTCAGGTAACAAAGCTATCATAACTGTTGATGATACTATTCATGCAGTCAAGAAGGTGGGTGTAGTTTCTTTAGGTAGTGATAATGGTCCACTCATGTTGAGGAGTGTCTATCACGTATCGGGCATGAAGAAGAACCTCTTCTCTGTGACCAATATAGTGGATGCAGGCTATCACGTTCTGTTCAGCCCAACAGAAGTGAAGTTTCTCCGCAACGTGCTAGCGGTTAAGGCTGATGTTACTCATATAGGTAGAAGGGTAAGAGACTTGAATGTATTGTTAATAAGTTCCTATGTTGATCAGATGAGGGCAACGATAGTGCAACTATCTGGCATGAGCGGTTGTGATATGTTGGGATGGACAAGTTGAAAGCCATGGCAGTGAAGAGCCTTGTGAAAGGCTTGCCTCAGTTGTCATCCTTCGTCGACGGTCATGTATGTGCAGGGTGTCATATGGAAAGGCTCATCGCCTTCGGTTTGACAAGTCGCAGACCAGGTGTAAAGCACCATTGGAATGTATACATAGTGATCTGAGGGGGCCGAGTGTCATAACCAGTCTTGGAAGTTGCAGATACATGTTGGTTTTGGTTAATGGCTACACAAGGTATACTTGGGTGTACTTTATGAAGGAGAAGTCAGACGCGTTCCATTCGTTTATGGAGTTTATGTAGCTAATTGAGGGCCGACTTGGCCTGTGTGTCAAGAAGTTGAGAATAGACAACAGAGGTGAGTTTGTTTCAACCGAGTTCTCTAACTTTTGCAGGAAGCACGACATCCAAAGGGAGCTCACTTGTGCTCATACTCCACAATAAAATGGAGTAGCAGAGCGGAAGATCTGTCATCTGACGGAGACCTGCAAGTGTTGGCTTCTCCCAAAGGCATTTCATGGTCTTTCTGGGCCGAAGGGATGGACTGTGCAACTTATGTCATCAATCAGATGTCTCTGAGTCTGATCAACATGAAGTCTCCTCATGAGATGATGTTTAAGGATAAGCTTGGAGTTGGACACCTTCGAGTGTTTGGATCACCTGCTATGTACACATTCTAGATGATCTCAGGACAAAGCTGTATGCGAAGGCGAGGAAGCTCATCTTGTGGGCTATGATGAGCGGAAGAAGGGATGAAAGTGTATGAATCCAGTGACGAAGAAGTTCGTTGTTTCTAGAGACGTGGTCTTTGACGAGCTGACAACATATGGAGGTGGCTCATCTGTGTAACATACCGACTTTTATTGGTCCATAAAAATCCTAGTTGTTGAAGCCAGAATTGACCCCAACGAATGTTCACGAACCAAAGTGTAGCCAACGCCTACTTCTCCCAAATCTCGACCCCTGACTGGCTGCTAAGGTCCCTAGACCGACCCAAAGCCTCAGCTGGGAGGTCCTACCTCACACCCGGAAGATCTCTGAGAGCTTCCCCTCCAAAGCCAAATGCCAGGCTGAGGAGCTCTTCGGAAAGCACTAGAGTTGGAGAATAATGAAAAGTCCGCCTTCCAAAGAGCCCCTATGGGTCTTTTTATAGTCTCCTTTTGACCTGAAAATACTGAAGTGCCCCTGATGGGTCTGCCAATAGCTGAATCCCGCTGTCATCCCCGGGGCACCAGGGTAATTTTACCTGTGAATAATGAAATAATGAGATAGCCCTTTTGGACGCGGGACCCTACCACGTGGGCCCAATTGGCGAGAACCCCGGACGAGAAGGCTCTCGCTAAAAACCAACTGGGCTTACTTTGGCGAGAGCTCCTGTCAGGAAGGTTCTCGCCCTTGATGGTCTTGATGTCATTGCGGCTTAAGGCTCACTTAATGCCTTCTCGCCTGCCCCGGGCGGGAGCTACCATAGTCGAGTCTCCTACTTTGGCTAGGTCAACTGACCTATCTGCTCTAATAGGTCGCCGATCGGTCTTTGGCTGGTAACTCGACGATCGTCTTTGGCTTCACCGGTTCTCGCTTACTCTTGGGCGGGAGCTCCTTCAAGGCGGAAGCTCATCTGGTCTGGAACCCGAAGCCTGGCGCGGCGCGAACGGTTTTGTCCGACGCCAGGAGGGAGCCCTTAAAGACGAGAACTCTATAAGTTTGTCTTAGGGTTAACCCAAGGCTAGCCTGAGGCTAGCCCAATCCTGACCATTGACCCCCTGGGATTCCACCCAGCGAATATGGGGTTGTACACAATCCCCGCTCTTTTCGAGCTAGCCCTGCGCTCGACAAGACAAGTCCAACCCCGAAATATTCGCTGGACACGTGCCCGATAGCCAAGAGAATCTTTTGGCGGGCCCTACTGCAGCTATAAATACACGCCGTCGGGTGTCCGTAAGTCTTGCCTCCGAACTACTGCTTCTTTACTGAGCTCTCGCCTGGGGCTTTTTGTGAGATTCCAAGATGTATGCTAAGCGCGCCGGCAGGCCACTTCCGCAGGACCTTCAGGATCGGTTGGCCGCGGCTCAAGCGCGAGCCTTAGCCAACTGCGCTGCGGTAGCGCCCTGGCTATCGAGGAAATCTCCAAACGCCGGTCCTTCGGAGCCGAAGAAGAAAAAGGGCAAGCGAAAAGCGAAGGTGGTCCGGCGAGATCTTGCTAGCGAGAACAGGGATCCACCTTCTCCTACTCCCAATCCCGCGGAAGGCCCCTCCCCGCAGAAGGTATGCCTTCCGACCACTCTTACCAAGATGCTTATGCTACAGGCTCGACGGCTAACGTAGCCTCTCGCAGGAATCCCTTCCTAATGACGACGCCGGGTCTTCCCCGATTCCCCCCGATTTGTCAGCTCCCCCTCCCGAGGGTCGAACGAGGGTCTCGGAGGAAATTCCTCCAGCCGGGACCCAGGTGATGGGTACGCTTTCCGCCACTTCTCGCTAGTTCAATCATGCCTTTCCTTTTCTGAACTGCCTTCTCGCAGATCCAGCTTTCGCTCTCCCGGGTTTCGTCACCCGAGAAGATGAAGCGAGAACCGGTGCGTCGATTTCTTCTGCGGCGAATCCCGTCCTGCCGGCGGGAGGGGTGGCCCTCGAGCCTTTCACTACCCCTAAGGATGCTGATCATCCCTTGGGAGAGGACAACCCTCACCATGCTTCCGGCCAGGCCGGGACCCCTGTGCGTAAACCCTTCCGCCCAGGGCGGGGTAAGCCTCTCTACCTTCTTTATGGTACTGACGGAGGGGTCGGGCCTTCTCATCTGTTGCCAATCAATGGCTCTCGCCAGACTACAGGTATGCGAGATATTTTGTCGACTAATCGTTAAGCCTTAATCATAACCGCGAGCGCACTTTTCGCAGGGGATCCCAGCTCTCGGCCGGGAGCTAACGAGGAGGGAGAGGAAGAAGAAGAAGAAGAAGAAGAAGAAGAAGAAGAAGAAGAGGAGGAGGAAGACGATTCCCTTCCTCCTTCGTCTGGCGAGATAGAGGAAACCTTGAACGGCGCCGGGAATGCGAAGGAGCGGAGGAAGAAGATCTCGGCCATTTTGGCCAAGCTCATCCGGCGAGATCGCGCCCATGCTGCCGCGGCAAAAGCGTTCTGCGAGTCCGTGGAACAAAGGCTGGAGGCCCTGGAATGGGATTTCTTCTTGGGCGAGACTGATCGACCGGGAGGACCTACCGCCCAGTCTTCGCCGGGGAGATGCATCGCGCAGATCCGGGATCATGCTAGGCAGATCAACCTGGGGTGCACCACGATGTCCTCTTACTTCAACCCGCTGGCCCCTCCGCGAACCAGGCGGCGAGAACGAGGGCGATGGCGCTGGGAGCCGTATTAGTTCTTCTAGGTCTCGCCCCTTCTTCCTCTTTAGCCTTCCCTTCCGCCATGTACCCTTAAGCCTCTGTAATAACTGATATTGTTAACTTTATTCAGCTCTCCGCTGTGAGAGAATGCTATTATCCGTCTCTCCCTTCATTGCGCTGTGAATTTAATAATGTGTTAGAATTAGGTCGCTTGCGCCAAAGCTAAGAAGCTTGCGCCAAAACCAAGAGGCTCACGCCTAGGAGAGGCGATCGTCGAGTGCTGTCATCCTGAGGGGGAAATCCGAGGCGTCGCCGGTTCAGATCGTGACAGCCGTGCTCCACCGTCATTTTTCTCTCTCTATCGGACGGAGCCGCCACGATCATGGTTTCCTATAAATAGGGAAGCCTACCCACCGCATTTATTTCTCTGATCCGAAACCTCAACCCCCTTTTCTTGCTCTCGCCCTTTCGTTCCCGCTTCTTCCTCTCTTAGTCTTCTCGCTAGCACCCATAAACTCAAGATGCCAGGCGAGAACGAGGGTCGCGCCCATTGCGCGGAAGCGTTCCGTAAGCACCTCTTCCCCTCCTGCACGCTTACCCTAGACGAATACAACCTGACCGTCGACCGTTTTATTCCCGCTGGCTTCTCGGCGCAGAACCCGGGCAATCACGACAAGGTGAATACCCCGGGGGCTGGAGAGCTCGCCATCCCCCTCGAACATTTCGGGGTGGGCTTCCGCCTTCCCCTCTGGCCGGAGATTCGGCAAGCTCTCCGCTACTATGGGGTGGTTCCCGCCCAGCTGAACCCGAACTCTGTCGCGATCCTTGTAGCGTTTATATGCTACATGCGATCCGAGAGGATCAAGTTCAGCTTGTCGATCTTCCGCAAGCTGTTCAACTTCCGCACGAAAGGAGGGGTGGTCTTCTTCTCCGGGCAGCTGCTCAAGACCACCGGTCTCGCCAACAAACACCATCATTGGGGCGAGAAGTTCGTCTTCATCACCGAGGACTTCGGCAACATCCCCCTCCATCCTGTTCAATATGAGAATGCTGCCTTCAAGCCGCCCGCTCTGGGGTCGCGCGAGAGCGCACTCCTGGAGTTCTTCGGAACCAAGGAGTTTGACGTTTCCTTCCTGCGGCGAGACGTCGACTCCCTTCCTCCCGTCCACCCGGGCGAAGGTACGGTCTCGCCCTAGATTCGATCTCTTGTTAGAATCTCCCTGTGCTAAATAGTGCTAACTTTGCAGGAGAGTGGGAGGTCCCTTTAAGCCAACCTTTCGCTGCCGCCCCGGGCGCCGGGGATCGGGCTGCGAGAGGCTCTCTGGCTCTTGCGGAAGCCAGCGCTCGCGCCTGCAGGGATGAACCCGCTCTACCCTTGTCGACCGGAGCAAAGAAGCGGAAAGGCCCCGCTCCCGCCCCGTGATCGCTGAAGAGGCTGAAGCCATCTGCTGCGGATAAGGGTAAGGGCTTGGCCGTCTCGCCCGCCCGGCCTCCCGCCCCAAGCGATTCCTTCGAAGGACTGCTCCGGATGGCCAGCGAGATGGGCGCTGCCGCCGGGAGGCGTACCGAGGCCGCTGCCGAGAATCCACCGGCCGTTGACGCGGCGGAAGGAGAGGGAGCGGTTGTCGAGACCTCCGCCCGGACCCCGCCCAAGGAAGTACCGAAAGGGCACAGAAATTACGGCTTCGGCGTGAAGCACGTCGACGCCGAGGGGAAGCCTCTGCTCCAATGGGATCCCGAAGCCAACCAGGTCAAGGTTTCAACGCTCCTTCCCAGTTGGGTGGAGCGGGAGGAGGTTACTGGTGAAGCCTTCTCGCTTGGCTATGGCCTCTATAGCCGAGAGGACGCCAGTATCTTCGACCAGATGCCCACCCGGCTCCTGGCTTTCGATTCTATCCGGGCCCTGTTACGCGGGTTCGAGCTTGCGCATATGTGCGCGCGTCGAAGCCTCAGCATCGACAAGATCGAACTTCGCCGACATGTACAAGGCGAGGGAAGAGGCGGTGGCCCGAGCACGCGCTTCGGAGACAGAGCTTGCGAGTGCTCACCAGGAGTTGGCGAAAGCTCAAGAGGCATTGTCTCTACGCCCTGCCGTCGAGGTAAGCGAGATCTTCCCGGCCCCCCGCTCTCGCTTCTTGAAGTCACATTTGCGCAATATTTACTGAGCGGATTTCTTCTCCACAGGATTCCGCCCAAGCCACGGCGCTTCGCGCGGAGTTGGCTGACGTTCGTTACGCGAACGTCCTGCTGAGGGACCAACTCCAGTGTACGGAAGCGGCGAAAGGCCCGCCTCCGACGCTTGATGAAAGACTAAAGAGCCGCCAGTTCTCGGTGTATGACATCGACAAGCTGTTGCAGGCGAATGCTCAGGCCACCGTCAAGCTGACCGTCGAGACGTTGCGGGATGCGAAGCTGCTTCGGGAGGATGGCGCAACCATCAACGCTCGCCAACTCCTCCCCTGGCTGTTCGACCCAGTGCTGAAGCCCCCGGGCGCGCCGGACTCTCCTCCCTCAGATGTCCCGAAGTCTTCCACCGAGGCCAGCGAGACGTCTGAAGCGAGCTCTGGTGAGGACTCTGGCGAGAGCACCAGCGGGGACTACAGCGCATCCCCTTGAAGCGCCTTTTTACTTTTGATATTCTTTTGTAACGAGCGAGAAGCTCCTCGCCCTGTAATTATTAAACATAATGCAATGTTTTATTCTCCACTGCCGTGCTTGCTTGAATGAATAGGTTAGACGACCAAGTAGCTTCCGCGCGAGCTTCCGCCGAGACCCTTAGCCTCCTTTGGATCACCCTAGAGACTCGTTAGGCGAGAGCCTTGTGCCATTGATTAAGTCGTCTTGCCCAGGTCTGCCGGGAGCCTTTTTTCAACGAGACCCCCCCAGCCGAAACCTTACGGCCGAGACCCCTACTTGCTGAGGCCCCAACTGGCCGAGACCTTTTCGGGGGCTCTGTCCCTGATCTTGGCCAGGGTCACGACAAGATGCCTTCCCACAAACTGGATCTATGCTCCACCGGTGAGCCTTCGGACCTGCCAGCCAGATGAGAGCCTGCGCAGCGGGTCTACCTGGGGCCGAGCCGAGCTCGGGGTGTTGATGAATCTTTCCAAACCTCTCCCCCACAGGAGAGCCTTCGGACCTGCCAGCTAGATGAGAGCCTGCGCAGCGGGTCTACCTGGGGCCGAGCCGGGCTCGGGGTATTGATGAAGCTAACCATACCTCTCCCCCACAGGCGAGCCTTCGGACCTGCCAGCTAGATGAGAGCCTGCGCAGCGGGTCTACCTGGGGCCGAGCCGAGCTCGGGGTGTTGATGAAGCTAACCATACCTCTCCCCCACAGGCAAGCCTTCGGACCTGCCAGCTAGATGAGAGCCTGCGCAGCGGGTCTACCTGGGGCTGAGCCGAGCTCGGGGTGTTGATGAATCTTTCCAAACCTCTCCCCCACAGGCGAGCCTTTGGACCTGCCAGCTAGATGAGAGCCTGCGCAGCGGGTCTACCTGGGGCCGAGCCGAGCTCGGGGTGTTGATGAAGCTAACCATACCTCTCCCCCACAGGCGAGCCTTCGGACCTGCCAGCTAGATGAGAGCCTGCGCAGCGGGTCTACCTGGGGCCGAGCCGAGCTCGGGGTGTTGATGAAGCTAACCATACCTCTCCCCCACAGGAGAGCCTTCGGACCTGCCAGCTAGATGAGAGCCTGCGCAGCGGGTCTACCTGGGGCCGAGCCGAACTCGGGGTGTTGATGAAGCTAACCATACCTCTCCCCCACAGGAGAGCCTTCGGACCTGCCAGCTAGATGAGAGCCTGCGCAGCGGGTCTACCTGGGGCCGAGCCGAGCTCGGGGTGTTGATGAAGCTAACCATACCTCTCCCCCACAGGAGAGCCTTCGGACCTGCCAGCTAGATGAGAGCCTGCGCAGCGGGTCTACCTAGGGCCGAGCCGAGCTCGGGGTGTTGATGAAGCTAACCATACCTCTCCCCCATAGGCGAGCCTTCGGACCTGCCAGCTAGATGAGAGCCTGCACAGCGGGTCTACCTGGGGCCGAGCCGAGCTCGGGGTGTTGATGAAGCTAACCATACCTCTCCCCCACAGGCGAGCCTTCGGACCTGCCAGCTAGATGAGAGCCTGCGCAGCGGGTCTACCTGGGGCCGAGCCGGGCTCGGGGTGTTGATGAAGCTAACCATACCTCTCCCCCACAGACGAGCCTTCGGACCTGCCAGCTAGATGAGAGCCTGCGCAGCGGGTCTACCTGGGGCCGAGCCGAGCTCGGGGTGTTGATGAAGCTAACCATACCTCTCCCCCACAGGCGAGCCTTCGGACCTGCCAGCTAGATGAGAGCCTGCGCAGCGGGTCTACCTGGGGCCGAGTCGAGCTCGGGGTATTGATGAAGCTAACCATACCTCTCCCCCACAGGCGAGCCTTCGGACCTGCCAGCTAGATGAGAGCCTGCGCAGCGGGTCTACCTGGGGCCGAGCCGATCTCGGGGTGTTGATGAAGCTAACCATACCTCACCCCCACAGGCGAGCCTTCAGACCTGCCAGCTAGATGAGAGCCTGCGCAGCGGGTCTACCTGGGGCCGAGCCGGGCTCGGGGTGTTGATGAATCTTTCCAAACCTCTCCCCCACAGGCGAGCCTTCGGACCTGCCAGCTAGATGAGAGCCTGCGCAGCGGGTCTACCTGGGGCCGAGCCGAGCTCGGGGTGTTGATGAATCTTTCCAAACCTCTCCCCCACAGGCGAGCCTTCGGACCTGCCAGCTAGATGAGAGCCTGCGCAGCGGGTCTACCTGGGGCCGAGCCGAGCTCGGGGTGTTGATGAATCTTTCCAAACCTCTCCCCCACAGGCGAGCCTTCGGACCTGCCAGCTAGATGAGATCCTGTGCAGTGGGTCTACCTGGGGCCGAGCCGGGCTCGGGGTGTTGATGAAGCTTCTTTCAACCAGGCCTATTTTATCATTAAGACGAGAAGACATAGCCGGTTAAAACGAAAGGCATTGTGGTTATATTCTTGGAGAGTCAATATTTCGAAATGAATTTATTGAAACGACAATAGTTATTTACAACATTACAATCCTTCTTTACCCTCACGGGTAGAAGCGCTTTAGATCATCACCGCTCCAAGTATGGCTCAAGGTCTTTCCCTCCACATCCTGGAGGTAGTAACCTCCATTGATCAGAGCCTTCTCTATTATGTACGACCCTTCCCAGCTAGGGTTGAGCTTGCCAACAGGGGCCGATCTTCCTGCTGCGTCGACCTTCTTCAGCACAAGGTCCCCTTCGGCGAATTGCTTGACCCGAATGTGCTTATCGAAGTACTTGGTCATCCACCGCTTTATCTCCTCTTGCCTGATGGCAGCGACGTCCCGTAGCTCTTCCGCCATGTCCAGCGAGAGGCGCAACCCTTCCTCGTTCTCCAGCCTCCAAGCTTCACTTCCTTCACCTGCGGCCGCGACCCGCGGAGACCGAACCTCGAACTCCACCGGGAGGACTGCCTCGCACCCATGAGAGAGCTTGAAGGGGGTCTCTCCTGTGGCCATGTTCGGAGTTGTTCGCAGGGCCCACAGGACGGAAGGGAGTTGCTCCACCCAGTTACCCTTCAGGTTCTCCACCTTCTTTTTGAGCAAGTTGACAATAATCTTGTTTGCCGCTTCTACCTGGCCATTTCTCCGAGGATGATGGACAGAGGCAAACCTGAGGTCAATCCCCGATTGGGCGCAGAAACTGATGAATTCTTCGCTGGCAAACTGGGGACCGTTGTCCGTCACTATTGCTTGGGGTAACCCATGCCTGCAGATGATTTCCCCCCAAATGAAGTTCCTGATGACCTGAGAGGTAACCTTGGCTAGAGCTTTGACCTCCAGCCACTTCGAGAAGTAATCGATCATGACGAGGAGGAACCTCCTTTGCCCGCTAGCTGGAGGAAAAGGCCCGACTAGATCCATTCCCCAAATAGCGAAGGGCCACGACGCTATGACGCTTCGGAGCCTTTGGGCGGGTAGGAGCTGGAGGGGAGAGTGTACTTGACATTTTTGACATCTCTTTGCAAACTCAACTGTATCTTTTCTCAAGGTCTGCCAGAAATACCCTTGTCTTATCACCCTTGCCTCCAACATTCTGCCCCCTGAGTGGCTGCCGCATTCTCCCGAATGCACCTCTTCCAGGATCCTTGGGACCTCTTCCTCGGTCACACACCTCGCGAGGAGCCCTGACAACATATTTCGATGTAAGCCCCCATCCATCATCATGTAGTGGGCTGCCTTTCGCCTAAAGCTCTTCGCGTCCCTGATCCCCTCAGGTAGTTCGCCTGAGGTGAGGTATGCCGCCAACGGGTCCACCCATGAAGATCGTCGACCCACCTCCATTAGCTCTCCTTCCTCAATCGCCGGTCGGAAAAGTTCAGTTAGGGTTCCCCCTCCCCGAGGCCCGAGCTTCGCCAACCGGTCCGCTGCCATGCTTTCCTCCCTGGAAACATGTTGAATAGAAAAAGAACGGAAACCTCCGATGATAGTCCTTACCTTGGATAGATATCTCGCGAGGGTGGGCTTCCAAGCCTCAAACTCCCCACGGATTTGTGACACAACTACCATCGAGTCGGTGAAGGCCTCCACATCCCGAATTTCCAGCTCCTTGGCCAACCGAAGACCGGCTATCACGGCCTCATATTCCGCTTGATTATTGGTCACCGGGAAGTGGAAGGCCACCGCCTGTTCTATGGTAACCCCTTGAGGGCTCACCAACACCACACCTCCTCCCAGGGAGTGCCTTCCTGAAGCCCCGTCGACGATCATTCTCCATGCTTCCTGCGACCTCGGCTCTTCTTCCTCGGCCTCGGTGACATAATCCGCCAGAAAGTCTGCCACGGCCTGGGCTTTGATGGAGAGCCTTGGAACAAAAGAAATGTCGAACTCGCTAAGCTCGATGGACCACTTTGCCAACCTTCCCGAATGCTCCACCCCCTCGAAGACCTTGCGAAGAGGATGATCGGTCACAACCTTAATCGAATGCGCTTGGAAATAGGGACGGAGCTTCCTTGCCGAAACGACCAAGGCATAAGCCAGCTTCTCCAGGATGGGGTAGCGGAGCTCCGCCTTTTTCAAGATTCGGCTCACATAGTAGACGGGTAGCTGCTTCTTTCCCTCTTCCCTAACCAAGACGGAGCTCACTGCCTCTACCCCCACCCCGAGATACAAGGCCAGGTCTTCTCCCTCCTTAGGGCTTTGGAGTAGCGGAGCTCGGGAGAGTTGCCTCTTCAGTCCTTGGAAGGCCTCTTCGCATTCAATCGTCCATTCAAACACTTGATTACCACGGAGCATCTTAAAAAAGGAGGAGCACCCATCTCCGGACCGAGAGAGGAACCTGCTTAGCCCGGCCAGCTTTCCGGTTAAGCGCTGGACCTCCTTGGCATTGCGAGGTGACTCCAAGTCCAAGATGGCCTTTACCTTGCCGGGGTTAGGTTCTACCCCTGCCGGGGTCAGGAGGTGTCCAAGGAATTTCCCGCGACTGGCCCCGAAGACACACTACAAGGGATTCAACCTCATCTTGAATCTCCGTAGGGTGGCAAATGTCTCTTCCAAGTCTCGTAGGTGGGACTCCAGGCATTTGCTTTTTACCATCAGGTCATCGACGTAGACCTCTAGATTCTTCCCCCTTTGATCTCGAAAGACTCGATCCATCATGCGTTGGTACGTTGCCCCTGCATTTTTCAACCCAAAGGGCATCATCTTGTAGCTGAAGCATCTCTCTCTTGTGATGAAGGAAACATCCTTGACATCGGGAGGATGCATCCGAATCTGATGGTAACCTGAAAAAGCATCTAAAAAACTCATAAGAGAAAAACCGACGGCTGAGTCAACCAGCGCGTCGATCCGAGGCAGGGGGTAGCAATCCTTAGGACATGATTTATTTAACAAGGAAAAGTCAATACACATGCGCCATTTTCCTCCCCCTTTTTTACCATTACCACATTGGAGACCCAGCCTGGATACTGGATCTCCGAGATGAAGCCCGCCTCCAAGAGCTTCTTGACCTCTTCCCGGATCGGCTCCTCCAGCTTGGTGGCGATGGCCCTCATCTTCTGGCGTATGGGGCGAGTCCTGGGGTCCAGGTTCAGGCGATGACAAGCCACGCTTGCATCGATGCCCGGCATGTCTGCCGCGCTCCAGGCGAAGATGTCGACGTTGCTTTGGATGCAGGCTCGCATCCGCTCCTGATCCTCGATGCTTAAGCCTCCGCTGACCCGCACCCTTTGTACTTGCCCCGCCCTGGTGTGCACCTCCATCTCTATCACCTCTTCGGCCGGCTCCAGTCCCGTCCGCTCCCAACCTGCCCTTGCCTCCTCTGGCTCAAGCTCTTCTTCCCCAACCTCATCAACCTCCATTGCTTCCGTCGGACTCGTCTCCTCTTCCCCGACACCCCCTTCCTGCTCAGCCATCTCCCTCTCCAGCTCTTCCGCCTCTAGCAACCATGACACGGTGTTGACCGCCGTCACGTAGCACTGCCTTGCCACCTTTGGATCCCCCCTGATCCTAACCTGCACCCCTCCATTGTTGAACTTGAGGCATTGATGGAACGAGGAGGGTACGCAGCGAAAGGCGCTGATGAGGGGACGTCCAAAGATGGCATTGTAACTACTTGGGGCGTCCATGATCACGAACCTGCAGTTCCGTGAGACGCCCCCAAGCCTTACATGCAGGCCTACTCCCCCTTCTACTTCTTTTCTCTCCCCAGAGAAGCCGAAAAGCGGTCCATCGGAAGCTAGGACCCTTTTTCCTTCCACCCTCATCTCGTCAAAGGCCTTCTTGAAAATCACGTTCACCGAGCTCCCGTTATCCACCAGTATCCGGGAGACGGTGAAGTTCTCCACCGCTGTCTGGATCACTAACGCATCGCAGAACGGATCCTCATAGTCTGGCATATCTGCGGATGAGAAGATGATCTTTTCTTCTGGGGGGGGGAGCTAAGGAGGTCGAGGCGACCCCTCTGCAGAACATGGTTTGCAGGCTCCCCTTGCGGGTTGCCTTGATCCCTACTCCCCCATGGATCACTCCGATCCCCCCTCGGGTCCCCACGTCGACCCTGTCTTCACATCTGTCCTCAACCTCTTCTTGCTGCACCTCCACGATCCTTGCAGGCGAATCTTGCCTCCCAGCACCTCTGGCCTCCCTTATCTCCAGAAACTCCGGGCAGGTGGCCGTTGTGTGGCCCTCCTCCTGATAGAAGTCACAATAGGGCAACGCCACCCTGCCCCCTCTTCCTACTCCTCCTCCCCTTCTTCCGGCTCCCCGAATTCTTCTTCCTCTTCCTCTTCCCACCTCCATGGCCTCCTGTGGTGGTGGGAAGTGACCCCTCGGTCCCTGCCTCCATCCTCCTTGCTCTAACCTTCTTGGTTCCCGGTAGATGTCTCTTCCTTGAGGACCCCCTTGGCCCTGGGGGCGACCTTCCTGTGGCCTCCAACCCAATCAGTTGTTCGGCTCCCTGGCCCCCCCCATGCTGCTGCCCCTGCCCCCGGGGTTCTTCTCTTCTCCTCTCCTCTCTTTACTCCCTCTGTTCTCTCAACTCCCTCTGCCTTCCTGCCGCCAGCTCCTTCACATCGTCCTCGGCCAACCTGGCCAACTTTCTCGCAAACGCCAGGTTTGCCCTCTCAAAGTCTATCTCCTTAGTCGCCCTCTCCATGAGCTCCTCAAAAGAGAGGGGGGCATTCTCTTCAACTCCATGCTGAAAAACCCTGGCCTCAGCCCCAGGGTGAAGGCAAGCATCAGCGCATACCCCGGGACCTCCTGGACCAGGAGAATCTCCTCTTGGAACCGGTCAACATAATGACCCAACGTCTCCTCCGGCCCTTGCCTCACTGCAAACAGGCATTCAGCCTCCTTCTTCCGCTTCTTTGAAGTCGAGAACCTCAACAAGAAACCCCTGCGCAGATCCTCAAAACTATAGATGGAGCTTGCCGGCAATTGGTGGAACCAATCCCTGGCCTTTTCCTTCAAAGTGATGGCAAAAAGCCTACACTTAAAAGCATCCGACATTTGCCTGATCGACACAACGTCTTCGAACTACTACACATGCTGAATCGGGTCATCCTTCCCGATGTAGTAGGTCATATCCGGCTCCCGGAACCCCTCCGACACTGGAGCCGAGACGATGAGTTCACTAAAAGGGGTCTCGCCCCCTGCCTGGCGAGAGGGTACGTCTCTCGACCTTGGCTGGCTGGACCGATCCGCGAGACCGTGCCCGGGGAAGAGCTCCCGCACTGTCGCCTCCCTCTCGCCCAGATCCGCCGGAACCTCCTTTCTGGGATGCTGGCCTGGGAAAAGCTCTCGCGCCGCCACATCCCTCTCGCCTGCCTCCACCGGGACTTCCTTCCCGGGGCGCTGCCCTGGAGCGTTCTCGCCTAACAGCGGAACCACCTCTACAGGAACCTGTGGCGTCTCCCACTCGTTCCTTGCCGAGAAAGCCAGGCTGATCATTTGCATGACTTCTCGCCTGAAGTCCTCAAACATCTTCTTCGTCGCCTCGTCCACCCGGGTGGGGGATCCTCCTGCGCCAGATCCTTAACCTTCGCCTCCTGCCATGGGACTTAACTCAAGATTTTCTTGCGCCAACTACTTCCACGCTCACCGCACCAGAACTGTTGAAGCCAGAATTGACCCCAACGAATGTTCACGAACCAAAGTGTAGCCAACGCCTACTTCTCCCAAATCTCGACCCCTGACTGGCTGCTAAGGTCCCTAGACCGACCCAAAGCCTCAGCTGGGAGGTCCCACCTCACACCCGGAAGATCTCTGAGAGCTTCCCCTCCAAAGCCAAATGCTGGGCTGAGGAGCTCTTCGGAAAGCAATAGAGTTGGAGAATAATGAAAAGTCCGCCTTCCAAAGAGCCCATATGGGTCTTTTTATAGTCTCCTCTTGACCTGAAAATACTGAAGTGCCCCTGATGGGTCTGCCAATAGCTGAATCCCGCTGTCATCCCCGGGGCACCAGGGTAATTTTACCTGTGAATAATGAAATAATGAGATAGCCCTTTTGGACGCGGGACCCTACCACGTGGGCCCAATTGGCGAGAACCCCAGACGAGAAGGCTCTCGCTAAAAACCAACTGGGCTTACTTTGGCGAGAGCTCCTGTCAGGAAGGTTCTCGCCCTTGATGGTCTTGATGCCATTGCGGCTTAAGGCTCACTTAATGCCTTCTCGCCTCCCCCGGGCGGGAGCTACCATAGTCGAGCCTCCTGCTTTGGCTAGGTCAACTGACCTATCTGCTCTAATAGGTCGCCGATCGGTCTTTGGCTGGTAGCTCGACGATCGGCTTTGGCTTCACCGGTTCTCGCTTACTCTTGGGCGGGAGCTCCTTCAAGGCGGAAGCTCATCTGGTCTGGAACCCGAAGCCTGGCGCGGCGCGAACGGTTTTGTCCGACGCCAGGCGGGAGCCCTTAAAGACGAGAACTCTATAAGTTTGTCTTAGGGTTAACCCAAGGCTAGCCTGAGGCTAGCCCAATCCTGACCACTGACCCCCTGGGGTTCCACCCAGCGAATATGGGGTTGTACACTAGTGGGCCCAATAAAAGTGACTCGAACCTCTACCCATGACCCACACTCGGGTAGAATTCAACCCTAAGCATGGTATATCGAGCTAGAAAACTCTAATTAGAGTTCTGTCAGTTCCCATGACTTCGTATAATCAATACAAATGCATTGGAACTCATTCCGTTGAACTCTGAGTTCATATGGTAAGTAGGGCCATTCCTCGTAAAACATTGCGAAAATGAGATTTTCGGATAATGACCTAGAGAACTCCGATTTGAGTTCTATTAGTTTCTATGACTTTGTATAGTCAATATGAACCCACTGGAACTCGTTGCGTTACAATTAGAAGTCTAACGACAAATATCAGCAATTTGACCGTTTTAGCGAGCTACAATGCACAGATTTTGAATAATTAGCAAACGAACTCTGATTTGACCTCAGTCAGTGACATTAGACTTGTATGATCAATAAAAAGTCAACCGAGTATGTTCCGGTCAATTTCAGTGACGAATAGTTAACCCGTGGTAAAATCAAGCATAGTTGTGCACCAAAAAGCATGCACACACAAATTATGACACGACACCCCAACTTTGACCCGACTCTTAATGACATTGACCTATTTTGATTTTGATCAGCAAGGAAGGCCAACCCTAGGGTTGACTTTGGTCAAACCCTCCTAAAAGTCAATTTTTGGGATATTTTTTCCAAAGAGGTGCTCACCTCCTCTTCATTAATGGTTAAGGCCCTACCCCTCTCACATATTGGGCCACCAAAACCAGCCACATGATGGAAATGGGTCATGGGCCATTGGCCAAGGTAGGCCTAATTTCTCCCTTCCCCTCCTCTTTTCTCTCCTTAAGAACCAAGGCCCAAGCCCATCTCCTCTCCCCTTGGATGGCTGCCACCTTGAGGCCCTAGGATGGTGCCACATGGCCAAGGCAGGTGGAGGGGAGGAGAGGAGCTCGTCCCCTCATGGGATCAATCCCACATTGGCTAGGGTAGGGGTGGCCACCCTCCCCAAGCCTATACAAGGCCATGTCCCTGCCTTTTTCCTCACCAACCCAAACTAGCCTAAGGCGCCCTCACCGGAACCCTAACTCACCGAGAAAAACCAACCCGATCCAAGCTCCACCACCGCCTCTAATGGAAACTCGGTCGGGGCCCTCCCAAGCTCTTCCAAGCCAGGTGGAACCTTCTCCCCTCTCCCTTTTAAGTATTTTGGACATCCTGCATGGGCCTCCTGGCGGCCGGAGCACTGCCGGCACCACCCGGGCCAAGCTCCAGGTCGGGGGGTTGCCATAGGAGGTTAGCCTCTCCCAGTGCCAGTGGTGGCGCCGGGGAAGGGCTAAACCACCAGGGATGACTTTCCCTGGTGGTGGAAGGCCGAGGTGCCGCCGGAAAATGTCGCTCCGGCGACACCCGAGAAATACAGATTTGCTCTATTTTTGCTCCGGCCAAATTAGAGGCCCAAAATTGATCAAAATTTTTTGAGAAAAATTGTGTGCTCATTTTATGCCTCCTTAAGGGTTGTATTAAATTTTGGGAACCTTGGGATAAAAACTAAAGTTTTTTTCCCAATTTAATGAAGCCTAGGGTCATGCTCAAAAATTAATGCGTCTGATTTTCTTCAAACGAAAATTTAAGCGTGTGACCATCCTTTTGTGTTTAATAATAGGTTCAAATTATTTTAGCGATGAGAGCTTCCGAGGAAAATGCCTAAGCCCTGAGTATTCTGGGGATTTCGTGGAACCACTGAGCGTCTCGTCTTTATCCGTTATAATGTTCTTGAAGTAACTTGGGTAAGTTTGAAAAATGAAAATACGAGAGATCATGCTCGACGAATAATAAAGGTGTAACTCTTAAATCCTTCAAGTTTGATTAAGCCACAAAAATAAAGGATGCAACAGAACTATTATCAGACCTGAATAATGGGTGAAACCCAAACTAAACCTCCTGGAAACGGAGATGGAACTGAACTAAACATCCTGAGAACAGAGATGGAACTGAACTAAACCTCCTAAGAACGGAGATGGAACTGAACTAAATCTCCTGAGAACGGAGACGGAACTGCAGCCTCCTAAATAGAGTGATTGGACTACTAACCATTTTCTTTATGTTTTATTCCAGTCTCGTACTGCTCCTATTTATTTACTTCAGTTCAGTTCTTTATGTACTATTCTAGTCTCGTACTGGTCAAGTTATTTTTAGTACTTACTTTCAGTTCTAGTCTTTCAGTTCAATACTTTTTTTAGTACTCCAGTCTTGTACTAGTCTTGACTATTTACTTTCAGTTCAGTTTAGTTTTTAAAGTATTATTCCAGTCTCGTATTGGTTCAATTTCTTTCAATACTTACTTTCAGTTCAGTACTACTTCAGTGTCCTACTGGTCCTATTTCTTTATAGCATTTCAATTCTGCAGCTTATACTAACAACAGTTTTTATTACTTTACTTTTGTTTCTACAATTTACTATTTTTAAGCATGGATCCTGCCCTAACAGGCAGTGATTTGATAGGTTGAGCCTTAGTTGGGGATAATATGAGTTGAGATGTTCATCCTAAGTTAGTCACAAATAAAGTGCTCTCACGCTCTTTGTCGAAAGTCAAGTCAAGCGCCGCTTGCCCGAATTATTTAAAGCATAGTAGGGTGAGCCCCTGTAGACCTGGTGCATGCTAACAAAACTATTTTTACTTGTTTGCTTGTAAATTTCTTGCGGTAAACTATGACGGGTTAGTCACTTTCGTACACCGTTCGTACCGATGCGGGAAGTTCGACGACCCAAGGCGACATGGAGATGAGTATCACGGGTGACCTGCCGTTATGTTTTCCCCATTGGGTTTCCTCCGCTGGTCAGCCAAAATGTTGAATCGCCGGATGTCGCTCACATCCAAGAGTACACAGGGTTGTACGTTAGGGTCTGGGCTGTGTGGTACGACCACCCCCAGAAGTGGCAGAACTGACCACTATCACCGACGACCACATCGCTGAGGCTCGCAGGGCTCGCTACCCTACTTGAAGAGAAGTGATCCATACTATGTCGACATAGGTTGTTATGCACGGCTGTGAATGCGTGCGATGTGTACACAGTTGTGAATGCCTACGATGTGTATGCAGCTATGAATGCATGTGATGTGTACGCAACTGTGAATGCCTACGATGTGTACGTGGCTGTGAATGTCTGTGATGTGTACGCGGCTGTGAATGTCTGTGATGTGTATGCGACTGTGAATACTTGCGATGTGTACGCGGCTGTGAATGCCTGCGATGTGTACGTGATTGTGAATGTCTGTGATGTGTACGCGGCTGTGAGTGCCTGTGATGTTTGCACGAGTTGTGAATACATGTTGTGTTACTGTGCTAATGAAGCCGAAATTATAACTTACATAAATTAGAGTTGTTAGTCTAGTTATATCATGTTGTACAACTTTTGGTTGCTCCTTGCCTACTTATGAAATGCTATATCAACCCTCTCTTGTTTCGGCTATCTTATATTATTGGGTGTGTGTGCTCGTCTACAGGATATGGATCCGGGAAGGAGATTTGATTCTACTTAGCTCTGTGACGAACGGTTATCTAAATAACTATTCACAGGAGATAGAACATCGTAAAGACCAGCTGTTGTAGGATGACACTCCAGTTGATAGGACTACCCGAGCAGAAGCACCCTCGTCGTCTCCATAGTTTTGAGACGTGAGTACTAGCGAGCAGAGTTGAGAGAGAGAGAGAGAGAGAGGAATTTCTAGTTGTTGTACAACCCATATTCGACGAGGGAGGGCCCTACCACCGCCAGGTCATCAAAAGTCAAAGTCAACAAGACAAGGTGGGGATCCAGACCAGCACCCCGGGCCGCGGAATGTTCGGGCGAGTATGGCGAGCTCCCCAGGCCAACTCGCCAGATGGCGACTATGACCAGATACTCGCCTCTTCCAGGCGAGCCCCCCAAGGAAGTCGCCAACTCGCCAAGGTGGGGGTATAAGTAAGACCCCCCCCCCCCCCCCCCTCTCTCTCTGGTTTACCCTATAAATAGGACCCCAGGGGTACGAAGGAGAGACAGGCAATTCTCGGCCTGAGCCCTCGCGAGTTCCAGCAACTGCCCTTGACTCGTTATTGCTCAAGCTCGCCTCCTTCGTACCTAGCTCGGCCAATCTGGTTGAGAAGGGGTTGCTTCTCCTAAGCAACTGGGTACGTGGTGGGACCTTCCCGCCGTAGCAACCTGGGGTCTTGTTTGCGCAATTCGTTCCTGTTTCCTGACCAGAGATCATCTTCCCGACTGGCCGACCAGTAACTTCAGGTTGCCTAGTCCGATTCTGAGGTTGAGAAATTTCTCGGCTTCAACACTTGGTGCGGTGAGCGTGGATAGCGACCGAAGAAGAAAGTCGTGGTTGGAAGATGGCCGATGGTGGAGACCGGGGCGAGTTGGGAGGTAACTCGGGGGGAGCTGGAATCCCGGGGCAAGGTAGCGAGTATGTGATAGTGGCGGCTTTCGCAGAGTTCGCGAGGAGAGTGGAGAAGGCGATACTGGACGGGTTATCCAATCCGCCTGAGGTGACGGCGACTTCCCCCCACCGCCGGACACCCCCGGGCGAGGAGATACCAACTCGGAGAGCAGGGAAGGAGCCCGCTTGGGCGAGTGGAGAGCAGGTGATCCCGCCGCGACATCACCCAGCGAGTAGTCAGGGAATCCGGTTTCGAGATCCAGAACTCTCGGCGAGGTATGGAGATACTCGCCGATGGAGCGAGTATGACTGCTCGAGCGGGGAGGATACTCGCCGCCGCCAGGAAGAGAGGAGCCCCTTTTCCGACGAGATCCTCGCAGCCCTCGTCCCCGACAACTTCAGAGAGCCAGTCCTCTCGTACTACTCCGGCAAGGACGACCCGGTGGGACATCTTCAGTGGTTTGAGGATGTGGTCTCCATTCGCAACATGTCCGATGCTCTCAAGTGCCGGCTCTTCTCCATTACCTTTAAGGGTAGCGCAAGAGATTGGTTCCACCAGCTGCCAGCCGGGTCAGTTTACTGCTTCTCAGAACTTCGAAGGGGCCTATTAGCAAGGTTTGCGACGTCCAAGCGGAGGAAGAAGGAGGCAACCGCCCTCTTCAAGATCGTGCAGGGGCAGCACGAGAGTTTAGGCCGGTACATCGATCGATTCCAGGAGGAGGTGTTGGAGGTGGAAGAGGTAGACGGGTTCACCTTGATGGTGGCCCTCAAGTTCGGGCTGAAGCAGGGTCTGTTCAACATGGAGTTGGGGCACAGGCCACCCAAATCGTTCGAGGAAATGGTGGAGAGAGCCAATGTGTTCATCCAGGGAGAGGAGAGGAACAAGGAGTTCCTGGCACGGCTCGATGGAGACCGACTGCTTGGGCAAGACAAGGGAAGACTGCTGGAGAGGGAGAGGGCGCCGGAGGGGCGCAACGACAGGAAGCAGGAGAGGCCGCAGGGGAAAGAGGAGAAGGGAGAAAGGGGAAGGGAGATCAGAAAGGTGGAGAGGCAGGAGAGGCGGGAGAGGCCTCGAAGGTAGGAGGATAGGAGGCCCGTCGGAGGCCGAGAGGCGAGGAGCGAGGAGAGAAGATTCCAGTACTCGAGGGATCGCCCCCAGTGGAGGCGGCCCATCCGTCAGGAGGAAAGGAGGGCTTACAACCCTCGGGAGCAGGGAGGAGGAAGAAGGGAAACCATGGCCATCACGCAGCAAGCCGCTAAGTGCCGGCGGAAGGAGAGGCAGCAGGAGAGGAGGCAGGAAAGGCAGCAGGAAGCGGTGATTCCCCTCTACTACGATATCCATCGAGTGGAGGGGCACAGAACCTTGGCTTGCCCTGAGTTCTGGGAAACAAGGAGGAGGATGGAAGCAATGGCGGCCGAGAGGGAGCAGCCGCAGCAGGAGGCCCAGGTTGAGCAGGTGGCTTACCAGGCACCGCAGAGGAGGAGAAACGAAGACAGGATCGACCAAGGAGGAAGGGGGAATGTCATTCCCGGTCCGGGAGGCGGGCACGTCGGAGTAATCAACGGAGGGGCTGGGCTAGGAGCTTCCCGCAAGGGAAGTCTCCACCAAATCTACAAAAGGAGCGTCGCCTCGACGTCTCAGACCCCCCTCCCTTGAACGAGATCACCTTCTCAGAGGAAGACATGCTCTGGAACGAGAACCCCTTTCATGACGCCCTGGTGATTCAAGCAGCAATCGAGGACTTCACCGTCGACCGAATCCTCGCGGATAACGGGAGCTCGGTGAATGTCATCTTCAAGAGAACCTTCGTCGGCCTTCAGGTGGAAGCGTCCCGGGTTCAGGCAGCGGATGGGCCTCTCTTCGGCTTCTCCGGGGAGAAGAAAGAGGTGGAAGGAGGAGTTGAGTTGCTGGTCACCCTCTGGGGAACTTCGATCCGATGCCGCTTCGTCATCGTCGACGCACCCAGCGGCTACAACGCCATCTTCGGACGGCCCCTCATCAACTACTTCAAGGCCGTCCCCTCATCATATCATCAATGCCTGAAGTATTGCAGGGACGACGTCCAAGTCAGGATCAGGGGAGATCCCAGGGCCTCCAGGGAATGCTACCTAAACGCGGTCAGCACCATCAGCTGGATGGGCGACGCAGAAAGGTTGGAAAGGATGATGGAGCAGGAAGAGGGCCTGCAAGCTGCTGAGGAGCTGGAAGAAGTAGAGGTGATCTCCCTGAGAGGAGAGCCGGAGCTGCTGAAGATCGGAGGAGCCTTACCCCCGGAAGGGAAGGTGGAGATAGCTGCCTGCCTACAGGAAAACGCGGACGTCTTCGCATGGAGCGCCGCCGAGATGCCAGGGATTGATGCTGATGTTGCCTGTCATCGCCTCAACCTGGATACAGCGACGGCCCCAATCCGTCAGAAGCAAAGAAAGAGTGCCACCACTCTAGCGGGACCCATCCGGGAGGAAGTAGGGAAGCTGCTGGAAGCAGGTTTTGTTTCGGAGATCCAGTATCCAGGCTGGGTCTCCAATGTTGTAATGGTAAAGAAGTCCGGAGGGGGCTGGAGGTTATGTATCGACTTTTCAATGTTGAATAAAGCTTGCCCGAAGGATTGTTATCCCCTGCCTCAGATCGACGCGCTGGTTGATTCCGCCGTCGGGTTTCCTGTGATGAGTTTCCTTGATGCTTTTTCAGGATACCATCAGATCCGGATGCATCCCCCCGATTGTCGCGACGTTTCCTTCATCACCAGCGACGGATGCTATAGCTACAAGATGATGCCCTTCGGGCTCAAGAACACCGGCGCGACATATCAAAGAATGATGGATCACGTCTTTAGAGAGCAAAAGGGGCGGAATCTGGAAGTCTACGTGGATGACTTGCTCGTTAAGAGTAAGAGCGCCTCAGAGCACGTGGCGGATCTGACAGAGACCTTCGCCACCCTGAGGAGGTACAAGATGCGGCTCAACCCGGCCAAGTGTGTTTTCGGCGCGGGAAGGGGGAAGTTTCTAGGGCACCTCCTTACTCCCCTAGGGGTGGAGCCTAACCCCGACAAGGTAAAGGCCATCATGGAGATGGCGTCCCCGAGGGATTCCAAGGAAGTTCAAAGGTTGACCGGAAGGCTGGCAGGACTTAGTCGGTTTCTCTCCAGGGCCGGAGAGAAGTGCTCCCCATTCTTCAAAGCCCTTCGGGGGAACCAGAAATTCGAGTGGACCCCGGAGTGCGAGGAGGCCTTCATGAAGCTCAAACAACAGCTGACTCGAGCTCCTCTCCTTCAGGGTCCGCAGGGCGGCGAGGACCTCTTGCTCTACCTAGGGGTAGGGGCTGAAGCAGTCAGCTCGGTGTTGGTCCGAGAGGAGGGAAAGAAGCAACTTCCAATCTACTACGTGAGCCGGGTGCTAAGGCAAGCCGAAACGCGGTACCCCATCCTGGAGAAGTTAGTCTTTGCCCTGGTAGTTTCGGCCAGGCGACTCCGTCCATATTTCCAAGCCCACTCTATCAAGGTAGTCTCCGACCACCCCTTGAGGAGTATCTTGGACGGAGTGGAGCACTCCGGCAGGCTCGCCAAGTGGGCTGTAGAGCTGAGCGAGTTCGACATCTCCTACCCCCCAAGGGTCGCGATCAAAGCACAAGCCGTGGCGGATTTCCTGGCCGACTTCTCGGCCGAGGTCGAGGCAGACACGGATGTCTCTCGGCCGGTCCCCTGGAAGATGTTCATAGATGGCGCGTCAGGGAGACACTCCGTGGGAGCCGGGGTGGTGCTGGTTAGTCCTCAGGGGACTAGGATCGAGCAAGCCGTCAAGATCCATTTTTCGGTCACTAACAATCAGGCGGAGTACGAAGCCATGGTGGCTGGTTTGCGACTCGCCAAGGAACTGGCAATCAGAGATATCAGAGCTTTCACCGATTCCATGGTGGCGGCATCTCAGATTCGGGGAGAGTTCGAAGTCCGAGATCCCATCTTGCAACAATATCTGGTTAAGGTCAAAGGCCTGATCGGGGGGTTCCAATCCTTTCACGTTGAGCACGTGCCCCGAGAACGCAACTCTGAGGCAGACAATCTTGCGAAATACGGCCCTCGGGCTGGGGGAACCGCCATCGAGTTGTTTCGACCATCCATCGAAGAAGGCGAGTTGATGGAGATCGATCAGCGGGCCTCGTGGAGAGATCCGTTCATCGCGTTCCTGGCGACAGGCCGACTACCATCTGACGGGCAAGATCAAAGAAAGTTTCGGTATAAGGCCGCGTACTACTTGCTGCAGGACGGCGAACTCTATCGCAAGACCATTTCAGGCCCTCTAGCCCGATGCTTGTCAGAACTCGAGATTCCCCGGGTCCTCGAGGAGATTCACTCAGGAGAGTGCGGCAGTCACTCCGGGACCCGCACCCTGGAGCAAAGGATTCTGAGGCACGGTTACTTCTGGCCGACCATCCGAAAGGACGCAGAGGCCCATTCCAGAAAGTGCTCCCAATGTCAACTCTTCGCGCCCCTCGCGCTCCAGCCGGCTCAGCAGCTTCGCTCGATTACCGCTCCGTGGCCCTTCGCAATTTGGGGAATGGATTTGATCGGCCCGTTCCCTCAAGCTAGCGGGCAAAGGAAGTTTGCTCTGGTAATGGTTGACTACTTCACGAAATGGATCGAGGCTAAGGCCCTGGCCAGGACCACGTCTCAAATCGTCAAGAACTTCATCTGGGGGGAAATTGCATGCAGGTTCGGGATCCCTCTGGCCATCATCACCGACAATGGGCCGCAGTTCGCCAGCCTGGAACTGGGAGACTTTTGTAAACAGTTGGGAACCGACCTTCGGTTCGCCTCGGTACATCACCCTCGGAGCAATGGGCAAGTAGAAGCTGCGAACAAGCTTATCATCAACTTGCTAAAGAAGAAGATCACCAATCTCAAGGGGAATTGGGCCGAACAGCTCCCTTCCGTCCTCTGGGCCCTCAGGACCACCCCGAACTCGGCCACAGGGGAAACACCCTTCAAACTGTCACACGGGTCCGAGGCGCTTATCCCGGTCGAATTTGAGGTGCACAGTCCAAGGGTCATCGCAGCCGAAGACGGAAGCGAAGAATGGCGGCTATAGAATGAAGAGGCTCAGAGGCTCTCCCTAGATTATGTGGAAGAGCTTCGAGACTTAGCCTCCATGCGCCAGGAAGAAACCAAGAGGCGCATGGCGAGGCACTTCGACAAAAACGTCCGCTTGAGGAACTTCCTCGCGGGGGACTTGGTCATGAAGAAGGTGGACGCCGCTGGGCGGGGAGACGCCGTAGGCAAGCTCCATCCCAATTGGGAAGGACCTTTCATCGTCCAAGAAGCCTTGACCACAGGAGGCTATTACCTACAAGACCAAGCGGGAGAGCAGCTGCCTGGAACCTGGAGCGGGGATGATTTGAAAAGATTTTACCCGTAGCGGTAACTCATGTATCTATTTCTGTAAACATTCTTAATGAACAAAGGATGCGGGATTTCACCCTTTTTTGTGTTAAATGTGCCTCGAGGCTTCTGAGTGTTTCCATGGTCCGCCTCGTAGTCGACCTCGGGAGGCAGCGGTCGGTTTGTTCCTCATACATAGCCCAGTACGGATGATGGGACGATGCTTCGGGATTTTAAGCGCTTTTGTAAGACCGAGCCTCTGCATTGTCGGCCGAGATCAGCTCCCCCCTTGCATGTCGGCCTATGTCTCCCCGAGTGCATCTCTCTTCCGTCTGGAGGACCTGCGAGGAACAGATCTGCACCCTGATCTCCCGGACTTGAGGAGAGGCCGGCCTCGTAAAACACCCTGAAGGGGAAGATCTCAAGCGAGCAGCAAGACAGGATAACCTGCCAAAGAAAGGGTATGGACGAGCCCGGAGGGAGGTGTGTGAATTCCGAGCGCGTTCGAAAAAGGACCCTCGATGAACACCACCCCCATCCTAATCGTACCTGGAAGCGACCCTCACTATCAAATCGGGATGCGGGACTCCAACCCGTTCTCACTGAATAGCCTAGTTCGGACGATGGGACGAGGTTTCGGGACTTTAAGCACTCTTATAAGACCGAGCCTCTGCATTGTCGGCCGAGATCAGCTCCCCCCTTGCATGTCGGCCTAGGTCTCCCCGAATGCATCTCTTTTCCAACTAGAGGAATTCTGAGGGATGGGTCTGGACACCAATCCCCCGATTCGGCAGGATCAAGAGCGTCCCTCCGGGGGGAGTTTCTTTCTTGCCAAGATGTCTCTGGGATTAATCTCCAAAATGTGTAAGGACGCAGGATTTTATCCAAGACTTCGAGTTGAGCAGCGTCGTAAGACCGGTATCCCCACGAGCTCCTCTCCTCGGGAATCGGCCGATCTCCTCGATTGTAATTCAAGACTTCGAGTTGAGCAGCGTCGTAAGACCGGTATCCCCACGAGCTCCTCTCCTCGGGAATCGGCCGATCTCCTCGATTGTAATTCAAGACTTCGAGTTGAGCAGCGTCGTAAGACCGGTATCCCCACGAGCTCCTCTCCTCGGGAATCGGCCGATCTCCTCGATTGTAATTCAAGACATCGAGTTGAGCAGCGTCGTAAGACCGGTATCCCCACGAGCTCCTCTCCTCGGGAATCGACCGATCTCCTCGATTGTAATTCAAGACTTCGAGTTGAGCAGCGTCGTAAGACCGGTATCCCCACGAGCTCCTCTCCTCAGGAATCGGCCGATCTCCTCGATTGTAATTCAAGACTTCGAGTTGAGCAGCGTCGTAAGACCGATATCCCCACGAGCTCCTCTCCTCGGGAATCGGCCGATCTCCTCGATTGTAATTCAAGACTTCGAGTTGAGCAGCGTCGTAAGACCGGTATCCCCACGAGCTCCTCTCCTCGGGAATCGGCCGATCTCCTCGATTGTAATTCAAGACTTCGAGTTGAGCAGCGTCGTAAGACCGGTATCCCCACGAGCTCCTCTCCTCGGGAATCGGCCGATCTCCTCGATTGTAATTCAAGACTTCGAGTTGAGCAGCGTCGTAAGACCGGTATCCCTACGAGCTCCTCTCCTCGGGAATCGGCCGATCTCCTCGATGACGAGAATGAGGGGCCCGCAGGCTATGTTCGACGACTAAGCCCGGTTCAATTTTCGTCATGCGCGAGCAGGCGAGCAGACCTCGCGCGAGCAGGCGAGCTGATCTCGTGCGAGTAGGCGAGCAGATCCCATGCGGGGAAGCGAGCTGGAACCGCGCGAGTAAGCGAGCCCCGGGGGGCATGCAAGTATGTCCCACACGCCACCCGCGCGGTTATCTCAGCAGGTTCACGAGTATCCGGGTGCAGGGGCGAGTAGGTCCCGGCGAGCGGATGGTCGATGTCGGGACCATCCCCCTGCGACCTAGCGAGCGTTCCTCTCCGAGCCTATGAGCCTAGCGAGTAACATCCAGTCAGAAAGGAAAAAATCGGAACTTTATATAAATCAGTCAAAAAGTTGGTTTACAAAAAGAATATCGGCGAGCGACTAGGACTCGTCGTCGCCAGTATCAGGCCGATATTCATCATCCCCAATATCGCCGATATCTGCAAAGTCGTCGCTCTCTGCGCTCTCGCCGCTGCTGCTTTCGCTGCCGCTGCTGCCTCCGCTGCCGCTGCTATCAGAATCACCGGAGCTGGTCGGCGACGACGCGTCATACGGCGGGACAGTCCCCTCGGCGAGCAGCTCGGGAATGAGCTCGTCGACAGTGAGCGGCGTCTCCCCCTCGACGAGCTGACCCCCGAGCCTAAGGCGCGCGAGTATGACGTTCCCCGCCGCCCGCGCAATCTCGCGGCGAACGGAGGATCTCTCCTCCCAGAGTGTTAAAAGTAGCGAACAAACGACTAGAAAACAAGCCGGAACTTTGAATAATTGAAATTTTATTATCCAAAAAAGATATCATTTACAAAGGTATGGCCTCCCTTTTATAGAATGGAGGAGAGAGAGAAGAATACAAATTAACAATGTGGGACTAAAGCTATACAACAGATCTGGGCGGCTAGAATAAGAGACCGGAACAGGCCGCGCGGTTAGACAATGTTCTAACCGCTCGGCAACACCAGAACCAAGAGGGAGAGATGCGGTAGGAGACCGCTAGACCGGCCGGTTTCCAAGCCGCCAGAGATAAGCCGACAGACCGCCGGATACCATACGGCGACAGCCTGGAAATCAACCCGTCAACCTCAATCCGCCAGGCACAAACCGCCAGACCGCCCGGTCAACAACCCGCCAGGCTCAAACCGCCAGACCGCCCTGTCTCATACTTCGACACTCCCCCTCAAGCTGGAGCATAGATATCAATCATGCCCAGGTTGTCACAAATATGGAAGAAGGAAGTAGAAACCGGCTTGGTGAAGATATCAGCCAACTCTTTGTCGGAGGTGACGAACGGAGTGCAAATCTGTTTCTTCAAGACCTCTTCTCGGATGAAATGGCAGTCGACCTCTATATGTTTCGTTCTCTCATGGAAGACCGGATTTTTGGATATGTATATAGCGGCTTTGTTGTCACAAAACATAGGCAGAGGATAGTTGTAGACCTCTCCTAGGTCAAGCATGAGAGCCCGCAACCATTTTAACTCACACGTGGTTGACGCCATACTCCGGTATTCGGCTTCTGCACTGGACCTTGAGACAACAGACTGCTTCTTGCTCTTCCAGCTCACAAGATTACCTCCAACAAATGTGCAGAAACCCGATGTAGATTTACGGTCACCTTTATCATCCGCATAGCTTGAGTCTGAGTAGGCTTCAATTCTCAGATGACCATGCTTCTGAAAGAGTAGCCCTTTCCCTGGTGCTGCTTTGACATACTCTAGTATCTTCAAGGCAGACTGAAGATGACATTCCCTGGGAGCTTGCATGAACTGACTGACCTTGCCTACAGCATAGGCAATGTCGGGTCTGGTCACCGTGAGATAAATGAGTTTGCCCACCAGACGTCTGTACCTCGTGGCATCGGATATAAGCGGTGAGTCATCTGTCCATGTTTTGTCTTCTCCAGTGGCCATGGGATACCGGGCCGGTTTGGCCCCGGTCAATCCTGCCTCTTGTAGAAGATCAAGCGCATACTTCCGTTGGGAGAGAACCAACGAGTCGGGCTTCCGAGAGATTTCTATCCCCAAAAAATATTTCGGGGAGCCCATATCCTTCGTGACAAGGTGTTGACGGAGGTGTTTCTTTGTCAAGTCTACCCCAGCCTGGTCATCGCCGGTAAGAAGGATATCATCCACATATACTGCCAAAACCACAAGGCCAGATGTGGTTTTGCGAATAAACAATGAGTGATCGGCGGAACTTCTTGCAAAGCCAATTGCAGCCATAATGCCACTAAACTTGTCAAACCACGCCCGAGGGCTCTGCTTTAGGCCGTAGATGGCCTTCTTCAACTGGCATACTCGTGTCTCCCCCTGAGCAACATACCCTGGAGGTTGCTCCATATAGACGTCCTCCTGAAGATCCCCATACAGAAAGGCATTCTTGACGTCAAGTTGAGAAATGTCCCACTCCCTGTTGACGGCCACAGAAAGAAGAACCCGGATGGTGCTGAGGCGAGCAACCGGAGAGAAAGTGTCAAAATAGTCAACTCCATAAGTCTGAGTAAAGCCTTTGGCCACCAGGCGGGCCTTGTAACGATCCACAGTGCCGTCCGGGCGAAACTTCACAACGAACACCCAGCGGCAGCCAACCACATCAGTACCGATCGGTGGAGGAACAAGGTTCCAGGTACCTCTTTCAGTAAGAGTGGCAATTTCCTCATCCATGGCAGATTTCCAATGAGGAATAACAAGAGCCTCCTGGTAAGTGCGGGGAGTGGTAGTAGCCGAGATGGCCAAAGCAAAGCACCTGCGAGAGGGAGTAAGCCGATCATAGGAAACAACAGCCGCAAGCGGGTGTTGGGTACACGCCCGCACCCCTTTGCGAAGGGCAATGGGACGATTCAGGTCGTCTTGTGCCTCAGGGACCGGAGCATCCGTGGCAGAGAAGGCTGGCCCGGGACTAGAGAGAGACGGCTGCGGAGACGAAGGAGGGGAGATAATAGGGAGAGGAGGAGACGGAGGAGGAGACGACATAGGAGGGGAGACGTCGACTTGTGTGGAAGGCTCACAGAGAGATGGTAGAGAGTCAGAGACAGCAGGAGGAGGTGAAGATGGGAAAGAAAAGTAGGAAGCATTTTCAAAGAAGGTGACGTCTGCGGAAACAAACTGTTTGCGCAGAACAGGATCAAAGCAACAGTAGCCTTTTTGAGTTGTCGAGTAACCCAAAAAGACACATTTGGTGGAGCGGGGGGAAATCTTGTCGCGAGTAGCAGACGGAGCATGCACGAAGGCCGTACACCCAAAGATACGGAGAGGAAGAGGAAAGGGTTCCTTGGTTGGGTAGAGAATGGAGAAGGGGGTCTTGCCGTGAAGAACAGAAGAGGGAATGCGATTGATGAGATAGCAGGCAAGGAGAACAGCATAGCCCCAATAGGAGCGAGGCACCTGCATCTGTGTCATCAGAGTGCGAGCGATATCGAGGAGATGGCGATTTTTACGTTCCGCCACCCCATTTTGCTGGGAGGTGTAAACACAGCTGGTCTGATGAATAAGACCATGTTGCATACAAAAAGATGAAAACTCATGACTGAGATATTCCTTAGCATTATCAGAGCGCAATACTTTAATAGAAATAGCAAACTGAGTTTTAATCATATTATAAAAAGATTGCCATACAGATAAGAGTTCAGAGCGATCTTTTAATAGATACACCCAGGTACATCTGGAGAAATCATCAATAAAAGTTACAAAGTAAAAACTACCCCGACCAACGGTGGGAGTAGGAGCAGGACCCCAGATATCAGAATGAATGAGATCAAAAGGGCGGGAGGAACCACGGCCTTGCTTCTGCGGGAAGGAGGAACGGTGATGCTTGCCAAGCTGACACGCATCGCAGTTGAGCGGAGGACTGGGTTGAGGTAAGTGGGGAAGAAGCTGATGCAGAATCCGAGGAGGAGGATGTCCAAGGCGAAGATGCCATTGAAGCAGATCAGTAGACGAGGAAGAGAAGGCGGACAGAGCGGAAACATTGTCGAGGAAGTAGAGGCCGCCGCTCTCAGTCCCAGTAGCAATCGTCCGTTGGGTTCTCGGGTCCTGAAAACAACAAGAAGTAGGAGTGAATAAGACAGAGCACTGAAGTTGCTTGCATAAAGTAGTAACGGAGAGTAAATTGCAAGGGAACTTCGGGACATAGAGAGTGTCCGCTAAGCGAAGCGAGGGAGTGACTTGAACCATGCCCGTTCCATGAACAGGGGAAGGCGAACCATCCGCAACGAGAACCGGGGGTAACCGAGCATGCGTCTCTAGGAGAGAGAAGCAGTGAGGGTTTCCGGTCATGTGATTTGTAGCACCAGAGTCAATGAGCCATTTACCTTGGGTAACGACGTGTGCACTACCTGAGGTGGTGGCCACAGAAGCAGACTGCCGAGAGGAGGCAGAGGTTGAGGAAGAAGTATCACCGGAGGGACGAAGATGAGGATGTTTTTGCCAGCAGCGGTCAACTGAGTGGCCGGTACGACCACAGTGAGAGCAGAGGAACCTGGACGGACCGCGCGTACCAGATTGGCTGCGACTACTATTGCCACCCCCGCTGGACTTGATGAGCATAGGAGTCCGGTGGAGGAGGGGAAGACAATAGAGGACGTTGGAGCAGTGAAGTAACCGCGGCGATGCGAGCTGCGGTGGCATCCAAGGTGGGAGACTCGGCTTCGCCCAAGATCTGCTGGCGGATCATATCAAAAGACTCAGGAAGCCGGAGAAGATAACAAACAACCAGGAGTTCCTGGAAGTGTTTGTGCTGTTCGGCCAAGTCCGCGGAGAAGGGGCGATTCTGGAGGATTTCGGCCCCAAGAGCCTGAACTTGCTGATAAGCCGCAGCAGGAGACATGGAAGGGCGAGCGAAGAGATCCGCGTAGAGAGTATAAATGCGGGATGTCTGGGCCCCCTTTGAGTAGAGAGCAGCAAGGTGAAGCCACGCGGTCTTGACCGTCTCATCATGGCGTATGACAGGAAGACATTCATCGGAGAGGCTGTTAGCCAACCACGTGCGGACAAGCGCATCACTGGCATCCCAGTCATCAAATTCAGCAGAGTCTGAGGGAGGAGGGTCATCGGTGAGGTGATGACGTTTGCGCTGAGAGCGGAGAAGAAAAGTGAAGGAGACGCTCCAATCCGGATAGTTGGAGCCAACAAGTTTAGAAACCGTGCCAAGGTTGCCAGAGGGTGTAGGAAGCGGCGCCGGAGTGGCGATAGGAGTGGTGGTGGTGGAGGTCTCAGAAAGGGCCATAGGAGATAACTGCGAGAGGCCGCGCGGTTAGAATATAAGCCGCGCGGATAGAAAGAAGACGAGCTGCGGCGGTCAGGATGTTCGACACCAGCGGCCAGAGAAGCCACGACCAAGCCGCAGGTCCAAGACGGGGAAGAGGTCGAACGGCTAGAAGATAGACCGCGCGAACGCAAACGGCGAATAAAGAAGCAGGTCGCGACGAACAAGGAGACAGGTCGCAGCGACAGAAGGGCAGGAGAAGGAGGACGCGCGGATAGGGCGCAAACAGCGAGAACAGGTCGCGAGAAGAAGGGGCAAGCCGCGCGGACAGGGCGCACAGAATCAGGAGGAGAAGATCGATCCCTCTGATACCATGTTAAAAGTAGCGAACAAACGACTAGAAAACAAGCCGGAACTTTGAATAATTGAAATTTTATTATCCAAAAAAGATATCATTTACAAAGGTATGGCCTCCCTTTTATAGAATGGAGGAGAGAGAGAAGAATACAAATTAACAATGTGGGACTAAAGCTATACAACAGATCTGGGCGGCTAGAATAAGAGACCGGAACAGGCCGCGCGGTTAGACAATGTTCTAACCGCTCGGCAACACCAGAACCAAGAGGGAGAGATGCGGTAGGAGACCGCTAGACCGGCCGGTTTCCAAGCCGCCAGAGATAAGCCGACAGACCGCCGGATACCATACGGCGACAGCCTGGAAATCAACCCGTCAACCTCAATCCGCCAGGCACAAACCGCCAGACCGCCCGGTCAACAACCCGCCAGGCTCAAACCGCCAGACCGCCCTGTCTCATACTTCGACACAGAGGACGCGTGATTGCTTCACCACTCGCGCCGGGTCCCCGGGTAGCGGGGTTGAGGAGCTCGGCCGTCCTTCAGCAGCGACCAGCCTCGTCTCCATCACCGCTGCGCGAGTTTGGGCCGCCTCCAGCTCGGCCTGGGAGGCGGCGAGCTTCTTCTCGCACTCGGAGAGCTTCTTCGCCGCTTCTATCTCGGCAGCCTGCGAGATGATTGACGTCAGGACCTGTCAACGACAAATCGAGCAACCCACCCAAGGACAGCTCACCTCGAAGTCCTTCCAGCGGGCTGACTGCATGCCGAGGTCGATGGCCTTCTTGGAGACGACCTTGAGGGCGTCGGTCACCTCCAACAGCTTCCTCGCCGAGTAATGCCCCAGTTCGGCAGACCGCGCGAGCGCGCAGGCCGACTGATGGGCGAGCTCCGTCGGGGTCAGCTCCATGACGGACTCCGCGTCGGCCCGACCGTAGATGGCGTGGAGGACGGCGAACGCCTCCCCATTGTCCTCCCAGTCAGTCGACCAGGATGGGAGGTTGGTGCTCAGCGACACCGAGTTTTCCCCCGCCGACCAGGTCACGAGCGGGCGACCGAAGGCGTCCACCACCCCCTGCCCGAGGCCGTAGTTGGGGTGGAAATGGGGCGACTGGGCGCCCGTCGGCGACCGGCAATCGATGGATCGTGGCGACGAGGTCTTCGCCCTCTTCCTCGCGGGACCCTGCGAGCTGGCCCGCGACTTTCCCTTAACCGCCTTCTTCTCCCCAACGTCGGCAGGAGGGCGAGCATTCGACTGCGTGGCGGCGACTTCCTTCGCCAAAGGAAGCGGCTTCTCCGGAAGCTCGTTGGAAACTGCAAAACGCGCGACAAAGTTAGCTTCAGCGGCAAAAGGGCGAGCGAGTAACCAGGGCGCATTTCGAGTTCGGCTTACTTTCGTTAGGGTGGACTGGCTCGAGCACGTTGACGTTTAGTCGCCAGAAAATGACGTCAAAGCGCCGACCGCGAAAGTATTCGAAGAGCTGCTCGCGAGCTCCTTCGAGGATGGGAGGAAGAAAGGCGACATCGGCTGGTTGGTGCGGCCTGCCGAGAATACCGCCGAAGTCGCCATGAACGACAATCAGCTGCTCGCTCCAGCGATGGACCTTATTCGCAGTCCCAACCAAGGTGCAGACATGGCTGCTAAAAAAGATGACCCCCTCCGAGGTCGCCGCAAAGGCGAAGATGCGGCGGAAGACGGAGAGGTCGAAAGCGATCCTCTCTTCCCGAAGGAAGCATAGGAATCCCATGATGATCGCCACGCCGTTGGGATTAATCTGCGCGGGGACAATCCCGAAGTAGCGCAGGATCTCGCAGAACTCCGGCCAGAAGGGCAGCCGGAGGCCTGCGTCGAAGTGACGCAGCGACATTACAAGCGAACCCTCAATATGGGTATTGAGGCGCTCGCTGCGAGTGGGGAGTCTGGCCGAGTATTCGTCAGGCAAGGAGCGTTCCTTGAAGGTCGTCAGTTCCTTCTCGGTGGTTATGGACTTCTTAAAAGCCGCGTCTGCGAAGTTAATTGCGTGGGCCTGTCGGCGAGCGCTGGCGTCGTCACCAACCATGTTGGCGAGATCCGAAAGCAATGAGAACGGCGAGTTGATTGTTCAGATACTCGTCAGGAGGAAAGAAGGTCGCTACAGCAATATGCTTTATAACCCACCTACCCCTCCTATTTATAGATATGACAAACCCAAGGGGGGGGGGGGGGTCAGCCGTCCCAGCGAGTATCTAACGAGCTCGCGCGATGAAGATAAACCTGCGACATTATCAGGTGAACTAAAGCTCGGCACATCAAGAAATAAAGCGCGTACACAGAGGCGAGAATATTCGCGCACACGAATTAATCAAATTAGAAATAGATGTCCGGAAGTACAAGTCGCGCGAGGCGAGTTACATTCGAAAAATAGAAAAACTATGGCGCCCTCGGCCGCTCAGGAGGGTGCGGATGTCGCCCAGCCCAGCCAATCTCGCGTGCACGCCGGTAATGCTCCGTCGCCAGCGCTGTCGCATCGTCGCCAAGCCTGAGCTGCTCCTCCATCCTCGCCAGACGTCCAGCAGACCCCATGCTCGCCCGAATGCCGGCCAGCTCGTCAAGCACCAGCTGCAGGCGGTGGTTGTTCAACTGCAGCTGGCGGTCATTCTCTTTAACCACGTGGAAGCGAGCTTCATAGTTCTCCAAGGTCTCCTGGAGCCCTTCGACCTTGGCCATCCTCGCCTCCAGAGCTGAGATGCGTCGGTGAGGATCGCAGATAGCGAGCTGGTCGAACTTGCTCTCCAGCTCCATGTGGGCGCGAATGGCGGCCTGGCGATACTCGCTCCCGGACAGCCCGATAGCGTCGAGGAAAGTCGCCCCAGAGGTCGTCGAGCGATCTGACAAGGCAGGAAGATGGATCGTCAGGTCAGAAAAAGTAAAAAGCAGAGCGGTATTCAGTGGTAGGAGGCTCACCACGGCGAGGAGATCGGGATCGGCGCGGCGAAGGAGGTCGCCGGAGGTATCCCGCCTCCTCGAAGAGCTACTCGGAAGATCGGCAGGCCTACCCTGCCCGTGCTCTCCAGACCCTCGGCCGACGTAGTCGGGGTATCCAACCCGCGGAGGAAAGTAGGGTGGCCGCGGCCTCTCCGGCTTCTTCACCGGCGGCGGAGCTGTAGACGAGCTCGCAGAGTGGTGCGGAGCCCTCGGCACAGGAGCCGGAGGAGGTCGCGGGTGGTCCGACTTCGGCAGAGCAGACAGAGGCGGCGGAGGGGGCAAGCCGGTGCTCGGCGTCTGGCCAGGAGTGGCGACCGTGGGCGGCGGCGGCGGCAATGGAACGCTCACCGGGGGTATCTTCTCGCCGCTCGCAGCAACAGAGGCCGCCGTACTCGCCGGAGGAACCTCGCGCATCGGCCCAGATGACCCGGTGGGAGTGGCTTTCGCCGACAGCTCCTTACTCACAGGCGGGGGGTCCTTCACCAACGCCCCAGACGCCTTCCCCGAGCTGAGGCCTATCCTGACCGTGCGGGCGATCTTGAACGGCCTGTCGGCCGCCAGGGCGAGTAAGGGCGCCGAGCTGAGGGGGACGACATCAAGTGCCGCGTCCGCGGCAATCGGAGAATCTGCATAAAGAAAGAAGTCAGTAAAGTGGCAGCGACAACCCGGCAGGGAAGAGTTGAGGTAGCGACCTGTCAAGGTGACGACCTCGGCCTGAGACGCCGCGGACTCCTTCACGGCCGCGAGCTCCTCGGTCATTCCCGGGTTCTCCAGCGGGCTGCCCCGGGTCGACCCAGGGAGGTCGTCGAGCCCTAGGTCGTTCAACACCCTCTGGGTGCTGGACGACACTACGGGATTTTCAGTCGCCGCGGCGACCTGGTGCGCCAGTGGAGGCGAGCCGACCACCGTAGTGGCGGGCTGCTTGACCTTTTTCGTCTTCTTCTTCTTCGGCGGGGGCAAGGCAGTAGGATCATCCTCGCACGGTCTTTTCGACCTGGCTATGCCGAGGAGGCCCGACAGGGCGGCGAGATTGTCCTTCAACAGCCGTTCAGCGTCCGACATCTTCGGCGAGCTCCAGGGACCGTTTCAAAAACGAAGCCCCCCCTATTTATAGACTACTCTACCACCAGGCGATGAGGCGAGCTGACCATATACCCGGCAGGGATGCTCGCCGAATAGGTGTTGGATGAATCTTTCCGGGCTCCTACGTCGCCCAAAAAGAGCGGGGATTGTGTACAACCCATATTCGACGAGGGAGGGCCCTACCACCGCCAGGTCATCAAAATTCAAAGTCAACAAGACAAGGTGGGGATCCAGACCAGCACCCCGGGCCGCGGAATGTTCGGGCGAGTATGGCGAGCTCCCCAGGCCAACTCGCCAGGTGGCGACTATGACCAGATACTCGCCTCTTCCAGGCGAGCCCCCCAAGGAAGTCGCCAACTCGCCAGGGTGGGGGTATAAGTAAGACCCCCCTCTCTCTGGTTTACCCTATAAATAGTACCCCAGGGGTACGAAGGAGAGACAGGCAATTCTCGGCCTGAGCCCTCGCGAGTTCCAGCAACTGCCCTTGACTCGTTATTGCTCAAGCTCGCCTCCTTCGTACCTAGCTCGGCCAATCTGGTTGAGAAGGGGTTGCTTCTCCTAAGCAACTGGGTACGTGGTGGGACCTTCCCGCCGTAGCAACCTGGGGTCTTGTTTGCGCAATTCGTTCCTGTTTCCTGACCAGAGATCATCTTCCCGACTAGCCGGCCAGTAACTTCAGGTTGCCTAGTCCGATTTCTGAGGTTGAGAAATTTCTCGGCTTCAACACTATGTGCTTCATGTATAAAAAGTGGCTACGATCTTTTGCGTTTTCTATTAAATATATATTATTATATATATATATATATATATTATGACTTCCTATTAATGTTTTCGCTAAACTCTGTGATGAGATGTAAATGTTGTGATTCAAACAGAGCAAAGCGGCCACTTAGTGCTTAGTAGTGTAGGTTGTTACCTCTCATAAAGCACTGGGTAGACATTTTGGGCAAGTAAGATCCCCTCCGGCCCAACCCGGGCAAAGGTTGGGGGGGAGTCTTACACTCTGTGGAGTTGCAGGAAAATAGGTCGGATGGCGGGCAAGAGGAGGCTGCTAAGGATCTTCAAGTGGAGTTGTCTGTGTCACCAGGAGTTCAAAGTATTTATTGCTCCGGGGTGGAGGCTTCTGGTTCAGGAATCAGGGGGAGCGATGCTCCTAGTGTGTCCGGAAACGGAGTTGATTCAGAAGAAGCAGTGGAGGTGGTTAGCAAGGGACAGGCTCTTCAGAGGTCAAAGAGGACAATCAAACCACCAGCTCATTATTAAGAAGGAAACACGGTGAGTTTTGTCTCTTATTTCTTCGCAGGCCCTCTGGACGAGTGAGAACCTTCTAGCTTTGAAGACATCAATGGAGTCAAGGAGTGGGATAACGACATGGATGAGGAGATGGCTGCCCGCAAGAAAAATAAGTCATGGGACCTTGTGCTCAAGGTCTAAGACGTTACTCTTGTGACGTGCAAGTGAGTCTATAAGCTGAAGAAGAAGGCGGATGGGAGCATCAAGTGGTACAAAACTCGCCTTGTAGCTCGAGAATTTTCTCAGCAGTACGGAGAAGACTATGAAAGACATTTAGTCATGTTGCCAAGATGACTTCAGTTCGGGTGGTGATGGTCTTGGCGGCTTGTCAAGGCTGGAAGATGTGGCAGCAAGATGTAAAGAATGCTTTTCTTTACGGGGAAATTGATAAAGACAACTTCATGGTTCAGCTGCCTGGATATGTGTCTGAAGATCATCCAGGATACTTCTGCAAGCTCAGGAAGGCCCTTTACGGCTTGAAGTAGGCTCCACGGGCATGGTATGGGAAGATCGCAGAATACCTCCAATTCTGTGGTTATTTTACCTCCGATTTAGATTCGAGCTTGTTCATCAAGAAGAAGGGGGAGCTTCATATCTTTGATGTTGTTGTACGTAGACGACATGATCGTCACGGGAAACTCTGAGGAAGATGTGGATAAGCTCAGGGCAGAGCTAGCTATTCGATTTGAGATGAAGGACTTGAGTGAGCTCCACCACTTCCTTGGACTCGAGGTGGAGAGGAAAGAGAGTGACATACTCGTTTCCTAAAGGGGCTATGCAGATTGGATTGTTCAGCGATTCAGCATGCGAGAAGGTAAGAGTAGGTCTACTCCACTTGATGTTAGCATCAAGCTTCGACAAGATGAGAGAAGGATACTTCCAGATCCTTTAGTGTTCCGTGCTCTGGTGGGGAGCCTTATCTACTTGACGATTACGAGGCTAGATATTGCATATGGTGTAGGTCAAGTAAGTCGGTATATGGCGGCACCTCGGAAGCCTCATCTGATGGCAGCAAGAAGCATTTTGAAGTACGTGAAGTCCACTACTGATATGAGTCTCCTTTATTGGAGAGACATGAGCTTCAACCTGTACGGGTATACAGATGTTGATTATAGGGGAGATTCAGATGACCGGAAGTCAACATCTAGTTACGTCTTCACATGCGGATCAGCGGGAATCTCGTGGTGCAGCAAGAAGCAGGATTCTGTGTTCGTCTATACTACGGAAGCGGAGTACAAGGCTTCGGCCTTGACAGCTCTGGAAGCCATCTGACTTAGTAGGCTAGTAGAGGACGCCCATGAAGAAGTGCGCAGCCCTACTCTACTACGCGGTGACAATGAGAGTGTCCTGAAACGGGTTAATAATCCAGTTTGTCACGTGTAGAACAAACACATTAAGATTGAGCACCATTTCATTTGAGAGAAGGTGTTGGAGGGGTCTCTTGTGGTTGGACATGTGTGGAGCGATGACAACATCGCAGACATCTTCACTAAGTCGATGTCGAAGGGGTCATTTACTCGGCTACGAGGGTTGCTATGGATGGTCTCCACTTCTCACTTCAAGGGGAGTGTTGAAATTTTTGAAGTGAAAGTCGGCGACCTGGGCGGTCTGTCCGCGCGGCCTGTGCAGACAAAGGACGGTGACCTTTCAGGTCGTCTTGAAGTGGCTGGCGGTCTGTTCCCTAGGGTAGCCGGGCGGATAGGATGGTTATCCGCTCAGGTTGCCAGTTTGTGCAGACTGGTCTTTGTATTTGCTAGTGCTGTGTTTGCCCCAGGGATGGCTGGTGGTGTGGACTTGGTCTGGTTTTGTACTAAGTCAAGGTGTGCTTAGTCCGGGAGGTCTCGTTGTCTGTGTGGACTGATTTCTCTGTCCGTCGAGTTCGGCAGATAGCTTTGTGCTTTGGTTGCGGGCTCGGGGTATGCGGTCTGGAGTGTCCGCTGGAGTGCGGACTGATGCGGTATCCGTAGTGTCCGGCCTTGGTGGTGCGTTCTAGGCGGACTGTCTGGCCTAGTCGTGACAGACTAATATTGTGTCCGCAGCTTGGCGAATACACTCTATTCTCGCCGCGAGATAGGGAGGTGATCCTATCAGTTAGAGTCGTGATCACACTCCTCTTCGCGCCTATAAATATGACCCCTCCTGTCACATCACTGATACACCGAGTGAACAGTAAGTGGACTTAGGCAGTTGTTGCGGACGGGGCTTTATCCGCGCGGTTTGAAGTGTTTTGACTGGTTTGTGTTGTGCATGTTATGCGGATAGTGTTGAGAAGCCAGAGACTGGTTCTGACTTCGGTCAGGGACAGTGCGAACTCTGCGGTTTACAATCAGTGGTTAGCAACATGTCGCGGCTTGTGACCAGACGGTCTTCTCTTCTGCAACTTCTTTCCCAGTTCAATAAGTTGTCCGCATCTGGCGGCGTGTTCTGTTCGGCAGCAGCTATTCGCTTGATTATGGAGGCTAGGCGAACTCACGGTCAGATGACTTGCAGTTCAACAGACAGAGTTCTTTTCAGCATTGGAATAACGGGTTGTCCGCGCGGCTTGGTTGCTGTCTTGCGACTAGGCGGCTTCAGCGGACTCCTTAGGCAGCTCGGCAGGGTCGACGACTTCTCCTTGAAACCGCGTGGTTTGTTCTTCGCCTTGTAATTTTTTCTACTTTCATTGGATACATCGACGAATCATGTCTCGTCATGTATGTCTTGTCCTGTAAAGATTTTTTTGATAGTACAAGATTCTTGTTCTTCTATTGGCATTTGGTTTACTTGAACTTGGATGGGTTGAGTGTTTCTGCGTTTGGCTTCCCATTTTCCGCAAATCACAAATCTTTACCGTTATTGTGACTGTCATGAGAATTGTGTGAAATCTAAGCATTGTCATCTCGTTTTCCTTTTCTGAATTCAATAACGTTCACGAATGAAGATTTATAATCGCCGCGTTCACCGTCGCCATTGCCGCGCCAAACAGAGCTGTTTAGGCAAGTAATAAGTTTAAAAATAAGGAATAAAAAATTTAAAAGGATACGATAATTAAATATCACGTGTTAATAATTAATTGCGTGCCAGGCCAAACAGCTCCGGCAATTCACATTACCCCGAATTTCAATAATGAATATTATTCAATAGTAGAAAAGCTTTCACATCCGTAATAAATAAATGAATAATTCTTATAAAATTATTAACAACATTTTCGAAATAATTAAAAATATATATATATATTTCTCAATTATATATTAGGATTGCTTAATCGGTGATAGGCACGGGCATGTTTTTATTAATGAAACTACTTAGAGAATTCTTAGTGCGTGTACATAAAATGAAATAAATATATTTTTTTCTTTTAAAAATATTTTAATTATATTATTTTATAGGGAAGAAGAGTCTTTGATCTGGCTCCAAACTCGTGAGACAACTCTCAAATCAATCCAATTCTCTTTCATGCCTTGAAGAGGAGTCTTTGATCTGGCCCCAAGCTCGGACTCGGATCGTGAGGTTCGCCGGAAAACTTCGTATCAACAACAGATAAGATACTCGCTATATCAATATTGATTAGATCCGAAATTTGTTATGGAATTGCTCATTCAATGAGCATTCTCAATATTATGCCTTGAAGAGGACTCAAACCTTCACGCTCTTTAGCACAAGATTTTGAGTCTCGTGTGTCTACCATTTCACCATCAAGGCATCTTGAAAGTGAATCGTATTCCATGAATATGATATCTATCTAGTATGATATATGAAATATATGACAAGGGTAGAGTGTTGGAGTATTTCTATCGATCGATCATGTCATATAGGCCCAAGTCAGACATCAAATTGCTTCGATTGTAATTATTCGGGGATACCTTCTATACATCAAACTATATATAAAAAAGATGTAAAATCAAACCTCTTTCTCGATTCAAGAGAAGCCCAAAGTAGTGAATATGATACCCCAAATAACGATAGATATGTCAAAAGCAGGTCCGATTGCGCTTATTCCAAATCTTAAATAGAATGTAACGACGTAGGGATCCATATGTAAACAGAGTATCTATCTACATATGCTCGAATCAAATGACCGACCCCTTCTCATAATAAGAATGTACATAACCCTATTCCGACCTGGTCCGGTCTGGAATGAACTTATAATATGATGATCGAGTCGATTCCATGATTATAAGTTCATAACTCCAGCTCCTTCCCATTTTGGGCGGAAAAGATCTACCAATTCTTTTATTCCAGTTAGTAAAAAGGATCTTGAACTAAAAAATAGACCTAGAAGCTAAAAGAGGGTATCATGAGCAATTGCAGGATACCCTTGGATGAACGTGAGCCTTCGTGCTTTGAGAACGTCACTGGAGTCAAGGAGTGGGAGGATGCTATGAATGAGGAGATAGCCCTCAGGAAGAATGAGACTTAGGTTCTTGTGGCCAAATTTGGAGGCATCACGCCTATGACGTGCAAGTGGGTATATAAGCTAAAGAAGAAGCCTAACAGGAGTATCGAGCGGTACAAGACTCGCCTTGTAGCTCGGAGGTTCTCTCAATAATTCGGGAAGGATTATGAGGAGATGCATGTTTAGTCATGTTGCCAAGATAACTTCAATACGGGCGGTGGTCTCCTTGACGGCTTGCCAACGGTGGAAGATATGACAACTTGACGTGAAGAATGCTTTTATTTATGACGAGATTGATAAAGATATTTTCATGGTGCAGCCATCAGGTTACGTATTTGAAGAATATCTAAGGCATGTCTACAAGCTGAAGAAGGCCCTCTACGGTCTGAAGCAAGTGCCTCAGGCGTGGTCCAGAGGTGAAATTACCAAGGTGCCCCTAGGTATGCATTTAGCTCCTTAGAACAATAGAGTTTGACTGTTGGCAGACCAGCCCAGGGTATTTCGGCAATTTTAGAGCAGCAGAATTACGTTTTTTACAGACCGGATATTGGAAATCTATAAATAGACCCACAGAGTTCCTAAGAAAGCAGGCTTTCATAATTTCTCAAATCTTCTAGTACTTTCTGAGGTACTCCTAGCTCAGCTATTTGCTTTGGAGGGGAAACGCTCAGAGATCTTTCGGGTTAGTGGAGGGACCTCCCAGCTGAGGCTTAGGGTCAGTTCCTAGTTCTTCGTTACTAGTCAAGGGTCTGGGTTTGGGAGAAGTAGGTTTTAGATACACCCCCAAGGTCCGAACTCTCGTTAAGGCCAGTTTTTGGCTTCAACATTTCTGGTGCGGTGAGCGTGGACCCTAGCTGGTACAAGAAAATCTCAAGTCAAGTCTCATGACTGGGGGTGAAGGCGAAGGAGCTAGTTTGGGAGGTTCCCCCTCTGGGGGAAGTGGGGTGACACTGGGTTATTGGAGGACTTCAAGCGGGAAGTCTTGCAGAAAATCCACTTTACCTTCTCAGCGAGAGGTGAGTGGGCGACGTCGTTAGCTCCGATGGTCGCGGCCCCTTCACTGGGCGAGAACGCTCCCAGACAGCGTCCCGGGAAGGAGTTTCCGGCGAAGGTTGCCGAGAGGGATGTCGCTGGGTAGGAGATTTTCCCCGGGCAGTCCAGCGCTGACAGGGCTAGCGAGCCGAGACAGCGAGAGGAGCCCTCTCGGCAGGCAATGGGCGGGAGCCCCTTCAGTGAGCTGATCGTCTCGGCCCCGGTTCCAGACGGGTTTCGAGACCCTGACATGTCCTACTACATGGGCAGGGATGACCCCGAGCAGCATGTGCAGTAGTTCGAGAATATCGTTTCCATAAGGTAAATATCGGACGCCTTCAAGTGTAGGCTCTTTGCCATCACGTTGAAGAAGAAGGCCAGGGACTGGTTCCACCAATTATCGGCGAGTTCAATCTACTGCTTTGAGGATTTGCGTCGAGGATTCTTGTTGAGGTTCTTGACGTCGAAGAAGAGGAAGAAGGGAGCGGAGTGCTTGTTTGCCATAAAGCAGAAGCCAGAAGAGGGGATGGGACTCTATGTGGATAGGTTCCATGAAGAAATTTTGTAGGTCCAGGAGATGACGGGGTACACCATGATGCTTACCTTCACTCTAGGGTTGAGGCCAAGCTTCTTTAGCATGGAGCTGAAGAGATTTCCCCCCTCTCCTTCGAGGAGTTAATGGAGAGGGCAACAAAAGAGATCGAGATCGAGGCAGCCAACCCGACGTTCACTAAGTAGCTAGCCAAGTTGACGGAGGACGATTGGAAGGAGTCGGGAGCATGGAGATAGAGGGAGCAGAGAGAAGAGAGAAGGAGGGAGGAACCCCGAGGTCAGGGGCAATACTAATGTTGGGGGAAGCACGAGCCGAAAAATAGGTTGGGTTGGAGGTCGCAGGAAAGTCACCCCTAGAGGGTGGGTGGTGGTCTCCACGGAAGGGATGACTTCCGTGAGCAAAGGAGGTTCAATCGGCCGGCCTAGAGGCAGGATAGAGGCCCCCCTCCCGCCGCACCAGGAAGCTATGGAGATCATGAGAGGAAAAGGAGGAAGGAGAGGAGCTCGAGGAGGAGCGAGGAGAAGAGAAGGAAGGGTAGTACTGTTGCCCTTTTGTGACTTCCATCAAGAGGAGGGTCATGTAACGACCACCTGCCCAGAGTTCTTGGAGATGAGAAGGGACAGGGCGCAAGTCCAACAACAGCTGCCCGTGAGGATTGAGGAAGTTCTGCAGGGAGGAGGAGAGGATAGATGTGAGGACCGGGTGGATGTGGGAGCCTGATGATGGATCGGGGTGATCCATGGGGGAGTGGGGATCGAAGCCACCCGCAAGGGGAGCTTCCAAACCATGTACCGAAGGACCGTCGCCTCGACCTCCCATACCCTCCCCCCCCCCCCCCCAGGAAGAAAAAATCACTTTCTCATCAAAGGACATGCCCGACTACGAAGACCCGTTCTATGACGCCTTAATGATCCAAACGGCAGTGGAAAATTTCACGGTCTCCAGGATCCTGGTGGACAATGGGAGCTCCGTAAAAGTGATCTTAGAGAAAGCTTTCGATGAAATTAAAGTGGAAGCCTGGAGGGTTCTAGCCTCGGATGGGCTGTTGTTTGGATTCTCTAGAGAGAGGAAGGAAGTTGAAGGAGGGGTGGGACTGCATGTGATGTTGGGAGGGGTGTCGAGGAACTGTCGATTCGTCATCGTTGATGCTTCGAGCAGCTACAACGCAATCTTTGGGCGCCCTCTCATCAGCGCCTTTCGTTGTGTTCCCTCCTCGTTTCACAAGTGTCTCAAGTTCAGGTTCGGAGGAGTGCAGGTCCGGATCAGGGTGGATCCGAAGGTGGTGAGGCAGTGCTATGTGACAGCCGTCAATATCATTTCTTGGATGGCTGAGGCATAGGGGCTAGAGAGGGAGATGGCGATGATGGTGCAGGAGGAAGTTGCAGAGGAGGGGGAAGTGAGCCTAGGTGAGGCTGAGGATAAGGAGAGGGAGGAAGGAGAAGCTGAGGTGGAGGCCCAGGGAGGCCAAGAAGTGGAATCATGGGAAATCATATTAGAGGCAATGAGAGTAGAGGAATTTGGGGGGGAGGAAGAGTTTGGGGAGGAGGAAGAGCCGAGGAGAGGCGGAGGGCAGTCCAGGTTGGAACCGGCAGAGGAGGTCGTGGAGATGGAGGTCTTCACCAAGGCAGGGAAGGCGGAGAGGGTACGGATCAGCGGCGGCTTGAGCCCAGAAGACCAGGCGAGGATGCGGGATGCATCCAGAAGAACATCGATGTCTTCGCTTGGAGCGCGGAGGACATGCCAGGCATTGACGCGGATGTGGCATGCCACCGTTTGAACCTGGACCCCAAGTCACATCCTATCCGCTAGAAGATGAGGACCATCGCCACCAAGCTGGAGGAACCCATCCGTGAGGATGTCAGGAAGCTTCTCGATGCAGGTTTTATCTCGGAGATCCAGTACCCAGGCTGAGTATCCAATGTGGTAATGGTAAAAAAAGGGGGATGAGAAGTGGCGTATGTGTGTGGACTTATCTTTATTAAATAAATCGTGGCCTAAGGATTGCTACCCCCTGCCTTGGATCGACGCACTGGTTGATTCAGCCATTGGTTTTTCTATTATGAGTTTTTTAGATGCTTTTTCAGGTTACCATCAGATTCGGATGCATCCCCCTAACGTCAAGGATGTCACCTTCATCACAAGGTAGGGATGCTTCAGCTACAAGATGATGCCATTCGGGCTAAAGAACGCAAGGGCTACCTACCAACGCATGATGGATCGGGTGTTCAAAAGTCAGAGGGTTAGGAACATGGAGGTTTATGTTGATGACCTCATGGTAAAGAGTGGGGATGCGGGTTCATACCTACTTGACCTGGAGGAGACGTTCGCGACCTTACAGAAGTTCAAGATGAGACTGAATCCCCAGAAGTGTGTCTTTGGGGCAAGCCGAGACAAATTCCTTGGGAACCTTCTGACCCCAGCAGGGGTGGAGACCAACCCGGATAAGTTGAAGGCCATCGTGGAGTTGGAATCACCTGACAACGTCAAGGAGGTTCAGTGTTTGATGGGCAAGCTCGTCAGGTTGAGTGAGTTTCTCTCCTGTGCCTGGGAGAAGTGTTCACCCTTCTTCAAGGCGCTTCGTGGGAACCAAAAGTTTGAGTGGACGGGGGGAATGTGAAGAGGCTTTCCGAGCATTGAAGAGCCAGCTCTCTGAATCCCCACTCCTTCAGAGCCCGAAGGAGGGGGAGGATCTATATTTTCACCTAAGGGTAGGGGCAGAGGCCGTAAGTTCTGTATTGGTAAGGGAAGAGGGGAAGAAATAGCTGCCAATCTACTATGTCAGTAGGATCTTGAAGAAGGCGGAGCTCCACTACCCCATCTTAGAGAAGTTGGTTATTTCTCTAATCATCTCGGCCAAGAAACTCAAGCCATATTTCCAAGCTCATTTAATCAAGGTGGTGACGGACCATCCATTACACAAGATTTTTGAGGGGGTGGAGCAGTCTGGGTGGTTGGCCAAGTGGTCGATCGAGCTCAGTGAATTTGACGTCTCTTTCGTACCAAGGCTCTCCATCAAGGCACAGGCGGCGGCTGATTTTTTGGCCGACTATGTCGTAGAGTTGGAGGGAGAGGAGGCATTGCCACGGGAGGCATGTAAGATGTTTGTTGACGGAGCCTCGGGGAAGCATTCCCTGGGGGAGGGGTAGTATTGGTAAGTCCTAAAGGAGTCACCTTAGAGAGAGTAGTGGTACTGCACTTCCCGGTAACAAACAATCAAGCAGAATATGAGGCCGTCATAGCCGGGTTGCGGTTGGTCAAGGAGCTCGAGATTCATGACTTATAAGTGCTTACGGATTCGTTAGTGGTGGCGTCACAGATCAGTGGTGAATATGAAGCCCAGGAGCCCACCCTCCTGAAGTACATATCCAAGGTGAGAATGATTGTCGTAGGGTTCCGAGCATTCTCAATCCAGAAGTCCCCAGGGAGGAGAATGAAGCGGCCGACCGATTGGCCAAGTTTGGACCCCGGGGGAACCTTGACCGAGTTGTTTCATCCGGCGATTGAGGAGGGAGAGTTGATGGAGGCGGATCAGCGACCCTCGTGGGTGGATCCCTTCATATCCTACTTCACTACAGGTAAGCTTCCTAAAGGGACCAAGGATGTGAAAGGCTTTTGGCACAAAGCAGCACACTACCTCGTGCATGAAGGAGGGTTACATCAGAAGATGTTGTCAGAGCTCTTGGCACGATGTGTGGCAGAGGAAGAGATCCCAAGGATCCTGGAGGAGGTGCACTCGGGAGAGTGCAGCAGCCATTCGGGGGGAAGAACCTTGGAAGCAAGGGTAGTTATGCAGGGATACTTCTGGTCCTCCCTGAGGAAAGATGCGGCGGATTTTGTGAGGAGGTATAAAAAGTGCCAGCTATATGCCCCCTCCAACTCTTGCCTACCCGATGGCTCTGAAGCATCACGGCACCAAGGCCTTTCGCCATCTAGGGAATGGATCTAGTTGGGTCGTTTCTGTCACAACCCGCATTTTCTCCAAATTTAAGGATTATCAGAGTATGAGAAAAACACGCGTCATGATGCCACGTCGAGCAGGGGATAACTGCTAATGTTCAGACAAAACCATCTACTTTACTTTATGAAAAAATTCATGAGTTTAATGATTAGAAAATCAGTTATATTTTTAGAGGCCGTATCCCTCGGCTCGGTGGATCCCTTAGTCCACAGTTTAAAAACTATACTTATACGCTGCGGAAAATACTTTATTCAGGTTTGACATCCTAAAAGAGTGCATAAGTGCCCCAAGAGGAACACTAATTATGCTATGCAAGACTCTATATTTAATTTATATTATATATAAGAAATCGATCTTTTTACGTTGTTTGGAAAATAGTGATTGAGTTTTATAAAACATGCTGATCATATGCTATACTTATAATAATAATTTTAGTTTTTAAAGTAACTAGCAACCTAGTATAAATCGTCCCTAGAGCAAGTAGACTATCTCTAGAAAAGGTAGCAACAAAAGTAATATATCAAGTATAAGGGAAAAACTACCAGTGGGCGCCAACAACCTGACACGAACCCACTGACAAATATGTATGTCTGTAAGAAAGTGCAGAGAAACTACCTCACTAACAAAGCAACATGATCTCTAAAGTCTAAGAGACCACCAGCAACACCACAACAACTTAGCCACCAAACTGGCTACTGTCCAGAACCTGAGGCATTCAAAAGAAGAAAGAATACATCAGCAAGCAAAACAAGGAAAACTGCACGAAAGTGTCAATCAGATGATAAATGAAAGAGGAAAAACAAAGCAGTAAAAGTCACAACTGCCCAAGGCAAGACAAAAAGAAATGCACTAGGTGCGAGGAAACAACATCAACCCTGCCCAGAAACTACTTCCTGCAGAGTCTACTAAGCTGCCAAGAGCCCAAAATGCTGCAATCTACCAAGGAAGAAACATCTAACACCCTAAGCTGTGGAAGGTGGTAGTAGCAAAACAAACAACGTGGATCTGGGTTGGAGGCAAACTCAGTCCCCCAACCACCATTTCTAAGCCAATAATGCTCAAGGGTCTACATGTGATAGCACTAGGGATCTTCCACCCCCTTGCCCAGCCCGTACCTGGAGCAAGATAGAAGAACAAGGTGGCCACGGCTAAATTATATAACACCACCCCAAATAAGAGCTTCAAACCATCACTACTAACCACGACCCACGATTCGGCCTTCAGGAAAGAAAAACATAGCCGACAAGGAACCTCTAAGAAAATCAAGGAATTCACTCGGGAGTAAAAATCACGGTAGGGGAAAAATGTTGAAATGACTCAACACGGCTTGGCATTGAGTGGGATCCACTCACTCAATGCCTAACCAGACCTTGGCGTTGAGTGGTTAGCCTCATTCAGTGCCAGAACAACCATGGCGTTGAGTGAGGTTTACTCACTCAACGCCCACCGTAAGAATAGCTCCGGCGTTGAGTGAGCTAGCCTCACTCAATGCCAAAACAGGCATGGCGTTGAGTGAGGTTCCTCCCGCAAGAATACTCAAGCGTTGAGTGAGCTAACCTCACTCAACGCCAAAACAGCTATGGCGTTGAGTGAGGTACACTCACTTAACGCTCTGGCACTTAACCGCAAACAGAGAATATGGCGTTGAGTGAGCTGGCCTCACTCAACGCCAAAACAGCAATGGCGTTGAGTGAAACTCACTCACTCAACGCCCGGACACTTAGCCGCAAAAAAAGACTACGGCATTGAGTGAGTCCACCTCACTCAACGCAAAAACAATAATGGCGTTGAGTGAGGTTCACTCACTCAACGCCTTGGCACTTAGCCGCAAACAAGGCAATCTAAGGCGTTGAGTGAGCTGACCTCACTCAACGCAAAAACAGCAATGGCGTTGAGTGAGGTCGTCTCACTCAACGCCAGAAGTCCTGGCCGCAAAGGAGGGTTGTGGCGTTGAGTGAATATACCTCACTCAACGCCAAAGCAGAAATGGCGTTGAGTGAGGTTCACTCACTCAACGCCACAGGACTTGGCCGCAAACTTGCCTACGGCATTGAGTGAGGTCACCTCACTCAACGCCAAAACCGAAATGGCGTTGAGTGAGGTCGACTCACTCAACGCCAAAGTACTTAGCCTCAGAAAAGGCCGCGACGTTGAGTGAGCACACCTCAGTCCTCACTCAACGCCAAAGTACTTGGCCGCGCAGAAAGCTACAGCGTTGAGTGAGGTCACCTCACTCAACGCCAAAACCGAAATGGTGTTGAGTGAGGTCGACTCACTCAACGCCAAAGTACTTAGCCACAGAAAAGGCTGTGGCGTTGAGTGAGCACACCTCACTCAACGCCAAAGTACTTAGCTTATCAGAAAACCGCGGCATTGAGTGAGTTAACCTCACTCAACGCCAAAACAGAAATGGTGTTGAGTGAGGTCGACTCACTCAACGCCAAAGTACTTAGCCGCTAGCAGGGGTTGCGGCGTTGAGTGAGTTCACCTCACTCAACGCCCTAGTACTTAGCCAAAAACTCAAACCGACTACAGTTGTGGCGTTGAGTGTGTGCACCATACTCAACGCCAAACCCACAATGGCTTTCAGTGTGTGCACCACACTCAACGCCGGCAAACCAGAGAGCCCAGATTTTGCTCTTGCCAAGACACACAGCAGGTACCCCCCCTCCCTCACTCTCTCTCACGGCTTCACCCGCAAGGCACCAACCAGACGTAAATCTGGGGTCTAAATGGCGGAAACTGCGCCGGTGGGTTGAGCACCAACAACACAAAGAGGGGGCTCATAAGGAGAAACTAAAGCCCTAATTTCAGCAAGGTAAAAGAACAAGCTTGGCTTCTAACCTAGGGCTAACCGGGAATTTCAAATTACCAAGAGAAACAAAATGGCAAGGGCAATAATACCACTTGCCTTGATTTTTCGGCGAAGCTCGGTCGGCTTTCCCTCCTCTTCACACGACACTAGCAGCAGCAGCACCTAAAAGCAAAATCCAGCACTTTAATGGCGGAATCCGCAAGAACCGAAAAATCCAAGTCTCCTAAAACTTTACGAAAATCAAATCTCTTACCGTAGAAATGTAGATCTAAGCGAGGGCAAGCCAAAGACGCTTTCAGAATCGAATTCCGTCCACAAACACTCCCAAATTCGGCGTCCAAAGGCTAGGGCAGTCCGCCGGTTTTTCTCCGCTGCTTTTCCGCGAACTGGAGCAGGCGGTTTCGGTCTTGGGAAGAAGGAGGAGAGTGGGCCCACCAACTTCTAATTAAAGCTTTTTAAATAAGACTTAACATGCCAGTTCAGCCTAACCGTCTCCCAAGCCACCGGTTCACTTAAATTAAGAGGGTTTCTAATTAGATTTACTAATGGCACACCCAAAACGACGCAAAAACCGAACTACCTCGAAATTCGATGAAATTCGCACCGTAGCTAAATACCCATGCTACGAACACAACGGCGAAGTCGAAATTAACTTTCGATGAACAAAACTCGAGTTATACCCAACTAAAGCCAAAATACAAGCATCCCCCAAGAGGCCACACCGGGTCATCCAAACGACTCGGCTTGCTAGGGAGATCTTGCCCATGGGCTACAAAATAGGTCACTCAGTTCTAAGGAGTTAAACCACACTCCACAAATGGCACAAGCCACGAAAACGCGTCACCGTAACGCCAAACGAGAATAAAATAATCGCAGAAAAAATCGGGGGCGTTACAGTCACTCCCCCTAAAAGAAAGTTTCGTCCTGAAACTTTACGCACAGCACTTCTACTATAGAAGAAAAAGTAACAAATAGGAGTTACAAGAAGGGAAACATACCGATCAAATCAGGGAAACAAGTGAGGGTAAGCCTTCCTCATGGCCGACTCTAGCTCCCAAGTCGCGCTCTCCAAATCCTTACTCTTCCATAGAACTTTCACCATCAGAATGGACTTCTTTCGCATCACCCGTTCCTGAGTATCCAAAATACGGACCGACAATTTAACAAAAGAGAGATTGGGCTCCAACTGGGGCACAACGTCCAAGACTTGTCCACTGCTGCGCACACACTTCCGCAATTGGCTTACATGGAAAACATTATGAACACCTGGGAAGTTTGCTGGCAAATCCAACCTATAAGATGACACGCCAATCCGCTCCATAATCTTAAACGGGCCCACATACCTCGGGTCCAATTTCCGATTCTTACCAAACCTCTTTACACCCACCATCGGGGAAACCTTAAGAAACACAAGGTCCCCTACAGAAAACTACAAGGCAGACCTACGCCGATTGGCGTTCTTCTCGTATATCTCATGTGCTATACGAAGCTTTTCTCGGATAAGCTTCACTGCGACTTCCATCTCCTCAAGTACATCCGGACCCAACAAGGGTCTCTCACCCGCCTCAGCCCAAAATAGGGGAGTTCTGCAGCGCCTCCCATACAAGGCTTCAAATGGAGCCATTTGCAAACTTTCTTGATAACTGTTGTTGTATGCAAATTCCATAAGTCGCAACCGCTCATCCCACGCTCCACCGTGGTCTAAAATGTAGCATCGGATCATATCCTCAACTATCTGGTTCACCCGCTCTGTCTGCCCATTGTTCTATGGGTGGTAAGCAGTAGAATACCTCAGATCCGTACCCAAACCCTCCTGCAGACTCTTCCAAAAACGAGAAGTAAACCGGGAGTCTCGATCAGAAATGATGCTAACAGGCACACCGTGAAGTCTGATGACTTCATTCAAGTACAACTCCGCTATCTTCTTCATCGGGTAATCAATCTTATACGGCACGAAGTGAGCACACTTCGTCAATCTATCCACTATGACCCAAACAAAATCAAATCCCCTCGGGGATTTCGGTAAGCCCGTGATGAAGTCCATAGAAATACTTTCCCACTTCCAAGTATGGATCTCTAACGAAGTCAACTTGCCACCAGGCCTTCCGTGATCGGCCTTCACACGCTTGCAAGTGTGGCATTCAGCAACAAATCGGGCTATATCACTTTTCATGTCATACCACCAGGCAATTTGCTTCAAATCACGATACATCTTTGTAGATCATGGATGGTAGGCAACACTGGATCCATGAGCCTCTCTGCAAATCATACCCCTGATGTCTCCTACATCGGGGATGCAAAATCTGTCGCGGTACTTCAAAGTACCTACATCATCAATAGAAAAATCTGGCAACTCCCCCTTCTCGGTCCTGGTGAATAAGTGCAGAAGATCCGGATCGTCCTTCTGGTGCAATCTGGTCAAAGAAATCCAAGACGGCTCTGCCACTGCCAAACTACTCTATAAGCCACAGCATCCCACTGATATATCCATAAGGAGGAACTCCTCCATTAAACGATTGGCAGAGAGATTAAAATCTTTCCCGTCTTCCGGCTCAGGGCGTCGGCCACCACATTGGCCTTGCCTGGATGATACTGGATCTCTACATCATAATCGGCCACATACTCTAGCCACCGCTGCTGGCGCAGATTCAACTCCTTCTGCGTGAACACGTACTTCAGGCTCTTATGATCAGTGAAGATCTTGCACTGAGCCCCATAAAGTAGATGCCTCCACAGCTTCAACGCATAAATCATCGCTGCAAACTCAAGGTCATGCATAGGATAATTCTTCTCATGAGTCTTCAATTGCCTTGACCCATAGGCAATCACTTTTCCAACCTGCATTAACACGCAACCCAGTCCAACATGCGAAGCATCCACGTATACATCATAATCCACACCCTTAGTAGGCAGGGTCAGAACGGGAGCAGTGCACAATTTATTCTTTAGCTCCAGGAAGGCTTCTTCGCACTTCTCGCTCCAAACAAAGGCCGCGTTCTTCTGAGTCAACTTGGTCAAAGGTGCAGCTAGGGAAGAGAAACCCTCCATGAACCTCCTGTAGTAGCCGGCCAACCCTAGGAAGCTCCTGATCTCCTTGGGCGTGCTTGACCTACTCCAATCCATCACTGTAGCAATCTTTTCTGGGTCGACCGAGATCCCATCCTTGTTCACCACGTGGCCTAGAAATGAGACCTGAGGCAACCAAAATTCACACTTGCTCAGCTTGGCGAATAACTTGTGATTCCTCAACTCCGTTAGAACCAAGCGCAGATGCTGCTAATGCTCCTCAGTGCTGCGAGAATAAACCAACACGTCATCGATGAAGGCAACAACGAACTTATCTAGGAAATCCTTGAACACCCGGTTCATCATATCCATGAAAGCTGATGGTGCGTTGGTCAAACCAAACGACATCACCAAGAATTCAAAGTGTCCATGCCTCGATCTAAACGCAGTCCGTGGAATATCTGCCTCACGGATCCTGAGCTGATGATAGCCAGAACGAAGATCGATCTTGGAGAACACCGTGCTACCGCGCAACTGGTCAAATAAGTCATCAATCCTCGGCAGAGGGTACCTGTTCTTAATAGTGACTTTGTTCAACTCCCTGTAGTCGATGCAAAGCCGCATCGACCTATCTTTCTTCTTCACAAACAACACAGGAGCACCCCAAGGCGACGAACTCTGCCTGATAAATCCTTTTGCCAATAGCTCATCCAATTGGACTCGCAACTCCTCTAACTCACGAGGGGCCATCCGGTACGGTGCCTTAGCAATAGGACGCGTACCCGGTTCCAAATCAATCACAAACTCAACATCCCGCTCGGGAGGAAGACCAGGAAGATCATCAAGAAAAACATCGGCGAAATCACGAACAACGGGAATCTCCTCCAAGCGCGGTACACTAACAGTGGTCCCAACCACCGAGACCAAACAAGCAAAACAATCCGAAAGAAACAGCTTCTGAGCACATACCGCAGAGATGATAGGAGAATCCTGACACAGATCAGCATACACGCTTCCGGGCTGACCGTCGTCCTTGATGAAGTCCAAGCGCTTCCCTTTGCACTGAATAACCGCATCATACCTAGACAGCCAGTCCATGCCCAAAATAACATCGAAGTCCTCCAGATCAATCATCTTCAGGTCTGCCTTCGCAAGAAAGTCTCCCAACAAAACAGGGCAATCTAGCATGCCCAAATCTGATAACACAAATTCACCAGAGGGGAACTTGACACGGAAGGTATCCCGAACTCGATCTAGAGTCAACCGATGTCGCTCCACAAAGGCTCTAGCCACGAACGAGTGGGTAGCGTTGGATTCAAATAGAACACGCGCCCAGGGGTTCTTCACCTTAAATTTCCCTATAGGAGTATATAACTAAGGAACTACCATAACAATGTTGCAATCATTCTAGTGAAACAAAAGTAAAACCTTCAGGCTGAAAAATCAACTAACCTGAGATGACCTGAGTCGAAGCTTGAGCCTCCTCGGAAGAGATCACGTTAAGCTTTCCCTTGCCCTTGTCCACCCGCTGAGGTGGAGGTAGTGCCTGAAGTGGAACTGCATGAAGAGCAGACTGGACCTGAGGACACATAGTCTTGATGTGACCCTTCTGCCCACACTGATAGCTGACTTTATCCTTGGACCAGCACTGGGCAGCATCATGCCCGGGTCGCTTGCAAACAGAATAGGAGACATCCCTCCTAGGAGTACCCTGAATCGCATGAACCAGCTCCTTCTTCTGAGCTGCTGCCTTTTTGAAACATCTCTCAACAGGGTGGCCTGACTGGCCACAGAAGCTACACACCACCCTGCTCTTCTTTCCTGAAGCCGCACCGGGTACCTGGGGTTTCTTATCCTCCACAAACTTCCTCTTGTCCTTCCTCATTTGCTGGCCTCTGCTCTTTGCAGTCTCAATAGCCTCCACTTTCAGAGCAGCCTCCACTACTCCTGCATAAGTCTCTGACCCATAAGCACTGGTCAACTGCTGCACCTCGCTCCTCAAGCCACCGAGATATCGCTTGACTCGATCAGCCTCAACACTCACCAATCCAGGAGCAAACTGGCTCAACTTGCTGAATTCTATCTCATACTCACCAACCGTGAGTTGCCTTTGCTTCAGGTGGAGGAAGTCGTTCATAAGATGGTCATGCTAGACCGAGGGTAAGAACTTCCTCAACAGCATCTTCTTGAATACTTCCCAAGAGCATCCAGCTACCAAGCTCTCCTTTTCTCTCAGCCACCAACTCTTAGCCAAACCTTTAAGCTGATAGGCGACTATCATCACCCTCTGGTCATCTACAATACCGAAGTACGAGAACATCTCCTCCATGGAGATTAGCCAATCGTCTATGACCATGAAATCTGCCTTCCCATCATAAGTGGGAGGGCTCAACCTTTAAAACTGCGAGATGAAGGTCATCTCTGCTGGCACCACCACTAGAGGTCTTAGGGGTGCAGGAGGAGGAGGAACAGCTAACCCCCCTGCAGGGCCTTGCACACCCTGAGTCTGACCTGCCACAACCGCCACCAGGGACTGAATCTGGGCCTGCATCTCCACCATCTGCCTGCTCAAGGCATCGCTACTATGCAGCAGGCTCTCGATCACTGTGTCATTCTGCGCTCCAGATGACTCACCCTCAGATAGGGGAGTCGATCTAGTCGCAGGACGTCTCGCCATCCTAAAAATCATAACAACACTAGTCAGATCCTAGTACAACGGCTAGAACCAACTACAATTACAGACAATACATATATAGATATGAACTTAAAGCTGCTAAACTTGCTCTGGGAGTTTATCTTTTTACAAAAAATTGATGTTATGCCCTAACCTAGGATTGTTAACCACCACCATACTAACTCTTGTGCCTAGATCGGGAATGCATGACTTTATATTACTTTTGACTTGAAAGCTTATGTGTGTACATATATCCTCCTACCAGTCTTTAGCTTGGCACGTTATGCTTATGCAATGTTATGCTATGCATGTTTGTGATATGCATCCTAAAAAGGCCCTAATGCATGTTATGAGCGGCGTACACATGAAAATGTTATGCATCCCATACTACATAACATTCTCATACAACGAAAAAGAAAACAAGCTAGTCGCAGCCATGTGGTGAGGTTATGCATCTCATACTACATAACCCTCACATGTTTTCCCTATGGTGGATCCATATACGAACATATATTATGCATCCCATACTACATAATATGCCCCGTATACTTCATATTATGCTATGAGTGTAGTGTTCGTGCTTTTGCCAAGACGTGCTGATGACATTTTGGTGTGTGAATGACATGATGCCGAACTACTAATGCAATCAAAGGAAGGTTGCCCGACTAACTTGTCAAGCAACTTCCCTCTAATACCAACTGTCACAACCCGTATTTTCTCCAAATTTAAAGATTATCAGAGTATGAGAAAAACACGCGTCATGATGCCACGTCGAGCAAGGGATAACTGCTGATGCTCAGGCAAAACCATCTACTTTATTTTATGAAAAAATTCATAGGTTTAATGATTAGAAGATCAGTTATATTTTTAGAGGCTGTATCCCTCGGCTCGGTGGATCCCCTAGTCCACAGTTTAAAAACTATACTTATACGCTGCGGAAAATACTTTATTCATGTTTGACATCCTAAAGAAGTGCATAAGTGCCCCAAGAGGACAACTTATGCTATGCAAGACTCTACATTTAATTTATATTATATATAAGAAATCGATCTTTTTACGTTGTTTGGAAAATAGTGATTGAGTTTTATAAAACATGTTGATCATGTGCTATACTTATAATAATAATTTTAGTTTTAAAAGTAACTAGCAACCTAGCATAAATCGTCCCCAGAGCAAGTAGACTATCTCCAGAAAAGGTAGAAGCAAAAGTAATATATCCAATATAAGGGAAAAACTACCAGTGGGCGCCAACAACCTGACACGAACCCACTGACAAATATGTATGTCTGTAAGAAAGTGCAGAGAAACTACCTCACTAACAAAGCAACAAGATCTCTAAAGTCTAAGAGACCACCAGCAACACCACAACAACTTAGCCACCAAACTGGCTACTATCCAGAACCTGAGGCATTCAAAAGAAGAAAGAATACCTTAGAGGGCAAAATAAGGAAAATTGCACGAAAGTGTCAATCAGATGATAAATGAAAGAGGAAAAACAAAGCAGTAAAAGTCACAACTGCCCAAGGCAAGACAAAAAGAAATGCACTAGGTGCGAGGAAACAGCATCAACCCTGCCCAGAAACTACTTCCTGCAGAGTCTACTAAGCTGCCAAGAGCCCAAAATGCTGTAATCTACCAAGGAAGAAACGTCTAACACCCTAAGCTGTGGGAGATGGTAGTAGCAAAACAAACAACGTGGATCTTGGTTGGAGGCAAACTCAGTCCCCCAACCACCATTTCAAAGCCAACAATGCTCAAGGGTCTACATGTAATAGCACTAGGGATCTTCCACCCCCTTGCCCAGCCCGTACCTGGAGCAAGATAGAAGAACAGGGTGGTCATGGCTAAATTACATAACACCACCCCCATTAAGAGCTTCAAACCACCACCACTAACCATAACCCACGATTCGGCCTTCAGGAAAGAAAAACATAGCCGACAAGGAACCTCTAAGAAAATCAAGGAATTCACTCGGGAGTAAAAATCACGGTAGGGGAAAAATGTTGAAATGACTCAACACGGCTTGGCGTTGAGTGGAACCCACTCACTCAACGCCTAACCAGACTCTTGCGTTGAGTGAGTTAGCCTCACTCAGTGCCAGAACAACCATGACATTAAGTGAGGTTTACTCACTCAACGCCCACTGCAAGAACAGCTCTGACGTTGAGTGAGCTAGCCTCACTCAACGCCAAAATAGGCATGGCGTTGAGTAAGGTTCACTCACTCAACGCCTCCCGCAAGAATACTCTAGCGTTGAGTGAGCTAACCTCACTCAACGCCAAAACAGCTATGGCGTTGAGTGAGGTACACTCACTCAACGCACTGGCACTTAACCGCAAATAGAGAATGTGGCGTTGAGTGAGCTGGCCTCACTCAATGCCAAAACAGCAATGGCGTTGAATGAAGCTCACTCACTCAACGCCCTGACACTTAGCCGCAAAAGAAGACTGCGGCGTTGAGTGAGTCCACCTCACTCAACGCCAAAACAGCAATGGCGTTGAGTGAGGTTCACTCACTCAACGCCCTGGCACTTAGCCACAAACAAGGCAAACTGCGGCGTTGAGTAAGCTGACCTCACTCAATGCCAAAACTGTTTTGGCGTTGAGTGAGGTCGTCTCACTCAACGCTAGAAGTCCTGGCCGCAAAGAAGGGCTGTGGCGTTGAGTGAATCAACCTCACTCAACGCCAAAGCAGAAATGGCGTTGAGTGAGGTTCACTCACTCAACGCCACAGGACTTGGCCGCAAACTTGCCTACGACGTTGAGTGAGGTCACCTCACTCAACGCCAAAACCGAAATGGTGTTGAGTGAGGTCGACTCACTCAACGCCAAAGTACTTAGCCTCAGAAAAGGTCGCGGCGTTGAGTGAGCACACCTCACTCAATGCCAAAGTACTTGGCCGCGCAGAAAGCTACGGCGTTGAGTGAGGTCACCTCACTCAACGCCAAAACCGAAATGTCGTTGAGTGAGGTCGACTCACTCAACGCCAAAGTACTTAGCCTCAGAAAATACTGTGGCGTTGAGTGAGCACACCTCACTCAACGCCAAAGTACTTAGCTTCTCAGAAAAATACGGCGTTGAGTGAGTTCACCTCACTCAACGCCAAAACAGAAATGGCGTTGAGTGAGGTCGACTCACTCAACGCCAAAGTACTTAGCCGCTAGTAGGGGCTGCGGCATTGAGTGAGTCCACCTCACTCAACGCCCTAGTACTTAGCCAAAAACTCAAACCGACTACAGCTGTGGCATTGAGTGTGTGCACCACACTCAACGCCAAACCCACAATGGCTTTGAGTGTGTGCACCACACTCAACGCCGGGAAACCAGAGGGCCCAGATTTGGCTCGTGCCAAGACACACAGCAGGTACCCCCCTCCCTCACTCTCTCTCACGGCTTCACCCGCAAGGCACCAACCAGACTGAAATCTGGGGTCTAAATGGCGGAAACTGCGCCGGCGGGTTGAGCACCAACAACACAAAGAGGAGGGCTCATAAGGAGAAATTAAAGCCCTAATTTCAGCAAGGTAAAAGAACAAGCTTGGCTTCTAACCTAAGGCTAACCGGGAATTTCAAATTACCAAGAGAAAAAAAATGACAAGGGCAAGAATACCACTTGCCTCGATTTTTCGGCGAAGCTCGGTCGGCTTTCCCTCCTCTTCACACGACACTAGCAGCAGCAGCACCTAAAAGCAAAATCCCGCACTTTAATGGCGGAATCCGCAAGAACCGAAAAATCCAAGTCTCCTAAAACTCCACGAAAATCAAATATCTTATCGTAGAAATGTAGATTTTAGCGAGGGCAAGCCAAAGCCGTTTTCGGAATTGAATTCCGTCAACAAACACTCCCAAATTTGGCGTCCAAAGGCTAGGGCAGTCCGCCGGTTTTTCTCCACTGCTTTTCCGCGAACTAGAGCAGGCGGTTTTGGTCTTGGGAAGAAGGAGGAGAGTGGGCCCGCCAACTTCTAATTAAAGCTTTTTAAATAAGCTTTAACACGCCAGTTAAGCCTAACCGTCTCCCAATCCACCGGTTCACTTAAATTAAGAGGGTTTCTAATTAGATTTACTAATGGCACCCCAAAACGACATGAAAACCAAACTACCTCGGAATTCGACTAAATCCAAAACACAAGCATCCCCCAAGAGGCCACACCGGGTCATCCAAACGATTCGGCTTGCTAGAGAGATCTTGCCCATGGGCTACAAAATAGGTCACTCAGTTCTAAGGAGTTAAACCACACTGCACAAATGGCACAAGCCACGAAAACGCGTCACCGTAACGCCAAACGAGAATAAAATAATCGCATAAAAAATGGGGGCATTACAGTTTCCCCCTGTGAGTGGGTAGAGGAGGTTTCTTTTAGTCATGATAGATTACTTCTCAAAGTGGCTGGAGGTCAAGGCGTTGGCAAAAGTGACCTCTCAGGTCATCAAGAATTTCGTGTGGGGGGATATCATCTGCAATCACGGGTTGCCTCATGTCATTGTCACAGACAATGGGCCTCAGTTTGCTAGCAAGGAATTCATCAGCTTTTGCACCCAAATGGGAATCGACCTTCAGTGTTCCTCCATCCACCACCTAAGGAGCAACGACAAGGTGGTGACGGTAAACAAAATCATTGTGAAATGCTCAAGAAGAAGGTAGAGAACCTGAGGGGGAGTTGGGTGGAACAACTCCCCTCGGTGTTGTGGGATTTACAGACAACCCCGAACACGGCCACTGGATAGAACTCCTTCAAGCTTTCACACGGGTGCGAGGCGGTCCTGCTCGTGGAGTTTGAAGTTCAATCCCCGCAAGTTGCGGACGCCAGCCAGGGAAACGAGGCATGAAGGAAGGAAAATGAAGGGGAGCTACGGCTCTCGCTGGATATGATGGAAGAACTTCGCGATGTGGCTGCCGTCAGGCAGGAAGAAGTCAAGCGACGAATGGCAATGTACTTTAACAAGCAGGTCTGCATCAAGCAGTTCAAGGAAGGTGACCTGGTTTTGAGGAAGGTCGACGTCGCGGGTAGGTCAGCGGCTGTGGAAAAGCTCAACCCTAACTGGGAGGGTCCTTATATATTCGAAAAGGCCTTGGGGTCGGGGGGATACCACCTCCAGGATATGGAAGGGGTGTCCATGAGCCGTGCTTGGAGTGGGGATGATTTAAAGCGCTTCTACCCTTGACTTAAGTAAGGTTATACATTCTATTATAATAAATTCATTGAATGGTTGCAAGTTCGTTTTCTCTTACAATTGTGTGGAAAATGTATGTTTTACAATTCCCTGAGAGGATCCCGCTGCTCAGGCTCTCATTAGCTGGCAGGGCTAGAAGGCGCACTCGGCCTCGAGTAGACCCGTTATCAGGCTCCCACTAGCTGGCAGGGTTGTAGGCTTACTTGGGGGTAAGGGAATACCTCGAGAGGATTCTGCTACTCAGGCTCTCATTAGCTGGCAGGGCTGGAAGGCGCACTCGGCCATGAGTAGACCCGCTGTTAGGCTCTCACTAGCTGGTAGGGTCGTAGGTTCGCATGGGGGAAAGGAAAAGAGGATGGTAGTTGGCAATACTCCAAGAGGATCCCACTGCTCAGGCTCTCATTAACTGGCAGGGCTAGAAGGTGCACTCGGCCCCGAGTAAACCTATTGTCAGGCTCCCACTAGCTAGAAGGGTCGTAGGCTCGCTTGGGGGGGATAAGGGAATACCCTGAGAGGATCCCGCTGCTCAGGCTCTCATTAGTTGGCAGGGCTGGAAGGCGCACTCGGCCCCGAGTAGACCCGCTGTCAGGGTCGTAGGCTCGCTTGGGGGGAAGGAAAAGAGGATGGTAGTTGGCAGTACCACGAGAGGATCTCGCTGTTGAGGCTCTCATTAGCTGGCAGGGCTAGAAGGCGCACTCGACCCCGAGTAGACCCGCTTCCAGGCTCCTACTAGCTGGCAGGGTCGTAGGCTCGCTTGGGGGGGGGGGTAAGGGAATACCCCAAGAGGATCCCGCTGCTCAGGCTCTCATTAGCTGACAGGGTTGGAAGGCGCACTCATCCCCGAGTAGACCCGTTGTTAGGCTCCCACAAGCTGGCAAGGCCATAGGCTCGCTTGGGGGGAAAAGAAAAGAGGATGGTAGTTGCCATTACCCTGAGAGAATCCCGCTACTCAGGCTCTCATTAGCTGGCAGGGCTGGAAGGTGCACTCGGCACCGAGTAGACCCGCTGTCAGGCTCCCACTAGCTGGCAGGGCCATAGGCTCGCTTGGGGGGGGGGTAAGGGAATACCTCGAGAGGAACCCGCTGCACAGGCTCTCATTAGCTGACAGAGCAGGAAGGCACACTCGGCCCCGAGTAGACCCATTGTCAGACTCCCACTAATTGTCAGGGTCGTAGGCTCTCTTAGGGGGAACGGAAAAGAGGACGGTGGTTGGCAATACCCCGAGAGAATCTCGCTGCTCAGAATCTCATTAGCTGGTAGGGCTAGAAGGCGCACTCGGCCCCGAGTAGACTCGCTGCTAGGCTCCCACTAGCTGGCAAGGCCGTAGGATCGCTTGGGGGGGGGGTAAGGTAATACCTCGAGAGGATCCCTCTCCTCAGGCTCTCATTAGCTGACAGGGCTAGAAGGCGCACTTGACCCCGAGTAGACCTGTTGTCAGGCTCCCACTGGATGGCATGGTCGTAGGGTCGCTTGGGGGGAAAGGAAAAGAGGATGGTAGTTGGAAATACCCCGAGAGGATCCCGCTGCTCAGACTCTTAGTTGGCAGGGCTGGAAGGCGCACTCGGCCCAGAGTAGACCTGCTGTCAGGCTCCCACTAGCTGGCAGGGCCATATGCTAATTTCGGGGGTAAGGGAATACCTCGAGAGGATCCCGCTGCTCAGGCTCTCATTAGTTGGCAGGGGTGGAAGGCGCATTCGACACCGAGTAGACCCGCTGCCATGCTCCCACTAGCTAGCAGGGATGTATGCTCGCTTGGGGGAGAAAGGAAAATAGGATGGTAGTTTGTAATACCCCGAGAGAATCCCGCTACTCAGGCTCTCATTAGCTGACAGAGCTGGAAGATGCACTCGGCCCCGAGTAGACCCACTGTCAGGCTCCCACTAGCAAGCAGGGTCGTAGGCTCACTTAGGGGATAAGGGAATACCCCAAGAGGATCTCTTTGCTCAAGCTCTCATTAGATGGCAGGGCTGGAAGGCGCACTCAGCCCCGAGTAGACTCGCTGTCAGGCTCTCACTAGTTGGCAGGGTCGTAGGCTCGCTTGGGGGGGAAGGAAAAGAGGATGGCAGTTGGCAATACCCCGAGAGGATCCCGCTGCTCAGGCTCTCATTAGCTAGAAGGGCTGGAAGGCGCACTCAGCTCTGAGTTGACCCGCTGTCAGGCTCCCACTAGCTGGCAGGTCGTAGGATCGCTTGGGGGGGTAAGGGAATACCCCGAGAGGATTCCGCTCCTTAGGCTCTCATTAGCTGGTAGTGCTGGAAGGCACACTTGGCCCCGAATAGACCCACTGTCAGGCTCCCACTAACTGGCAGGGTCGTAGTCTCGCTTGGGGGGAAAGGAAAAGAGGATGGTAGTCGGTGATAACTACTCAAATGAAGTTATCTTTGCCTATGTTTTCTACTTCTTTGCTTATTGAAACTAATAGTAAATGAGTTTAAATAATTAAAAGTATGATTAAATATAGATTTATGGTATATTATATTAATTTGGTCATATTTCATGGTTTCCATGCAAGAACCGTCAAAGAAATCAACTCCAAGAAGCAAAGCCGGATACTTAATTTTTGCGTAAGGCAGTTGTTACAACATTCAGTTTTTTATGTTACAGTAATGACGGGACCCAAAATTTAAATTGCCGCTACTTTCAAATATGGGAGGATGTGTCTCTTCAAAGGGGGGGCTGACATTTTTAACGTAAAAACCAACCAGAAAAAGAAAAGGGGTGAGAGATCTATTAGAGAGTAGAGAAAGAAGGGGGAGATATCTATTGGAGAGTAGAGAAGGAAGGAAAACCATCTTCTTCCCCAAGGAAAAGATTAGGGTTTTGGCGCACCGGCAAGAAGAAAGAAGGTTTTGGATCGATATTCTTTAGGGAAATTTTCTGCAGTATTTAACCTTCCATCATCATGTCTGGTAAGATCTTTCTTATTGTGTGGTGTATTTCTCAAATCGTTATGAACTAAACTTTTAAGTCTTGTATGTTGAGAGTACTTTGCATGTTGTGATGTGGTAATTTAATTTTTTTTCTTTGATGAATGTTTAGAGATTTATCTTTGTTGAATTTATGTTTTTAATCTATGGAATATTGGATCAAGTATTCTTCTTCTAGATGACATGACGAAATTCGAGAGAGGAGTTATGTTATCTTGGTGTTGAATCATTTATTTTGCATGGCGAAATTCGAGAGAGGAGTCGTGTAAATCCTTAGTCAAGTTCCATCGCCATACTGCGATGCGAAATTCGAGAGAGGAGTAGTGTAAGTGCAACATAATTTCCAACATAACATAAAGAGAGAAAGAGATTTAATCTTGTGCTAGCAACATCGATTTGTGTGTTTATGTTATTCTTCTTCACCTAAGTTAGAGATAATTAGGGGGAAGTAGGGTAAACGAATTTTTGAGATCGAGAGATGTCGACGTCCACTTTCAAATTATTGCAGGATAGTTGATTATGCATTTCATAAGAAATCAACCTAAAAAACTCATCACAATAGATAAAGAAAATCAACGTACAAGACTACTTTCCAGATTTGATAAAAGTAATTTTACAAGTTATCATTATTAGTTTGTTTTTATTTCGCTTCAAATTTTATATTTAAAAATCCACTTAAAATTATCCGCTTGGATTTAAAGAACAGGTAGAGCTAGTAATTGCGAGCATTAAACTATTCACTTCCTCGTGGGAACTTTATTACTTGATTCGGTACGTGCACTTGCGTGATTACGTAAATCTATTTCGGGCGTATCAGTCGGCAAGACCCCGAGAGGATCCCACTACTCGGGCTCTCACTAGCCGACAGGGTCGTAGGCTCGCTTGAGGAGAAAGAGATAGAATTCATGACTACAGCTGACACTAGAGGGGCCATCCGACCAGGCTCCCATCAAGCTGGCAGGGCTAAAGGGTTCACCTGTTGATAGGACAAAAAGGAAGAATAACCAAATCGGGGGCCACTCCCGCCGTCAGGATCTCACCTTGCTGACGGGGCAGTGGGGACCATAACGAACGTCGCAAATATCCTCAATAGCAGGCTTTCAGATAGCCAACTCTAGTTCTAAGTTGAGAAGGGGAAACTCATGGCCTCTCGACACATGGCCTTTGGGCAAAGGCTTCTCTACACGACCACTCTTCGCACCATTTCTTGGTGAAGTTTGCCTACGTTATGAACGGGCGAAGGTTATCGCCTGAAAGGCCTAAGGCATACGCAAGGGTGCCAAAATGCGGGAAACCAATTTGAAATAAGGGTAGGGCAAGTATGACGACAGGCTCCTAGGCGTGAGACCCTCTCGGAAAGGGCCTCTCGATAAAAGCCTTTTCGGCGGAGCCCACTCGATGAATTCTCTCTAGACAGGGAGTAGGTCTGTGGTTACCACCTAAGAGTCTAAGTCTCTAGCGAGAGCGCTAAAGCCTACCGCAAGCAAAGTGCAAGAAAAAAGGGCACGAGACCATCTCGGCAAAAGCAGAAAAACTGTCATTACATACAAGTATCCCAAAAAGTTACATGGGGGTCTCGCCCATTACATGAAAAATCAGGAAAAAATTACAAGTTTGAGATATAACAAGGAGAGGGGCGAGAGGACGTCAGGCAAGTCCATTGGAGGTTCCGCTAGAGCTTTCGCCGTAGCTACTGCTGGGTATCTCGCTGGAAGAACTGTCGCCAGACCCGTCATCCTGTCCAAGCTCTGGTACATCTTCCTCCGGGGAATCTCCCTCTCCTGTAGGCTTGCGAATGGGTTCGAATAGCCAAGGCAGGACCCCCGCGCGGTAAGGGTCTCGCCACCTTCGTTCAAGAAGCCCGATTCTCGCAACAACTCGATCATCATCGCAAACGCCTTCTGCCCGTTATCCTGCATCATCATTTCAATTTCGTATTCCGAGAAGTGACAGCTTTTAAGCCTCTCGTCCAGGGAGGGCGGGACCGACGCCTTGACTCCTTGCGCAAGCTTGAGTTTTGTCTTTAGCGGCTTGTTCTCGCACTCGAGGTCGGCCACCCTCGCTCGCAAAAGCTGGGCCTGGGCGGAATCCTGCGGAAGTTTTGGGATTAGAATTAGCATGAGATTGTCATAAGGCGAGAGGTCTTTGAAGTTTTACATACCTCAGCCCTCGGGCGAAGGGCGAGAAGCTGCTGGGAAGCCGCTAGTTCGACCTTCAGGGTGGTCGTCTCGGCAATGACATTTTCCCTTGATTTGAGCGCGTCGACAAGGTTGCGCTCGAGAATGATGCCCTGACGCACAGTCTTGTGTGCGAGCACAAATGCGCGCATCTGGGCTCTGGCGGTGTTGTAAGCGAGAGACTGGGTAACCTCCTGGTCGAACTCATGGGCATCTTTCTGGTTATAAATCCCGAATCCTAGCGTGAAGGCATCGCCGGAGACCGCGTCCTGCTCCACCCAGTTGGGGAGAAGTGACGAGATTGAAACCTGATTGGATTTGGGGTCCCACCGGAGTAGGGGCTGACACTCTTCATCAACGAACTTCCCGCCGATGCCGAAGTTTTGATGCCCTTTTGGCACTGGCTTAGTGGGGGCCTCAGCGGGGGTCTCGGCAACCTGCCCTGCGACAATCGCTTCGCCAACGGTAGGTAGGATCTCGGTCGGGGTCACAGCGAGGGACTTGACCTTGTCCGCCGCACTTATTTTCTTCTTGGTAGGAGCTGGAGAAGGGGAGTTGGGCTTCCACTTTCGGCCACTTGGTGCGGATGAGGAGTCAGGCTCCTTTCGGCAGGCCTGGGCGGCGGATTTGGCAAGAGCCAGGGTGCTGGCAAAATCTCTAGCCTCATCGAAGGGTTGGCGGAGGGGAATTTCCCGTTCACCTGTGGAAGCTTTAGCAATTAAAACACATAATCTATGATGAAGGGTAACAAACATGGGACAGAAAGGTACCTTCGCTGGGAGGGACTGGCAGAAGAGAGTCTAGGCCTCCCCGAAGGAACTGGACGTCGAAACCCTTCGACCCGAAGAACTCGACAAGGGCGCCCTCTCACCCCCAAGGGCGGGAGGCTTGTAGGTCACCTCGTCATACTGAATGGGCGCGAGGGGAATATTGTTGAAAGGCCCGGAAACGAAGACGAATTTCTGGGCCCAATGGTAGTTTTTGTTGGCGAGACCACCAGTATTCACCAATTACCCAGAAAATAAAACTGCCTTCCCTTTGGACCGGAAGTTGAACAGCTTCCGGAAGACAGACAGGCTGAACTCGATCCTTTCCGCCCGCATATAGCAGGAAAAGCTACCAGGATTGCGACAGAGTTGGGTTTGAGCTGGGCTGGCACTACCCTGTAGTAGCGAAGGGCCTGGCGCACCTCCGGCCAAAGGGGTAGGCGGAACCCCACCTCGAAATGTTCTAAGGGGATGACTAGCTCCCCTTTCGGAGCAAGGTTGACCCTATCCTCGTTCCCTGGGTTTTGTGCAACGAACTCCGGCGGGATGAAGTTCTCAACTATCGAGAGGTATTCCGCCTGGTTCAGTCGGTAGGGCGGAAATCTATGGTCCAGGAAGGTCTGCACGCACTTAGAGTGGCCTCGGTCTCGCCAGGCATCTTGAGAAAAGGTGGAAGGGAAGTAGGCGAGAGGCTCTGAGTTGTAGAGGGCAGCGCGAGCAAGGTAAAGAAAATGACGAAGGCGCGGAATCAGAAAGAAATAAATGAGGTTGGTGGGTTTGCCCATTTATAGAGAGATAAGAAACCCTTAGGGATTTTCTAGACGGCGCGGTCAGCAAATTTAGATATTTCGGCTCTTCATATTCCACCCCGCCTCGCCGACGCCTCTCACACCTACAAACGGCGAGAGCTTCTGGGAGGGACCCCGAGTAAGAGAAAAGCAGCATACAAATATGAAAGGCAAAAGGGGTCCGGGAGCCAGGCTCTCGGCAAGATAAACAAAATAACAAAGTGCGAAAGAGAAGAAAGAAAAGGAAAAAACATATGTATATACCAAAGGCGTCTTGGGAGGCGAGAGACTTAGAAATAGCAATTATAAATAATATTTTGATAGTCGAAAGGGGTACAAGCGGGAAGGGTAGGCTGACAGTTTGGGGTTAGAAGAGGCAAGATCTGGCGCAGCTCAGTACTGCTCCAAACGCCATCGGCCCCGACCACGCCTCTCAGATCTTGGAGGCACCCACGGGTAGTGGTAAGCGGTCAGGGAGGTAAGCCCCTGGTTGGCCAAGCGCAGTTGATCCCGGACTCGCGCAATATGCCTTCTGGGGGATGTCTCCTCGCATTCAACATGGCGCCCCTGTTCGTTGAGAAGGTGAGTGTGGTACCTCTCGATCACAGACATCCGCCGCTCGACCGACTTTTCGAGTCTCGTCAACGCCAGCGAATCGGCTTGGCGCATCGCAATGAGCTTTGTCAGGACTTCCGTTATCTGCTTCCGCCGAGTTCTGTCGCTCCCGTCGGCATCTAGATATTCCTCTATATCACCGGGGTAGGGCAGGGGTGAGACTGTCCCCTCTTCATCTTCGGCTCCCGCCTCCACAGTTGTCGGATCTAATAGGAAAAGTCTAATCAAATCAAGTAAGGATGAAAAGACTGGGCAAGGACCGCTTACCTATACCAGGGGGCCGGCTCTTGGCCACAGATCGGCGAGAAGGGTTGGGCTTCCCTTCTGTGCCTTTTCCAAAAAGAAGGTGTAGCGGTTTGCCTCGTCCCGGGGGGTAAACCGTGCGCTCCAGAGCGATGGTTTCAGCCAGTTGGGGAGCGACGGTACCTTCTTCCGCCGGGGGCTGGGACCGTGGCGCAAGTGCGACGGTACAGGAATAACCCTTCCGGGCAAAAGGGGGAGACCGGCTACTGTGTTCTCGGGATCGTTGGGCGCGGGAGTTTGGAGGCTCTGGTGGTTGAGCCTTGGGCTGCCGAGAGTGGGGACTATGAAAAAATGAGTCAGCGAGAGGAAAGCAGGTCGTACAAGATGAATGAACAAAGAGGTTACCGGGATGGGACGCGTGCTGGACTTGGTTAGTCGAGGGGATGGCCTTCGAGACCAGCTGCGGGTTCTCGCCCGTGGGAAGAGTCAACTCGGTATCTGCCGGAAGGTTGTCAGCGGAATTTTCTGAACCTGTCGGCGAGAAGGGAAGGGTATCAAACTCAGCAAAGCAGGTTCACGCAAAAAGGCAAGATGAGGGGAATACCTCCAGCAGGGAAGGAGGGTTCTCGGAGCGGTTAGGGGTCGGAGTGGGAGAGGCCAGGTCCTTCTTCGAGTGGTCTCGCCTAACCGACTTAGCCTTCCTTTTCTTCGGCGGGGAGGCAAGCTGGCCGGCCTCTCGCGCATGAGCCATGGGGCAACCCCAGCGTAGTTGGCACAGGCTCTCTCCTGAGCCACGGCGAGGCGGTATTGGATTTATTTCGAGAGTGGCTTCTCGCTACACTTGGCATACATCTTGACAGCCTTACGGGTGCTATAGCGGAAGACGACGACAACAACGGTGGCCTGAGAGCTAGCCCGGTTGCGTATATATATACAAGGGCAAGGTAGGACCCACCCAAGATTCCCTTCCAGGTTAGCAAGCGCTCAGGGAATATCTGAGGTTGGACGTGTCTTTCTGAGCGCAAGGCTAACTTGCAAAGAGCGGGGATTGTGTACAACCCCATATTAGATGGGCGGGACCAAGATGCCCCAAGGACCCAGATTAGGCTAGCCTTAGGCTATCTTTGGGCTGAAACCGGATCAGATTAGTAAGTAGGCGAGAAGGTTCCCTTCCGGGGCAGGCGAAAGGGCTTGCGCCTCGGGTCGGCGGAAGCCCTTCGACTCTTGACATTGAGTAATGCTTCTCCACTCAACACCCCTTCAGTCTTTTGGCTCCCTCCAGGGGTAGGGGGAAGGCTCGCGCCCGTGATAAGCGGGAGGATCGCAGGGATCAGCGAAAAGGCTTCCGCCAAATAGGGTCTAGAGGTGAAATTACATGTATGCCCCTAGGTCTACATTTAGCTCCTCAGAACAGCGGAGTTTGGTTGTTGGCAGACCAGCCCAAGGTATTTCGGTAATTTTAGAGCAGCCAAATTACGTTTTTTACAGATCAGATATTAGAAATCTATAAATAGACCTACAGAGTTCCTCAGAAAGAAGGCTTTCATAATTTCTCAAATCTTCTAGTGCTTTCTGAGGTACTCCTAGCCCAACGATTGGCTTTAGAGGGGAAGCGCTCAGAGATCTTTTGGGTTAGTGGAGGGACCTCCCAGCTGAGGCTTAGGGTCAGTTCTTGGTTCTTTGTTACTACTCAGGGGTCTGGGTTTGGGAGAAGTAGGTGTTAGCTACACCCCAAGGTCCGAACTCTCGTTGAGGCCAGTTTTAGGCTTCAACATTTCTGCAGGTGTTACGGACTCAATTTGGAGTTCGTCGAGTCCGGCAAGGTTGGTGTTGCGGACTCTTCTGGAGCTCGCTAGTATCCGGCATGGTTTTGTGCTTGCAATCTGGATGTTAGATCGTGGAGTTGGTACAGTTGCGTAGACAGGTTGCCTGGAGGTTGCGCGGACTGATGTAGTAGTCCGCATCGTGGTGGATTGGAGTTGTTTAGTAAGGTGCGATCTTAGTATCAGGTGGCAAGGTTATGATTGGAGAGCGCGGAGTTTGGAGGACTTGGTCTGGGGGGGACTAAGTTCAGTTGGTTGTCGAGCTCGCCGAGTTCTCCTTGTTGCGGACTACTCGGTATTCACCGAGTTCACCTAGTGCGGACTGTTTTGTATTCGCCGAGTTCGCCTGGTGCGGACTGCTCTGGTATTCACCGAGTTCGGCAGTATTGGTTGGACGGATTTTGTCTAAGTCACAAGCTGCGAGATGCGCGGACTTGTAGTAGTGTCTGTAGAGTTGGCGGACCGGTCGTCTGTCCGACAGTGTTGATAAGCATGACTTGGCGATCTGGTGTTGGTGTCCGCACTGTGCAGATACAAGTGTTAGCCGACAGGTTTGATGGGCGGTTATCCTATCAGTGTAGGTGGTGATGACACTCCTCCTCTCATCTATAAATAGGACCTCTCGGCTCGTCATAAATAAGTAGTGAACAGTAAGAACGAGCTCGCACTTGATTTTGCGGTTACGGTTTTCTAACCGCTGTGACTAAGCAAGTTGGTTCTGTGCAGACTGTGCGGCTAACACCAGGCGACTAGGCGACTAGCGGAACATTGGTGTGGAACAGTTCGCGGATGCAGTCAGTGATTAAGCAGCAGACCGCAGTCTTTACGACATGATCTCTTCCTCGGAGTTGCCGATAAGCGGAGCAGTTCTCCCAGTCAATTAACAAGCTCTGTTCCTAGCTCAGCGTTTTGAATAACAATATTTCGCGCGGTTAGCCTCAGATAGGCAGTTTCGGCAGTCTCGACGGACTCAGCTGGCGAGCAGGCGGCTTGTGCGGTTACTGGACTCAGTCCGCGTGGTTACTTCTTATTACAGTTTTTTGGTTTCCTGGTTTACATTATAAAATCATGTCTTGCAATGTATACCTCGCCCTGTAATAAAAGTTAATTTCAATTGGAAACTCTTGTACAACAGTTGTTGTCTTTTACTTGTATTCGGTTGTGGTTGAGTGTTCTGCGACTTCAGTTAGCTCCCGCTTCAAAAAATTTTACATCGCATATTTTTAAATTCTCTTAAGGTGTCTATGTCCACTCTCCATGATTGATACATCAATATGAGATTCTACTTTAGTTTTGCTTTTAAATTTATATTTTTTAAATGTAATTTTGAATTAACAATTTTCAATTTATTAATTCTACATTTAGCAATTTCAAACATGTTATATGTAAAAAAAGAATTTGTAGCAAAATGAAAAGAATTAGATTTTCTTATAACACTTTTGGAAGAGACATGATTTGAACATATAATTCCTTTGACATCTTCATCGTACTCTTCCATTGATGAGATTTTATTTCCTCTTTTGCACGATGTGTTTTTTTCTTCTAATCCATTTGACGTGCACTCAATGGATTCTTCAATACTTTATACATACATTTATATTCTTCTTGTCTTGTACTTGTTTTGTTCATGTGAATGAAGAATCATAAGCTTCTTCAAAAAATTTCAGACTTCATAACTAGTAGGAAAAATATATATTTGCTTAAAAATATTTTGGTCTAGTACAAAAAATAAACTATTTAAGGATTTATCATTTAAAATCATTGCATTTCTATTTAACATACTTAGTGGCTTTTCAATAGCAATATTCCAAATTTTTCATCTAAAGATTTAAGAAAATTTTTCATTAGAATTTTTCACCCTTTATAGTTTTCACCCATAAATAATGGTGATGCTAAAGATTTTTCATTTAATAAAATTTCATCTTCTCTAGTGGTTGCGAGATCATGAATCGTCATTATTCTCGGTTGTGAAGTCGTTTTGGAATAATATGGCTTTGATACCACATGTTGGATCTTACGACGCTCTTAAAGAGGGGGGGGGGGGGAATAAGGGTTTTGTGAAATTTAATTCTTAAATAAAAATATCAAAGTTAATTAATGAAGTTTGTAAATATTTTATAGAAAATTATATTTTAATATATCAGAAAATATTATATTGAAGATTACTATTAGAAAAAAGTATAGTTCAATATTTCTTTACTACCGCCGACGTTAAGTGTTACCGTCAGGCGCTAGTTCATTAATATTTAATTCAAGTGTTTATATCTTATAAAAACGAGCATTATAATATATTTTGCGTTAAAACTTTGAACGATATTGATGGGCTCCACCTTAATTTATAAGAAAGAGGAGACCCCCATGATCCCCACCAATGGAGATCATGGGTGGGCCCCCCTAACCCCCATGATCTCTCATGGAGATCATGGGGGTGGGCCCCCTCTCTCCCCACCTTTGGGGGAAGGAACCGCCGCCGGCGGTTCCCCTCCGGCCATGGCCGGCCGCGGCCATGGCCGGCCGCGGCCATGGCCGGCCGCGGCCATGGCCCCGGCCATGGCCGGCCTCGGCCATGGCCCCGGCCATGGCCGGCCTCGGCCATGGCCCCGGCCATGGCCGGCCTCGGCCATGGCCATGGCCGGCCTCGGCCATGGCCGGCCTCGGCCATGGCCGGCGTCGGCCATGGCCGGCCTCGGCCATGGCCGGCCTCGGCCATGGCCGGCCTCGGCCATGGCCCCGGCCATGGCCGGCGGCGGCCATGGCCGGCCTCGGCCATGGCCGGCGGCGGCCATGGCCGGCCTCGGCCATGGCCGGCCGCGACCGTAACCAGCCTCGGCCATGGCCGGCCACCGCCGTAACCAGCCTCGGCCATGGCCGGCCACCGCCGCGTCCGGCCGCCTCCTCGCCGTCGGCGTCGTCCGGGCGGCCCCACCTCGGGGTGACCTCCCCACCGTTCGATCGAGGGGGAGGCCCCGCCGGCCGTCCGATCGGGGCAAAACCACCCACTAACCCACTCTGTTAGTGGGGGGCCCGCCATAACTTCCCCCTGGAGCCTATAAAAGGACCCCAGGGGCTCCTCATTTAATCATCTTCTTCTCCTATGCTTCCCCCCCTTCTTCTTCCTCAGGTGGGAGCTCTCTCGTTCTTCTCCGCCGGCGGCCACCCCTCGTCGCCAACAACCAGCGGTCGCCTCTCGCCGCCAACCACCGGCCGCCGCCCAGGACCTCCAGCGGCCCCCAGCGGCTAATAGCACCCGCCAGCGGATATCAGCACTCGTCATAGGCCGTCGGCCCCGTCATCGGCTGTTGGCACCCCACCAGCACTCAATCGCAAAGGAAGCACTCCAAGAACAGAGAAAGACGAGCAAGGGAAGCAGCAACGACCCTGGAATACACACCGCCTCTGAGCGCACGCGCCTAAAGCATCCCGCGCATTCCACCGTCCAAGTCCCGTTGGTGAGGCAGTCTGTTGCCCACCAACGGCTGCATACACTCTCTCCCTCTTCAAGATTGTAACGGGAGCGGCCTGTCGCCCCGATTCCCCCATCAAATTATAACCTCCAGCAATCTAGTGGATTTTGACCGGCAGAGACCCGGTCACGTGGTTTTTCACCCGGTTGAAGGGTTTTCCACGCTAAAACTCCCTGTGTTCATTCCCCCTTTTCCAACTGACTGTGTGCGCGCTCGACCGCTCCGCGAGCTAAGGCGGTCCAAGATTATCCGGTCCGACCGGGGCGTCGGGTTAGTCCGCAACAGATATATTTCAAAACACTTTATAATATGAAAATGAAATCAAGATAATGAGACAAAAAACATGATTTTATTTTATTAGTAATTGAATACAAAAATGTTTGATTTCTATAACGTTAGAAATCAGGACGAATAGAAATAACTCTTTTTGATGATTCACCGGTCCTTCTCCCAAGGACCGGTTGGCTATAACCTATTTTACCTAGATACAGTCTCTAGCCTCCCCTAGATCTAACCTCGACCTAGTCGTTGCACACAAGACAGCGAATTTCCCTCTAAGTCGCACAAGGACCTAGTCGCCACAAACAAGACGAATTTCCTACGAAATTCGACGTTCTTCCCGAACGATTTCTCTTCTCTCGATATAAAAAGATGAAATAATAGAGATTACAAGATAATAAAAAATAAGAGAAACTTTCGAAAGCTTCCTGAAGGTGAAGGCAAAGGCGGTGTAGACGTCGACATTCTTGATACGTTTGTCGTTCGTGGTTAATGTGTATTGTAGCCCTTCTTCTTCAAAATCTCCTTTAGATCTTCGTATTTGTACAACGGATTTCTCTCTATATCTCTAGAGATAACTCTCTCTCAAAAGGAATGGAGTTCTGGCTTAGTGGAGGAGGAATCACTGCTTCAAAAGGTGTCTCCTTCGAATGCACTAAATTTTCAGCCTTTTATAGAAAAAAACTTTTCGACAGGCGATATCTTACTATCACAGGCGATATCTCCTCAAGATGCTACGTGTCCCACATTGAGATGATCGTGTCGGTTGAAAATAGGCATTTTTGGGTCATGGCGCTATCGCAGGGCAATAGCCAATGTCGTCGGGCGATGGTGTCGAGTAATGCGCGTCATGGTAATCGTGCGGGATATTTACGTCATCATTTTCACGATCGTCGGGCGATAGTTGCTATAGCCAGCGATAGCTCCTCTTCACTTTTTCCATCCGAAACTTTTTCAAACTATAGATAACTTCGCTCTCATTCCAGAATGGGGTGCCACGTTCTGTAACTCTTTCCGAATTGAAAGTTATGGTCGTTTGAAGTTTAGCGCACAAAACTCGTCATTTTATTTTTTTTCTAAAGTGTATACACTCTTGGATCATGCTCATGATTGAGGACTTGTCTTCTCATTTAACATGTACAACCTGCACACTATAAATACACAAAATACTAGATCAAAAACATCATGGTATTTGTTATTCTCAAATCAAGAGATGCGGAACGCATGCTCCAACAACGCCGACAATGGCAGTGGCTATGACGACGACGACGATGGAGACAACGATGACGACGATGGAGTCGGCGACGCCGACAATGATGGCGGCTATGACGACGATGGTGGTGATGATGGCGGCAGTTTCCGCGGCGATTACGGCTCTGACGGTTACGCCTCTAGTGTGGGTTTCTCGGATATTCGCACCCCATGCATGGGGTACGACTAGTATTTTTAAGGGGGAAACATCATTTGCCCCCAAGTCCCCGCAGCTTAGAGTAGCGAATGGAGGGCGGAGACTTTTTCCTAAGTCGCATGCGTGATAACTTGTGGTAATCAAGGTGGAGTTGATCAGTGTTGTAGAGGTGCGAAAGGTGAACTATCCACCGAGTGAAATGCTTGCTCGTGGTGGTTTGTGCTTATGAAAAAATGTGTCGGAGATGAGATGTGCACGAGACGCCTCGTGTGTTGGTAGCGGTGTTTGTTGGGTGTGCATTATTGGTGCAGTGTGCACGAAGTGCGTACTGCGCACGTGGCGCTCATTATGTGCAATGCAAGTCGTAATATGCATGAAGCATACACTAGGCGCAATGTGCGGGGGGGGGGGGGGGGGGGGGGGGGGGCTATGCGTGCGTAATCGCGAAGTTTACATAACATGTGTGTAGAGCGGGATTTGCTCCATGTGCGTGCAGGATGTAATGTGCATTGTGCGTGCAAGGTGCGCAGTGTGCGCTATGCATGCACAGGGAGCAATGTGTGAGACGTGCGTGCAGGGCACAACATGTGTTGTGCGCATAGTGCATAATGTGCACAAAACGGTATGAGATACCTGCGATATTGGATGTGATGATCCACACAGCAGTGCTGAAGCGTTGTTGCGGGGTAGCCGAACCCGTTACTGGAGATCCTTCCAAGGATGAGTGAGGGGCTCTGGTGTTGATGTAGATGAGGTGTGGATCGGTCTTTATTATTTCTTTGCGCATTTGCGTTATATAGTGGCTTCGTACATTGTTTGCGGATCTTTGGTAGCTCTTTTAGCACCGTTTGACTGCCTGTTCACTGTTCTGACTTTGCACCCTTAGTGGGGGTGATGATCGAGCTTTAGCGGTGTTGCAAACATCGTTCTATATAAGCAAACCTATTCTGCTTCTTAGATGTTGACCGATGGAGGGAGAGGTTCTGACGACGCCCATGCCACTACCTGGGCGAAGGGCTATGGTATTCTGCAAGCATGAGTGCGTTGTTGTTGGTCTCAACTTTGATGACCTTACTGAGGATGAGCTTGTTGAGTATATCGTTGATGAGGAGCAGTCTCCTCTATTTGTGGTACCTGATATTGTCTTGTATACTTGTTGCCCTAGTGACGTGCTTGTCTCGTATCATGCGTTGGCTTGCGGGCTTCTGCCTTCTGTTGTAGTTAGTTGTTAGCTTTATGCTTTTCCTTGCAATGGTTGTTGCTTTGATTTCAGAGATTTGTCTCTGACACATTCCTTCGGAGTTTGAAAAGAAGTTGAATCCAGCTTTGTTGTTTCTTAATTTGGTTATACTTGCGTTGTATGCGTGTTTGTTGATTGGATATTGCATCCTTGTATTGTTGTAGCAACTACGTGCGTTTTTCCTTAGACTGATTATTGCATTGCAGCTTTGAGTTCTTGTGAAAGTTGTAGTATTGTCGCCGATATATTTGCGCGGGCAACTTTGAGGCACTCCTTTAAGGTTTACTATTCAAGGACGAGACCCATGTGGTTTTATTACCTACTACCAGGGCGAAGGGTGAATGCTTCAAGCCGGTAGGGAGAGGTCGGGTTCACCATGCTGGGGGATGTCACTGAGTGTGGCATTGGAGGCCTTCAAACCTGGACCAATGTGAGGAGGGCACGTCATGGTAGCGCCGCAATATACTGCAGGAGAAGGGAAAATCTTCGATCGCATGCATTGAGGGTTGCAAGGGGCTGGGAGCCCTGAAGAAATGACGAAGTTCGGAAACTTGTTGACCGCTGGCGAGTGCGAGGGGGGGAGGCCCTGGCGACGTCATGACCTATTGCGGGAGAAGGGAGAAACTTCGATCACAGGCAGTGGGAGCACAAGGGGCTGGGAGCCCTGAAGAAACAATGAAGTTCGAAAACTTGACTGCTAGCAAGCGCGAGGGTGGCAGGCCCTGGCGACCCCGTGACCTACTGTGGGAGAAGGGCGAACCTTTGATCACAGGTAGTGCGAGTACAAGAGGTCGAGAGCCTTGAAGAAACGACAAAGTTCGGAAACTTGTAGACCACTGGCGAGCGCGAGGAGGGCAGGCCCTGGTGACGTCGTGAACTACTGTAGGAGAATGTCAGAACTTCGATTATCGATAGTGGAGGGCTGCTAGGACGTGGTTCCGAAGAGGCTGTGAAGATATGATCTTCGAACCAATAAGGTCAGAGTATCCTTTGCGAATATCCAAACACTCTGTAAAGTAAAGGCTGGAGTCTCCTTTGCGTAGATCCGAACACTCTGTAAAGTAAAGGCCGGAGTCTCTTTTACGGAGATCCAAACACTATGTAAAGTAAAAGTCGGAGTCTCCTTTGCGGAGATCCGAACACTCTGTAATGTAAAGGCCGAAGTCTCCTTTGTGGAGATTCGAACACTCTGTAAAGTAAAGGTCGGAGTCTCCTTGGCGGAGATCTGAACACTCTGTAAAGTAAAGGTGGGAGTCTTCTTTGCGGAGATCCGAACACTCTGTAAAGTAAAGGTCGGAGTCTCCTTTATGGAGATCCGAACACTGTAAGAAGAGTAGTGCATCATCCAATTATATTGAAAGTGTTGCTCGTTGTTTGTGTACATAAGCACTAAAAATGTAAGATAACTTTAGTGAGCTTCTTGGACATTCCACCGATGAGCCTTTCATTGGAATTGTACAACCCCATATTCGCTGGGGAGGCCCGGGAGGACTAAGTCTTCAGTGGTCAGGGTTGGGCCAGTCCCGGGTTAGCCCTAGGGCGGACCGGCAGAGTTCTCGCCCTTAAGGTGCTCCCGCCTACTGGTAGACGAGATCGTTCGCGCCAGGACTCAGGTTTTCACGTCCAACGATAATGACGTCAAAACCACCAGGGCGAGAACCCTCTTGGCGGGAGGTCTCGCCAAGGTGAGCTCAGCTAAGGCTCAGTGAGAGCCTTCTCGCCCGGGGTTCTCACCAAAGTAGGTCCATGTGGTGGGGCCTGGCGCCCAGGAAAAAGGATTATTTTGTTATTTTATTATTATTTCATTATCCTCAGGTTAAATTACCTGTATACCCCTGGGATGACAGCGGGATTTGGCTATTGGCAGACTCATCAGGGGTATTTCGGTATTTTCAGGTCAGGAGAAGGCTATAAAAAGACCCATAGGGACTCTTTGGAAGGCAAAGGCTTCATTTATTCTCTAACTCCAGTGCTTTCTGAAGAGCTCCCAGTCCAGCTATTGGTTTTGGAGGGGAAGCTCTTAGAGATCTTCCGGGTGTGAGGTGGGACCTCCCAGCTGAGGCTTTGGGTCAGTCTTAGGACCTTAGCAGCTAGTCAGGGGTCGATATTTGAGAGAAGTAGGCGTCGGCTGCACTTTGGTTTGTGAACATTCGTTGAGATCAATTTTGGCTTCAACAGTTCTGGTGCGGTGAGTGTGGAAGCGGTCGGTGCAAGAAAATCTTGAGTTGAGTCCTATGGCAGGAGGTGAAGGTGAAGGATCTGGCGCAGGAGGATCCCCCACCCAGGGAGAAAAGGCCACAAGAAAGATGTTAGAGGATTTCAGGCGAGAGGTCATGCAGACGATCAGCTTGGCCTTCTCGGCAAGGAATGAGTGGGAGACGCCGCAGGCTCCTGTGGAGGCGGTTCCGCTGTTAAGCGAGAACGCCCCAGGGCAGCGCCCCGGGAAGGAAGTCCCGGTGGAGGCAGGCGAGAGGGATGTGGCTGCGCGGGAGCTTTTTCCAGGCCAGCGTCCCGGAAAGGAGGTTCCGGTGGATCTGGGCGAGAGGGAGGCGGCAGTGCGGGAGCTATTCCCCGGGCACGATCTCGCGGATCGGTCTAGCCAGCCGAGGTCGCGGGACGGGCCCTCTCGCCAGGCAGGGGGCGAGACCCCTTTTAGTGAGCTCATCGTCTCGGCTCCAGTGCCGGAGGGGTTCAGGGAGCCGGATATGACCTACTACACCGGGAAGGATTACCCGGTTCAGCACGTGTAATGGTTTGAGGATGTGGTGTCGATAAGGCAGATGTAGGATTCCTTCAAGTGTAGGCTTTTCGCCATCACCCTGAAAGAGAAGGTCAGGGACTGGTTCCACCAGTTGCCGGCGAGCTCGATTTATAGTTTTGAGGATCTCCGTAGGGGTTTTCTGTTGAGGTTCTCGACTTCGAAGAAGCGGAAGAAGGAGGCTGAGTGCCTGTTTGTAGTGAGGCAGAAGCCGGAGGAGACGTTGGGTCATTATGTTGACCGGTTCCAAGAGGAGATTCTCCTGGTCCAGGAGGTCCTGAGGTATGCACTGATGCTTGCCTTCACCCTGGGGCTGAGGACGGGGTTTTTTAGCATGGAGTTGAAGAGAGTGCCCCCTCTCTCTTTTGAGGAGCTCATGGAGAGGGCGGCAAAGGAGATAGACTTCGAGAGGGCGAACCCTGCGTTTGCGAGGAAGCTGGCCAGGTTGGCGGAGGATGATGTGAGGGAGCCGACAGCAGGGAGGCAGAGGGAAGTGAGAGAGCAGAGGGAACCAAGGGAAGATAGGAGGAGAGAAGAACCCCGAGGGCAGGGGCAGCAGCATGGGGGGGCCAGGGAGCTGAACAACCGATTGGGTTGGAGGCCTCAGGAAGGTCGCCCCCAGGGCCAAGGGGGTTTTCAAGGAAGAGACAACTTCCGGGAGCCGATAAGACTCGAGCAGGGAGGATGGAGACAGGGACCGAGGGGTCACTTCCCACCACCGCAGGAGGCCATGGAGGTGGGGAGAGGAAGAGGAAGAAGAATTCGAGGAGCAGGGAGAAGGGGAGGAGGAGAAGGAAGAGGGGGCAGGGTGGCGTTGCCCTATTGTGACTTCCATCAGGAGGAAGGTCACGCAACGGCCACCTGCCCAGAGTTTTTGGAGATGAGGGAGGCCAGAGGAGCTGGAAGGCAAGATCCGCCTATAAGGATCGTCGAGGTGCAGCACGGAGAGGCTGAGGATAGATATGAAGATAGGGTCGATGTGGGGACCCGAGGGGGGATCAGAGTGATCCATGGGGGAGTAGGGATCGAGGCAACCTGCAAGGGGAGCCTTCAAACCATGTTCCGCAGAGGGGTCGCCTCGACCTCCCTAGCTCCCCCCCCCCCCCAGAAGAAAAAATCACCTTCTCATCCGCGGATATGCCAGACTACGAAGACCCGTTCTGCGACGCACTAGTGATCCAGACAGCGGTGGAGAACTTCACAGTCTCCCGGATACTGGTGGATAACGGGAGCTCCGTGAACGTGATCTTCAAGAAGGCCTTCGATGAGATGAGGGTGGAAGGAAAAAGGGTCCTGGCTTCTGACGGACCGCTTTTTGGTTTTTCTGGAGAGAGGAAGGAGGTAGAAGGGGGAGTGGGCCTGCATGTGAAGCTTGGGGGCGTCTCACGGAACTGTATGTTCATGATCGTAGACGCCCCAAGTTGCTACAACGCCATCTTTGGGCGTCCTCTCATCAGTGCCTTTCGCTGTGTCCCCTCTTCATTTCATCAATGCCTCAAGTTCAACAACGGAGGGGTGCAGGTTAGGATCAGGGGGGATCCGAAGGTGGCGAGGCAGTACTATGTGACAGCGATAAACACCGTGTCGTGGATGGCTGAGGAGGAGGAGCTGGAAAAAGAGATGGCTGGGCAGGAAGGAAGTGTCGAGGAGGAGGAGACGGGCTTGGAGGAGGCATTGGAAGTAGCAGGGGGCAGGTGGTAAAAGTGGAGGAGGCGAGCCCGCAGGAGGCGGAGGACTTGATGACGGAGGAGGTAGTGGAGTTAGAAAAGATGAGCCTGGGAGAGGCAAGGGAAGGAGAGCAGGGGCAAGGAGAAGGCCTGTTGGAGGCGATGGGGGTTGATGAGGTCGGAGGAGAAGAGGTTGAGCAGGAGGAAGCAAGGGCAGGATGGGAGCGGTCGAGGCTGGAGCCGGCCGAGGAAGTGGAAGAGATGGAGGTACTCACCAGAGCGGGGCAAGTACAGAAGGTGCGAGTCAGCGGAGTCTTAAGCCTTGAGGACCAGGGACGGATACTAGCCTGCATCCAGAGCAACATCGACATCTTCGCTTGGAGCGCGGCAGACATGTCGGGCATCGATGCGGATGTAGCTTGTCATCGCCTGAACCTGGACCCGAGGACTCGCCCCATACGCCAGAAGATGAGGGCCATCGCCACCAAGCTGGAGGAGCCCATCCGAGAGGAGGTCAGGAAGTTTCTGGAGGCAGGCTTCATCTCAAAGATCCAGTATCCAGGCTGGATCTCCAATGTGGTAATGGTAAAGAAAGGGGGAGGAAAGTGGCGTATGTTTATCGATTTTTCCCTGTTAAATAAATCATGTCCTAAGGATTGCTATCCCATGCCTCGAATCGACGCACTGGTTGATTCAGCCGTTGGTTTTTCTGTTATGAGTTTTTTGGATGCTTTTTCAGGTTACCACCAGATCCGGATGCACCCTCCCGATGTCAAGGATGTCTCCTTCATCACGAGAGAGGGATGCTTCAGCTATAAGATGATGCCCTTTGGGTTGAAAAACGCAGGGGCAACATACCAACGCATGATGGATCGAGTCTTTCGAGACCAAAGGGGGAAGAATCTAGAGGTCTACGTCGATGACCTACTGGTCAAAAGCAAATGCGTGGATTCCCATTTGCGGGACTTGGAAGAAATGTTTGCCACCCTGCGGAGGTTCAAGGTGAGGTTAAACCCCTTGAAGTGTGTCTTCGGGGCCAGTCGCGGGAAGTTTCTCGGACACCTCTTGACTCCGGCAGGGGTAGAACCTAACCCATACAAGGTGAAGGCTATATTGGACTTGGAGTCACCTCGCAACGCCAAGGAGGTCCAGCGCCTGACGAGAAAGTTGGCCGGGCTAAGCAGGTTCCTCTATCGGTCCGGGGATAGGTGCTCTTCTTTCTTCAAAGTGCTCCGCGGTAATCAGGTGTTCGAATGGACGGTCGAATGCGAAGAGGCTTTCCAGGGGCTGAAGAGGCAACTCTCCCAGGCTCCGCTGCTCCAAAGCCACAAAGAAGGGGAAGACCTGGCCTTGTATCTCGGGGTGGGGGTGGAAGCTGTGAGCTCCGTCTTGGTTAGGGAAGAGGGGAAGAAGCAGCTACCCGTCTATTATGTAAGCCGAATCCTGAAAAAGGCGGAGCTCCGCTACCCCATCCTGGAGAAACTGGCTTATGCCTTGGTCGTTTCGGCAAGGAAGCTTCGTCCATACTTTCAAGCGCACTCGATTAGGGTGGTCACCAACCATCCTCTTCGCAAGATCTTTGAGGGGGTAGAGCATTCGGGAAGGCTGGCAAAGTGGTCTATCAAACTGAGCGAGTTCGACATCTCGTTCGTCCCGAGACTCTCCATCAAAGCTCAGGACGTGGCGGACTTCCTGGCAGACTACGTTACTGAAGCTGAGAGTAAGGAGCCAAAGCCCTACGAAGCATGGAAGATGATGGTCGATGGGGCCTCGGTAAGGCACTCCCTGGGAGGGGGTGTGGTGTTGATAAGTCCTCAAGGGGTTACCATAGAACAGACGGTAGCTTTCCACTTCCTTGTTACCAATAATCAGGCGGAGTATGAGGCCGTGATAGCCGACCTTCGATTGGCAAGGGAGTTGGAGATCCGGGAAGTGGAGACCTTCACGGACTCGATGGTGGTAGCGTCGCAGATCAGAGGGGAGTTTGAGGCTCGGGAGCCTACCCACGTGAAGTATCTATCCAAGGTAAGGGCAATCATCGGAGGGTTCCGCTCCTTCTCTATTCAACACGTTTCCAGGGAGGAAAGCGCAGAAGCTGATCTGTTGGCGAAGTTTGGGCCTCGAGGAGGAGGAACTATAACTGAACTTTTCCGACCAGCGATTGAAGAGGGGGAGTTGATGGAGGTGGGTCGGCGATCCTCATGGGTGGACCCATTGGTGACCTTCCTTACCACGGGCGAGTTGTCAGAGGGGGTTAAGGAGGCGAAAAGCTTTAGGCGAAAGGCAGTCCACTACCTGAAGTTGGAAGGGGGCTTACACCGAAAGATGTTATCGGGGCTCCTCGCGAGATGTGTAACCGAGGAGGAGGTCCCGAGAATCTTGGAGGAGGTGCACTCGGGAGAGTGCGGCAGTCATTCGGGAGGAAGAATGTTGGAGGCAAGGGTGATAAGACAAGGATACTTCTAGCAGACCTTGCGGAAGGATACAGTCGAGTTTGCAAAGAGATGTGTGAAATGTCAAGTACACGCCCCCCTCCAGCTCTTACCCGCACAAAGGCTTCGAAGTATCATGGCCCCATGGCCCTTCGCCATTTGGGGAATGGATCTAGTTGGACCCTTTCCTCCAGCCAGCGGGCAGAGGAGGTTCCTCCTAGTCATGATCGACTACTTCTCAAAGTGGCTGGAAATCAAAGCCCTAGCCAAGGTTACCTCCCAGGTCATCAGGAACTTCGTTTGGGGGGAAATCATATGCAGGCATGGGCTACCCCAAGCGATAGTGACGGATAACGGTCCTCAGTTTGCCAGTGAAGAGTTCATCAGCTTCTGCGCCCAACTGGGGATTGACCTCAGGTTTGCCTCTGTCCATCACCCCCGGAGCAACGGCCAGGTTGAAGCGGCGAACAAGATCATCGTGAACTTGCTCAAGAAGAAGGTGGAGAACCTGAAGGGCAACTGGGTGGAGCAACTCCCTTCCGTCCTGTGGGCCTTACGAACAACTCCGAACACGGCCACAGGGGAGACCCCCTTCAAGCTCTCTCATGGGTGTGAGGCGGTCCTCCCGGTGGAATTCGAGGTTCGGTCTCCACGGGTCGCGACCGCGGGTGAGGGAAGCGAAGCTTGGAGGTTGGAGAACGAGGAGGGATTGCGCCTCTCGTTGGATATGGTGGAAGAACTACGGGATATTGCTGTCATCAGACAAGAAGAGATAAAAAGGAGAATGGCCAGGTACTTCGATAAACACATTAGGGTTAAGCAATTCGCCGAGGGGGACCTAGTGCTAAAAAAGGTCGACGCAGCAGGAAGGTTGGCCCCTGTGGGCAAGCTCAACCCCAGCTGGGAAGGGCCTTACATAGTAGAGAAGGCTCTGGCTAATGGGGATTACTACCTCCAGGATGTGGAGGGAAGGACCTTGAGCCACACCTGGAACGGTGATGACTTAAAACGTTTCTACCCTTAAAGGGAGAGAAGGATTGTAATATGGTGAATAAATATTATCATTTCAAAGTAGTCTTTTCAGAATGTTGATTCTCTAAGAAATGTTATCATAAGAATAGTTCTTTTCTACCCTAAAATGCGTTTGCTTTAATCGACTATGTCTCCCCATCTTGATGATAGAATAGGCCTAGTTGAAGGAATCTTCATCAATACCCCGAGCTCGGCTCGGCCCCAGGTAGACCCGCTGCGTAGGCTCTCATCTAGCTGGCAGGTCCGAAGGCTCGCCTGTGGGGGAGAGGTTTGGCTTGATCTTCATCAACACCCTGAGCTCGGCTCGGCCCCAGGTAGACCCGCTGCGTAGGCTCTCATCTAGCTGGCAGGTCCGAAGGCTTGCCTGTGGGGGAGAGGCTTGGCTTGATCTTCATCAACACCCCGAGCTCGGCTCGGCCCCAGGTAGACCCGCTGAGCAGACTCTCATCTAACTGGCAGGTCCGAAGGCTCGCCTGTGGGGGAGAGGCTTGGTGTAACACCCCTATCCGTCACATAGCATATAGCAGTAGGTCCGGCCAGGGCCCGACGTCATATACTGCGGACAGACCGGTTGGTTACGCGTTGAAACCACACAACCTAATCAGAGCGTCCTACACAACACCTAGCGGAAGTAAATTAAATAAGTTGCAAAAAGATAAGAACCCTGCCACAGAGCATGAATGTCCACTACAACCCAGGAATGAGTACATACACAAAAGAGTTCACGGCCTTATGGCCTTACAAAAGTGTTCGCTTAACAAGATAGCGTCTTTCATACATCGGCACGCAGGCCGGCCATACATGAATATGAAAAAGCTAATAAATAAGCCTTCGAGGGCTGGCGCTGCAACTTGGGCTTTAGCCCGCTATTTGCCGCTTGGCTCCGCAGCAGCACCTGTAGAAAGCAATCCACCCAAGAGGTGGCAATTCAAAAGGGCAACGGTCAGCAAAGCTGACCAAATTATAACGACCCCGTCCCGTTTCTCGGGACGGCGGTGCTTCTTCCCTGCATATAAAACTACCATAGCAATTCTAGAAAGTATTCTATTCGCCACAAGTGTCGGCACGCACGGCCGCACACTCCGTGCTCTCAGGGCACTAATCGGTGAACCCGGTCCGGACCCAGTCCGACACCGCGATTCCACCACCATCCCTCGGATGGCAACACTCGTGAGCATTTAGCCCTTTCAGCCGAAGCCTAGGCCCGTTTCCAGCCCCCCGGGAAGTCCCATGTACTTTAGGTCGCTTCTACCGAGACCACTTGGAATGGGTAGAGTTCCACCCGCCCGTTGCTCACTTCACCACGGCCATTTAGCCATCGGTGCGGGCCAAGTTTCTCCTCATTCCCACAATCGATCAAAACACGCACATAACCCCGTTATGTACCGATTTGCCCTCCAAGGCAACATCGTGGCGGCAATGCGATTCCGCCCAAGCTTTCCGGGTGCACCTCGAGGTTAACCCCCAAGGATCCCTGTATGCAATCTACCGCGTAGAAATTTTGGAAAACTAAAATCATCGGCGCGGAGTCTTCTCCGGCCATGCAATGCAAACATCACCGATCCGGGTTAAACCCGAATAGGCTTCACACACAATGCCTACGCCCGTACTCCGATTCCGGGCTCTAACAACGGGGACTTTACATATCTACCCGGAGGGATTCCGCGCCTCAACGCTCACTCGCGAGAGGGGGCTTTCCCCATGCATAGAAAGAAGGGCGACTACACATGCCCTATGAAGAGGATCGTTACCCTCGAAGATTTCCGCGGTGCCATGAAGATGTAGTCGGATGGAAAGCTTCGCCTCGCCCTTGCCTTCGAGGATCCGGACTCGGATCGCGAATCGGTGCTTCAAAACTCCTCCGGCGGCCGGATCTTGGGCTCACACCACCAAGGGAGTTCTCCCCTCTCTCTAAGATGAAGAAAGAGAAACTCAAGATGAAAATGAGGGTTTCTCCCCCCATTTCCCGGCTAATAACCCCCCAGGAGCAGCCCCCACCGTCGGATCCAGATCCAAGGGAACGGACGGCCGAGATTAGATCCAAAATCCCAAAAACTGGGCCGAACACGGCTTGACACACGGCCGTGTGTCTGGCCGTGTAGCTCATTCGCCGATCGACACGGCTCCTGACACGGCCGTGTGCCATGGGCCGTGTTACCTGGAGCTTCAGGACGATCGTCGGGCTTCCAGAACACGGCTTCGAACACGGCCGTGTTCGAGGCCGTGTGCCCCACACACGGCTTGAGACACGGCCGTGTGCCTCAGGCCGTGTACTTCTCTGACTCGAGACAGCACAAAAACACAATAAATCACTGAACACGGGTAGGCACACGGCCGTGTGCCTAGCCGTGTGCCCCTGTTCAGACCTCCAAAAGTGCCGATTGATCGCCCCGCGATCATCTCCGAGGTTGGGGTCTTACAACTCCCTCCCCCTTAAGAGAATTTCGTCCCGAAATTAAGAACAGAGACTACACAAAACAAAAACATAACGAGTACCTGAGGGGAACAACTCGGGGTACTCCTCGCGCATTGTCTGCTCTCGCTCCCAAGAGAGCTCCTCGCGCCCGCAGTTATCCCAACGGACCTTCACCATTCTGATTTCTTTATTCCGAAGCCGTTTGACTTCGAAATCCTCAATAGATATGGGCTTGACTTTCGTTGTCAACCCTTCCTCAACCGGTACTTGATCAGCCGCAATCACTTGCGAAGGCTCTTGCACCGCCTTCCGCAACACAGAAATGTGGAACACATCATGCAATCCACTCAACTCCACTGATAGCTTCAAACGGTATGCAGCTTCGCCGACTCGCTCCAGGACCTCAAAAGGTCCAAGGTACCTTGGGCTCAGCTTCTTCAAGCGTCTCACCCGCGAAACCCCCTTGAACGGCTTCACTTTCAGGTATACCCAATCGCCTACCGCGAACTCCACGTTCTGGTGCTTGGCATTGTAATACTTCGCTTGCCGGTCCTGAGCGATCAACAAGCGCTCCCGAATGATCCGCACTAACGAGGTAGCTCTCTCCACCTCCTGCTTCTTGTACAACCTTGCCTCACCCGTTTCAAGCCATGATAACGGCGTGCGACACTTCCTACCATACAGGGCCTCGAAGGGCGCCATTTGTATGCTCGCTTGGTAGCTGTTGTTGTACGCGAACTCCACCAAATAAAGGTGGTCTTCCCAATGCTTCCCGAAGTCTAGAACACACATGCGGAGCATGTCCTCCATCGTTCTATTGACCCTCTCGGTCTGCCCATCCGTCTGCGGATGGAAAGCTGTGCTGAACTTTAACTTTGTTCCCAACATCTGCTGCACCAACCTCCAATCATTTGACGTGAACCGCCCATCGCGATCACTCACAATGCTACGGGGCACTCCATGCAGCCTAACAATATTGTCAACGTACAACTTTGCCAATTTCTCGACTGGATCATCCTTCCTATGCGGAATGAAATGCGACACCTTAGTTAGTCGATCTACGATCACCCAGATGGCGTCGTTCCCCTTCTGTGACCTTGGCAACCCGTGCACAAAGTCCATGGATATGTCATCGAATTTCCACTCCGGTATAGGCAAGGATTTCAGAAATCCTCCTGGCTTTTGGCACTCCGCCTTCACCAAGGCGCACGTTTGGCATTTAGCCACGTACAACGCCACATCTTTCTTAAGCCCCGGCCACCAAAACAACTTCTTGAGATCGCGATACATCTTCGTGCTCCCTGGGTGGATTGAGTACTTGGTATGATGAGCCTCGTACATCAACTCCGCCCGAAGGTTACCCCCACTTGGGACGCACAAACGATGATCCTTCCTTAATAACCCGTCTTCTACCGAGAACTGGGAATTTGACCCATCCAAAGCGGCCTCCAAAAGCTCCTTCATGGAATCATCCAACTCCAATGCCCGCCGAACCCGGTCAGCCAGGTCGTACTGCACCTCTGTCCAGTTTAACATTGCTTTGGCGCTCGTCTGCTTGTCCACGCAACAGATCTCAAGCTCCTCCAACTCCCGCACTAGCCGCTCATCATGCACCGACAACCAGTTGGCTCGGGCGGGAGCCCTGCGGCTCAGCGCATCCGCAACTGCGTTGCCCTTCCCGGGTACATAATGTATCTTGAAGGTGTAGTCCCCCAGGAACTCCATCCACCTCCTCTGCCTCATATTAAGGTCCTTTTGATCCAACAAGTATTTTAGGCTCTTGTGATCGGTGTATATATCGACTCTTACACCGTATAGGTAGTGCCTCCACAACTTGAGTGCAAAAATCACGGCCGCCAACTCCAAGTCGTGCACCGGATAATTTCTTTCATGCACCTTTAGCTGACGCGATCCATACGCTATCACGCTACCATGCTGCAACAACACGCAGCCCAAACCGCTACCCGAAGCGTCGCTATACACCTCAAAGCCCTCGGTCCCACTCGGCGAACTAAGCACTGGCGCCGTGGTCAACCGCCTCTTCAGCTCCTCAAAAGCTTACACGCACTCTTGCGTCCACAAGAATTTCTGATCCTTCCTTGTCAACTTCGTGAGAGGTAACGCTACCCGCGAGAAGTTCTCTACGAAGCGCCTGTAATATCCGGCAAGCCCGAGAAAACTACGGACTTCCGCGACAGAAGATAACGCAGGCCACTCTCGTATCGCAACAATCTTCGCCGGATCCACCGCTATACCTTCCCCACTCACTATATGACCAAGGAACGCTACCGAAGGTAGCCAGAACTCGCACTTGGAGAACTTTGCGTAAAGCTCATTCCTCCTCAGAGTCTCCAACACCAAATGCAAATGCTTGAAGTGGTCTTCTTCGCACTGCGAGTATACCAAAATATCGTCAATAAAGACGATCACAAAGCGATCCAGGAAATCTCTGAACGTCCTGTTCATCAGATCCATAAACACCGACGGCGCATTCGTCAGTCCAAACGGCATGACCGTGAACTCGAAATGCCCGTACCTCGTACTGAAAGCCGTCTTTGGGATATCACATTCCCTGATCCTCAGCTGATAGTACCCCGACTTCAAGTCCAACTTGGAGTATACAGATGATCCGACTAATTGATCAAAGAGATCATCAATCCTCGGGATCGGGTACTTGTTCTTCTCCGTCAACTTGTTCAATTCTCTGTAGTCGATGCACAGCCGCATACTACCGTCCTTCTTTTTAACGAAGAGGACCGGTGCGCTCCAAGGCGACGAACTTGGACGCACATAACCTTGCTCCATCAGTTCCTCCAACTGAACCTTCAACTCCGCCATCTCCTTTGGCGCCAATCTATAAGGAGCACGTGACACGGGTTTGGCACCCGGCACGAGCTCGATCGTAAAATCAATCTCTCGCTGCGGTGGGGCTCCGGGAAGGCTATCCGGGAACACATCGGGGTATTCGCAAACCACGGGGATGCTATCCAACGGGGACTTTGGCTCCACAGCCCCCACTATCGCAAAGAACAACTCTGCACCAGCACGAACCGCCTTCACCACCTGAAGAGCAGACATTAGTGTCTTGCTCGACCCCTTAAGCCCCTCGAAAGTAGTCTCCTGCCCTACACCCAGCTTGACCTCCTTACGGTCGCAATCGATCCAAGCCTTCTGCTCTGACAGCCAATCCATTCCAAAGATAACATCGAACTCTACTAGCGGCAGCAATGACGCTAGCAAGTCGAACTCTTGGCTCCCAATGTGAACCTTCACGGCGCACACTCTGTCCGCACGCATCGAGCACCCATTTGGTAGCAACACATCTAGCTTGTCCTTTGCCATCGAAGAAGGGACTCCGATGCGCGATATAAACTGTTCGGACAAGAAAGAATGCGAAGCACCAGTGTCGAATAGTGCTCGTGCCGGACTATCGCTAATCAACACAAAGCCTAAGCAAAAGACATTAGCTTAACAAGCAATAGGTAATAGTATTCTCAAGTCAACTTGCATAAATTAACTCATACCTGTCACCACATCCGCTTGCTTGATGGCCTCCTGCTGGCCCAAGTTGTAGACTCTAGGCTGAGTCGGAGCATAGTGGGACGCGGTCGACTCCACCGCTTTGCCCTTTTCCTCATAGGTAGCTCCCTGTTTCCTTTCGGACTTTGAGCGTCCACTCCAGCAGTCACGGGCAAAGTGCCCCGACTTTCCACACGTGAAGCAAGCGCCCGGGGTTCGATTGGTAGTTGCCCCCGAGGAACCTGTAGAAGGAGCTGGACCCGACGTCCTAGACTTCTTGGAGAATCTGCGGTAGCCCGACTTCGACGTAGTCGGCGCCTTGAACTCTGATCTCTTGCCACCAGATTCCCTCTCCTTCTTCGCTTGCACGTTTCTCATATCCTTCTCCAAGGACCGGGCCGAACTGACCAGGGTCATGAAACCCTACGTCTTGGGGCCCGACAGCAGCAACCTCAAATCATCCCTTAACCCTTCATAAAAGCGGCTCGTCTTGCGCTCCTCGTCTGCGAAGGTAGCGCCGGCATATCTCCCTAACCGAGTAAACTCGTGGAGGTATTCATCAACGGTGCCATCACCCTGCACCAACTTCTGGAATTCGCTCTCTAGCGCAATCCTCTGCGCCGAGGGGAGGTATCGAGCCATAAATAATCTCGCAAACTCCTCCATCGGGACTTCGGCCAATGGCCTTCCCCTCAACTGATGCAGCTCTAGGCCCTCCCACCACAGCCTTGCGTCCCCATCCAAAAGGAACGTCGCTATAGTGGTCTTCTGCCACTCTTCAGTTTCCGTCGCAGTCATCACCCTGTTGACCCTTGAGAGCCAATCCTCTGCTTGGGTCGGGGTTTCTGCCCCCGTGAATACCGGTGGGTGAAAGCCCATCACGTGCTTCAGTTGTCTTTCAGTTGCTCTCCGCGGCAACTCTGGTTCCAACACAACTTGCTCAACCCTCCTTCGCTCTGCCGTCTGAACCGGTACTTGCTCCACAGCAGGAGCAGGCTGCTGCACCTGCCTTGCAGGCTGCGCATTGATCATTGCCATGACCGCTTCTGCCACCAACCTAATGGTCTCAGCAGACAAAGGTGTTGCAGGCGCATCGCTTGGCGCACTGCTCGCCTCAGAACCTGGCCGTTCAGACGGCCCAGCACCACTTCTGGTCACCTAAAATCGTGCAAAACACCGATAAGCGACCAAAAATTACTGCAAACAGCAATTATAGGAACACGCAGGTTCCTCAATCAGTGTATTTTCATTCCTAAGTGGACATTCATGGGTTCTTTTCATGTTATAACGATGACGCACACAATGTGCTCACCACCCCTTAAAGTGAATTCGTCCACGAATTCATTTAAGCTTGACCGAAACCAGAAGTCTGATACCAATTTGTAACACCCCTATCCGTCACATAGCATATAGCAGTAGGTCCGGCCGGGGCCCGACGCCATATACTGCGGACAGACCGGTTGGTTACGCGTTGAAACCACACAACCTAATCAGAGCGTCCTACACAACACCTAGCGGAAGTAAATTAAATAAGTTGCAAAAAGATAAGAACCCTGCCACAGAGCATGAATGTCCACTACAACCCAGGAATGAGTACATACACAAAAGAGTTCACGGCCTTAAGGCCTTACAAAAGTGTTCGCTTAACAAGATAGCGTCTTTCATACATCGGCACGCAGGCCGGCCATACATGAATATGAAAAAGCTAATAAATAAGCCTTCGAGGGCTGGCGCTGCAACTTGGGCTTTAGCCCGCTATTTGCCGCTTGGCTCCGCAGCAGCACCTGTAGAAAGCAATCCACCCAAGAGGTGGCAATTCAAAAGGGCAACGGTCAGCAAAGCTGACCAAATTATAACGACCCCGTCCCGTTTCTCGAGACGGCGGTGCTTCTTCCCTGCATATAAAACTACCATAGCAATTCTAGAAAGTATTCTATTCGCCACAAGTGTCGGCACGCACGGCCGAACACTCCGTGCTCTCAGGGCACTAATCGGTGAACCCGGTCCGGACCCAGTCCGACACCGCGATTCCACCACCATCCCTCGGATGGCAACACTCGTGAGCATTTAGCCCTTTCAGCCGAAGCCTAGGCCCGTTTCCAGCCCCCCGGGAAGTCCCATGTACTTTAGGTCGCTTCTACCGAGACCACTTGGAATGGGTAGAGTTCCACCCGCCCGTTGCTCACTTCACCACGGCCATTTAGCCATCGGTGCGGGCCAAGTTTCTCCTCATTCCCACACTCGATCAAAACACGCACATAACCCCGTTATGTACCGATTTGCCCTCCAAGGCAACATCGTGGCGGCAATGCGATTCCGCCCAAGCTTTCCGGGTGCGCCTCGAGGTTAACCCCCAAGGATCCCTGTATGCAATCTACCGCGTAGAAATTTCGGAAAACTAAAATCATCGGCGCGGAGTCTTCTCCGGCCATGCAATGCAAACATCACCGATCCGGGTTAAACCCAAATAGGCTTCACACGCCTACGCCCGTACTCCGATTCCGGGCTCTAACAACGGGGACTTTACATATCTACCCGGAGGGATTCCGCGCCTCAACGCTCACTCGCGAGAGGGGGCTTTCCCCATGCATAGAAAGAAGGGCGACTACACATGCCCTATGAAGAGGATCGTTACCCTCGAAGATTTCCGCGGTGCCATGAAGATGTAGTCGGATGGAAAGCTTCGCCTCGCCCTTGCCTTCGAGGATCCGGACTTGGATCGCGAATCGGTGCTTCAAAACTCCTCCGGCGGCCGGATCTTGGGCTCACACCACCAAGGGAGTTCTCCCCTCTCTCTAAGATGAAGAAAGAGAAACTCAAGATGAAAATGAGGGTTTCTCCCCCCATTTCCCGGCTAATAACCCCCCAGGAGCAGCCCCCACCGTCGGATCCAGATCCAAGGGAACGGACGGCCGAGATTAGATCCAAAATCCCAAAAACTGGGCCGAACACGGCTTGACACACGGCCGTGTGTCTGGCCGTGTAGCTCATTCGCCGATCGACACGGCTCCTGACACGGCCGTGTGCCACGGGCCGTGTTACCTGGAGCTTCAGGACGATCGTCGGGCTTCCAGAACACGGCTTCGAACACGGCCGTGTTCGAGGCCGTGTGCCCCACACACGGCTTGAGACACGGCCGTGTGCCTCAGGCCGTGTACTTCTCTGACTCGAGACAGCACAAAAACACAATAAATCACTGAACACGGGTAGGCACACGGCCGTGTGCCTGGCCGTGTGCCCCTGTTCAGACCTCCAAAAGTGCCGATTGATCGCCCCGCGTTCATCTCCGAGGTTGGGGTCTTACACTTGGCTTGATCTTCATCAACACCTCGAACTTGGCTCGGCCCCAGGTAGACCCGCTGCGCAGGCTCTCATCTAGCTGGCAGGTCCGAAGGCTCGCCTGTGGGGGAGAGGTTTGGCTCGATCTTCATCAACACCCCGAGCTCGGCTCGGCCCCAGGTAGACTCGCTGCGCAGGCTCTCATCTAGCTGGCAGGTTCGAAGGCTCGCCTGTGGGGGAGAGGCTTGGCTTGATCTTCATCAACACCCCGAGCTCGGCTCGGCCCCAGGTAGACCCGCTGCGCAGGCTCTCATCTAGCTGGCAGGTCCGAAGGCTCACCTGTGGGGGAGAGGTTTGGCTTGATCTTCATCAATACCCCGAGCTCGGCTCGGCCCCAGGTAGACCCGCTGCGTAGGCTCTCATCTAGCTGGCAGGTCCGAAGGCTCGCCTGTGGAGGAGAGGCTTGGCTTGATCTTCATCAACACCCCGAGCTCGGCTCGGCCCTAGGTAGACCCGTTGTGCAGGCTCTCATCTAGCTGGTAGTTCCGAAGGCTCGCCTGTGGGGGAGAGGCTTGGCTTGATCTTCATCAACACCCCGAGCTCGGCTCAGCCCCAGGTAGACCCGCTGCGCAGGCTCTCCTCTAGCTGGCAAGTCCGAAGGCTCGCCTGTGGGGGAGAGGTTTGGCTTGATCTTCATCAACACCCCGAGCTCAGCTCGGCCCCAGGTAGACCCACTGCGCAGGCTCTCATCTAGCTGGCAGGTCCTAAGGCTCGCCTGTGGGGGAGAGGCTTGGCTTGATCTTCATCAACACCCCGAGCTCGGCTCGGCCCCAGGTAGACCCGCTGCGCAGGCTCTCATCTAGCTGGTAGGTCTGAAGGCTCGCCTGTGGGGGAGAGGTTTGGCTTGATCTTCATCAACACCCCGAGCTCGGCTCGGCCCCAGGCAGGCCCACTGCGCAAGCTCTCATCTAGCTAGCCGGTCCAAAGGTTCGCCTGTAGGAGATAGGTCGAGTCTTTGGCTTGTGGTCCTTGGTTCTTGATTTATGGTTGCCCAGTGTTACAACAAGCCTGGCTCAGCCTCCGGTAGACCCACTGCGCAGGCTCCCATCAAGCCGGCAGGTCCGAAGGCTCGCCGATGGAGCATAGATCCAGTCTGTGGGAAGGAATCTTGTCATGACTCTGGCCTAGATCAGAGACAAAGCCCTAAAGGTCTCGACCAGTAGAGGTCTCGACCAGTTAGGGTCTCGGCCAATAGGGGTCTCGGTCAAAAGGTCTCGGCTGGGGGGGATCTCGTTGAAGAAGGTCCCCGGCAGACCTGGGCAGGACGACCTAATCGATGGCGCAAAGCTCCCGCCTAATCAATCTCTAAGGAAGGTGACCCTAAGGAGACTAAGGGTCTCGGCGGAAGCTCGTGCGGTAGCTACTTGGTCGACTAACTTATTTGTTCAAACAAACACCGGCAGTGAAAAATGAAACATTACATTATATTAATAGTTACAGGGGTTTGGAGCTTCTCGCTCATTACAAAAGAATATCACAAAAAAAGAAAAGGCATTTCAAGGGGACGCGCTGTAATCCCCGCTGGTGCTCTCGCCCAAATCCTCGCCGGCGTCCTCGCCCGAGCTCGCCCCAGACGTCTCGCCGGCATCGGAGGAAGACTTCGGGATATCCGAAGGAGGAGAGTCGGGCGCACCGGGAGGCTTCGGGATTGGATCGAATAGCCAGGGGAGGAGTTGGCGAGCGTTGATGGTTACGCCGTCCTCCCGAAGGAGCTTTGTGTCTCGCAGCGTCTCGACCGTCAGCCTGACGGTAGCCTGAGCGTTCGCCTGCAGCAGCTTGTCGATGTCGTACACCGAGAAGTGACGACTCTTTAGTCTTTCATCAAGCGTCGGAGGCGGGCCTTTCGTCGCTTCCGCACGCCGTAGTTGGTCCCACAGCAGGACGTTCTCGCAGCGTACGTCAGCCAACTCCGCGCGGAGCGCCATGGCTTGGGCGGAATCCTGTGGAGAAGAGATCAGCTCAGCAAATACTGTGCAAACGTGACTTCGAGTAGCGAGAGCAAGTGTCCAGGAAGATCCCGCTTACCTCGGCTGCGGGGCATAGGGACAGCGCTTGTTGAGCATTCGCCAACTCCTGCCGAGCACTCGCGAGCTCTGTCTCCGAAGAGCGTGCTCTGGCCACCGCCTCTTCCCTCGCCTTGTACATGTCGGCGAAGTTCTTGACGATGTTGATGCTTCGACGCGCGCACATGTGCGCAAGCTCGAACCCGCGTAGCAGGGCCCGGGTAGAGTCGAAAGCCAGGAGCTGGGTGGGCATCTGGTCGAAGACACTGGCGCCCTCTCGGCTATAGAGGCCATAGCCTAGCGAGAAGGCCTCGCCAGTAACCTCATCTCGCTCCGACCAGCTGGGGAGGAACGTTGAAACCGCAATCCTGTTGGATTCGGGATCCCACTGGAGCAGAGGCTTCCCTTCCGCGTCGACGTGCTTCACGCCGAAGCCATAATTTTTTGTGCCCTTTCGGCACTTCCTTGGGCGGGGTCCGGGCAGAGGTATCGGCGACGACTCCCTCTCCTCCAGCTGCGTCTGCGGCCGGAGGGTTCTCGGCAGTAACCTCGGAACATCTCCTGGCGGCAGCACCCGTCTCGCTAGCCATCTGGAGCAGCCCTTCGAAGGACTTGCCCGAGGCGGGATGTCGGGCGGGCGAGACATCCAAGCCATTGCCCTTAACCATGGCGGATGGCTTTGGCCTCTTCAACGGTCGCGGGGCGGGAGCGGTGCCTTTCCGCTTCTTAGCTTCGGGCGCTAAAGGCTGAACGGGCTCTTCCCGGCAGGCGTGAGCGCTAGCCTCCGTGAGAGCGAGAGAGCCTCTCGCAGCCCGATCCTCGACACCCGGGGCCGCCGCGAAAGGTTGGCGTAGAGGGACCTCCCGCTCTCCTGCAAAGTTAGCGCTATTCAACACAGGAAGATCCTAACAGAAGATCAAATCTAGGGTGAGACCATACCTTCGCCTGGGTGGACGGGAGGAAGGGAGTCGACGTCTCGCCGGAGGAAGAGAACGTCAAACTCCTTTGTTTCGAAGAACTCCAGGAGTGCGCCCTCGCGCGACCCCAGAGTGGGCGGTTTGTAAGCAGCATCCTCATACTGAACAGGTCGGAGCGGGACGTTGCCGAAGTCCCCGGTGATGTAGACAAACTTCTCGCCCCAATGGTGATGTTTATTGGCGAGACCGGTGGTCTTGAGCAGCTGCCCGGAAAAGAAGACCACCCCGCCTTTGGCGCGGAAGTTGAATAGCTTGCGGAAGATCGGCAGACTAAACTCGATCCTCTCGGATCGCATGTAGCATATGAATGCCACAAGGATCGCGACGGAGTTCGGGTTCAGCTGGGCGGGAACCACCCCGTAGTAGCGGAGAGCTTGCCGAATCTCCGGCCAGAGAGGAAGGCGGAAGCCCACCTCGAAATGTTCGATGGGGATGGCAAGCTCTCCCGCCTCCGGGGTATTCACCTTGTCGTGATTACCCGGGTTCCGCGCCGAGATGTCAGCGGGAATAAAGCGGTCGACGATCAAGTTATACTCGTCCAAGGTGAGCGTGCAGGAGGGGAAGAGGATCTTGCAGAACGCCTCCGCGCAATGAGCGCGACCCTCGTTCTCGCCCGGCATTATTGGTTTTAAGGGTAATAACGAGAACAATAGAGAGGTAGAAGCGGAAGCAAGAGGGCGAGAGCAATGAAAGGAAGTGGAGGTTCCGGATCAGAGAAGTAAATGCGGTTGGTAGATTTCTCTATTTATAGGGAACCATGGTCGTTACGGCTCCGTCCGGTAGAGAGAGAAAGTGGCGGCGGAGTACAGATGTCACGATCTGGGCCGGCGACGCCTCGGTTTCCCCCCTCGGGATGACAGCAGTCGACGATCGTCTCTAGTTTCGGCGCAAGCCTCTTAATTTTGGCGCAAGCATCCTAATTCCAACACATTCTTAAAATTCGCAGTACAATGAATGAAGAGACGGATAGTAACTTGCTCTCGCTGCCGAGAGCTGAATAAAGTTAATAACAGTTATTACAAAGGCGTAAAGGTACATGGCGGAAGGGAAGGCTAAAAAGGGAGAAGGGGCGAGACCTAGATGAGCTAATACGGTTCCCAGCACCATCGCCCTCGCTCCCGCCGCCTAGTTCTCGGAGGCACCCGCGGGTTGAAGTAAGAAGACAGGGTGGTACACCCTAGGTTGATCCGCCTAGCATGATCCCGGATCTGCGCGATGCATCTCCCTGGCAAAGACTCGGCAGTAGGCCCTCCCGGTCGATCAGTCTCGCCCAAGAAGAAATCCCGCTCCAGGGCCTCCAGCCTTTGTTCCACGGATTCGCGGAACGCTTTCGCCGCTGCAGTATGGGCGCAGTCTCGCCGGATGAGCTTGGCCAAAATGGCCGAGATCTTCCTCCTCCGCTCCTTCGCGTTCTCGGCGCCGTTCAAGGTTTTCTCTATCTCGCCAGGCGAAGGAGGAAGGGAATCATCATCATCATCATCTTCTTCTTCTTCTTCTTCTCTCTCCTCGTTGGCTCCCGACCGAGAGCTGGGATCCCCTGCGAAAAGTGCGCCCAAGGTTTTGATTAAGGCATAACGATCAGCCGACAAGAATGTCTCGCATACCTGCAGTCTGGAGAGAGCCATTGACTGGCGTCGGGTGAGAAGGCCCGACCCCTCCGTCAGTTCCATAAAAGAGGTGGAGAGGCTTGCCTCGCCCTGGGCGGAAGGGTTTGCGCACAATGGTCCCAGCCTGGCCGGAAGCATGGAGAGAGTTATCCTCCCTCAAGGGATGATCGGCATCCTTAGTAGTGGAAGGTTCAAAGGCCACCCCTCCCGCCTGCAGGGCGGGATTTGCCACGGAAGGATGCAGCTCGCCGGTTCTCGCTTCATCTTCCCGGGTGACAAGACCCGGGACGGCGTAAGCTGGTTCTGCGAGAAGATAGTTCAGAAAAGGAAAGGTACGGTTGAAGTATTAAAAAGTGGCGGAAATCGTACCTATCACCCGGGTCTCGGCTGGAGGAATTGTCTCTGAGACCCTCGTTCGATCCTCAGGAGGGAGGGCTGACGAATCTGGGGGAATCGGGGAAGACCCGGCGACATCGTTTGGAGCGGATTCCTGCGAGAGGTCACGTTAACTATCGGGCCTGTAGCGTAATCAGCTCGGTAAGCATGGTCGGAAGGCATACCTTTTGAGGGGAGGGGTGCCCTGCAGGAATGGGAGTAGGAGAAGGTGAATCCCTGTTCTCGCGAGCAAGGTCTCGCCGGACCACCTTCGCTTTCCTCTTCCCCTTTTTCTTCTTCGGCTCAGAGGGGTCGGTGTCTGAAGATTTCCTCGATAGCCAGGGCGCTACCGCAGCACTATTTGCTAGGGCTCGCGCTTGAGCCGCGAGTAACCGATCTTGAAGGTCCTGCGGAAGTGGCTTGCCAGCACGCTTAGCAGACATCTTGGTATCGCGCATAGAATCCCGGGTGAGAGCTCAGTGAAGAAACAGCAGTTCGGAGGCAAGACTTATGGTCATCCGTCGGCGTGTATTTATAGCCGCAGTAGGGCCCGCCAAAAGATTCTCTTGGCTGACGGGCACGTGTCCAGCGAATATTTTGGGGTTGGACTTGTCTTGTCGAGCGCAGGGCTAGTTCGAAAAGAGCGGGGATTGTGTATAACCCCATATTCGCTGGGGAGGCCCGGGAGGACTAAGACTTCAGTGGTCAGGGTTGGGCCAGTCCCGGGTTAGCCCTAGGGCGGACCGGCAAAGTTCTCGCCCTTAAGGTGCTCCCACCTACTGGTAGGCGAGATCGTTCGCGCCAGGACTCAGGTCTTCACGTCCAACGACAATGACGTCAAAACCACCGAGGGCGAGAACCCTCTTGGCGGGAGGTCTCGCCAAGGTGAGCTCAGCTAAGGCTCAGCGAGAGCCTTCTCGCCCAGGGTTCTCGCCAAAGTAGGTCCATGTGGTGGGGCCTGGCGCCCAGGAAAAAGGATTATTTTGTTATTTTATTATTATTTCATTATCCTCGGGTTAAATTACATGTATACCCCTGGGATGACAGCGGGATTTGGCTATTGGCAGACTCATCAGGGGTATTTCGGTATTTTCAGGTCAGGAGAAGACTATAAAAAGACCCATAGGGACTCTTTGGAAGGCAGAGGCTTCATTTATTCTCTAACTCCAGTGCTTTCTGAAGAGCTCCCAGTCCAGCTATTGGTTTTGGAGGGGAAGCTCTCAGAGATCTTCCGGGTGTGAGGTGGGACCTCCCAGCTGAGCCTTTGGGTCAGTCTTAGGACCTTAGTAGCTAGTCAGGGGTCGAGATTTGAGAGAAGTAGGCGTCAGCTGCACTTTGATTGTGAACATTCGTTGAGGTCAATTTTGGCTTCAACAGGAATGACCTTATTGGGGATTGCCCCCCTGATGGTTTCATTCAGGCCTATCCGATTCAGGGGCCCTGCGCTACAAAAAATCTTCAAGAAATCTCTGGCGGATGAGTATTTCGATCTCTGTCTTCAATTGCAAACAATCTTTCGTCTTATGCCCATGTCCCTGGTGGTAGTCATAGTATTTATACTAGTCCCCGGAGTTTGTAGCGAGAGCCCTTGGCCCCTGAAGAGAGGGATGACTGTGTATGGCGAATAACACTTCTACTCACGAAGCATTGAGGGGAGTGAAAGCTTATTGGTGGTGATGCTCCCCGACATGTAGAGAATTATTGCGGCGTGAGTCGTTCTTCAGCAGTGGTTTTGACTCCTATTTTCGCTGTCTTTTGGAGTCCCTTTCGAACTATTGGCGACGCGTTTCCACTGTGTCATCAGCTGTAATCTAGGCATCAATTCAATGATCGAGGTCGACGTAACTTGGTTCAGTCTCCCGTACTAGCGCGGAGTGAAATTCGCTGGGGCGGAGCCCTCCAAGAAGACACCCTCGAAGGAGCTCCGGGTTCACCACAAGGATTTTTTGCGCTCCCACGGTGAAACGACAGAAGAATTCTTTAAGGATTTTCTCTTTGTTTTTGTGGATCCCAGACAAGTGGGAAGGGTTTTTGACTATCCGTCGGCTAGCGATGAACTGGTCTGTGAATTATTGAGTCAACTCTGTGAAATTCTTGATTTCTCCATCCTTTAAGGTGAGAAACCACATGCGAGTTTGTCCCTTTAGAGTCGCCGGGAATGCTTGGCATAATAAGGGATATGGGGTGTTGCATACTTGCATCAGGATTGTGAAGTGTCTGACATACTCTGATGGGTCACCTATTCCGTCGTACATCTCGATCATTGGGAGCTTTAAACCTGGTGGAATTGGATGTGTCGGGATCTTATGTGTGAATGTCGAGCGATGATGGAGAGGGAGGGGCCTAAGCGGCATGTTGTCTGGCCTTTTCGCACTATTCAGCGATTATGCCACAAACTTCTTCATGTGTGAGCCTCCCATCAAGGCATGCTGATTTAGGGTGGTTGCAGTGACATTGAGCTTCAGGTCCTTCATCAGGATGGGCTCCACGACCTTAAATATCTGTGATGGGGAGTACTGCTTCGGGCATGTTGTCGGGCGAGGGAAGAAGAATTGGATAATTGTGCGCCCTAGGGACCGTTCTTTCAGTTGTGTGGGCGGCTTTTCCTGTCATGCTTTATAGTCATAGCGGTACTGTCTTCTATGAATACTGAGAACCGTGTCCCACAGATGGTGCCAAACTTTTGCGGATCGCTCGAGGCTCTGGTAGACCGGACTAAATTGAACCACCTTAACCCAGGAGAGATCGAGCGCGCAAATAGTCACAGAAATAGGGAAAGTTGACAAGATAATTTTTTTAACAAGGAAAATCCCATAAAGGGGTAAAAACCACGTGATCGAAGCTGTGTCAACCAAACTTCCACTAGTTGTTGGTTGTTGTACAGAGTTGCTTTTAAGAACTCGAGGCGACATGCCGCCTCTCGTTACAAATTGAGGAGAGAGAGAGTTGGGTTCGGAGGGTGTCAAACCACTTCTCACGGAGCTACGAAAATTTTCTTGTGCTACGAGGGATGAACTTGTTGTGCTTTAAAGTCTTCAGTTGAAGCTCAGAAGCAGAAGCGACCTGCTTTGCTCGTCCTGACTCTTGTGTCTTGGAAGCTTGTGTGGCGCAGTTTGCGTGGCTTATCCTCTACGCTTTGTCTCTACTTGATTTTTGGAGAAGTCTGGTAAGGTTGTCCCTTCAGTGATTTGAACGCTTGTTCGTGGACACATGGGGTGCTTGTTGGTGAAGGGCGCATGGAGCGCTGGCTGGCAGAAAACGCACGGGGCCCTTGCGAGCGGAGAACGCACATAGCACCTACTGGCGGAGAGCGCACAGAGCGCTTGCGTGCAGAAAGCGCATGGAGCGGTGGCTGGCGAAGAGAGCGCACGACACGCTTGCTGGCGGAGAGCACTGGAGCGATTGTTGTTGGAGAGCGCACAGAGTGCTTGTGGGCAGAGGCGGCGCAAGTGAGAGCGCACAAGGAAGAGGCGCATGCAAAAGCGCGCAGGGAAGAGGCGCATGCAAAAGTGCGCAAGGAAGAGGCACGCTTGGACGATCCTAGCGTGCGGAGGTGCACTAGGATGATCTTGAAGACAGAGCGCACGGAGGCGCTAGGACGACCTTGACGGCAGAGCGCACGGAAGCGTTAGGACGACCTTGACGGAAGAGCACACGGAGGCGTGCTAGGACGAACTTGACGGCGGAGCGCACTGAGGCGTGCTAGGACGACCTTGACGGCGGAGCGCACGGAGGCACGCTAATACGAGGCACGGGCGGGAGCGTGCAATGAAGAGAAGAGGAGAGGAGAGAGAAAACATGTAGGAGGAGAGAGAAAATTCGCAGGAGGATTTTCCGACCGAGTAAGAGATGAAAATGAAGAAGAATGAGGGTCTATTTATAAATCTCAAGAGGAGCAAGCCGATAATTTCCCCCGATAATCACCGGCCGGACGGATATGATCGCTTCGATTAGTGCAACATATCGCCATATTTACGAAAAAGACAAGACCACCCCCGACATAAAATTTAACCGCCCTTGCCGGAAAATAACCACTCCTCCCGCGAGGGAGGAGCGGCCTGCAAGGGCGGAGGTCGGAGAGGGTCGGGGGACAAGGTAGGGCGGCCAATTTGGCCACCTGGCCTAGGCGAAGAGGAGGCTGCCCCTTAACAGGGGCGGCGGAGGCGAACGGGCGGCCAAATTATCGCCATGTTCCTGGCCGCGAGGAGGCCTCCCCTGGAAGGGGTGGCGGCCAAAAACATGCGACATCAGAGGTCTAAGAAGGACACATGTTGCGGGTCATCCATTTTTTTCCCGGTCCAGAGAATCTGACCGCCTTAGCTCGAAATTGGACATGACGCGCAAACAGTCAATGAAAAACAACAGCAAATGACAGACTTTTTTGACGTTGAAAACCATGAAAGGGTGAAAAGTCACGTGGTCGTATCTGTGCCAGATCAAAATCTACCATTTCATTTGAGTTTACAAGAGTTGAGAGATTTACTCGAAGGGTGACAGACCATCTCTCCATTGCAAGTTCTGAATATGAAAATAACATAAAATAAGCTAAGTCCTAGGAGTTTGGGTGGGAGCGCTCCAGTGTGAAAAAATCCCCAAGTCCCTAAAGCCTTGATGGAAGTGTTCTTGCTAAGCCAGAGACTTGATGAGAGCGCTCATGTGGAGAAGAATGTCACGTCCTTGAAACCTTGAGAAGCCTTCACACTAGAGAGGGAGCAGAGCGAATTCCAAGTGGAGGAACGATCTAACTCCTACGTTCTCGTCAGAAAACATCAGAGCTCTCTCTAGCATCTGGATTTGTTTGTCTTCAAATGAATGCATGTATGCTTATTTATAGTTTTTTGGAGAAATATGTTTGTAATTGCGTTGGGGCGGGATTTTTATTGCCAAATGATGTCACTCCGTTTTGGTCACATGAATCACCAATTTTAGCGAAATGACGAAAGTGCCCTCAGGGCAGTCAGGGCAGCCCAGGCAGGGTGTCCGACGGCGGCGGCGGCCGGAGGCGGCGTTGGCCGCCGGCGCGCGCAACACTTGCGCGCACGCGAGGCATGCACGACACTTGCGTGTGTGCTTGGTCCCGTTCTCCTTTCGGGGCGATTTCATACCCTTTAAGTGGGTGAGCGCGATTTGGTGTGTGCGGCTCGTTTGATCAGGTTGGCTCCCCTTCATGTCTTTGTTCAAAATCTTCAGTTTTGACTTAGAAAATTCAGGGGAACGTCAACACGTCAACAGTGGCCATCATATTCAACAAATTCATGGGTTGAAAATTTATGCAATTGTTAGTACTAAGTATGATTAGTAATTCATCATCATTATTAAACTATTATTCACACAACATTATTATTAAAATGCCCGAGTATATCAACCGTTTGTTTAGCCACGTGTACTTAATCTGTAGCTTAATAACCAGCTCGAGTTGTACACGTGTCCGTAAACCTAACTTGAAACAACAACAAGCACACCCGTTGAAGAAGTGGCGGGGCCCACAGGTTAGTAAAGCGGGCTTATTTTCTCGTTGAATTGAATTAATAATAAATTAATATTCTTTTTGCCCTCAAGACTCAAGAGCAAGTTTTTTTTACGTCGACTTCATGGGCGCCAGGGCGGTATGATACTGGCAGATTTTCTTTAATTATTTGTAGCTCAAAAATAAATTATATATTTATCCTAAAAATAATATTTATTGATCAAAACAAAATTCAAGAGATTGAGATAGCCAGTTTATCCCTTTTACCAAGTAAGTTTCTTTTTTACAATCCCCATTTCTAAGAATCTTCTATGATCATATTCGTTCTTCTTCACCCCTGTTCATTAGGTCGACCGTATTCGTTCTTCTTCGCCTACAACGTACAGGTAAAATTTCACACTCTGATTAGTCTTCCGTGCGCGTCTTCTTCCTTTGAAATAAGGAAGAAAATTTATATTCGGGCAACACATGATCCTACATCACTACATGTAGGGGGAATTTTAACTGTAAAAATAGTGCAAGAATAAATTTTGATGAGCAAAATTCGTCTTGAATTTGGGTTGAATTGAATTTTTCAATTAAGGCTTTATTTGCTAGAGTGGCTGCGGTTGTAAAAAGAGCTGTTGTAAATGCATGTTTGTAAATGGAATTATTGGAAACTGGTTGCTGGAACTAGAGATCTGTTTGGATATTCTATGTTTGCAGAGCTGTTCAAAACAGAGAATCGTTTGGTAAAACTGCGTTTGATAAAACTGCCCCGCCGCCAACAGACTGCCCGGAGCCCACCGGCTATTGTTGTATATGTATCTATACAGATATATAATTATATATATTATATTTTCTTAATATTATTTGTATTTTAAAATTATTACTTTTTTTATTTTAAAAAAATTTAAAATAAAAACAATATATATATATATATATATATATATATATATATATATGGAATGATCTAGATTGATTTGGAGGATCTCGGATGTTACACCGTGCAATCAGTCAACGATACTTCTTTGTATATATGTATAGATATATTACATTATAGATATACAGATATATACATAATAAAAATAATTTTTTATTAATATTTTATTAAGTTTTCCTAAGGTCATAAATATTTTATTAAAACTTCCCTCCGGCTACCGCTCCGGGATGGAGGAATCTTCGACTACTGCTCCTCCCGGATGGAGGAATCTCATCCGGCACCGGCACCCCTCCTTCCCAAGCGCCTTCCACTGTCCCTCCACCCGTGCCTCCCACTGTCCCTTCGCCGGCGCCTCCAACTGCTCCACCTCCTCAATCGGTCTGACTCCACCTCCGGCAACAGCAGCACCACCTACTTCTCTGTTGTGAAATCGGATCGAGTTAAGCCGCGGTAGCGCAACGGAATTTCACGAATGAGCAAGAACCAATATCGCGCAAAATAAAATACGGAACGAGATTCTAGCATACACAGACGACACAAAAGATTACGTGGTTCGGAGATGGGCTCCTACGTCCACGGGGAGAGCGCGCCAGAAAGATCCACTAAGGTCAGAAAGTTACCGATTACAATAGACCTCAATGGGTCGAACAGAGAAGGAAACAAAAACAACACAAAGAAAACTGAAACTGGAGCTGTCGGATTTCCGACAGCGCTATCGCCCGGAACGTTGCTCCTCCTGAGCAACCAAAGTGCGCGCGCCAAGCTCGGCCGGAACCCCCTCCAGACCACCGTGCTCCTTCGCCGCCGCGCCTGATGCCTGTCTCGTTGCTGCTCTGCCACCGGGCCCAAGACCCGCCGCCGCTGCCTGAGACGAAGCCGAAGCCGCCGGAATTGCGCCGCCTGAAGCTCTCTGTTCACAAATTGGATCTCACGGATTTTTCCTCTCATCATCTATCATGACAGCTCCCCTATAAATAGCAACAAAAACCCCTCTCAATTAGGAGATAATCTAATATAGGAATGAAGAATAACCGGCCATCAAATAACTTCCCAAATAAATTAGGATTGCCCAAAATTGATTTGCCCGGATTAGGAATGAGGAGCCCCAAAATAAATTCTCATCTAAATGATATTCCTATATTGAGATAATCCTAAACTAGGAATGAAAAACTCCCATGGATCGGTGACATGGCGCGATCCGGACGATCCGTGCGCGTGTGAGGTGTCACGATCCTAACAATCTCCACCTTGACGCCTCACGCAAACGAAACTCCACCTTGACGAACGTAACTCAACCTTCAGCTTAAATCTCCACTACTGGCGACTACGAGCCCCCTCTCCCTGGGGCCTAACCGCGATCAATGCGCATCAGAATGAGTCAAGTCAAGACCGCTCTTGAACTTGACTCCAGTCACTGGACTTCCTCGCAAGTCCGTACTAATATCCCTCCAGGATATCTCCCGCAACTTCCTGCCTCTACCTCTACCGAACTCCCTCAACTCCCGGTGGCGCACCCCGACGTGCTTCGCCCTTGCCCTATAGACCGAGTCTTTTGCAAGACGACTCGCACTCAACCTCTCACTGTGCGACTCCACCTTCTCCTGAGTGATCATGAGTTCCCTGGTGGGACCCTTGAGCCGGATGGCTCCCTTTGCGGCGTCTGAGCTCTCCTGAGATGACTCTCCGCCCACGGATGCGAACAATTTACCTCCATCAAGGTCCTCTCTCTGCGCACACGCCCTCGCCACGAAACCTGCCCTGCTCCTCCGCCGGTCCTTCCTAGCTTTCTGCTGAGAGCGGATCCTGCTCTCTATAGCTCTATCGAAGGAACCGCGATCTGGGGAGATCGCATGAAATGCATATGCTACTGTGCCCTGTAGCTCGAGAGACGGTTTGAACTCTCTCCTCGCATCTCCCCTGGCAGTCGTGGTGCCAATCAGTCTATAGAGCGACCCGAAACGCTCTCCTCTCAAGACTGTCTGCGCGCCTCTTCTGACCTCCAAATATCCGCCGTTACCGGTAAAAGAATACCCGGCGGCCTCCAGAGTGCCTAACGAAATCAAACTCTTCCTCAAATCAGGCACATACCGAACGTCGGTGAGGGTCCTAACCACTCCGTCAAACATCCTGATCCTGATGTTACCGACTCCCAATATCTCGCACTCTGAAACGTTCCCCATCCGAACTCGACCACCCTCATATTGCCTAAAGCTGGAGAACCACTCTCTGTTCGGGCACATATGGAACGTGCATCCTGTATCCAAGATCCAGGAGCCTGTGGTCTCAATGCTGGATGCAGCATGAAGAGCGTCGGCATCGCTCTCATCCTCAGATGCCACCGCAGCCAAATCTGGCTCATGCGCCTGCTCCTTGATCTTCAGCTTTGGACACTTGTCCTTCCAGTGCCCTTCCTCTTTACAGTAGTGACACGTGTTCCTGCCTACGGACTTTTCCCTAGGTCGGTTTTCCCGCTTTCCTTTCCCTCTCGATCTACCACTCAATGTGTCTTTGCTCTTCACGAATAAGCCTTCGTCGGCCCTAGGGCCCGACTTGCTCCTTGTTTCGTTCGAGAGCAGCGTCGTCATCACTTCTTCCATCTTCAGGGTATCCTTCCCGTAGAGGATAGTGGTGACCAGATGATCGAAGGACCTCGGCAATGAAGACAATAGGAGAAGAGCCTGGTCTTCCTCCTCGACCTTAACGTCCATACTCCGCAACTGTGAGACGAGCTTGTTGAACACGTTCATGTGATCTAGCAGTTGCGAGCCCTCCGACATTCTCAGGCTGTATAGCTGCTTCTTCACATACAGCTTATTCATCAGCGACTTGGACATATATAGCTCCTCGAGCTTCTTCCACAAGTCCGCCGTCGTCTCAGCATCCACCACGTTGTACATCACCTCATCGGCCAAACACAGCTGAATCGTGCTGATGGCCTTCAGATCGAGCTCCTCCCATTCGTCGTCCTTCTTCCCGGACTTCTCCTTGCCGAGGAGAGCCTTGTGAAGACCTTGCTGGACGAGAACGGCCTTTATGCGCTTCTGCCAAAGGCCAAAATCAATCTTGCCGTCGTACCTAGAAATCTCGAATTTTGCCGACATTGTCTTGCTCGCAGAGCTACTGGGCGATCAAGATGATATTCGTGGAACCGATCTGGGAAGATAGGGAGCGGACCAATGTCGTCACCCACCGTTAACCCAAATCAGAAAACCGGAACGTCCAGACGATCACCCCCGCGGAACCTCCCTCTGATACCAATTGTTGTGAAATCGGATCGAGTTAAGCCGCGGTAGCGCAACGGAATTTCACGAATGAGCAAGAACCAATATCGCGCAAAATAAAATACGGAACGAGATTCTAGCATACACAGACGACACAAAAGATTACGTGGTTCGGAGATGGGCTCCTACGTCCACGGGGAGAGCGCGCCAGAAAGATCCACTAAGGTCAGAAAGTTACCGATTACAATAGACCTCAATGGGTCGAACAGAGAAGGAAACAAAAACAACACAAAGAAAACTGAAACTGGAGCTGTCGGATTTCCGACAGCGCTATCGCCCGGAACGTTGCTCCTCCTGAGCAACCAAAGTGCGCGCGCCAAGCTCGGCCGGAACCCCCTCCAGACCACCGTGCTCCTTCGCCGCCGCGCCTGATGCCTGTCTCGTTGCTGCTCTGCCACCGGGCCCAAGACCCGCCGCCGCTGCCTGAGACGAAGCCGAAGCCGCCGGAATTGCGCCGCCTGAAGCTCTCTGTTCACAAATTGGATCTCACGGATTTTTCCTCTCATCATCTGTCATGACAGCTCCCCTATAAATAGCAACAAAAAACCCCTCTCAATTAGGAGATAATCTAATATAGGAATGAAGAATAACCGGCCATCAAATAACTTCCCAAATAAATTAGGATTGCCCAAAATTGATTTGCCCGGATTAGGAATGAGGAGCCCCAAAATAAATTCTCATCTAAATGATATTCCTATATTGAGATAATCCTAAACTAGGAATGAAAAACTCCCATGGATCGGTGACATGGCGCGATCCGGACGATCCGTGCGCGTGTGAGGTGTCACGATCCTAACACTTCTCCTCCGTCTCTGGCAGCTCTAACACCACAGTTCTCTGCTGGCAACCCCAGTTCAATATTCATGGTTAATGGCTACTCCGTCGGTGGCGCCGTGGTGCACGATGAAAACTACAGAGCACGACGGAATTGCCTCCTCCAAACACGATAAACCGGAGGTCTCCCGTAAGATTTCGTCCGACAATTTTTTGAGTTGGGAGAAACGCCGGGCGGCTGAAAATCTAGGCGGAAAAATAAATAGGTTTAACACTCTCAATTACATTTTGATTAAACACAACGTGCCTAAACGGATAAACAAATGAGCCCTAAATTTCAAGCGTGGGATTACCGTTTTTACGGTCAGATTGGAGAGTTGTTAGCGTGGAGTATGACGGGTATGTTTAGTTTTTTTTATGATAAAAGTTTCTAAGTTTTAAATTTTGGAATTATTAATAGTAAAAAAAACTGCAAATATCAACTCCCATATATTTTACACTGCACACCTAAAATGTATTACACATTTACACTGAGCCCCAACTGATTTGTTTAAGGTGAAATTTTAAAATGCCCTACTCATGGAAAAATTAATTTTTTTGGTACGTATATGTACCGTACTGCAATTAGACCCGTGATACTCTATGGTTCTAAGTGTTGGGCAGTGAATTGTGTACATGAGCAAAAATGAGAGTTGCGGAGATGAGAATGCTTAGGCTGATGTGAGGACACATGAGATTGGATAAAATTAGGAATGAAAGTATCAGGTATAAGACAGGAGTAGCACCAATTGTAGAAAAGATATGAGAAGCTTGTCTAAGATGGTTTGGACACGTACAAAGGAGACCATTAGAAGCACTTGTTAGGCGTTGTGAGAGTCTAGTCACTAGGCATGGTAAACGAGGGAGGGGTAGAACAATAAAGACTTGGAATGAAACTGTAAGGAAAGACATGATGTACTTAGGCATTAGTGAGATTATGACAAAAGATAGGGCACAATGACGACAAAGGATCCATATAGCAAACCTCATTATAGTGAGATAAATGCTTGAATGTTGTAATTGTATACGTACTGTACATGAGAAGATCTGATCGTCCGATCCACAAAAATACAGGCATATTTAAAATTCAAAAATAGAGTCGTATTTTTCCGGCGGAATATCTAAGTTTATTGAATGACATGGCCTATCCTCCAAACCGTAACAGCAACCATAATTATCTTTTAGAAGATAGACAACTAAATTAAATAGTAATTAAATAACATGAAGAAAATTATGAGGACCATATCAATCATATAAATTAATATTAAATAATATTATAACATAATAAATTAATAAATGTTAATGTTGCCACATAAGTGGATCATGGCTGAGACCATTAGACTCCATGCGAGCCCGATCATAGCCTAATCTCGAGCCGTCTTTATGTTAGAAGGTCGTAGAAAAATACGAGTCCTCTACAAATCGGTCTAGAAGCCGGCGGGTCTTGGTAAAATATCAGCCGACCCAAATTCTTATCTGATGATCAATTGTACCATCTAGGGGACCTAGACGATTCAACCGACCTCCTTTGAAGAGCCTATTTTGGGCCATTGACAGCTTGTTAGTCTGGCGACTGCACAATGCGGTCGGCGCAATGCGGTCGGCGCAATGCGGTCGGCACAATGCGGTCGGCGCAATGTGTTACACGCAATGTGCTCGATGTAATCCCCAAGAGATCTTCGAATGCTTGCTAGAAATCTTTAAGGGATCTTCAAACACCTTTGAAGATCTTCTAGGAGGTCTTCAAACGTACATGGAGATCTTAAAAGGATTCCTCTGGATCTCACTCGTGCGTATGAGACAAGGCGAGATGAAATGAGGGCTTAGAGGCCGGCCGAATGGCTGATAGGGTGACCGATCGCGCGACCAAGGAGGTTGCGCGATGGTGCACGCACGGTCAGGTGGCCAAGGGAGCTGGCCGGAGGGCCGACGACGTGGCCCAGGGAGCCTTTGCATCTTTTCAGTCTCTAAGTACATGTAATCAGAGTGGTGGCTTGTCACACTGATGAATATTCTAACATTTGTAACCTCGTGCAAGTTAGCTGATTTGGTCAGCTTCAAACTCAGTCCGTTATTTTTTTCTCTTTCCGATTTTTTACACGTAACAAATCTTGCCTCTCCTAATGTTGGTTCTCTTTTAACAGTCGCATTTGACTCACTTTCGAGTTAAGACAGTTCGATTCTCCCTAAACTAGGAGAACGCCAAACGACCCGCAACAACTATATTCCACAATTTTGAAGCTTTTAACAAAGACAACTTTTTTACATTTTTATTTTTTAATACTGTAAAATACAAATTGATGATGAGAAGATCTTGAAAGGGACTCAATTCCAATTGAATTCGGGGGTATGCCGTACTTTACGGTTCAAAGCACAATCCAACGACTACGAGTGCATCACATCACGATCCAACGATTACGAGTGCATCGTATCGCGATCCCTTTCCATTCCAATCTGTATGTTGTCTTCTTCAAAATTAGATAAGCTCAACTTGGAACAGGGTATCATTGCACCTGCGGTTCACCGTACCGCAATCGGTAGACGTCACCGTAAGTCGCGCTTCTGTATAGGTAGCCGAATTTCTTTTGCTTGCTGCTGCTGCTCTGATTGCTCCCAAATCTCAGTCTCTCTCCTCTCACTCTCTCTCCTCTCACTCTCTCTCCTCTCTCACGCTCTCTCGCTCTCTCGCTCTCTCGCTCACACAGATACACACAGAAGAAACTAGCTTCCAGTTCCAGCCATGATCCAAGGGAGTTGAGGTGGTCGGCTTCTTGCTTCTCCCCGGCGATTAGGGATCCGATGCCTTCTTACTTCTCCTTTCTATGCTGCGGGAACTCCCCCGACTGGTGAGCGATTCTTTCTTCTTTTCGATCCTCTGGGTGCGGATGCTAGTTGGCGATTGTGATGCGAGCGAGGGCATTTTGGTGCAGGAGAGAGGGGTGGAGGTTCGGCACTTGGAGGATTTTTTCCCTCAAGGAGCTGCATGCGGCCACGAACAGCTTCAATTACGACAATAAGCTAGGGGAAGGGGGATTTGGGAGCGTTTATTGGGGTCAACTTTGGGATGGATCTCAGGTATTCCAACTGTTTCAGTTTGATCTTTTGCTTCGGTTTCAGTTTCGAATTTTGAATGTTTTTTTTAACGGATTTCTATCTTGGAGTTTAGGGATTGAGGTTCGTTCCTGTGTTTGATTGGGAACTAAAATGAGAAGAAATTTTCATTTGGGATTTGAGAAATTTGGGCATTTCTGCAACAATCAGCTCATAGAATCGATACAAATTTCACTTTAATTGATGAAGAAAAGAAAGATACATGCTCAACTAGATGGTAACATGAATATTTATAGACAGAAAACTTGAACTAAAAACTGATGCAAACTTTGTTACCAACTGCGATCGGACAAAATTCATATTGATTGGATGCACTATCAATCTCTGCTAGAGGCGATGGCTGTCGAAACACGAGGGTCCACAGTGCGTGCACAACGCTGATCACATTGATCTTCTTCGGTAGAGATGGCTGTGTTGATGACCCAGAACAACCATTTTTGATCACTACCAGATCCATCTCAAAATTGAGCTCCTCAGCAATGATATCGCTAATCTTCTTGGCCTCGCAGGCACCCGAAAGAAATACCAAAAGGTTAGAATAGCTGCTGATCGAAGGTGCTTCTTGGTCATCTATGAGAACAAATTGTGTTTCGAGATTTGGAAAAACTAGATACTTTCTTTTGTTTGATTCTTGTTGGTATCAATATCTTTCTTGATCCTTGTTTGCTATCTTCGTTGCGGCCGGTGGAGGAATAAGCCATTTCGGACCTCAGCGAGAGCATCATATATTACTGATTAAATTTTTAAGTGGGAGACCTAATAGTAGATGACTTCTAGGAGGAGGTAGTCATGGGGGACTATAAATACTTGAGTAAAGTATTAGGGAGAGAGAGTGATAGAGAGAGAGAGGAACGGAGAGAACTTCTAGGAGGGAGTCATGAGGGAATTGATCGGAGGAAGAAGAAGGCTAGAATGTTAGATAATGCTGAGGTATTAGTCTTTATAATCTAGAGCTTTATGCAATAATAAAAACATGATCTAGTTATATCTTTTTGGGAGCCGTGTGTGACTATAAGTGCTCACAACACCTTTTGACTGCATTAAGGAACTCCCCCCCCCCATTTTTCAAGTTTTCAGCTTCCTGCCTCTCCTATTTCTTCTTGCCGTTGTACACCTTCTTCCATGCAATTCGTCTGCTTTCCTGCATCTCATAACAGGTAGATGTTAGATCATTCTTCAACATATGATATTAGAGACAACGACTCAAGACATCAGAAGATCGTGTGTAGTATCTTGAATCACATTTTGATTCTTGCAAGGATCCTCATCATATGATGACCTCATCCACCAACCACGCATTTCTTTTTACTGAAACAGAAATCCCCATTTTTGAAGACAAAGCTTATGACTATTGAAGTAAGCAGATTAAAACATACTTCATCTCACAGGGTTTATGGGATCTTATCTAACATGTATACCCACAACCCTCAACAAAAACTCTGACCGATTAGTGGGAGCTGGCCAAAGTCCAACTTCTTTTGGAAAATCAGAAAAGGGATGTCAAAGCCATTCTCTGTATCCAACAAGAAGTCGGGAGGTCAATCCTTCCTCTGATTATTGATGCTGAAATAGCTAAAGAGGCGTGAGAAATTTTAAAGATAGGATATAGAGGAAATGAGGTAGTTGTATCCATCAGATTGACCCTATTATGGCTAGACTTTGACACCCTCACAATGAAAAAGGAACATCCACAATAGTCAACCAAATCAGAATCTTAACCTATATCTAATAGAAGAATTTAAGAATGCTATGGAGGAGTTTTAGATGAGCTATTTGGGACCCATGAAGTATTTTCTGGGCCTACAGATTAACCAACTTCGAGGCGCCATATTCATTCACCAACAAAAATATTTAACAAAACTGCTAGAGAAGTTGGGTATGTAAGAATGCAAGCCCGCTTCACCCCTATGGCAGTCAGAGAGAAATTAGTAAGAGAAGATGGAGAAGTGAAAGTTAATGAAGAGAATTATCAAAGTATAGTAGATTCACTTATCTATTTAACCAACAACAGGCCCGACATCGAGCACTATGTTAGAATTGCCTTCAAATTTGTAAGCGAGCCCAGTTCTAACCACACCAAGATAGTAAAACGCATGTTGCAATACCTATAGGGCACTCGAGATTGTTGTCTATTGTATACAATAAGAGAAGATGAAGAAGAGAGATTGATTGGTTATTCCGACAACGACTGGGCTGACAACGCCAACGATCGCAAAAACACCAGTGGTTTCGTATTCCAGATAGAGAAGACAACTATTTCATGGAACTCAAGAATTCAAAAGAGTATTGCCCTCTCATCCACTGAAGCGGAGTATATGGCAATTGACGAAGAAGCAAAAGAAATGGCGTGGTTGCATCGTCATTTGAGAGAATTAAGAAGAGTCGAACAAGAATCTACAGTCCTGATGGTCGACAACACTTCGGTCATCTCCATCAGCAAGAATCCAGTTTCCTACAACCCCGCCAAACACATCCAGATTAAGCATGGTTTTGTGAGAGAATTGGTGGAGGTGAAAGAGATTGCCCTAATCTATTGCGACACCAGAGACTAGCTCGCTACCAGAAAAACAAAAACTTTCTCCGTAGAGAAGTTCCAAGACTTTCGCAACAAGCTTCACATCGTGAGCGCTAAGGAATATCCTCACAATGAAATAAGGAACATCATTAGTCAACCAAATCAGAACTTTAAGCTACATCTAATAGAAGAATTTAAGGATGTTTATGGAGAAGTTTGAGATGAGCTATTTGGGACCCATTAAGTATTTTCTGGGCTTGCAGATTAACCAACTTCGAGGCGCCATATTCATTCACCAACATAAATATTTAACAAAACTGTTAGAGAAGTTTGGTATGCAAGCTTCACCCTCGTGGCAACCAGAGAGAAATTAGTAAGAGAAGATGGAGAAGAGAAAGTTAATAAAGAGAATTATCGAAACATAGTAGGCTCACTTATCTATTTAACCAACAACAGGCCCAACATCGAGCAATCTGTAAGTATCGCCTCCAGATTTGTAAGTGAGCCCAGTTCTACCCACACAAAGAAAGTAAAACACATGTTGCAATACCTACAGGGCATTCGGGACTATGGCCTATTGTATACAAGAAGAGAAGATGGAGAAGAGAGATTGATTGGTTATTCCAAAAGAGACTAGGCCAGTAACGCTAACGATCGCAAAAGCACCAGTGGTTTGTTCTTCCAGATAGGGAAAAAAACTATTTCATGGAACTCAAGAAAGCAAAAGAGTATTGCCCTCTTATCCATTGAAGCAAAGTATACGACAATTGGCGAAGCAACAGAAGAAGTTGTGTGGCTAATTCATCTTTTGAGAGAATTAAGAAGAGACGAGCAAGAATCTACGATCCTAGTAGTCAATAACACTTTGGTCATCTCCATCAGTAAGAATGCAGTTTTCTATGATTGCACCAAACACATCCAGATTAAGCTAGGTTTTGTGAGAGAATTGGTGGAGGAGACGGTGATTTCCCTAATCTATTGTGGCACCAGAGACTAGCTCGTTGATTGAATGTCAAGAGCCCTCTCCGTAAAAAAGTTCCAAGCCTTTCGCAACAAGCTCCACATCGTGAGCACTAAGGAATATCCTCACAATGATTGAAGGAACATCCACAATAGTCAATCAAATTTGATCCTTAACCTACATTTAATAGGGGAATTTAAGAATGCCATGGAGGAGTTTGAGATGAGCTATTTGGGAGCCATGAAGTATTTTCTGGGCCTACAAATTAACCATATTCATTCACCAACAAAAATATTTAACAAAACTGTTAGAGAAGTTTGGTATGCAGAAATGCAAGCCCACCTCACCCCCATGGCAACTGGAGAGAAATTAGTAAGAGAAGATGGAGAAGAGAAAGTTAATGAAGAGAATTATCAAAGCATAGTAGAATCACTTTTCTATTTAACTAACAACAAACCCGACATCGAGCACTCTGTAAGCATCGCCTCTAGATTTGCAAGCGAGCCCAGTTCTACCCACATGAAAGCAGTAAAACACATGTTGCAATGCCTACATGACACTCAGGACTATGACTTATTGTATACAAGAAGAGAAGATCGAGAAAAGAGATTGATTAGTTATTCCGACAACGACTGGGCCGACAATGCTAACGATCGCAAAAGCACCAGTGGTTTCGTATTCTCGATAGGGAAGAAAACTATTTCATGGAACTCAAAAAAGCAAAAGAGTATTTCTCTCGCATCCACTGAAGCGGAATATATGACAATTGACAAAGCAACAAAAGAAGTTGTGTGGCTGAATCGTCTTTTGAGAGAATTAAGAAGAGACGAGCAAGAATCTACGGTCCCGATGATCGACAACATTTTGGCCATCTTCATCAACAAGAATCTAGTTTTCTACAACCGCACCAAACACATCCAGATTAAGCAAGATTTTGTGAGAGAATTAGTGGATGGAAAAGAGATTACCCTAATCTATTGTGACACCAGAGACTAGCTCGCTGACAGAATGACAAAAACTCTCTCCGTAGAGAAGTTTCAATAATTTGAATTCTCTTCATTTGGTTTTGAACTTTTCTCCTCAATTGTTGTGAAGCTCAAATACCAAACACCATGAAGGTTACATTAAATATTATTGAAATAATTGTTGTAATTAATAAATTTCAAACAAGTTTTACAAGTTTGCTCCCTTCAAAATACCCCTTCCTTTTAGACCTGTCCCTAATTTCCTAGATAATTAGACCACACAACGTCGACACGTCAACAATCTTCTCCATCCCCTCAACACACCTCGACAACAACCACTCACTAAGCGTCTTTTTGTCGAAAAATATTTAAGTTCCCTTCATTTGATTTTGAGCTTTTCTCATCAATTGATGTGAAGCTCAAACACCATGAAGGCTTTATTAAATATTATTGAAATAATTGTTTTAATTAATAAATTTCTAACAAGTTTTACTAGATTGCCTCCTTCAAAATGTTCCTTCCTCTTACAACCCCCTCATAATTTCTTGGATAATGAGACCACATAGCATTGACGCATCCACATGTTGGATGAAAAACTCTCATCTCCAAATGAGGAGAGGAATCAAATATATAGACAAAACATTATTACAAGCTAAATACAGACCAATATACAGATAATAACAATAATAACGCCAATACTCCCCCTCAAGGTGGAGCAAAGATGTCAATCATGCCCAGCTTGGAAGATAGCAAATCTGAACGCGTAGGACCAAGGGCCTTAGTGAAGGCATCAGCAAGTTGGTCGACCGAAGGAACATAGGTCGGAAGGACAGTCCCAGTACGAACGTGGTCACGAAGAAAATGAACATCCATTTCGATATGCTTGGTACGCTCATGAAGCACTGAATCCTGAGTGAGAAGGAGAGCTGACTTATTGTCACAGTAGAGAGTCGAGCCAGTGGTCAGAGATAGACCAAGTTCAGTCAGCAGAGATCGCAACCAGATTAACTCAGTGACACCGTTTGCCATGGCCCGGTATTCGGACTCAGCGGACGAGCGTGATACAATGTGTTGTTTCTTACTCCGCCATGAAACAAGATGATCCCCATGAAACACACAGAGGCCGGTAGTAGAGCGCCGATCAGTCAAAGAACCGGCAAAATCAGCATCAGTGAAGCAGGAGAGACTGGAAACACTGTCAGCCCGATAGAATAGACCAAGTCCCGGGGCATGCTTGAGATAGCGAAGAACACGTCGAGCGGCCTCAAGATGAGCAGTCGTAGGAGAATGCATAAACTGACTCAGAACACCTACTGAGAAGCTGATGTCTGGCCTCGTATTTGTCAAGTATATCAGGCGGCCAACCAGACGCTGGTACTGAGAAGGGTCTGATAGAGGATCACCAGATTCCGCATGAAGACGATGATTGGTATCCATAGGCGTACGCGCAGGACGACATCCCAGGAGACCAGAATCCCGGAGGAGATCTAAGGTGTACTTTCGCTGGGATATGGAGATGCCCTGTCGGGAGCGAGCCACTTCAATCCCAAGGAAATAACGGAGAGATCCAAGATCTTTCACCTCAAAGGCGGCCCGGAGAGTAGCTTTCACCTCAGAAATACCGGCAGAGTCATCCCCAGTAAGAATAATGTCGTCAACATAGACCAGGACAATGGCACGACGGCCATCTGTCGCGGCGCGAACAAAGCAAGTGTGATCTGCGTGACACTGAGTGAAGCCTATCTGAAGGATAACAGTGCTGAACCGGTCAAACCAGGCACGCGGAGATTGCTTCAGGCCGTACAGGGATTTGTGCAGACGACAAACCCTGCCCGAATACTCCCCCTTAAGGGCAAATCCCGGTGGAGGAGCCATATAAACCTCTTCCTGTAAGGTGCCATGAAGAAAAGCATTCTTGACGTCGAGCTGGTAGAGAGGCCATGCCCGAGAGGCGGCAAGAGAGAGCAGAAGACGAACACTAGTCAGCTTGGCCACGGGAGCAAACGTGGCACCAAACTCATCCGGAGCCTGAGTAAACCCCTTAGCCACCAAACGAGCCTTGTAGCGGTCAATGGAACCATCAGCACCATATTTCACAGTATAGACCCATTTGCACCCAACGGTGCGTTTCCCAGGAGGTAGAGGAACAAGGGACCACGTCCCGGTATGACGAAGAGCAGACATCTCCTCCTCCATGGCCCGAACCCACCGCGAGTCAAGGAGAGCCTCAGCAGTCGAAGCAGGAATTCGAACCGAATCAGCAGCGGCCACAAAAACCTGGTAAGAAGGAGAGAACCGCTGGTAGGAAACAACACTAGCCAGCGGGTGCTTAGTAACAGAGGAGTGAACACAAGCACGTTGGCCCTTGCGCAAGGCAATGGGCAAGTCATCAGAAGTAGTAGAGGGAGAAGGCTCAAGAGAAGTACCTGCAACCGGAAGGAGCAATGGATCCGGAACTGAGGGAGAAATGGGAGTAACAGCTGGTGTGGGCGCGCGGCGGCGAGTGTAAGTAAGTAGAACGGGTGGAGACGATGGAGGGGAGACGGTGGGGACGACCGGGACAGGTTGGACAATAGTAGGAGGGTTCGGGGTAGTCGAGGAAGAGACAAAGAAGGGTACTTCCTCGTGAAACGTTACATCACGAGAGTGAATGATACGACGGGAACGGGGATCAAAACAGCGATACCCCTTAGTGGTGGTCGAATAGCCGAGAAAGAGGCAACGGACAGCCCGATCGTCGAGTTTTGTCCGGGAAGGACGCCGATCCTGGACAAAACACACACAGCCAAAGACCCGAAGAGGGATGGGAAAAACAGAGGCGGAAGGGTGGAGAAGACTATAGGGAGCAATACCGCCAAGAGGGCGGGACGGAGTTCGATTGATAAGAAAGGCCGCGGTAAGAAGAGCGGCACTCCAGTAGGACTTAGGAACATGCATGCCCCGAAGAAGGCATCGAACAGTGTCCAACAGGTGACGGTTTTTGCGTTCGGCCACGCCATTTTGCTCGGGGGTGGCCGGACACGAAAACTGATGGAGGGTGCCTTCCGAGCAAAGAAACTCGTCAAAGGAGCGGGAGGTGTATTCACCGCCACTGTCAGAGCGAAGAATGTGAACAGACTTGCCATGTTGTGTCTGTATCATAGCCGTAAAGTGAGTGTAAACAGATAGAACGTCAGACTTACGTTTCAGAAGGTAAACCCATAAACAGCGAGAATAGTCATCAATGAAAGTGACAAAATATGAGAATCCATCAAAAGAAACAATAGGGGCCGGACCCCAAACATCAGAATGTATCAACTCAAAACAAGAAGTAGCACGACTAGTAGAAGATACATAGGTACTGCGAGTGTGTTTTGACAATTCGCAGACATCACAATAAAAAGGAAAAGAAAAAGGTACATCAGGACAAACAGATAACAGCCGAGGGGGGCTAGCATGACCGAGGCGGGCATGCCAAAGCAAACTCGATGGCGAAGCAAGAACAGCAGTGGTGGTGGTAGCAGCAGTAGGTGGAGGCAGCACCAGATGGTACATCCCATTCTTCTCAATCCCCGTACCAAAAGTCCTCCTGGATTGCAGGTCCTGAAAAACACAATGATCAGAGTAGAAAGTGACTGAGCAATTCAAAGCACGAGTAATGCTACTAACAGATAAAAGGTTGAGAGCCATGTGAGGTACATGAAGAACGGAGTCAAGAGAAAGAGAGGAAGAGAGAGAGACAGTGCCCTGGCTGAGGACATGAGTAAACGAGCCATCAGCAAGGCGCACATCCCGGTGTGAGCAAGGGGCAACCTGGCGCAGGAGGGAAGACGTACCAGTCATATGGTCGGTGGCACCAGAATCAATCACCCAGGGTGACGAACCCTGATCAACCATGGTCGCAGTGCAAGCAAACGGGGTACCTGAGGATGAAGACCGAGGAGAGGCAGAGGTAGTAGTGGAGGACTGAGATTGCTGGAACTGCTGAAACTGGGCCAATAGGTGACTGAGATCCGACACAGTGATTCCGGAGGGACGCTCGACGGTATCAACAGACTCGGCAGCAGCAACGGTAGAGCGCGGAGCAGCACCAGACGAAGTACGATCAGAACCCCGAAGGTGTGGGTAGAGCTGATAACAACGGCTCCGGTCATGATAGAGACGCCCACAATGAGAGCAAGGGCCAGGGGGACCTGTAGAGCCACGGCCACCGGAGGAGCCACGTCCCCCAGACTGAGGAGATGACCCGCGACCACCACGGCTCCGGGAGGCAGAAGTGGGAGGACGAGAGGAAGCTGCAAGAGCCATCTGCTCAGTAGGGAGCGAGGAAGTAGTACGCGCGCCGGAGAGGCATGATTGACGCAGCAGGCGTTTCTCATGCTCAGAGATAATGGAGTAGGCCTCAAGCAGGTCGGGCAAGGGAGACATGCCCACAATCTGAGCACGTGTGGACTCAAACTCGGGGCGAAGACCCATCAAGAACTGGTAGGTCTCCCGACGCTGTCGCTGTTGTCGGATAAGGGTGACATCCTCTGGAGATTTTAGGGCACTAAGCGGCTCCAGATCGTTGAGTTCCAGAAAACGATCCTGGAGGTAGGTAAAGTACTCCTGAACAGACCGCTCCCCCTGAGTGGCGGAAGCAATATCCTGAAAGACACCAAAAATCTGGGCGTCAACACGAGTATGCCCGAAGGTGCGCTGAAGAGCAGACCAAAGTTCGGGGATGTCTTCAAATCGCATGAACTGGCCGAAGATACGAGGTTCCATCGAGCACTGAATCCAGCCAAGAACCATGAATTTCTCCGTGGACCACTTGACCAAATCATCTTTCTTGTCATCAGGAGGCTTGGGAGGTCCTCCAGTCAACCAAGAAAGTTTGTTCCGGCCTGCAAGGGCCACCTTCATCGATGTAGCCCAAGAAGAATAGTTCCGCTCATCCAGAAGAATGCTAGTGATCCTCCTCGAGGAGGATTCGTAGGTGTCTGTAGAAGCCATAAATCAACAGGAGATCCCTCCCACAAAGGAGATCGAGGATCAAGAACAAAAGAAAATCAGCGGGAGAGGCCGATCGATGCCGCTGCGAGAGAGGCCGATCGATGCGGGCCGATCGATGCGGCTGAAGCAGACGAAGCCGATCGATGCAGGACGAGCGGGAGGAAGAGACGATCCAGTCGCTCGATGCAGGACGAGCGGGGAGAGACGATCCAGTCGATGCAGGACGCCACGAAGCCGATCGATCGATGCAGGAAAGACCCGATCGATCGATCGATCGATCGATCGATCGATGCAGGAAGCCACGAAGCCGATCGATCGATGCAGGACGAGCCACAGGAAGAGACGATCCAGTCGACGGGAGATCGCGATCCAGTCGCGATATGCCGGAGAGGCCGGGAGATCGCGATCGACGAGCGGGAGGAAGAGCGACACCGGAGCGGAAACGAAAAACCCTAGAATCCCTCTGATACCATGTTGGATGAAAAACTCTCATCTCCAAATGAGGAGAGGAATCAAATATATAGACAAAACATTATTACAAGCTAAATACAGACCAATATACAGATAATAACAATAATAACGCCAATACCACAACCCTCTCCATCCCCTCAACACACCTCGTCAACGGCCACTCACTAACCGTATTTTCACCGAAAACATTAAGAATTCATATAAATCAAGCCATTCCAATACTCCGCTTTTGTTCAAGAATCCTCATCTTATGGTCACTTGGCCTAGGTGAAAGTCAATTTACTCACGTTCTTTATAATCCGTTTGTTTCATGGGTTTTCGTAGGAGGGAATTGATTTTGGTCTGAAACAAAAAACTCATAGGTTTTTGAATTGACCCAATTCCAAGCTCCCTTGTTCATTTGCAGATGGATTTTGTGGGTCAAGAATTGGTTGTACCAACGGCGCCATATGTTTTCGTCCGCCACCGCACTTCAAATATGAAACCCTAGACATGAAATCTTATCTCATAGAACCATGCCGAGTGCGGACCACAGTGATTCTAGAGAGGCAGGGAGCAAAGGAGGGAGGAAACAATGAGGCAATTTGCTCGATGTGTTTATCATCCAAATAATGAAAACCAGGATTTATATTTTTATAAGCTCAATAGATAAAGTTCGAATTGAGGCCGTTTCCAAAAGCTCTGTAATGAGGTCGTTTCCTGGATTTATATTTTTATATCTGCTCAATATTTTTTATCTGCTCAATTTGCTCGAGTTGAGGCCGTTTCCAGAAGCTCATGAAGGAGAGTTCCAGAAGCTCTATAAAGGCCGTCGTCATTGAGGATTATTGAGGCCGTTTACAGAACCTTGCGATGGACCATGAAAGTCGTGAAAACTTGTCGGCGACGTCCCTGCTCTCTTCATTCAGTGGCTCTTCGTTCCTGGCCATTTCCTGGAAGCGTAAGTGATTGTGAGGACGAGAATGGAATATCCAAAGTTAGAACAAATGAATCAAAAGAGGTGAGTTTTCCTGCAAAACCTGTTCGAAACCGTGAAATCGTGAAAGTCAATCAAAAGAGGTGAGTTTTGGGAGCTGCCTATTTTTCAAATGCCCAAAATCCATAGGTTTTCATCGAAAGCCAATTCCGTCCGTGAAAATACCAAAATGAGCGCAAGAATTAGAATTAAGACCCCCAATTTTAATTCCCTCCACCTCCGAAAACCGCAAAAGGAACCGGGTGTATTTTGTGTTTTAGTTTTTAACGGTTTGTGCTGCCTTTTCTGTTTCCCTCAGATTGCTGTGAAGAGGTTAAAAGTATGGAGCAACAAGGCTGAGATGGAGTTCGCTGTTGAGGTGGAGATTCTGGGAAGAGTGAGGCACAAAAACCTCCTCTGCTTGCGCGGATATTGCGCCGAAGGGGAAGAGCGCTTAATAGTCTACGACTTCATGCCTAATTTAAGTTTGCTCACGCATCTCCACGGTCACAACTCCGCCGTATGCCTTCTTGACTGGAGCAGAAGAATGAGTATCGCCATAGGAGCAGCCGAAGGCATTGCGTAATTTTCTATGAACCTTTGATTTAGCCCTTCATCTTCTACCACGGCTCCATTTTCGGCCGAGCCACTGATTTTTCGCTGCTCCTTGTCCGCAGCTATCTTCATCACAATGCGACGCCTCGCATCATCCACCGGGACATCAAAGCGAGCAATGTTCTATTGGACTCCGGATTCCAGGCGCAGGTCGCCGATTTCGGCTTCGCGAAGCTCATCCCCGAAGGTGCGACTCATGTCACCACGAGGGTGAAAGGCACCCTCGGCTACCTCGCCCCCGAGTACGCCATGTTCGGCAAGGCCTCCAAGAGCTGCGATGTCTACAGCTTTGGAATACTATTGCTCGAACTCGCGAGCGGGAAAAAACCGTTTGAAAAGTTGAGCCCGACCATCAAGCAATCGATTGCAGACTGGGCGCTGCCGCTGGCCAGAGAGAAGCGGTTCGAGGAAATGGCGGATCCCAAGCTCGGCGGCCGCTACGTCGAAGCCGAATTGAAGAGGATGATTGTAGTTGCTCTGGTCTGTGCCCAGGGCGCCCCTGAGAAGAGGCCTGTAATGGTGGAAGTGGTGGAGCTGCTGAAAGGGGAGCTGAAGGAGAAACTTTCAAATCTCGAAAATGATTTCATCTCTAAACCGGAGCTCGGGCGAAATGTTCGGGGGTTTTCGCTCGCCGACGGCGTTTCCGTGGCGAATAAATCCAAAGGGGATGCCAAGCTGGATGCCGATCAAATATCTGAAGTTCGAGAAAAACTGAGGTGAAGCTTACATTATGTACATAAGGTTTAGTGAATGTGAATAATTTTACAGCCTTGTTTTTCTTTTGGCAAAATACATAGATTGGTCCCCTAGAGTTTAGGGAGGATTTCAAATCCTCCCCAACCTTAGAGACTAATTTAAGTATTTTGCCCTTTCTTTTTTGACTAATTATCAGAATGTACGGTCGCCCGAGTGCGGCGAAAGAAATTGCTTACCTAATTTATATTTTTTTACATAGAATTATTATGCGGAATATTACGTTCATCATAGGCTCACACTTTCACCCGATCATGAACGTAATTGCGTTATTTTATGTAATTCTATATAAAAAAAATACATTAGATAATTTTCTTTTAGGGCCTATTTGGGGCGGCGGTGTCGGTGGAAAGAACTCTGGTCGGAAATTAATGGTGGCATTAGAGTGGCATTAGAGTTTAGGGTTTAGGGTAGTCACCGTATATTTCCCACCATAGCTTTTCCCACTGCCACCGCCGCTCCCAAAAATGCCCTTAATCACACTGCATTCTGTGGGCGAAGTGCTGCTGCTGCTGAATAATTTCTACTCCTACAGGGGAGAAGTTCCAGGTGTGGTTTGTATATATTGTCTTTGCTTTCACGCTGGATGTTGTAATTTTCTCTTGAAATATATTATGCATTTCTTTCTCTCTTACTTAATTATATATGTGCAATGCCTATTCTTTTACATCTGCAGGAGAACGTATTAGGGCCCGTTCGTTTGAACAAAATTGGAGATCTGGAATTAGAATTGGGTGCCATTTTTTAATTGAATTTAGGCTCCGTTTGGCATGACGGTAGCGGTCTTGAACGTAGTTGCTATGAACCGTCATTCGTGAATGCCCGACCTCACCTAAGAAACTCCGTTCACTTTTATGTTCAAAACTAGTTTTCTTTTCTTGGTCACGGTCATGAATGTTGCCATCCCAAACATTCATTTTAAGGCGGTGGTGTTTTTGTCAAGACTCATTGGAGCAAAAAAAACACCGTAGCAAATGAAGCCGTAATCTCTAATTCCAGTTTCAAAGCCTCAATTTCGTCCAACCGAACTTAACCAAAGGTACTTTTCTTTTAGGGAAAATATGTTCCTTCCATAGCGTTCTTAGCACTGTTTGTAGTGTTTTGACGCGTGTTAATGTGAGTGTAATTGATCGTAGCGTATGCGAGCACATATTTGGGTGTGCGTGACATGTCGGAACGTTATTAACTGGTCATATAGGGTTATTTACCTATTTGGGTGTGGTATTGTTCTTATGCTTAGAGAACAAATTGGTTTAAGGATATTTGAGTAATTGTGCAAAGGGTTTCCGTGCTCCTGCGTGACATTACATCTATTTCCCGCTGCCTTCGTGAAAATTTTTAGCTGAATAGATAATAGAAATTGAGAGGAGCACATATTTTAAATAGTCATTTACCGGGACCAATTGCAGAGAAGATGCGAGAGGCTCAACCAAGATGATTTGGGCACGTACAAATGAGATCATTAGATGCACTTGTTTGGCGTTGTGAGAGTCTAGTCACTAGGCATCTTAAACAGGAGAGGGGGTGGACTAATAAAGACTTGGAATGAAACTATAGACATGATGTACTTAAACATTAGTGAGATTATGACAAAAGACAGGGCACAATGACGACAAAGGATCCATATAGCCGACTCCACTATAGCGGGATAAAGGGTTGAGTGTTGTGTTGTAGTCATTTACCGGCATCTTCCCTCAAAATTTGCGTAATTACAGCTTGCACCCCTCTAACTTTTGAAATTACAATTACATTTTAATGTACATTACTTAATATTCATGCACAAAAAGATTTTCATTAAGATTTACTCTAAGGATCCGTTCGTTTCACAGACATTGATATTAAAGTATTGACTTTGAGAATATGAATGTCAATTCTTTTGTTCGCACCAATAATTTTAAAGTGAAATTAGCTTTCTGATGGAAAGTCGTCGAAATTCACCATAACCTAAAAACTCATAGATCCAATGCCTATCTCCAATGACGGATATTGAGATCACCAACTTCGGTTTTTAAAAAGGAGAGCATTTTTTTCGGCCTGAACGTGGTTTTTTTTTTTGCCCGGACGAAATTTTTCGTCTGGATGCAAATTTTTTTTGACCGGACGTCTTTTATACCCATGAGCGCGATTTTTTCTCCTGGAATTTTTTTTTTGCCCGATCGCGTTTTTTTGCCCGGACGGATTTTTTTGCCCGAATGCGATTTTTCTGTCCATGCGTGATTTTTTTTGCTATGACGCAGTTTTTTCGCCCGGACGCCCTGACGAGAATTTTTCACCGCGAGTCAAGTTTTTTGCTTGGACACATTTTTTTTCCTGGGTCGAATTATTCGCCCTGACGCAATTTTTTCGCCCAAATGCGATTTTTTTGCCCGAACAAGAAATTTTTGCCCGGACAAAATTTATCTGCTTGGACGTGATTTTTTTCATCGGGAACTCGTATTTTTCGCACGACCGTAATATTTTTCACCAGACGCGATTTTTTCCTCCGGACGCGATTTTTTAACCCGGACACTATATTTCCCCCGAAAGCGATTTTTTTGCTCAAGCAAAAAAATCGCGACCATGCGAAAAATACATGTCTGGGCTAAAAAATTGCATCCTGGAAAAAATTTTGCGGCCAGGCAAAAATTTTGCGTCTGAGAGAAAAAAAAATTCGTCTGGGCGAAAAAAATCATGTCTGAGCGAAAAAAATGTGTTTGAGTGAAAAATTGCGCCTGTGTGAAAAGCGTGTTCGGGGGAAAAAACTGTGTCTGGGCAAAAAAATTGCGTCTACGCAAAAATAACTCTGGGCAAAAAAAAAACACGTCCGGGCGAAAAAATCACGTTTGGCCGAAAAAATCGTGTTTGGGCGAAAAAATTGCGTCCGGATAAAAAAACGTGTTCCGGCAAAAAAATCACACTCGGTCAAAAAATTCGCGTCCGGGCGAAAATAAATGCGTCCGGGAAAAAAATATACGTCCGAGCGAAAAAATCGCGTCCGGGCGAAAAAATGCCTCAAGGTAAAAAAATCACGCTCGGACGAAAAAATCACGTCTTGGCATACATTTCACGTTCAGACAAAAATTTTGCGTTCGGGCCGAAAAAACGTGTTCTTGCCGAAAAAATCGCGTTTGGGCGAAAAAATCGTTTCCGGGCGAAAATTTTACGTTCTGGAAGAAAAAATCGAGTGCTAGCAAAAATATCGCGCATCCGGACGAAAAAATCGCATCCGGGTGAAAAAATCGCGCCCGGAAAAAAAACGCATATGAATGAAAAATATCACGTTCGGGCTTAAAAATTACATCCGGGGGAAAACATCGCGCTTTGGCAAAAAAAAATCGAGTTCGGGCGAAAACATCGCTCCTTCACGTAAAAATCTCGTTAGGGCAAAATAATCACATTCGGACAAAAATTTCACGGCTGGTCAAATTTTTTGCGTTCGGAACAAAAAAAATGAGTCTAGGCGAAAAAATCGCACCTTGACGAAAATATTACGCCTGGCCAAAAAAATCACGTACAAGCTAAAAATTGTGGTCGGCAAAAAAATCGGATTTGTGAATTTTAATTATGATCATTAAGAGCATTCGTCAATTCCTATGACAAAAAGTCTTTCTGCAAACGGACAGTAAAAAGTGATCAATGTCAATTCCTATGACAGAAATCATAATGCGGCCGAACAAAAGAATTGGATTTAAACCCAATATCATTTCTCATGTGTATTGATATTGGATTAAAAGTCAATACTTCAATATCAATGTCGTTGAAACGAACGGAACCTAAGGGAAATAGTTTTGTACATGAATATTATTAAATGTAAATATTGAGGAGAGATTTTTATAATTTCAAAAGTTAGCGGGGTGCAGTTGTAATTACGCAAATTTTGTGGGGAGGTCCAGATAAATCACCCTTTAAAAATATAATAAAATACCCAATTTAGCAATTTGGTTTGTACATGAGCAATTTCCCGTGATCCATCTTGCCGCCCAGATAGCGACACTAATAAAACTAACAAAACGAGCTGGTGTTGGTTCGGAGCAATTGCCGATTCAACCGGCGGCATGAATGTTAGCGCAACGGCCAATTTGAATAGTTCTATGCCTTTTAGAATAGTGCATAGTCAATGATTCAAGCCAGAGTTGTTGGGCTCACTTTTGTCAGTTTTCATGGGTTCCTCGTGAACCTTCTAAGTTAAGCCGGAGCTCGATCAAAGTCACGTAAAGGAGCCAATAGGATCAAGCAAGCGCGCACACGAGCGCCCCGCGCAAGCACGCACGCAAGGACATGCGTGCACCGCGCACGCGCAGGCCCTAGATGCGGCCACCCGCGCACAGCGGCGCTGTCGTAGCCCCGCGCACACGACGGCCTGCGCACGATAGCCTGCACGCCGTAGCCCCGTGCGCGGCCGGCACCGCACGTAGAGTCCTACACGCGGTAACCCACGCGCAGCAGCGCTGCTGCGGCACCGCACTTGGTGGCCAGCGCGTGACAGCACTCCCGCAGCACTGCGCGCGCCGCAGCCCCGTGGGCGGCCAGCACCGCGCGCAGTGGCCAGGCCGCTGCGCGTGACAGCCCACGCGCATCAACACTGCCGCGGCGCACCAGCGCGTGCGGGCACCGGCGGCGGTTGCCGCTGCCACCGGAGTCCCTCGCCGTTCCCAACCGCGTCCTTCGCCGCCGCCTCTGGGCACCTTGTCCGGGCCGCCCGAACTACCTGGAGGAAGGGGGACACTCTCGTCATTTTGGTAAAATGGCGATCCAGGTGATCAAAACGAAGCAACGCCATTCACCAGCACAAATCACTCCCCGACGCAATTACCATCATAACCCTGCAGAAAACTATAAATAGGTCACTAGACCTTCATTTGAAGGTGCTCCAAGGGCAAGACAAAGCTCTGAGATTTTCCGGCGAGATCGTGAACTTAGGCCGATTCTCCACTCAGGAATTCACTCCGCTCTCCTACTTGCGCCACGGTTTTCTCACCCCTCAAGTGACATCAACCGCCTCCGCGAGAGTGCTCCCATCTAGGCTCTGCATCAATGAGAGCGCTCCCTCTAGAAGTTTCGTGGATTTAGAAAAATTTTCAGCCGGAACGCTTCCACCGAAGTTCCGCGAGTTCAACGTCATCTTAAGGCCCGAGTGTTTCCATCGAGACTCTGAAGACTTAATCATTTTCTGCTCGTCGTAGTTCATTCTGTACACTTGTAACGGAGTAGCGGGCTGTCGCCCTCCGAGATCAAACTCCCACCTTTGTAAGCACATGAGATCTAGTGGAATTTGGCTCGACACAGATCCAGCCACGTAGTTTTTCACCTTCTCCGGGTTTTCCACGTCAAAAAGCCTTTTTGTCATTTGCTGCGGTTTTTGTTAACTGTTTGCGTGCCCGATTTGACTCCGAACTAAGGCGTTCCAATTTTCCGGACCGGAAAAAAAGCCGGACGACCCGCAACAAGTCTATTACACATTTCTCTACATAAATAGCAAGTGCATTGTATAGGTATGATTGTCACCATCTTTCTCAGTGCCTTGCAATGAAAATTTGCAATCAGATTGTTGGGGGTTGCTCTACGCTCAGGTTGATCGGTCGAATTGAATCGTTTCAACTCGAGAATGAGCCGAGCGTGCAAACAACCAAAGTAAAGTTAGGGAAAACCCGAAAAGAAAACCCGAAAAGAATAAAAAAACTACGGGACAGGATCGGTGCCGACCAAATTCCACTATATTTCTGATTGTTACAAGTAGTCGAACGCTAAATGGTAACATGCCACCGCTCGTTGCAAGTGGTGCGAAAATGAGTGAGAAAGAGAGAATTCTCAGAGAGAAGGGAGATCTTCTAAGGCCAAAGAGGAGATCTTCAAGTCGCTTTCGAAGGAGATCTTTGAAGAGAAAGAAGATCTATAAAAGCCAAGGGAGATCCTCGAAGGGTTTTTCGAACGCTGAAGAAGATCCTCGAAAGATTCTTCGAACGCCGAAGGAGAACTCTGAAGGATCTTCAAAAGAGTTTTTGGGCGCTGAGGACAAGATGTTCTCAAATAGGGCTATGAGCTCCTTTTTTAGTTTTGGGCATGAGTAGTCCGGTAATTTTGTCGTTGTAACCACCATAACCACTTGACGGGCGAATCACGTTCGCTGATCTGGAGCACACAAATTGCTATTTTTCGGATATGACTGTTTTGCCCCCCGGGAAGTTCGTGCAGTTCGGGTTGTTCAGGCAGTCCCGTTGGCGTCGATGATGACAACGAACGCAACCTGCAATTTGAGAAGTAAAGAAAGTTAACTATCGCACATGCCGGGAACACAAAGGCGTTCGGCCCGCGTAGAGGCATTTTGAGCGTGTAGTTAGCACATAAGTGTTTTCCGCGCGCGCAGAGGCATTTTGAGCGTGCAATTAGTGCGCAAGTGTTTGCCTCGCGAATGCAGAGACGCTCAACGTGTGTAGCAAAGGCGGGGGTGCCTGTCGTAGGTTGCAAACTCGGAGGCGATCGGTGCGCGTAACGAAGGCGGGTGTTAGAACTCGGAGCCGCACACGCGCACCTTGAACCCGGATATGCTCGGCGCGCGCCGTGACCACGGACTTAGGGGATGTGCCCTTGGGCCTTGACCGCACTTGGGAGGTGCGGCCAGGATAGGTGCAGCCCTGGCCGCACCATGGAGTTGCCGGGTGCGGTCAGTGGAGGTGAGGCCAGAAGAGGTGCGGCGTTGGCAATATTTTCTCAAAATTTTCCGGGAGCCTCACGGCCCGCACGCAATTTAAGTAGCTCATATATTTTCACACGGTTTTCATGCGGGGAGCCGTATAGAAAAATTCCTCCCTTTTTTCGGTGTGACTATAAGACTTTCAACTGCCGGAGTGCCGCCCTCGTCTCTCTCGCCGGAGTATCCATCGATTGCTTTTTCTTCTTCCACTGGATTTATCCCTACGCCCAACATGGACCTGCACGATCTCTCCGACGATCCAGACTACGCCGCCTCCCAGCGCCAGTGCCAGGTAGAAGCAATCGACTCTTTGTTCTGATCTCCAATCCTTCTTCTGTTCAGCCCCTTCAAACGTCGTCGATTCCAACCCGCAGGATTCCGGCATCAACTCGAGCTTGGATTCCGATCAGTTGAGCGATTCCGGTGAATTCGAAGTGGTCTACTGCAAAGAGAATGTCGCGATTCACCCGAGCCAGTACGTCGCGCTGCGGATCACCGGCCGTTTGCGTGTCATTAAGCAAAGCTCCTCGTTGTTCTTGGTTCGCTTCAGTTTCTTCAATTTGTTTCTTTCTGTCTCTTTTCCCCCTTCTCGTCACTGCTGGTGTTAGTTCAAATGGTTCAGTAGTCTTTTTCTTCAAGCTGATTACTCTTTTTTTTTAAATACTTTCATCTATACATCACGACAGACATGGATACCATACAGAGATGAATCAAAGCTGATTGACTCAGTGGGGCAAAGCTTAAGCTCAGCTGCAATTGAGGAAGGTTAAAGGGAGCTGCAATTGAAGTTCTTTTCTGTTAGTCGTTGTGTTGGATTCAGGACATTTATATTTATTTCCATGCTCTTTTTTTGTGATTGGATGCAGATGAAAATCTGTACGCAATAAAATCAGTATCACTGGGTGATATTCATTCCATAAGAAGACACATTCCACCATTTGGATGGCAGCACATAATTGTTGTTCTTTTGTCGGGTAAATCTACACAATCTTTAACCAATTTCATGAGATTTAGATATTCTATGTTGCTTCATTCATTATTTTTTTTTAAAAAAGTTTCTTGCTTGCATTTAGGCTCTGTTTGGCGTGGCTGTGATAGTCTTGAACGGGGCGGTGAATGCCCGACCACACCTAAGGAATTTCATCCACTTTTATGTTCAAAACTAGTTTTTCTTCTTGGTGACGGTCAGAACTATTGTCATGCCAAACAACGGGGAGCAAAAACAACTGGCCAAACAGAGCCTTAGGAAGACTAGTGTGAGACTGCCTAGAAAATTTTGCTGTTGATTTGTGGTCGGTTCCCATTCAAACCTGTTACCTGAACTTTAATATGTGAAGTTTCTTGTTAGTAAAATTGTGTTCTTATTGGCAAGTGCTAACACTTTAGGAATTGCACTGTTTCTAGCATTTTCATTTTTTTGATATATTTAATTGTTGTAGATAGAAATATGTATAATATGTGTTTACCTACTCTAGCATCTTCTCACTTGCTCAAAAAGTGAACACATTATTTGGTCGGACTTATCACCCATCTCCCACCGCAAATGGGAGATGGTGCTGTTATGAATAAAGTTGCATTAATAAATCCCTAATACCGATGTCATGCGGTAATTAAAATGAAGTACGTAATTAAATGAAATGCGTAGAACTGAAAATGGTGTACCTTTCACCGCTATCCTGAAGAGAGCTAGTGTTTCTCCAAATTAAGTTAGCGGCTTTTGACGAAGGATTCAGCATACACAAACTTTGATCTCAAACAAGTTAGAGAAAGTGATTTCTCTCTATTTTTCTTACAAAACAAAGAAGATAGGAATCCTCTGAATATATATTTCACTAGAAAATACTCTTGCCAAATGCAATCATTGATTACCAATCTTGAACTTTGCCAACTGAAGATCAAGAATACAAAAACTGGTTCTCGAAATGTGTTTTTTGCTTGTCCACTAAGGTATAGGGCAGCGAAGCCGACGGAGAAGATGAGAACTTGTGAAGGCAAGAATGTCTACAGATGACAACTCTGTCGTGAATGAAGAAGCCCTATATCACACATTGGGTCTGCCGTCAAGTGGTGAAGTTGTCCTTCATTTCTTTTCCTTCTATTAATTGACTGAGGAAGAGAAGAAATCCCTTGCCGTTTCCAATGAGAGGGACTGTTGACTGGTTTTTGGGATGAAGGAGATAGCTTCGATCTGTCTTCAAGATGAAGAGAAGGGCGTCACTCACCAACTAGAAGATTGATTCTCTTCGGGTAGGCTAAATTGCGAAGAAGAAGGAAAGTGCCAATTGCCTGCGATAGAATCTGCTTTTGGCTAGGGCAGAGATCGTGAGAAGAAAAGAGTAACCGCAAGCCACAATTGCTCCTGTTCACATTCAAGGAATGAATGAATAATCGATCGGACCTATGACTTCTTTAATAAGAGATATATTCAAGGATAGAAGAGGAGTGTGATCAAAATACCCCTCAACATTTAATATAGGTCGAATTCATCTCAAACATTTAATTGAGTGCATGAAATTCTACTCAGTCATTCCGAACATGCCTAGAGTGAGACCAAGCTCACACAACGAAAGTCCGAAATTGTCTAGCTTGAGACTGATACTAGTTTCAAAACTTTCATCTAAATTGTGATGTGTCACATGAAGTTGTGAGTATTAAAGCCAAATAATACCATATATGAATATGACCTTATGTTTGAATTCAAACTATATTCATTTGCAACAGCTTAGTATACAAAAAATTGAAGTGCATAATAAATTTACTGATAAATATTACATTAAATTGAGCTATACATAACCTCCCGCTAATTAAGCACATCAATGAACTCTTCAAACCCCATACGGCCATACTATAGACATGCTTCTTAAAAATATTATGCCGAAGTCTCTTAGTAAGTGAATCAACCATCATATCATCTGTGCCAATGTGCTCCACCACAATGTCACATTTCTTAACAAATTCTTTCACGTCCAGCGGGCCAGGAACTTAATTTCTATATGCTTGGAACTTGCGATACTTTTGTTGTTCATAAATAACATTATTGATGAAATAATATCACACTACAACTGAATGGGCATAACAACAATGTCCATGGACATTAATTCAACAATTAAAGTTTTGAGCCAAATAACATGAGTAATAGCCTCAAAAATAGCGACAAACTCCGTATGCATATTGGAATAAGTAATTAATGTATGTTTGGCGCTCTTCTATTAAACTAACCCATAAACTAACTTGAAAATATATCATGAAATTGACTTTTGATCATTCTCATAATCAACAAAATCAGAGTCCGTATAACCCACTAGTTTTAGGTTTTATTCTTTAGGATAAATCAACTTAATTTTTTTTTGTTCTCTTTAAATATCTCAATATCTTCCTGGCAGCTTGCGAATACAAAAGAGGGCGAGAGACTAAGACATGACACATATGTCGATGTCAGGGCTGAGGTGACTACGACACGAATCCCAATACAACGAAGGAAATCTTCAACGATGTGCACAAGCATAGCGCATCCGTCAACTTTATATGTTATTATCATATTTGTATTTCAGGTTGTGAGTTATTTACTGTTTGCTCTGCATGTCTTGGAACTAGACACTATAAAAACTTATGCGTGTATCTTATTTGGATTATCTTGGAGTAAGATCACTTTTGGAAGAGCCCTAGGAGATGAGTTATTCTCTCTTCTTCTTTCTCCTTCTCTTCTTCAACCCTAACACCTAACATTTGGTCCGACTTGCTGCTCTTCTGGCCACGGTTTCTGTCTCCCGAAGACCTACCTGCTGCTTCCATATCTGCTCCACGACTTGCTCACACGATCCTACTCCGGATCAATCCAGCCCGCATCACCTGCATTTCTATTGTCTGTTTGCTCGCCATCTCGCCTCCTCTCCTTTCGCATTTTTTAGGATCCTCGCTTGCGTTCTCGCAACCCGCGACCCTGTTCGCTGTTCCTGTGTCAACCAGCTCCACGCTTCTGCCCGCCTGCTGCAGTTCCGAGTGCCTTCCAGATCCTCAGTTCCACGCTCCCCCGCATCCCATTTCCTTCTGATTCCACCCGTACTTCCTGTTATAGTCCCGTTCCGCCAATCAACGTTGTTTCCGCGTTCTGTCCACCACAACTTGCATTCGTATGCCCCGCCTTTGCTTAATGGGACCTTCGAACGCTCCCACTTCTCAGCCCCCCATCAATTCGGCCTTCTCTCGCTACCTCGACGCTCTTGAGGAGGCCATCGCCTCTCTCCAAACCTTAATATTGCTGATGGATGCCCTCCTGAACGGCCAACCGAGTACTCCCTTGACCTCCAACACGGAGTCACCATCACTTCTTGTTGCACATCTGTACCTTCCAAGGGATCAAGTTTCGCCGCCGATAGGCCTTCCTTTGATACATCATTCGTTCGACGTTCTTTCCTTCAACGACACTGACCCCATAAGAAACAATTCTTCGACCTTCATCTGACTCCGGAACCGCAAAAGGTTGCTACGACTCTCATCAACATGGAGGGGTCGACCCTCCATTGGGTCCGTTGGCTACGACAGAATAACCCTTTACTCTCTTTGTCGGAACTCCAACAAGACCACTTCCTTCGCTATGATGTTCATTGTTCTAGGACGGTAGTAGAATGTTTGTGTGGTGTTCGCCAATCAGGCCTCCTTGACGACTACATCAATGAGTTCATTGTCTTGACGATGCACGTTCCTGGTCTACCGCTAGATCATTACTTGAACTTTTTCATGCAGGGGCTCCTTCCCCACATCGAGTCCCTCCTTCACACCTGCCACCCCTAGATGATTACTGATGCCTTGGATCTCGCTCGCTTGGTGGTTGCAAACTTCAATGTCACCCCCATCGAAATGGCCAACCATCGGGAGTTTTAATTCCCGATTGATTGCCTACCCTCTGTCACCCTTCCGACTGCCATACCAGGTGCATACTACGTCTCCCCTGCGTTTCGGACCACCTCCCCGATTGCCACGATCGTCGGACGCCCCTCTGATGACCAACCAGGAGTACCATGATCTTCACACTAAGGGCCTATGCTTCCGTTGTAAACAATCCTACTCCTCAAATCATGACTTCTCTCTGAAGGAGCTCCACATCACCATTGGAGAGGACCTAGAGATCACCCTTGCAGATTTCGATGCCCTGAAGGGAGATGACTCACCAGCTGCCATGTGACCCCATGCGTGACTGCATTGTCTAGACCTTCTGTGCTCTGCGGTTGGCGGCACCTCTGTACCCCACACTTTGACACTCTTTGGATCCATGTATGACACTTTCTTGATGGTGCTAATTGATTGTGGGGCCAACCACAATTTCATCTCCGAGCTCCTAGTGATACAACTCGACATTCGCCGGTGTTCTACCCCTCACTTCGATGTTTTCTTGGGCGATGGTCACTGCAAAATCACCGAGGGGCCTTTGTACGAGCCTGCAATTGATTGTGGGACCCTGCCCTCTCCGTGCAAATTTCTAGTCCTTTGAGCTCAGTGGCATTGACGCCATACTTGGTGTCATGTGTCTTCGTACCCTCAGTGACGTGTATGTTAATTGGGATTGCATGACGATGCACTTCCCTCAAGCGGGAGTCTCTTTCCTCTTGGCAGGGGAGACACCCCTTCCTCATCCGACAGTGGCCCTCTATCCTCCTAAGCATCCAACGATAATGGAATTTGCCGCCAACTAGTGGCACGACGTTGACCCGACCCGCCCGACCGCCCATCTACCACTCTAGTTGCAAGGCATTCAGGAAGTTTATTCTATCATGAGGACAATATGAATTTTTAAAGGGGCGACATTGTTACGAATACTGAAGAGGGCGAGGGACGAGGAGACTAGGACACGTTGCATATGTCAACGTCGGGACCGAGGTGACAATGACACAGATCCCAACACGACGACAGACATTTGCCAGTAGCGCGCACGAGCATAACTCACCCACCAGCTTTATATTTTATTATCACATTTGTATTTTGGGCCGTGAGTTATTTACCGCTTGCCCTTGCGTGCCTCAGAAGTAGACATTATATATGCCTATGCTTGTATCTCATTTGGATTATCTTGGAGTAAGGTCACTTTTGGAGGAGCCCTAGGGACTGAATTCTTCTTTCTTTTTCTTCCTTCTCTTCCCATCCCTCTTCTCCTCTTCAACCCTTGCACCTAACACTAGCCATCCAGTAAGCATGTCCTAAGTTTGATTGATATCTGCCTAGAAGTCCTACTGCAAATGCAATGCCTAGTCTGGTGAAGCCCTATGCATACATTAAGCTGCTTACTATAACATTCAAAATTTTAAAACAATTATAATTATAATCTGATGGTCTGATCACGAGTAATTTTAAAGTTGTTTCATCGTTGATCGAGTTATCTAAGCTAGCTAGTGTTAAATTTTACATGTTAATTAAATAAACAATTAGTTATTATAGTAGAAATTTTTACGAGAATTACTTTGGTGCAATTCAGGGGTCCGTAAGGACATTTCTGCCCCAAGTTTGTATGGAGCATGGTTGCAATGACATTTTTGTAATATACTAATAAAGAAAATAGAAAACCTAAGCTTAAAAGTAAACTGACTCGGTACTTCCCTCTCAGCAGCACGCCAGGAGTCAAAACCAAACCGCAGATCGCGTGGTTCTCGTAGATGAGTCCTCGACCTTCCCTTTCTGGTTCCAGTTGATCGACAAAATAACTCTTGCAACGGTGTCCTCCGTCGAAGCCGATGACATCAAACAACAAGCCGCCTTCTCCCTTGCCTTAGAAAGTCGATCAAGTTCCCTTCTACTCACCATCGATCTTCCCATCCGCCATTCTATCAAGTAACCGCCATATCCTTTTTTAGGAAGTTTACGGTTTTCCTTCCTCTTTATTCACTGTCATTTGGGGTTTCTCTTGCTATTTCAGTATGCACTGAGTCTCTCTGCTTGTTGTCATTTCCAATCAAGAGATTTCAACCATTGACTTGTCGTTCACCCTCCCCTCTGTCAATCAAAAATGATCTTTACGGGATTTACGATTCCCGACTGCTCTTCTTCATTTGAATATGGTAAGGTCACCTTACCTCCTCCTAACCCCCCTCATATTAATTTCTTTTAGATTATGAATTGCTCTCATGTTAAGTATTGCTAAGTTTTTGGAGTTGTAAGAACATGATTCATCTTCCTCTTAGGGATCTTTGAGGGGGCGGGGGACATAGAAGGAGAGCCCGACGATTAATTAGAGAAGAAGTCTTGTTGTGCTCAAAGTAGCCTAGAAGAGTCATTCTACTACGCTAGTTTACGAACGCCGCATCGCCGAGGTAAGAAATTCGATTCCTCTTGGCTAGACATCTCACTTATTGTAGATTTATTTATTTGGTTGTGTCAGAATACATATGAAATCGCAATGCTCCTAGGCTTTTATTTCATGATAACAAACAAATAATTTATTACAAAATACACATGAAATTGAATCATCAGTAATACATGAATTCATATTAAGACATAATTTATTACAAAATACACATGAAATTGATTCATCAGTAGCATATGAATTCGCATTAAATATCAATTAAATTAACATAATTCATGTTGCGGTAATTAAAGTAGAATGAAGAACCAAATATAAATAAACAATCACAGACGACACAAATTTACGTGGTTCACCCCAAGATGGGCTACGTTCATGGGCAGTAACAATCGGATTTTCACTATTTAGAACCGGGGCGGCTACAATGGGTGGGTGAATATTAAAATATAGAATACAAACACAAAATACAAACATAGAATACAAAAAATAGAAAGCCAAAACCCCAGAACAACTGGTTCAGAGCTGACACCAAATTGTCGTACAGACGACAGAACGACAAAGAGTTTATATAGCACCCCGTACAGATTGACACACCCTTGGTACACGTCCGTGTGCCTCTGGCGTGTGGCCTAATCAATACGTCCTTTCATCGACAACATAAATCTCCATTTCAAGAATAGAATTCAAGACACAAAAAATTCCATACTTCAAGAATTTAAGATAAAGAACATAACCCGTAATGCGGCAAATGCAAAAATGATATTTATTTTCCTACATTTATTTTAATTAGAAGCATGCACAGTCATTATATAAAACTTATGATTTCTAGACTCAAATATTGCATGCCTATTTTCCTTATGTTTTAGTGTCACCGGGGGAAAAGTCTTTCTTGCTCGCTAGTGGGTTGATTCATTTTCGAAATTTTCTTTACAGGGAATATGAGTCAGTTTGTTCTCACATAATTTCTAGTGGGCTCTGTGTTTCAAAATGTAAGGTATTTTACAAATTTTAATTTCAGTCTTCCGCTGTAAACTTTAGTTATTTCTGTTATGATATTAATTTTATTACTGTTGCCTAGTTTCCTTTATATCACGAGTTTTGACTGGGCTTTTGAAATGTTGTTAAATTGGGTAGGGTTTTATAATAAATTGTTTTGATCATTTCTTGATTTATGCAAACCTATGCACACATTAAGCTGCCCACTACACCGACTTAAGATATATGCTTCGTGAACTCTCACTCAGTATCATTTTTAAGGCATTGTGACTAACTTAACTTTTCACCCTTAATTATTAACACATCACCAGCCTTTCATTCGAGCATACTAAATCTCTGAAGTACACACTCAATTTAAGCTCTATGAGAGAGTTCTAATGTATATCGAGATTTATATCTATTGATCTTGTTGTCTAGAACAAAAAATATTACTCCAAGACCCTTCATGTCAAAATGTTTGCATAACAACTGCTTAGATTTGTGCTGAAGTCCCAAATCATTGCTTACAAGCAAAATGTCATATACGTAGAGAACTAAGAATATGGATTTGCTCCCACTGATCTTGAGATGTATGCAACAGTCTACTTTGTTTTCAACAAAACCAAATGAAGTAACTAACTCATCAAATTTCAGATACCACTTTTTTGAGGCTTACTTTAGCCATGTTAAAATTAATGTATTTTTTCATGTTTCATTTTTATATCCTCATGTATTACCCTCTATATATAGGGGTCTTTTATTATTCAAGGAATGATATCTTTCGGTGTTCCATTTGACATGATATTAGATCTATGGAAAAAAATCCCTAGCCACCGCTTGATCCCGTAACCCGCCGATACCGCGCCCGCCTCTCTGCTCGATCCCGCAGCCCAGTGAACCCACCGCCGTCGGCCATCCTTCTCTCCCTCCACCTCCCTTCTCTAACTCTCATACCCCGCGTCCTCCGACTGTTGCGGGTGGCGTAGCCCGCCGATCGACGCACAGGTTGATCGGCGCCCCAGATGGCCACTCCGACAACCGTCTGATGTACCCCATTTTTCTCAGAAAAGTTTCACTTTTCAACCCTCTATCTCCTATTAGAGGGATCAATTAATCGCTCCACTAGATCTCCCTATATCATGGATCTTAGGATCTTCCTCTCCTTTATTTCTCTCATGAAAAAGGCTCTACCTCTTCCTTCAAGCCTCCTTTAACTTCAGCACTCAAGGATCTATTGTTCTAGGATCCGAGGCGGTCCTTTTGATGGTGTCCAACATTTTTTCCGACATCGCCCATTTTCCGACGATCTTTTGGAGGCTGTTTTTTTCCTACTCTGATTTTTTTTCCCGGTGCATCTTTGTCCTCTGATTTCATTATGTCTGATGTGGTTGATTCTCCCGACGTATTACAACTCGCTAGATCTACCCTGGTTGGGAATGATCATATGACGTCTCAGATCATCACGATTCGTCTTGATACGACAAATTACTTTTCATGGTCTCGATCTATTGACTTTGCCCTTAAGAGCCTCCATTTGTTTGGCTATGTTAACGGGACTATTAAGGATCCAGAGCAGATTGCATCTACGTGGACTCAATGGGAATCAGAGAAATCTTTGGTGATGTCATGGTTGATTAATTTCATGCAAGAGACTATTGTACGGAATTACCTATTCTTGGATACCGCTGCGGATATTTGGAGTCGTGCCGAATCTACCTATTCCCTGAAAGACAACACTGCTCAGATCTTTCAGCTATGAAGAAAGATCTTTCTCCTTCGATTGGGTAATCGACCATCGTCCACTTATTATTTGGAGTTCACTCAGCTATATCAGGAGTATGAACATTTTACATCCCCCGACTTTGCCTGCACTGTTGATGCTCTTCTTGTTCGTGCTCATGAATATCGGAATAGGGTGTTTGAGTTTCTACATGATTTACACAGGGACTTTGATCAAATTATTGTTCAGATCCTTAGCCGCATACCAGTCCCTTTGTTGTCAAAGACCTATAATATTGTCCAACAGGAATATGGCCGCCGTCAATCTTGGAGTTCAGAGGTTCTTTCTAGTGGTTCTGCTCTTGCAGTTTCTCATTCTGGAGGCACCACTCCTCGGGACTTTAAGCCCAGGCTCTCGGACAAAGACTACTTGATTTGTGATTATTGCGGTCAGAGTCGACATACTCGTGACACTTGCTTCAAATTGCATAGACCCCCTCCATCGAGAGGTGGCATGGTTCCTTGTGGGGGCCGTGGTAGATGTGGTCGTGGCCGCTCAAATTTCAGCTCTCCTCGCTCTGCTCATCCGACTGAGTTAATTGAGGATAGTATCTCTAGTGCCCAAAACTCCGAGCCTCTGTCTCTCCCCGGGGCCTTTTCTGTTGATGAGATGATGACTCTCCGTCGCATGATGCAGGGGTTATTCTCGGAGCCCACATCTGGTCCATTCTCGTCCTTTGCTCATTCAGGTAGTCCAAGTGCTCACTCTGCTGCTGTATCGCCTACCACTCATTGGATCATTGATTCTAGAGCCACAAATTATATGACTAGGTCATTGTCAGGTTTTGTTTCCTATTCACCATTGTCTGGCAGAGACAAGGTAAGCATTGCTGATGGAATCCTTTCCTCTATTGCAGGAAAAGACTCTATCACTTGCTCTTCTCTTACCTTGGCTTCTGCCCTTCACGTATCTTCTTTTACTCATAACCTCTTATCTGTCAGTCATATTACAAATTTCATGAATTGCTCTGTCACTTTCTTTTCTTCTTATTATGTCTTTCAGGACCTGCAGACGAATAAGATGATTGACTCTGGTAGGATGTGTGATGGATTGTACGTGCTTGATGCTGTTGTTCCTCAGGCCTTTCATGCTCACTAGATTCCTCAGTTGGTTACCTGGCTTCGTCGCTTAGGCCATCCCTCTATTTCTACTATGCAGACTTTATTTCCCAGTTTTTATCTTCTGTTTTTAAAAAGTTTATGTGTGATGTTTGTGAACTTGCTAAGCATAAACGTGTCTCTTTCAATCATGTATCTAAGTCTTATGTTGTACCTTTTCATACTGCTCATAGTGATGTATGAAGCCCTTGTCCTGTTGCTTCGATCCCTGGTTATCATTAGTTTGTTGCTTTCATTGATTGCTTTTCTCGTACTACGCGGGTTTATTAAAATGAAGTGTTTTCTCTTTTCCAAAAAATCCATAAAATGATTTCTGCTCAATTTGGTGTCACCATTAAAATTTTTCGCAGTGTTAATAATCATGAATACACAGATACTAAATTTGAAAACTATTTGAGTGCTCATGACATCGTTCATCAAACCACTTGTGTACATTCTCCTGCACAAAATGGTGTTGCTGAACGAAAAATTGTCATCTTCTTGAAGTGACACGATGCTTGTTATTTACAACATCTCTTCCATAATACTATTAGGGTGATGCCCTTCTTACTGCGTTTTATCTCATCAATCGTATGCTGTCTCGTCATCTGGACAATCACACTCTTCTTCATACCCTAAGTATACCTTCTACTACTCTTGTACTCCTTGTGTTTGGGTGTTTATATTTTGTTCATATTCATAACATTACTCGAACAAAACTTGATCTTCGTGCCCTTCGTTGTGTGTTCATTGGTTATTCCCCTACATAAAAATGATACACATGCTATCATCCTCCAAGCAGGAAAACATTTGTCTCCATGGATGTTATGTTTCATGAAAGTGTCTCCTATTATGTGTCCTCACTTCAGGGGGAGTCTTCATACTTGAAAGTGAGTGCTCCTACTCTTCCTCTTCCTCCTCCATACATTACCACTCAGGGGGAGAGTGAGGATATTCTCAAAGATGTTCTCAAAGAAAAGGACTTGCATGTGTACACTCTGAGAAGCAAACGATCAAACACTCAATCACATCCTAATATATCAGAGCCGCCACCATATTTGTCTACGACATCCCTGGAGTTATCTGTTGCCCTTCAAAAAGGTATATGCTTATCCACTCAACATCCGTTATCTAACTATGTGTCATATGCCTCTTTATCCTTTTGCTATAAAGCCTTTGTCGCTTCTCTTTCTTCTGTGTTTGTTCCCGGTGCATGACAGGAAGCACTTGGTTACCCAAAATGGACAAAAGCGATGATGGAAGAAATACAGGCTCTAGAAAAGAACCATACATGGGACCTGGTCGATCTCCCTCCTAGCAAGAGGACAATTGGTTGTCGATGGATTTTTACAGTAAAACAGAACTCTGAAGGTATTGTGGAGAGATTCAAGACACGATTGGTGGCAAGTGGCTACACCCAAACTCATGGTATTGACTACCAAGAGACTTTTGCTCCCGTGACAAAAATGAATACAATATGAGTCCTATTATCCTGTGCCGCTTGTAAAGTATGAGACCTTCAGCAACTAGATTGTAACAACTCGGTTTTGATTTGTGTAATAATAATAAAATACTAACCTAAATCCCCCCTAAATTATAAACCTAAACGAGCCAGCCCTCTTTTTAAACCGCTCGGGCTAGGGTTTTCCGCAAACACGCGACCCGCTCAGCCATGCCGATCCCGCTCTTCCCGATCCCGTCTCCAGCCGTTCTCAATTCAAGCCGCAGGAAGTCCGTCTTCCGCTCCCTCTCCCTGCGCCTCTTCATCCCATGGCCGGCGATGACTCCTCCAGTCCTCTCCTCTTGGGCCGACGCTTCCTTCTCCTGTGTTGGCCGGCGGGTTCTGCTCTTCTCCAAGAAGCCAGCAGCCCCTCCGCGTTCTTCTCCGTTTCTGGAGGCCGACATCAGCAGCAGCTCCCGTCTCCTCCTCCAGCAGCCGCCTCCCCTTCCCTCGGCATCCCTCTTCCCCTCCGATTGGGCCGGCTTTGCAAGGAGAGCGCTTAGGGTTTCCTCCCCTCTCTTCTTTGTGCCCGAATTTGATTCCTGTTGGTAAGAATCTCCTCTTGTTCACCTCTATTCAGATTTCCTTGAAATTTTCTTGGAAAATTTCCGCTCCAACTTCATATATTTTGTGATTCAGATTTTTTTGTCCTATCGTAATCATCTAACTTTTGGGTATTTATGATTTCCGACGTCGTTCGTCGCTTCAATTGACGGTTCGTGAAAGAAGCCCCTCTCCGATTTAGGGTTTCCCCTAGCAACCGCCGCCAAGTCTCCGTCTCCGCGTGGAATCTCTTCTCCCCTCACTTATGAGGGAGGTAAATCTCTTAGCCGCACTTGATTCAATTATGTAATAAATAAATTGCCTGTGTTAGTGTAGTGGTATTTTGCTATATCGTTTCCATCGTTCTTGTTCAGGTTCAAAATATGATTTCTTATTTTGCTCGCGTCGCTTAGCCGCCGCCGCCAGTTTCATCTTCCTTAAGGCAAGTAGAGATCGCTCTCTCTTGCAAGCATCGAATTTAAATTAATGTCTCTGTTTTTTGATTCATGTCTGCATTTCTGTATATATATTGATCTGTTAAATGGATTTGTATCATAATTACTTGGTTTGTTTTTATAATTATACGAATTCACCCCTGACTGTTTGTGTTGTCAAATGAATTGAAGTATCGAATGTCTAATCCGGGAAGTTAATATCTTAGGGTTAATATATTTGGAATGTCATGAGATTGTGATCACAGATAATTTTATTTGAATATTCACTTAGATGAACGGATTTCTCGTTTGATGTATAATTCGAAGTATGTTAGATTTTTGGGAATGATTAACAAATATCATAATGACAATTGTCGAGAATTATATGAATTGGATTCACACTTATATGAGTTGCATCTTATTTGACGAATAATTTGAAGAATCGTAGAGCGTTAATCACGAGCAACATTGTCACGACAATATTTATAACGAATTCGGCTTAGCACGTACATGATTGGTGTTTGGATATATCATGCTCGTAACAAATTTCTTTTACTTGGAAAAATACTTGTGTCAAAGGATGATTTATCCTAGATGAGTGCTTGACATCTTCGATCCAATACATTTCAATTTACCTCTGCGATTTACTCGAAAAATCTTCTTGATAATGAAACATTAACCTCTCAAACCCGCGAGGCTCAAAAATCACTGTTTGGTTCATTCTGTGTCGTCAAATTTGGTTTCGTATGTTTGTTTGAGTAAAACCTATTCTTTGTCTGATCGATCACTTTAAGTGTTTTCGTTTCTGTTAAAATCATTTCATTGTGAATCATGTAACCCATAATATCACAGAAAAACATTGAAACGTGTTGGGGTTACTTGGGTTGCAGCCTTCACGGTGCCAGTTGGGACCCACTAAGCCTTTTGAGGCGGGCCTGGGCCGTGACGAGGGTCACGACAAGCAGAAAGTTTCCTAATAAGACTTGTATCCGGATTGAGTGTGAACTATGCGCATCACTCAAAACACCTACACACTTCATTGATTGAAGCTTATGATATTACTTGTTCTATTATATGTTATGCTCCGAAGTAAGCTTAATCCAGTTATTTCTGTTTGACTATTCTACTTGTCTGAGTTAGCGGCTCATATTTATGAAAACTGGTACACTCATACATTTCTGCTTCTATTACTGTTCTGTACTTTACTTTACTCACCCTGTTTATTTCAATGTTCTGAGACTTTTCTTTTCTGTTTTGGAATTGCCTTAGCGTTTGTGCAGCGCCGCCAGATACTCGAGCCCGATCAGCATTAAGTTCCAGGTTCTACGTTTACATTTCATTTACTGTCAAATATTTCTATGTAATAATTGTAATCAGACATTTTCTCTGGAATCATGGACAACTCCTAGCCTATTTAAATACTTTATGTATCAGAATCTGATATTAATGCATGTGCATCCTCTTTTGATTCATAATTGCATGAAAACTATAACAGTGCCCTGTAAAATATGATTTTTACAAAATACATGTGCATTTAAAACTCTCGCTGTTTTAAACCCTAAAAGCTTCCGCAATAAAATCAAACTGTTTTTTCTCCAAATTAACTATTTTAAACTATTTTCAGTACTCTCTGCATCCACCTTAGCAGACATGAATTTCTTTCCACCCATGCCTGTGACATCACGACCTGCCCGAAACGTACTCTGACTTTCGTCGAGACAGGTCGTGACATAGATGCAAAAAATGATTTCCTTCATGACGAGTTGGAAGAGGAAATCTATATGTCAATGCCTCCAGGTATTGTCCTTATCGAATCTGAAGTGAAAGTGTGTAAATTAAAGAAAGCTCTATATAGGTTAAAACAATCTCCGAGAGCTTGGTTTGGGTGACTTCACAAAGTCATGATCTCATTGAGGTATACCCAAAGTCACGCTGACCACACTCTATTTATTAAACAAAAAGAGATGAAGGTGGCTCTCCTGATTGTATATGTTGATGGTATGGTTATTACAGGTGATGACATGAATGAGATTTGTGCCCTGAAACTCAAACTTGCAAGTGAATTTGAAGTGAAAGACTTGAGTAAGTTGAGATATTTTCTAGGGATTGAACTAGCCAGATCAAAATATGGTATTCATATTTCTCAGTGGAAGAGTATGTCCTTGATTTATTAAAATAGACAGGAATGAGTAGTTGCAAGCCTACTGATACTCCTATTGAAGTGAATCACGAACTTGGACGAGATGATTGAGAGTTAGTGAAAGATATTTGTGGTTATCAAAAGTTGGTAGGTAAACTGATCTATCTCATACTCGTCCTAACATCTCATATGCAGTAGGATTGGTAAATCAACACATGCATTCCCTTAAAGTCAGACATCTTGATGTTGTACACAAAATTTTGAGGTATTTGAAGACCTCGCCTGGTCGGAGAATTCTATTCTTTTCTAATGATCACTTAAAAATTGAAATATATACTGATGCAGACTAGGCCGGATCAGTTGATGATAGATCTGCTACATGATATTGTTTTTTTGTTGGGGCTAATCTGGTCAGTAGCAAGAAACATGTAGCGACTTGCTCTAGTGCGGAGGTTGAGTTTAGAGTCATGACTTATGGTATATGTGAGGGGATGTGACTTCGTTCCCTCTTGAATGATATTGGTTTATTGGAAACCGGTCCTTTCAATTTGTATTGTGACAATAAGGCTGCAATCAACATTGCTCAGAACCCTGTCCAGCATGACCGCACCAAACACGTTGAAGTTGGCCGATACTTCATTAAAGAAAATATTATGAAAGGGATTGTATGTACCCCTTTCGTTCATTCAGATGGACAACTTGCAGATTTTCTCACCAAGACATTGAGTGAAAAAACATTTGCTTTGATTATTAGTAAGTTGAGCATAAAGAATATTACATGCCCAACTTGAGGGGGAGTGTTAAAACTAATGTGTTTTTTCCATGTTTTATTTTTATATCCTCATGTATTACCCTCCCTTTATAAATATGAGGCTTTTATTATTCAAGGAATGATATCTTTTGGTATTCCATTTGACAAGCCATATAGAGATTTATTAAGCACACATGTTGGTCGAAACGACCAAACTTGAATCCATCAGGTTGCACAATGTAGACTTCTTCATCCATGTCACAATTCAAAAATGCGGTTTTATCGTCTATCTGGTGTAACTCCAAAACATAATGAGCTACAAATGCCATAGTGACTCCAAATGATTTTTTAAAGGAAACATGAGAGAAGGTTTTGCGGTAATCGATCCCTTATCTCTGAATGAATTCCTTAGAATGAATTCCTTAGCAACCGGTGTGACTTTAAACCGCTCGAACTTTCCTTTAAAATCTTTCTTGATCTTAAATACCATTTTAAATCAATTTGTCTGCAGCCTTTCCGTAACACAACTAATTATTAAACTTCATTATCCCTCCTGGACTCTATTTCATTTCTCATCGCATCCCATAACAAATCGGTCTGAGGTTTAGAAATAACTTTAGTAAACGTCACTGGGTCAATTATATGGCTAATATCAAAATCATTCTAGGATGTGCTTGAACCTTCTCTCCTAGTAGATCTTCTTGGATGTGCTTGAACCACAAAAGTCTGTTGAGAAACCTTAATAGGAGGCAGTTGTAAGCTCACTTCACTTCCTCTGCAGACACAATTATGGTTTCAAGTACCTCTAGTTTCCACCATAGGTAAAGTGCAATTAATATTTCTAACTTTCTTGATTTCTTCAATGGTTTGAGAGCAACTAGGTCACTCATCAACATTAAACTCGAAAAACTTTGCTGTTTGTGACTCAATAATTTCGGGACCTTCAGAAGGGCAGTTGAACTTAAAACCCTTCGAATGATCCCGGTAGCCTATGAAGTATCAACGAGAAGACCTAGCGACAATTATATAAATGAACTTTAGCTGGACAACTTTAAACACGCTAGTGATTCAGGCTAGATTGCCTTACTAGTAGACCTAACGACAATTATATAAATGAACTTTAGCTGGACAACTTCAAACACGCAAGTGATTCAGGCTAGATCGCCTTACTAGTCCATAACTTAAATGTTTCTTGGGCACAAATTTAGAGATAACTCTATTAAGTTTGTAAACTGCCGTTTTAAGAGCTTCACCCCAGAGAAATTCAGGAAGATTCATCCTACTCATCATCAAGGTTGCAGATGTCGGATGTCGGACTCATGTCCGTTTGGATTTTTTATGTTGGATGTCGGATTGCGGGGGATATATCGGGAACATTTCATAATGTCGGATTATAATATTATAATTATATATATATGTATATTCCATAATTTTTTCATTTATTAATTAAATTGTAATTATTTTATCTAATCAGGTGTAAACTAAAATTCATATAAGAAAGTTAAACTACTAACAATCATCTAATCAATTTTTAATAAAAAAAATATTGCATACTTTCTATCACGTAATACAACATCACAAAATCATATCAAACTAAAAAAATAATTGTACCTTATTCCTAAAATGTGAGTGCACTGCTACACAAAATCTGTTACTCTAATATAAATATATATATATATATTGTTTTCCTGCAATCAATGAATGAACATATGAGTAAGACTAAAATATATTAAAGATTAAAACATGACAAAAAAAAATTAACTTAATACAACTCATCTAAATAATATCAAGTTTCTTGATCTGTTGGATAATCCTCGGAAATGTAAATCATTAATGCATCATCAATGTCCTCCTCAGAACTCTCATCCTCATCCCTCTCTAGTATAGGCCGTTTTCCTTTTGATTTAGCCATATATACCTGCTTTAAAGCCGACCTTGCACTTCTCCTATAAGCAGAACCCACATCAACATCTACAATGTCCCCAATTTGAGACCAAGTCAACCCTTCTCCACGAAACACTTCGTTATCATCATCATCATCTACAACATCATCAGCAGGATCCGTTAACCACTCAGCAACCTTTCCTTCATCAATACTCTTTGCAGACAATGGGTCTCGAGATGGATCAGAATATTTACACTTTAACTTAGAATTGAATTTCACAAATACAAGATCATTCAATCTTTGGCTTTCTACTATATTCCTTTTCTTGGAATGAATCTAAATATAATAAACATAAACATTAAAAATTGTTATCATTTTAAGATATTTTTGAAATATCATCTTAAAATTTATACTTGTAAGTAAATTACCATCTTAAAAGTGCTTCAACTCCTTTCACAACTGGAGGAACTAGTTGTCAAATTTAAGATTCTCATGACCATAGTTCTCAAATTTAGAGTTTGAATTCCATAGAACTTCCACCAATGAGCTTATAGAAAAATAACAAATTATTATGCTAGTCAATTCAAAGAGTAATACAACAATTATTTGGTGAAAAATAGAGAAAAATAATATACCTGGATTGAACCCTGATAGTTCTTTTTTCCTCTTTGCTATGTCCTGACCAAATAATCCTTGCTCTAGCTGATAAACTTCAACCTCAGCAGTAATGTCATCTTGCATAGAAGGATCATGTTATGCCCTAACTAGGAGAGAAACTAAGAGAAGATGTAGAGGAAGCTAGAGAAAGAGATTAGGGTTAGGGTTGAGAGAAGAGGAAGAACCTGAATATATTCTTGCATGCCATCCAAAGAGAGGGGTCCGGATATTTATACCCCCGGACCCAAGACCGGCCGGCCAAGGGGGCCGGCCGGCCCAATGGGGCTGAACCCGGCGTGGTTCAGCCCCCCCCCCCCCCCCCCCCCCCCCCCCCCCCCCCCCCCCCCCCCCCCCCCGAGCCATATATTTAAGAAGAGGGGGCTGAACCCATTGGTTCAGCCCCAATAACGCCACGTCCGTGCCGCCGCCGCTTGTAATGTTGTCCAAACAACCGAGCCTCGTCCGGGGGCGTAACATTCCCTGCCCCATCAAAAGTCAACTTGTCCCCAAGGTGATAGTCCGGGTAAAGCTCCTGGAACTCCAGTAAATCGACCCAAGTATTGTGCTCTGCCGAGAGATTCTTCCACTTAACCAATAGCTCTGGACAGTACGCCGTGCCACGACGTTTCCACTTAACCAACAGAACATCCTCCGGAAGCGGGCGAAGCTCGCCACCACTAGTAGCCTCGGGCAACACGGGGAAGACCGGAACCGCAGGCCCCAACTTCCGCTTCAGCAAGGAGACATGAAAGGTAGGATGAATCCGGGAGCTCGCCGGTAAGGCTAAGGTATACGCCACCGGCCCGACACGCCGCGTGATCCGAAATGGTCCATAGTAGCGGGGTGCCAGTTTCTGATTTGTCCGCTGGGCCACCGACAACTGGCGATAAGGACGAAGTTTGAGGAAAACTTCATCCCCCACCTGAAACTCCCGCTCGGTACGATGACGATCGGCCTGAATCTTCATACGATCCTGTGCTGCTCGAAGGTTCTCCCGTAGGGTGGTGAGAGTCCGATCACGATCACGGAGCGCCCGATCAACTGCTGCCACGGCCGTACTCCCGGGCTCATAACTGCTCAAGGTAGGAGGTGGACGCCCATAGACGACCTCAAACGGCGTGAGTTTACTGGCCGAGTGATAAGAAGTGTTGAAACAGTACTCCGCCCAATGTAGCCAACTAGTCCAGGTCCGCGGCTCATCCATGACAAAACAGCGAAGGTAAGTCTCGACGCCCCGATTTAAGACCTCGGTCTGGCCGTCAGTCTGGGGATGATGAGCCGTGCTGAAACGTAAGGAAGTCCCCTGCAAGCGGAATAGCTCTGTCCAAAATCGGCCTACGAAGGTCGGATCACGGTCGGAAATGATCGCGCGGGGAACACCATGCAAACGAACAACCTCCCGCACAAATAAGGTCGCAACAGACTCCGCGGTGTAGGGATGGCTCAGAGCAAGGAAGTGCCCATACTTGGACAACTTGTCCACCACTACCAAGATCACTGTTTTCCCCTGCGACTTAGGTAGCCCATCGATGAAGTCCATAGAAACCGTGTCCCAGATCTGATGTGGAATTTCCAAGGGAGTGAGGAGGCCGGCCGGAGAAGTAGTCTCATATTTTTGTCGTTGGCACACCTCACACGTCTGTACGAACTCCTGAATGTCGCGGCGCATGCCCTTCCAAAACACGTTGGCCCGAGCCCGCTGAAGGGTGCGAAGAACGCCGGCGTGGCCGCCTGTCGGCGACGAGTGAAACTCATGCATCATCACCGTGCGCCAAGCAGAATGAGCAGGAATGACCACCCGCCCGTGATAGAAGAGTCGGTCATTCTGTAAATGGTAGCTTGGAGCTGTCGCATGACCTTGCTGCAAGTCCTCCACAATAGCCCGTAACTCGGGGTCGCGCTGCACCGCGTCTTGAATTTCATCCATCGACTCCAACTGCGGCCCGGAAATGTGTGCCAAACCCCCTTCGGGTAAGCGAGAGAGGGCGTCAGCCACCCGATTATCCTTCCCCGGTCGATATTCGATCGCATAATCATAGCCCAACAGCTTGGTGACCCACTTTTGTTGCAGGGGGAAGAGATCCTTTGCTCCAAGAAATGCTTCAAACTCTGGTGATCGGTCCGGATCGTAAAATGACGCCCAAGTAGGTAGGGCCGCCAGAGAGCCACCGCATGAATCACCGCCAGCATCTCCTTTTCATACACTGAGAGACCCAGAGTCCGGGGAGCCAAAGCCTTACTGTAAAAGGCGATCGACCGCCCCTCCTGCATCAAAACCGCCCCCACACCCACGCCAGAAGCATCTGTCTCGACCACGAACCGTTTGGTAAAGTCCGGGAGTGCCAACACTGGAGTCGTCGTCATAGCTCGCTTGAGCGCCTGGAAGGCGGTCTCGGCCTCAGCGTGCCACTCAAAAGCATCCTTCTGTAGCAGCTGTGTAAGTGGCCTAGCAATCTTCCCGTAGTCCCGTACAAAGCGTCGGTAGTACCCAGTGAGGCCTAAGAACCCCCGCAGTGCCCGAATGGTCAACGGTCGGGGCCACGACAGCATATTCTCGATCTTCCGTGGGTCTGCCTTCACCCCTTCAACAGAAACTAGATGCCCCAAATATTCCACCTCAGGTTGTCCGAAAGAACACTTAGACCGCTTAGCATATAACTGGTGTTGCCGAAGAGTAGAGAAGACCTGAGCCACGTGAAGTAGATGATCCTCCCAAGTAGCACTGTAAATCAGGATGTCGTCGAAAAAAATCAGGACGAAGCGTCGCAGGAAGGAACGGAAAATCTCATTCATATTGGCCTGAAAGGTAGACGGCCCCCCAGTCAATCCATTGGCCATCACTAAGAACTCATAGTGACCGTCATGAGTTCTGAAGGCAGTCTTATGCACATCCTCCTCTTTCATCAGGATCTGATAGTAGCCGGACCGCAGATCCAGCTTGGTGAACAGGGTCGCCCCATGCAACTCATCCAAGAGCTCCTCGATCACGGGAATCGGAAACTTGTCCTTCACAGTTACACTGTTCAAGGCCCGGTAGTCCACGCAAAAGCGCCATGATCCGTCTTTCTTCTTAACCAAAATAATCGGTGCGGAAAAAGAACTGGTACTAGGCCGTATGATACCTGCATCAAGCATTTCCTTCACACTGCGTTCAATCTCGGCCTTCTGGATGTAGGGATACCTGTACGGGCGGATGTTGGGCGGTTCCGCCCCAGTCTGTAACACAATCTGATGATCACGGAAACGTGACGGTGGAAGGGTACTCGGCTCCTGGAAGATGTCATCATACTCCTCTACAAGCGGCCGCAACTGATCTGGCACCTGTGTTAATCCCTCCTCGTCCGACCGCACCCCCAGCAGGATTGCCATCAAGCTACTAGACTCCTCCAGCTGCTGCAAACTGCGAAGGGAAATCTCCTTAACTGGAGACGATCTGAGCCCCGTCAAACAGAACTGTCGTCCGCCTTGCATGAATTCCATCGTCATCTGATCCCAATCAAAAGTAACCCGCCTCAGCTGCTGTAACCACTGCACTCCCAAAACCATGTCTGAGCCTCGGATCGGTAAGAGGTAGACGTCCGTGCACCCCACATATTCCTGCATCCGAAGCTCTACCGCCTTCAACATCCCTTGGCACTGTAACTTGCTGCCGTCTGCAACCATGACCTGAAAGGCTGCACCCGTGTCGATCTGTTGCCCCACCTTCCTTGCTACATCAGGATGAATAAAGTTGTGGGTGCTCCCACTGTCGACCAAAATCGTCACCCTCTCACGCCGAACCCGTCCAACCAACCGCATCGTAAGCGGGGGGGGGGGGGGGGATTGCATCCCTCCATGGCATGTAGGGAAACGCCCAACTCCGTCAGGTCTAGGTCTCCCCCAAACTCCACCTCCTCTGGTAATACGTCCTCCTCGAGCTGCTCCTCCTGCTGCAACATGAAAACCTGGACCTTCTGGCACTTGTGACCGGGGACGAACTTCTCATCACAATTAAAGCATAAACCCTTCTCCTTCCGAGCCGCCAACTCGCTCCAAGACAACCGAGTCACCGTTGGCTTGGTACCCGTGGGGGGCTCCCGTCGTGCTGCCATCGTCGGGCCCAAAGCTGGTCTACTCGTGTTACGTGCCCGTTGCCTGTTGAACCTCTCCTCCTGAATACGTGCCAACGTAATGGCATGGTTCAAGGAACGGGGCATGAGTGCCTGAACCTCATCCCGAATATGCTCCTTAAGACCGGATATAAAACAGCTGTAAAGCGTCCTCTCTGGCCACTGAACCCGATTCGCCAACTTCTCGAACTCGGTCCGATACTCCATAACCGATCCCTTCTGACGAAGCTTCTGAAGGAGTGCCTCAAAGTTCTCATACTCCAGTGGCCCAAACCGGGCCGTAAATCCATCCACGAACTCCCCCCAAGGCACGTACTCCCGTCCCCGCAAGAACCACTGTGTCCATTGGAAGGCATCATCCTTCAGATGGAAGGACGCTAGCTGCACCCACTGGCCTTCAGGCATCTCCTGGTACTGGAAGAATAATTCGGCCTTGTGAATCCATTCCAGGGCGTCGCCGCCCTCGAACTCTGGAAAGTACATACGCGTTAACCCGGGGGTCAACCGTTGTGCTCCTGGACCTCCGTCCCTCCTTGCGTGTTCCCCATGCTCAAAACCCCCGTACCCGTGCGGCTGTCCCGCTCCCCAAGGCGGAGGCTGCGGGTGCTGCGGCTGGCCGCCCCACCCTGGGCCAAATCCGACCCCTCCTGGTGGCCCAAACCCGCGTGGAGGAGGAAGGAGCCCCCCCCTTTGCTGTCCCACCATGTCGGGTGGCCGCCGGAGCCCCAAAAGCTCCTCCCCGCCTCGGCGCCACTCTTCCGGGGCCGATCCCAGTCCTCCGAAACCTGCTGCAGTGAATCCGGGCGGAAACAGCCCCGCCGGACCCCCGTAACCCGCTCCCGAAGCCGCAGGAGCCCCGTATCCCGCCGATCCCGTGCCGCCGACCCCTCCATGCCACGCCGCGCCGGCCGGAGCCCCTCCCGCAGGCCGCACGCCCCCGACGCCTTCCGCAGCCCGCGCAGAGACGGAGCCGGCTGGATCGGCTCCCGATCCGGCCGAATCCTCGTTGGCCGGGCCTTTCCCCTTCAGTAGGGTCTTCAACTCCTCCAAACGGGTCTCCAGACGCACTTCCAACGCCGCCATGGAATCGGTGAGGCCAACAACATTCTCCTCTAGGGTTTCAATCCGCGAGGATTCCTCTTGATTGCGAGTATTCACCATTGCCGCGAGAATCGACTCCTCTGATACCAATTGTTATGCCCTAACTAGGAGAGAAACTAAGAGAAGATGTAGAGGAAGCTAGAGAAAGAGATTAGGGTTAGGGTTGAGAGAAGAGGAAGAACCTGAATATATTCTTGCATGCCATCCAAAGAGAGGGGTCCGGATATTTATACCCCCGGATCCAAGACCGGCCGGCCAAGGGGGCCGGCCGGCCCAATGGGGCTGAACCCGGCGTGGTTCAGCCCCCCCGAGCCATATATTTAAGAAGAGGGGGCTGAACCCATTGGTTCAGCCCCAATAACGCCACGTCCGTGCCGCCGCCGCTTGTAATGTTGTCCAAACAACCGAGCCTCGTCCGGGGGCGTAACAGATCATGAGAGTACATTCTAGTGAAACATTCAATAAACCCACCCATAAACTTTGGGTCTCCATCTATCTCTTCCCTATTTGGATAGTAGAAGAAGAGATTCAGAAAATAGCCTGTTAGATGTAATGGACTGCTCATCTTAGTCTCCACTCTTCTATCTATCAACTTCCATATAGGAAGATATTTACTCTCCTTAAAGACAAGAGCAGCAACAATCTCCTCTCTAGCCTTCTTCATTTCACCATACAACCATCCCATTGAAGGTGCGTCTCCATCAGCTCTTCTAATAACTTTCACCAATGGGGAAAATATAAGAAGGGCAAACTCAACATTCTCCCAAAAAGTACCACCCAAAACTGTAGTTGTAGCCTACAATTCAAGAATCAAGATAACATTAGTACATTACAAACAGATTAATCATAGAAATAATATTTGAAATAAACTACTAAGATACCTGTTTGCCTGCATCACTGCCAGATAATTTGGTAGCATCCCACCTTGCTGATGTAAACATCTCCCGCAACTGTCTCTTCTTCTCATGGATGCTCTGTAACGAAAGAAATGCTGTGGCGAATCTGGTAACTCCAGGGCGCACAAGATCATGTGACTCCAAGTCTTTTGTAGTCTCTCTGAACATGTCAAGGGAGATAGTATGATCATATATAAACACTGATAATTGACGTCCAATTGCAATAGCATTTTTTATTTGCTTTAATCTTGCAATGTCCTGGAGAAGCAAATTGATAGTGTGTGTAACACATGAAGTTCAAAAGAGCCTTGGCCTCTTCAAAACCATCAACCTTGATGCCGCCATGTTATTGGATGCATTATCTGTCACAACTTGTATAATATTCTCTTCTTTTGGGCCATCTGGGCTGACAACCGACTCATCCACAAAATCATAAATAAATTTTCCATCATGTGTGGATGACGATACATTTTGGATAGCCAAAATGCCACCCCAGTAATAGTGTGCACCACTATGTTCATGATTCTTCTCCCCTTTCTATCTGTCAATGCATCCGTAAGAATACTACAGCCATGTACCATACAGGTTTGAGTGAATGTAGTTAGCATCTTCTTCATCCGTTGTATCTCCATCTTTCAAGAATTTCTCTCTCATCTCATATGGGGTTGGACCCTTCATCCCTGGTCCACATAGCCCTACTGCATACAACGCCTGTTGGAAGGATGTAGCATACACGACATTGAAAGAAATTCCTATCTCGTATGCCCACCTAGCAATATACACGCACGCGTCATCTCTAGTTTTTTTCTTGTACTTGCTATCAATGGTGGTTTGCACCATTTTGCTCGTCTCGGTGCTTTGAGATTGAACAAATTGATCCATAGGCCCTTTAGTACCTACGCTTGCATAAATGCTCCTTTGTGTAGCTTCTTCTATGCCACTATCTAATCCTCCAACAACTACCTCTTTTAAAGCTGTTTGCAACCTTTCAGTCTTAAAATTTTTGGTTGCTTGTGCAGTGTGTAAATATCCCTCAATCTTTTCTTTAACATCAGCTGGTACCGTCGAGCAAGCCTTAACGTTGCCCCTTATTCCCCCCAAGTGATGCTTCAAGCGAGTAATTCCACCATTCACAATTTGTTTGCAATATATGATCGTATTCTATTTGTATCATTAGGAGTCACCTTCTCCCCAAATGCCCAACAAGGATCTCGACTTACTACGGAGGAAGTACTGGGAACCTTGCTAGAACCTTCTGATGAATTCATTCTACACAAAAAGAATTATAAAAAATTAAAAAAAGGCAACATCAGTGATATTTCATATCTAGATGCCCTCATGCCCACAATATTGATGTCATCATTAATCAATGTTCATTGATCAGTCTAAAAACATAGCTGAATAATTTTTTTTTCACATCATATGTTGCCACAATGCCGCAAATCTGCAATCATAGAGGACAAGGGAAGAGAGAAATATAGAGAAATAGAAAGAAAGAGAGGATTATGAATAGATACAAGCACATTGCCAAAATGCCACAATGCCAGTCGACTGCCATAAGGATTGACCACAACCAAAATGCCAAAATGCCAATCGACTGCCATAACGATTTTTTCATAGCCACAATACCACAATACCACAATGCCAGCCAACTCTCATAAGAATTTGCCACTGCCACAATGCCAACCAACTCTCATAAGAATTTACCACACAACAATTCCATAATTCCAGCCCAGTGTCATAAGGCTTTTCCACACCAACAATGTCATACGGCCCACACAAACAATGCTAAAATCCCGGCCGAGAAGGAAGAGAGAAATAGAGGATGAAATATCAGAGAAGTAGAGGAAGAAGGAAAAGGGAAATAGCCAGTCGAGAAGAAAATAACCTAAAAATAACTTAATTTACAAATAACCCAATTGCAAATTTACTGGAAAATTAAAATAACCTAATGCAGCAGATAGAAAGAAAACCAAATACAGCAGATAGAAGGAAAACCAGATGCAGCAGATAGAAGATGACTAGAGCCGAGGAGAAGGAAGAAGAAGAATGACAAATATAACTTAAAAATAGAGAAAAAATAACAAATATAACTTAAAAATAAAGATAAAACTCACATTGCTGAACGGACGAGCCACAAAAGAGGAGAGGAGAGGATATATAGGAACTGTCGAGAACCAGTACCGATAAAAAGACGGCCGACGAAAGACATCGATGAACAAAAAGTACACAGTCTGGGTTCGAGAATCACCGGAGAATCATTGAACCAAAGAGTCTGAAAGTGAGGGTAAGATCTACCTTTACTCTAGAGGGGGGGGGGGGTGAATAGAGTATATTAAAATAATTGTCATCTTTCACTTTCTCTGGAGGTACCCTTTTCAATGCTTTGCTTCTAGCTTTCCTCTTCCTTGCAATAGTTGCAGAGGAGTCATCAGAATGAGTTTGGAATTTGTCACTGTCTGAACTCTGAGGATTGTCATATAATTCATCAATTCTTTTAAGGTATTCTTGTTGTTGTTTTGATTGTTCAGCAGAGATAACAGCAGCAGCAGCAGTGACAGAAGCAACACTGACAAATACAACAACAGCAACAGGCTCAACAACAACAGAGACCATTGGAGCAACAGGAGCAGCAGATACAGACACTTCAGTAGCAGAAACAGAAACTTAAATAACAACATCAAAGACAGCAGATTCTTCAATATGAACAGCAGGCTCATCAGCCTCTGTCATCAGTAAGTCAGCAGCACTATCAGAGCAGACTACATCAACAACAGCAGCAGCATCATTCATATAATCAACAAAAAGAACATTTTCCACAGCCTTAAGGGACTTGATATATGCAGAAATCAGGCTGGGCTCACAGCTGGCAATAGGCACAATGGCCTTAGTAAGGTCCTCAGCTTCAGAAGCTGGAAGAAATCTGCTGTGAAGAGCATCAAAATCTGACAGCAGTGACTTAAAGTCAACTGTTCTGAAGGGAAGCATTGGAGCTGAAGCTGTAACTGAAATCTCTGGCAGGAAATCTTCTGAGGCAGGCACTAACTCTTCTTCATGAGGCATCTCCCCCTGCCTAGATTCAGTATACACTGGATCAAGGCACCCCACAGAAGGGACTGCCTGAGGAGGAGAAAGGGAAGAGAGTCTGGCGGATAACTCCTTGACGGATTTCAGGAGTGGAGCCATGGAGGTCTCCAGCAGGACTGTTAGCCTGGGAGCCAACATCCCATACAGCCTATCTGCCAGGGCAGGAAGATCTACTTGCTCAAGTGAAACTTGAGTAGAGGTAGAGGAGAGTGAGACAGAGATTGGTGTAGAAGGAGCTGCAGAAGTAGAAATAGAAGATGTGGATGGTAGGATGGATGGTTGAGAGATTGGAATGGTGGAGATGGAGGTTATTGGAGTGGAAATGGATGGGGTGAAGGATGGTTGTGTAAGAATGTCTTGGAGTAGTTGTTGATAGGAGGTAGAGGATGATGGGAGATCAAGAGGTGAGGAATGAGAATCATCCATGTAGGAGTCATCCAGAAGACTGAAGGATGGAATGGACGAGTCAATATCCAGGGGTGGATAATAGTATAGGGGATGGAAAAGGTCTACAGAAGTTGCTGGTGGTGGTGGTGAAGAAAGTTGAGAGTGGAGATGAAATGGTGATGGGGGAGGAGATTGAGGTAGTGATGGTGGAAGAAGGGGTGGTTGAAGAAACAATGGGTGGAGATGAGGAGGAGGCAGACAGTTCTTCCAATGGGGCAGTTGCCTGTGGGGAAGTGACTTGAACAGTCCTGGTGCCTGAAGATGAGATAGCTGCAGGAGCTCTGCTTGGTTTGACAATCTGCCTGTCCCATTTTCCAAACAGGGTACAAGACAGCCTCTTAGAGGCATTAATGTGCATCCCACTGGACACAAGCAACTGAGGGAACCTGTTATGCAAAAACAACCCTAGTATCCTCCCCAAATTAACAAAATTCTTATTCATCTTTTTCTTGATTAAATCATAGAAAATCTCTCCCCAATTGAGATGCTTCTTATCCACTAAGGCATCCATCAAACAGAATTGATACATAGAAATGTTATCATGAGAAGAATGCTTGGCTAAAAGCACTTTTCCCACAACATCAGCTAAGAATCTATATTCCACTGACAGATTCTTTTTAAGCAGCTTGTTAGGGTTTGCTGCAGAGTGACCCATTCTATCAAGCATACTTGCAAACTCTTCTCCAGATAACTCAACTGAATCATCCTCAGAACTCAATTGAAAAACTTCTGTAAGGAGGGCAGAAGTTCGGGATACCTGAGTACCGGCTATAGTACCAACCACAGTATTCTGATCCAGATTATGAGCCGTGTACACCCATTCTTTGATCTCATCGACAACAAGTTTCATCCTTGTGGTCATAATATGCATCAACTGCTGTTCTTTGAATAAGTCGAGAATGTCTTTGAATATTTGGTCACTGCCTTCAAAAGAGTCCATTTCGATGTCGAATCCAGTGTCAAATTTCATCGCGGCTAGAATTGCAACAGAAATAACCATTATATACCTGCAAAAACGAGCAAACGAGACCAAGTGTAGAGAAGTTTGGAGGGAAAGAAACGTTCTGCAGAGAGTATGAAAGCGCAAAAGGAGAACGACGACCGAAAAATGAGTTTTATATTAGGGTTCGACGTCGAAAAGGAAAGATCGTTGAACTCCGTTCGACGATCTGGGCTTCTAAAGGAATCTGAAGAGTCTTCAACATCATTGATCTCCGTTTGACGATATTGGAGAGCGTTGATCTCCGCTCGACGATCTCTGACTAGAAGAAGATAGCCTAGCACTATCTGGAAAACGCTGAACTCCGGTCGACGCTTTCGAAAAACGTCGATCTCCGTTCGACGATCTTGGGGAAAAACGTCGAGCGCAGTTCAAAGAGCAGAAACACCCTATAGACACTAGAAAAATCATGTTTTTAACCTAGTCTTGGTCAATTTTAAGGTTTTAAAATCTTGGATCTTATTTTAAGTTTCCTCCATCTAACATTTCTAACTTATTCAGGAAGAAAGTGTGTTTCTTTTCATCCAATGGTTTGGTGAAAATGTCTACTCTTTGCAAATCAGTTGGGATATATTGAAGTTCAATTTTATTCTTCTCAACATTATCCCTTAAAAATTGATGCCTAATTTCTATATGTTTTGTCCTACTATGGAGTACTGGATTTTGTGCTATAGAAATAGCACTGGTGTTATCACAAAATATTGTTGACCTTTCTAAGTTGTAACCATAATCTAGGAGCTGGTTTTGAATCCACAAAATCTGTGAGCAACAACTACCTGCTGCCATGTATTTAGCTTCAGCAGTTGAAGTGGACACAGATGTTTGTTTCTTACAGAACCAGGAGACAAGTCTGTCACCAAGAAACTGGCAAGTTCCACTGGTGCTTTTCCTGTCTACTCTACATCCAGCATAATCAGTATCTGAAAATTCAGTTAATTCAAATCCTTAGTCTTTTGGATATCAGAGACCTAGATTTGGACAACTTTTCACATACCTAAGAATCTTTTTTACTAATGTTAGGTGTGACTCTCTAGGGCTTACTTGGAATCTAGCACATATGCATGTAGCAAACATTATGTCAGGTCTACTAGCTGTAAGGTACAATAAAGAGCCAATCATTTCTCTATATGTTGTCTGATCAACAGGTTTCCCATGTTCATCAGCATCTAATACAACATTAGTAAGCATAAGTGTTTTCATACATGATGCTTCAGACATACCAAATTTCTTAACCAATTCTTTTGCATACTTGGTTTGAGAAATAAATATGCCATCAGCATGTTGTTTGACTTGCAATCCTAGAAAGAAGGAAAGCTCACCCATGCTACTCATTTCAAATTTAGAATGCATTAGATTAGAGAATCTTTTGCACAGATTTGAATCAGTAGATCCAAATATAATATCTACATAAATTTGCACTAGTAGGATATTGGACTTATGAGTTCTAATAAAAAGAGTTTGGTCTACTCTAACCCTTATAAAATCATTATCCAGAAGAAAACATGCTAGAGTCTCATACCATGCTCTAGGAGCTTGTTTGAGACCATATAATACTTTATGCAATTTAAAAACATGATCAGGATGAGTTAGAGAGATAAAACCTGGGGGTTGTCTAACATAGACTTCTTCCTTGATGTCTCCATTGAGAAATGCACTTTTTACATCCATCTGATAGACATTGAATCCTTTGTGAGCTGCATAAGCTAGGAATATTCTTATGACCTCTAACCTTGCAACTGGTGCAAAGGTCTGATCATAGTCTATTCCTTCTTCTTGAGAGTATCCTTGTGCAACTAGCCTTGCCTTGTTCCTGACAATGATTCCTTGATCATCCAATTTGTTTCTGAACACCCACTTTGTTTCAACAATGGAGTGATCCTTAGGCCTTGGCACTAACTCCCAAACTTTGTTCCTTTCAAATTGATGTAATTCCTCTTGCATTGCAATGATCCAGTGTAGATCTTGTTCTGCATCTTGTATGGATTGAGGTTCAATTTGAGATAGAAAACAGGTGTGCATCAGGTTTTGGTTGACCTGATTTCTGGTTTGCACACCAGTTGAGATGTCTCCAATCACTTGGGAGATTGGATGATCTCTTGATGTTACTAAATCAACATGGGGTGTTGATTGTTCACCAACCTGTGTTGTTGTTTCCTCTTGTGAAACAATAACTAGCTCTTTAAGATAATTCTCACCAGGATGTTGCGTACCAAGATGTTGAGTGTCCTCTTCATCTTCATTGTTTTCACCTCTTTGTTGGGTAGGTGAATGTGTTGTATCCTTTTCTACAATATGTAACCTGTCCAAATTTTTTGAAAGAGAGTGTACTTGCAAAGGTTCTATGGTAGAAATATTATTCTCCTTGTAAAACATGTTAATTTCATCAAAAGATACATGTACAGATTCTTCAATTTTAAGAGAAGTTTTGTTATACACCCTATAAGCTTTACTGATCATGGAGTATCCCAGAAACACTCCTTCATCAGCTTTAGCTTGAAATTTTGCTATATACTTCTTGTCATTATTGTGTATGTAACAAATGCAACCAAAATTTTTGAAATAATATACTTTAGGTTTCTTCCCTTTGAGTAATTCATAGGGAGTCTTGCCCTTCAGTTTATGTATCAAACTTTTATTTAACACATAGTTTGAGGTGTTCACTGCCTCTGCCCAAAAGGATAGAGGAAGGTGAGCATCTGTCAACAATGTGGTGGCAGATTCAATAAGGGTTCTATTTTTCCTTTCAGCTACCCCATTTTGTTGAGGAGTTCTAGGAGCTGAGAAAGTGTGCCTGATCCCTTCACTCTGACAGAACTCTTGTATAAGAAGAGAATCAAACTCTGTCCCATGATCACTTCTGATCAGTGCAATGTGAGTATTGAACTCAATCTGTATGCATTTGAGAAACTCTGTCAAACACTTAAAGTTATCAGACTTTTTCCTCAGAAAGAACACCCATGTGAATCTAGAGAAGTCATCTACAACTACTAAAGTGTAAGATTTCCCTCCTAAGCTTTGTACTGTAATGGGTCCAAAAAGATCCATGTGTAACAGATACAAGATCCTAGGTGAATCACTCTTATTAAGTGACTTAAAACTATTTTTAATTTGCTTGCCTAATTGACAAGCCCTGCAAAGTCCTTCCTTCTTGTAGGGGCCAGAAGGTAGTCCTCTAACAAGGTTGTCCTTGGATAGCTTAGCAATGGTTCTAAGGTTTAAATGTCCTAATCTTTTATGCCATAGATCATTTGGTTTGTAAACAGAATTGAATAAACAAATATCTATCTTAGTTGAAAGAAAATCTACAAGATAAATGTTACCTTTCCTTTTACCTGTCAACACAGTTGTGTTGTCTTCTGATTTGATTTTACATGAGGATTTGTTGAATGTCACCTGATAGCCTTCATCACATAGTTGACTGATGCTGATTAAATTATGCTTCAGTCCTTCCACATAAGCCACCTTCTTGAATATGACTGAGCCAATCTGGACAACACCATATCCTTTTGTTTGTCCAAAGTTTGAATCCCCAAATATGACTTTGGGTCCAAGCTTGGCTTTGAAGGATGTTAAATTATCCCTGCTTCCTGTCATGTGCTTTGAGCACCCACTATCCAGATACCATTGTTGGTTCATTGCTGGATAGGTCTTCACCTGCACATAAACAACTTATATGTTTTTGACCCAGTTTACCTTGGGCTTAGGTTGATAACCTTTAAATTCTGAAATGAAAGACATTCTTGGCTGACTCTTATAACCTTCAGGATGATATCTCCTAGGAGGTATTATCCATTCAGTATAAGAGTTAAAGTTTTTGGATGTAGGACCTCTAGGATTGAAGTTTGATTTGCCTTTGAAATTTTTTTCAAAACTCTGAGCTCCGTTCGACGATCTCTGAGCTGAGTTCGACGATCTTGGGTCAGATCGTCGAGCTCCATTCGAAGATCGATTATGCCAGAGTTCAGAGTTCGGCGATCGTCGACCTGAGTTCGACGATTCAGCTTGAGATCGCTGAGCTCTGTTCGACGATCGTCGAGCTCTGTTCGACGTTTTCCGTTGAACTTTAGTTTCTTAGGCAGATCAGAATTCTTCTTAGCCACCTCTACAACTCCCTTTCCTTTATCTGAGATAAACTTGATTGGGGTTGTTAACACTATAGGTTGGCTGGATGAAGCACCCAAGCCCAGTGTACTATTAAGTCTTGATTTCACTGTGCTTGTGATGTCCATCAGTTTGATGCTTCTCCCATTGAGGGATTCTTCAAACTTCTTGGCCTCAGATAGTTCACTTTTCAGTGAGGCTATCTGCTCCCTACAACATTCCAACTCTTCAGAGAGTTTGAGGTTATCTGATTTTAAGGTACTAAGTTCAGATAATTGATTTCTGAGAGAGATAATCTCTTTCTCAGACTTTAGCAAGTCTAAACAAAGTGCCTTAAATTCAAATTTAAAGTCCTCTGAATTAAAGTCAAAGGAATCTATTACCTGGTCTTCTTCATCTTCATGTTCAGATTCAGATTTTGATTCATGTTCTGCATCAGAATTATGTTGGGAGGCACTGATAGCCATCATGCAGAACTTCTCTTCAGCATCATCTTCATCATCACTTGAGCTTGATTAAGCCTCTGACTCTTCTTCAGTTTCACTCATGGTTTCAGCTACAAATCCCTTCCTGGTGTGTTTGTTCTTGCTGGAGGAGGATTTGTCATTGTTGTTTCTCCCGGAGTCCTTGTCTTTTCTCCTATCTTTCCTGTCCTTCTTGTCCTTATTCTGATTTTCTGGACAATCAGGTACAATGTGGTCTGGTTTCTGCATCCAAAACAAATAATTTCTTTATTATTGGATTTGTCATACCTTGGCTTCTCATGCCCTCTGGATGATCTCTTTATGAAATCTTTCCTGACCATCTTATAGAATCTTTTGGCCAGTAAGCTCATTAATTCTTCATTGCCTGTGACCTTGTCTTCAGGCTGATCTTCTGTAGCTTTGAATGCTATTGTCTTCTCCTTCCTGATTGCTGGAGAAGCAACCTTCTGTTCTTTCTTTCTATTCTTGATGAGCAGCTTATAAGACTTAAGCTTGCCTAACAAAGCTTCAGTGGTGATTTCATTTAGGCTTCTGGCATCCTTGATTGGCCAGATCCTTGAATCCCAAGTGCTGGGGAAGCACATTATGATTTTGTCTTGAGTTCAGTTAGTGAGATCTCCTTGTCTAATGTTTTTAACTCACTGACTATTAGGCTGAGCCTGTTGTACATGTCAGCAACTGACTCAGTTTTTCTCTTTTTGAAATTCTCATACTGGGTTATGAGATGAGATCTTCTGTCTTTCCTTTCATCAGCAGATCCTGATACAATTTCTGACAACTTGTCCCATATTTCTTTTGCTGAATTACATTCAACCATTTTCTGAAATATTTCATCAGACATTGTCTGAGCCAGAATATTCATTGCTTTGGCATCTGCAACTTTCCATTTCTTGATTTCTACATCTGTTCCTGAAGGAGGTTGAACAGCACTTGTACTTGTAATTACTGGGGGTCCTAGACACACTGTCAAAACAGAATTGTAGATGTCCTCATCAATATAATTCATATATAATTTTATCCTTGCCTTTCAAAGTGCAAACTTAGAAAGGTTGCACACTGGAGGTCTGGTGCTAGCATAATTTTTGTTCTGTGCCATGGTTTTGTATGAAAATAAATATAATACAAATAATAACCCTCTATAGAAGATTGATCTTATCAGAGATCTTTTGGTTCAAGTGTTAGCCTGTAAAACAACCAAACTAGTGAAGATCTAGTTATTGAATAACCAACCTGCCTCTGATACCAATTGAAAGTGAGGGTAAGATCTACCTTTACTCTAGAGGGGGGGGGGGTGAATAGAGTATATTAAAATAATTTTCCAGATAAAAATTATTTGCAGTGGAAGACTTGATTTAAGTATAGGTGTAATGTGCTTGCAGTAAATAAAATTAAGATAGCAAGAAAGCAAAAATCACAGCACACAACAAATAAAACACAGCAACCGGAAGACACAAGGATCTATAGTGGTTCCCCAATCAACCTGGGTACATCCACTCTTCTACCACCCTAGGTAGGAATCCACTACAGGAATAGTTGATCAGGTGTCCTGGGCACCAATAAGCTTTTGATAAGGTGCTCAAAAACCAAACTCAGATTTTTTGATAAGGTGTCTTGCCACCACTGAGTTTTGACAAGGTCTCAGAAACCAACCACAAAACTTTTGAAGGGAGTTTTGAGAAACCCTTTTACAGCAGAATAAAGAAAGAAAGAAAAGAGTTTATTGTTCTTCTCTGTCAACAGTCTAAGAGAAGACTAGTGGATGATGTTGTCAAAACTCCCCCTGAGATCTGCAATTGTTCAGGAAGAAGAGCTTTGCATAGGGTGATAGGTCTTCAGTAACTTTAGATCTCCAGCAAGAGATGATTTCAGCAGTTGCTGAAATATGATGTGTCTGGAGTCTTTGATTGATGAAGCCTTTGAACACTTGAATCAAGAAAATCTTGAAGGAGTAGTATAGAAGAAATATTTTCTTGTTTGATGATCTCCTTCACAGTATTATTCCTTGTGTTCTGTATGAATTCTAACTCAGTAATCCTGTAGACTTGTGTCTCTAGAGTTGATTGATATCTCTTCTATATTTCTCAAAAGATTCTGAAGAGATATATTGAAATTCAGTCTTCTGGATAGCCGTTAAACAGTCATAAATGACTTCCTTAAATGATATTTGTCTCTGGAGGAAAGTCCTAAGAGACATTCCATTTTGTCTTCCTTGAAACTTGCTCCAGAATAATTGAAACGGCTATAAAATCCTTTGAAATAAATGCTGATAATAAATCAGATTGAATTCCATAACTGTCTGAATTTGAATTCCTGAAATCGTCGATCTCTTCAGAAAAGCGTCGATCTGAGCTCAACTATCGTCGACCTGAGCTCAGAGACTGAACTTATACTTGAGACAGAAATTGTCGATCTGAGCTCAACTATCGTCGACCTGAGATCAGAGATTGGATTATAGCTAGAGACAGAAACGTCGATCTGAGCTCGAAGATCGTCGAACCGAGTTCGACGGCTCGTTGAACTGAGCTCAGAGATAGTCGAACTGAGTTCGACGTTTCGTCGACCTGAGCTCGACGAAAATTGTCCTAGTCTTCAGCACTTAAGTTCTTATCTTAGAAGGTCTTGGGGGCAGCTTCCAAACCTAAGTTCTAACCCTTAGACTCATTCTAATTGACCTTTAAGACTATACAAGAAGGTCAAAACAATTTTCTAAGAACATAGTGATCCTTGCCCAAATTAGTAATAGGGTGTTCCAACAGAGCCGTTAGCCGAAAGAGTAAGAAATCGCGAGAGAGTAAGAAATCGCGAGAGAGGGAGATTAGGGCAAGCCAGACGGAATAAGGCGAAAAGTGATGAGTCGAGGGATGAGAATAATAATATAACGATAATAATTTATAACTTTATAAGTATTAAGTATTAAGTTATAATTAATTAATTATATAATCATTATTAAGTATTAAATAAATCAAACTATTAACCCTAAAAGATTTAAAAACGCGACAACCACTATAACGCCGCCATAACCTGAAATAACGGACCGACATGTCCAACACGTCGGCCGCAATTCTGGAAAACGCAAAAAAAGACCATTTGCAGCGGTAACGTTGCGATTTCACCCAAAAAATGACCATTTGTCGGACATGTCGGCTGCAATCTACAAGCTTGCTCATCATATTCTTAAGAGTGCAATTATACCTTTCGTCAACTCTATTCTGTTCAGGACTACCTGATAAGTATTGAGCAACAATGTCACAACTCTCCAAGTATCTGACAAAATGACCTTTATGTTATCCGAAAGCCTCATGTCTGCCAAAATACTCGTCTCCTTTGTCATATCTAACATTCTTGATAACGTTATCTAATTGTTTCTCAACTTTAGTCTTGAAAATCTTAAATTTATCAAGAGAGTCAGACTTTTACTTAATCAAGAGCAAGTAACTATAACATGAGAAAAAATTAATGAACCTAATGAAGTAGGTGATTTTGTAGAGTGTAAATAAATAAGGTCCACTAATATCTGTATGAATTATCTCCTACAAGTCTACATTACTTGTAACATCTTTTTTCTTAATTTTGGTCATTTTACCCTTGCAATAGTCAACACATATCTCTAGGTCACTTAAGTCAAGAATAGTAGGAATGCTTTATTTAATTAGTCTTTTTACTCTATCATTAAAGGTGTGGGAAAATCTTTTATGACACAACATGAAAGACTTTTCTTTAATTAAGGGTCTTTTAGAAACAATATTTTTGTATATTAAATGAAGTCGCGTAAATGTCATTGTGCGTAAAACACATCCTATGTAATCCATTATAAAAATAACAATGATTTACAACTTGTGATTCATAAAACAACTGAATTAAATCATTAGAAATGTTGAAACATAATTAAATTTGTCTAATGCTCAAACAAAAATTAAGTTTGTTCGAAATGTAGAAATGTAAAAATTACTTTTTAACAAAGCTTAATATTGGTGTCTAAAATCAAACAAACATCCTCAATAAACTCGACTTCAACTTCAGGATTATTGCCAACTGTCTACACTAATACTTGCTTGACCTTTTCATGTTGGTGAATCCATATAGTCTATAAGCAATATGATTAGTTGTTCCACTATCAAGACACCAAGAACTAGATAAGACTTCAATTAAATTAGATTTACCCAAGCTGAATGCTTGAATAACAATCATGTTGTAAAAATTATCTTCTAACAATCATGTTGTAAAAATTATCTTCTAACAATCATGTTGTAAAAATTATCTTCTAACAATCATGTTGTGAACTAGATGTATAAGAAACATGATTGTGAACTGTGTCACAACCATTTGATGAAAAGAACGAAAACAAGTAAACACATCACTCTTCTTTTTTAACAAATACAACAAAGTAGTACTTGAATAACAATCAATAAAGGTAACAAATATTTATAGTCAGATAAAGATAACACGGGGGAGGGACCCCAAACATCAGAATGAATTGCATCTAACAAACAAGACTAGGAAAAGAAACATGACTGAGACTATGACGAGCATGTTTTGATAGTTCATAGGTATTACAAGTAAACGATTTAATTAAACAACTAAAAACATGAAATAGTTTGGTAAGATATAAAGCAGAAGTGTGGCCAAGACAAAGATGCCAGCGCCGGATGTGATGCAAAGTCGGAGCACGGGTGGTGGAGAGAGCACTAGGAGATAATGACTAGTTCGGCTAGTACAGTCCGCCAATATTCCTATCATTGCCAAGCATCCGTTTCGTATCCAAATCCTGAAACACACAAACATCAGGAAAAAAATTACGGAGCAATTTAAAGACGCGGTTAAGTGACTAATGAAGAGAAGATTGCGAGTAAACAAAGGGATATGCAAGACCGAAGAAAGAGATAGGTCAGGAGAACAAACAATGGTTCCTTTGCCAACAGTAGAAATAAGGGAACCATTGGCAACAGTAATCTTATCACGACCAGAGAGAGGAGTGTATGGGGTTAAACCTGTGGCAGAGCCAATCATGTGATCAGTCGCTCCCGAGTCAATGATCCACTTGGAATGAGATGAAGACACATCATGAGCACTAGAGATACCTGAAGTAGCAAACGCGATAGTAGAATCAGCTGATGTAGAGTCAAAAAGGGAACGAAACATACGACAGAAGATTTCTAACTCTATAGCAGAAAGGCCCCAGAGGGGGGGGGGGGGTTGTCCTCATAAACTTCGGTCGAATGCGCAAAATACTGTGTGCGAGCACCAGTCTAACGTCCACCACCACAGTGACTACCTCTCCCACGAGCACCAGATACCCGTCCAGGGGGAGCAAGATGAGGGTGTAGATGAAAACAGATGTCCTTAATATGTCATTTCTTTTCACAGTGGCCGCATACAAGAGAGGAAAAATGAGGAGGGACACGACCAATCCCAGCAAGGGCAGAGTGCTCTATAGGGGGACCAAGAGAGCGGCGACGATTCTCATCACTGAGGAGCATACTAAAGGCTTCCTTAAGAGAGGGAAGAGGCTCGCTGTGGACACGTAGGCGAACAACATCAAACTCCATATTGAGCCCTATAAGAAAGACGTGAACACAAAAGCGGTCTTTATCCTTCTAAAGAGCCCGAGCGTCTGCAGTGCATGCAGTAATAAATTTGTTGAAGTAATCCAATTCCTCATAAAAACGTTCGAACTTAGAGTAATAAGCAGAGACAGACATGGTTCTTTGCTTCAGCTCCAAAACACGGCGAGTAAGCTCATAAATCTGCGTCGAATTGCTTGCCTGAGAGTAGGTGTCACGAGCCCTTTTTCAAATTTCGTGAGCAAAATCCAGAAGCATGTAGCTGTAATACACCTGAGGGGACATAGAGTGAAGTAATCACAAAACAATCAAGGAATTGTCCGTATCCCATTTTTTTCATGAAGGATCGGTACGTGGTGGCTCAACAGTGGTTCCATCAATATGTCCATATAATTGGTGACTTTGAATAACATGTTGTGCCGCGCTGAACCATTCAAGATAATTTGTGTCATCCAAGGAAACAATAGTTATCTTTAAGGAGCCAGATTGGCCGTGACTCATGAGAGGATCTCTAGACGGACTTGTGCGGGGAGAATATGAGATTTCAGAGGAATCACCCATCGATGACCGTCCGAAGGCAACTAGCAAGAAGAACTCAAGACAAAAGAAACCACATCCTACGAGTGTCCCTTAGATCGCGCTGCCGGAGAGGACACCAGAGGATGTGACCACAATGTCTCCGACAGCCCCCATGGAAGACAAAACAGCCGGGGACAGGGCCGCCTGTAAAACGGACGGATGGGGCGTTGAAGGCTTCGAACGCCGATGGAGGAGGAAGCGGAAGAAGCGACATTGCTGGAAGCCCTAGGCGCTGGAGACGGCGCTGTAGGAGCGGAGGAAGTGGCGCGCTGGAAGCCTTAGGCTAGGGATGCGGAAGATGAGACTAGTTGAATGCGGTGGAAGATGTGACGAGTTGAACGCGGCGGAAGCGGATCGAGCGCGGCAAAAGCGGGATCGAGCGCTGCGAAAGCAGGATCACGTGCGCTGGGATCTGATACCAAGTAGACAACAAAAGAAATGTATTCTCATTTACCCTAACTCAAGGCAAGCATACATATATAGGACTCCAAACACATGACATATAACATACTAAAAATAAAATACGCATATTCAACTAAATGTACTGGTTAGTTAAATGCTTACCTTTATGAGAGTTTACCATTAAAGATTCGTGAGAATTTAAATGCTCAACTAACATTGAGGTGACAGTCTTCTCCTTACAAAATATTTTTCCACTCAAATGAAGTATGTTTTTGGCATGCTTAAGGAATACATATGTCTATAAGCTTATTGACTCAATTATAGATCGTAATGTCAAGCTATATCCAGAATACTGAAATTTCATCTATTATTTGTTTGTGTGTACATATGTGCCTGATTAACTTGGTATTGATATTTAAGATTGAGTTACATGAATTTTTTTGGGGGATAATATAGGGCTTACATTCCCTCCATTGTACTTCTATACTGGGGGAGTTCGTGAATTTCTTGCAACATTGAAGCAGTATGTATTTATTGTGAGGTTGGTACTTCAGTTATGATTACATATATACTTTTATGCACACTTGGTGTATATTTTGATGAAACTGACCTATCTTATAACTAGACTAACGACCACAAGTGAATAAGAACATCATAAAGATAACTTCATTTATCAATTTCTGTTCATGCAAGTGCTGACTAGACAGGTTTCTTAATGAGAAAGTTGATATCTTCAGGTCTGCAGATGATACAAATGTCTTTCGTTTCAAAGGTTTACATGATTCTTTTCAGGTAGTCTTTTAACTTCTGTTTCATTTATGTTCCTCATGTCTACCTTATTATTATTGTTTTTGTTGTAGTTGCAAGTATTATTATTGAAAATATGAAGTTACCGAATATATGTATATATATACTGCAGAAGCGCATAGAATAGAGAGAAAATAAAAAATATTTTTATTAATTTCTCAATTGTCTTATACAAGAATAATATGTATTTGCACACTTATATAAGAAGGGAAAAATGAGAGGATTCTCAATCCTAATATATGGGACTAAACAAAATTACAAGAGGGTCTAAATTTAGGCTTTTACATAGTTTTTTTAACACTCCCCCTCAAGATGGAGCATACAAATCATATGCACCAATCTTGGAAAAAAAACTGATGATATAACTGTCGTGGTAAGGCCTTTGTGAGAATATTAACAACTTGCTCGGTAGCATGAACATGTTCTAATTCCAACTTCTTTAATTGAATTTTCTCCCGAATGAAGTGGCAATCAACTTTAATTTGTTTGGTTTGCTCATGAAATATGTGATTTTTGGCAATATGTATAGCAGTTTGACTGTCACAAAATAGAGTTTCTAGTGAGGAAAGTTTGATTCCCAAATCACCAAAAAAACTTTCTAGGCAGGTAAGCTCAAACATAACATCTGCCATTGCACGATACTCAGCTTCAACAAATGAGCGAGCAACAACAGATTTCTTTTCGCTACGCCAGGTAATAAGGTTTCCTCCAAAGTAAGCACAAAAATCAATTGTGGAGCGTCGATCATCAAGAGAGCCAGCATAGTCAACATCAGAGTTGGCAATCAGAGATAGAGAGGAAGATGATTTGTATACAAGCTCTTGTTCAAGTGGCAGGAGCGGTCTTCAAGTATCTGAGTATGCGCTTGACGTCCTGGAGATGAGAGGTCTGTGGAGCATGCATAAATCGACTGACAACTCCAACAACAAACGAGATACTAGGTCTTGTAACAGTAAGATATATCAACTTTTCTACAAGACGTCGATAATACTCTGGGTTCAGAAGTAGTTGATCGGAGTCAGATTCATGAGCACAAAGCTTGTGGTTGACATCCATAGGAGTGTTAACAGTCTTGCATCCCGAATAGCCAACATCCTAAATACTGGGTGATGTCAGGTCTTTTAGATAATGGAGGCAATGCAAAGGATGATGTCCGCCCATGCTCAACAATTAGCCGCATTCGCTTCCTTGACAACCCACCTCGATTGCATGCATCTTCCACCCCAGTAGATACACTGACCACTAAGTGTTCCAATTAGGGCAGGCCGCAATATGCCATGCACTTATATTCTCATGGCAATCGGGCCACTGTAGGCAGTGTTCTGCGTTACGTGAAGCTGAATTTTCCCATGTTTGACGATAAGAGTGATCCCCTAGCTTGGCTCATTCTTTGTGAGCACTTACTCGCTATCCAGCTCATGTCGTTGGAGGATTGGATAGGGTTGGCCTCCTTCCACCTCATGAGCTAAGTGCAATTGCGATAGGCTTAGCTTGCACGTGAGACCCACAATTTATGTTGGGTGGCCTTCGAACATTTTTGCAATCTGTGCTTCGCTCTACTACTCCGTAGTAATCCGTGGGCGACCTTGCTCTCAAGCAATCAGGGCCCGTCACTGATCACTTGAAGAGTTTTTAGATGTTACTAGCTTGTGACCCTTCTATACTACTTGAACATCAAGTGTCTATCTTCACTGCCACCCTACATTATCGACCACATTTCAATGTAGTATTCCAAGCTTTGCGTGACCTCAACACAGTCATGAGCGTAACCCATACCTATGAGCAACGTCTCCTCATGGACAATCCATATGGCTGCCGCTATGGCAGGAACGAGGGTAGTTGGTGGGAGGACACCCCTTATTCTCATTTCATTACCTTTTCCACTACACCAAGGGCTAGGAATTCATCCGTCAAAACACATATCACGAGCAGAGATAGAGGAATGACGTGCATGAGAGCTTTGTTTCAACTGATTCATATATAGTCAAACACAAGTGCACGCGTCTTTTTTGGCTAGAAGTTGACGATCCTCCAGATGGCAACAACGATAAGGATGTCAGGATGACGAGAACCCCATACCCTAAGCTTGAGGACAAGTTTGATTTGCATGGGGGAGGTGATTTTATGGGCCCATGTAGGGGTGACGATGTGTGACATCAAACGACACATTTCTTCTTTTTTTGCATTGCATCCTTATTTCTCTCATTTTATCTTTTCACGCACTTTAATTTATTCACACTTCATGAAGACTGGGTGAGGGGCATAACATTAATATTATGAAACTTTTCCCTCTCACTATTTGTGTAAGGGGAAGAGGGAGGGGGGGGGGGCTTAAAAGATATCATAAATTAACCCTAAATATTTCCTCCTAATCTTCCCCCTTCTCTTCTTCTTAATCAAGAGCTAGGGTTGTGCAAAGATCCCCTCTTCCTCTTCTTGTCTCAGTTGAGATCGGCTTCCGTTGTATCTTCTTGTCATTAGGAAGGCTGAGCCAAGGAAGAGTCGAGACGATCCTCTCCAAGACTTCTCTCTCTCAAGATCACACACCGGCTCACAATCAAAAGGTTGTAACATTATCCTTTATAACGTGGCCATGTGGGTACTTACAACGGGTCGGAACAAACCTTGTCTTTTACGTAACGAAGATATGTTATGTCATGTGTAGTACTTCTTGAGACTGCCCATGCTCTAATTGTTTGCCACCTTCGTTCCCTCGTGCATCGTAAGTTTGTAATCTACTTTCTTCAAGACCTCTCGGATCAAGAACAAACCGATCTATTTGGGTTGAGCTTCCTAGTTACATCTACTTTCTTCAACACTAAATCTTCTTTCTTGAACTACTTTAATAATACATGTTTATCGAGTGTTGAGCCATCCTCTTCACCTCCTCCCGCCTCGTAGTGGTGAGGTTTTAGAGTTTGATAAAATTCAAAAAAGTTGTTCACGCTTTATCATTCTTGACTCCCCACTCATCGGGTTCTTCCGCTGTGGCTATCACACACAACTTCTAACTTAGAACTTGTTAAAGCACAAGATGAACTGTAGATAAGGACAGGTGGTTACTCTTGAGTGTAACCGCCGGGTGATTCTGGTTCGAGCTGACGTGTAATAGAGTCTGGGAGGTTACTCATTGTGTGACCACCCAATCCCATTGTATAGCTGTAATCTGGGAGGTTAACTGTGTTACAACCGTCTGAAATCCTTTTTCCCAGTTTTATGTTTTTAGTCCCACATTGTCAATTATAAATTCTCTCCTCGCTGTTCTATATAAAGAGGGGCTCCTCCTGTGTAATATTTAGATTTTTTTGGAAATAAAAGGATTATTATTTTAAATTTCTCACATGGTATCAGAGTTGTGATCCTGCAGGCTGCTATCCTATAACCATCCACCCTCCCTTAACAAACTTATTTTTTCTCCCACGTGCGGACTTGACCTTGTATCCGCCCAATCCTCTGTCGTTCTGCATATAAATGAATTTCATTTGTTTAACCATCTGCTCAGTCATTTTTGCTTCGCGCGCCCCTCCCCATCTAGTTCTGCTTGGACTTCGGTTTCCTAACCGCCCGCCATATCTATTGGACGCATCGACCTGCTTATACCTTGTGTGGTCTATCTTCTGTGCTCGTCCTATCGAGCTTGGATGAACACCTTCCTCTCCTTCTAATGAGCGCCCGTCTTTTGTCTGATGTGACTTCATCCTCTAATCCGATCAGGTGAATCCTGTTCATGTCCGCCTGACCCTCTGCTCGCACTATTCCCACGGTCTCTATCCTCCCGCATATTATGGAAGGTGCAGATTCTTGTCCTATAACTAGGGTTGTAACGGTTCGGTTTGTAAGCAAAACTGCAAACCGAACCATCCCTATGTGGTTCTAAAAATTTGGAACCGAATCGAACCGCTCAAACATTGAAACCAAACCGAACCGCTCAAACATTGAAACCGAACCGAACCAAACCTAAAGATTTATAAAGTCTAAAGATTTATAAAACCTAACATTTGGTTCGGTTTTGGTGGTTTAAATAATGTGATAAAGCCTAAAGATTTAAAATAGAGATCATGGATGGTGCAATGATTGAGGTTCAACCACACAACATGATAGTGCTGTCTGAACACAATTCCTATCACCTAACCATTTCAGGACTCCAAAATCAAATGAATGGAAAATGAAATATTCATCAACATTGTTTGTTTGGAGAAAAATCTAGATTAGAGAAATATCTAGACTAGAGATCAACGACAACTTAGATGTTTAATCAAAATAAAAAACAAAAAACTTAAAATATATAATAGAAATACTGCTGTATGATTAACCGTATGGTTTAATGAAATTAAATTAATAAATTAAATGTTTTTATATACAACGGTTCGGTTTGGTTCGACTTGGTTCGGTTTAGTTCGACTCGGTTCGGTTTGGTTCGACTCGGTTCAGTTTGCCACACAAGACCATAAACCGAACCGAATCGTATGGTTTTTCTAAAATCAAAACCGTAACCGAACCGCGGCCTGCTGAAACCGAACCAAACCGTATGTATGGTTTGGTTTGGTTCAGTTCGATTTTACGGTTCGGTTGGTTTTGGCTTACATGCCTACCTATAACCACGCAGGGTCTCTATTTCTTCTAGTTGTCACATGTCTGCCCTCAGGTTCACTTAAGTGCAGTGAAGTCTATCGCGCCTCCATCTCCTTCTCTTCCTCCATCAGAGACCGACCGCTAGTTTTCCTTTATTGATAATTTGATATTGAGGCTCTCATCAACGCCTCTAGACAATCCATATCTGTTGTCACTACTTCAGGTAACGCACACGTTGCCACACACGGTAAGTGGCTCATCGATCCTGGTGCCACCAATCACATAACTGGGAACTCACACATCTTTTCTCATTTGGAGAAACATACTCGATTTCCACTTGTTTTTGTTGTTGATGGATCTCCTTTTCCTGTGCGTGAAACTGGTGTGCTCCAAGCCACCACCACTCCACAACTTAATGACACTCTTTATGTCCCAACTCTCCCTTGCAATTTATTGTCCATTAGTGCTCTTTCGTGGTATCTATAATGTTCTTCCTCTTTTACCTCTATTGTTTGTTGTTTTCAGGATCTTCGCTCTATTTCCTTGATGAAGTTCCCGCTTCTTCGGCTTCTACCGTCTCCAACGCACTGCTTCAATGACATCTTCGCCTTTTCCATCCTCCTCTCCATCTATTACACAAGCTCATGCCCTCCTTCAAGACAACAGCCTCTGCCTTAAAATGTGAAGCTTGCCAGTTTGGCAAACATCACAGCTCTTCATATCCTACAAAGTTATATCGCAGTTCGATTCATTCGTTTGATCTTGTTTACTCGGATATCTAGGTACTTGTCTTACCAAATCTGTTAGTAAGGGTAGTATGTATTTTGTCACTTTTATTGATGAATTTTCCTGTTGTAATTGAGTGCATTTTCTTAAAGAACGCTTTGAACTAATTTTTGTATTTTTTGCCTTTTATAATGAGATTCACATGCAATTTGGTGTTTCTTTAACAATTCTTCGCATATATAATGCCAAGGAATATGCTATCAATCAATTCACTTCTTTTTGTATGGCTAATGACATCATTCATCATACCACCCGTGCGTACACTTCTCAACATATTGGAGTGACAGAGAGAAAAAATCGTCATCTTCTTGATGTTGTGCGAACTATTCTCTGTCAAACGAATGTTCCTTGCTCTTACTGAGTACATACTATTCTCATGACTTGTTTCCTCATCAATCGTCTTCCCTCCTCTATTCTTCAATGCACGACTGTTTTTTGGATCTTGTATCCCGACGCCACTCCGTTCTCTTTGACCCCTCGGGTGTTTGGATGTATTGCGTTCGTTCACTCTCCTGCTGCTGGTCGTGATAAATTGTCCGCTCGCGCTATCAATTGTATCTTCTTTGGGTACTCCCTGACTCAGAAAACTATCAATGTTACGACCCACTTCTCAAATGATAGTATGTTTCAACAGTTGTAATCTTCTTTGAGTCCACCCATTATTTCTCCACCAACTCTTCAGATGTCATCCTCGCAGATCCTCCTACATCTTCTTCATCTCTTCCCATTTTGCATGCTCCTCCACTGGATAGTACACCACTACCCTTTCCTATTTTATCACCTTCTCCTTCTCCTAGCCCTCCCCTCCATCCAGCTACTATGCGGCTCTCACTGCCAGTTCTCAGGTCAGTTCTCTTTTCTTTGGAAGGTTCTGACGACAATGACGTCTCGGAGCTTGACATTCCCATCGCTCTCTGCAAAGGGGTCCAGACATGTCATCAGTATTTCATTAATGATATAGCGTCGTATGCGCAAATTAGTTATTCTTGTAGGGAGTTTACTCTAACTATCCCGGCTCCTGTAATCCCAACTACTTATCGAGAGGATCTTGCCTTACCTCACTGGAAAGCTGCTATGGATGAGGAAATATCGGCTTTAACTTCTAGGGGTACTTGGAATCTTGTCCATACTCGTCTTGGCGCTGATGTTATTGGTGGACGTTGGGTTTTCTTCATCAAATATCAACATGACGGATCCGTGAACAGATATAAGGCTCATTTGGTTGCAAAATGATTCACACAAATCTATGATGTTGATTTCTTCGACACATTCTCTCCTGTTACCCGCATTAGTACTATTAGAGTCTTCTTCTATGTAGTCGTCAACAAAGATTAACAGATGTATCAATTGGATGTTAAAAACACCTTCTTTTATGATGACCTACAGGAAGAAGTATACATGGAGAAACCTCCTGGTTTTGTTATTCTTCTATGATGACAAAGGCTATCTATGGCTTCAAACAAAGTCCACCTGCCTGGTTCGATAAGTTTAGTGAAGTCATCTTTACCATTGGTTTTTCCAGAAGCTCTGCAGATCACTCTCTTTTATACGGAAGACCACTGACAGACTGGTTATTCGTGCGGTATATGTTGATGACATCCTTCTCACTGACAATGATTCATCGGGAATAACAATGACCAAGAAACATCTGCACGACAACCTTATAACCAAAGACATGGGTTCTCCCAAATACTTCTTGGGCATCAAAATTGGAAGAAAGCGCAACTCTATTGTTCTCTTCCAACGCAAGTATGCGTTCGATCTTCATAGTGAAAATGGTCTTCTTTGTGCAAAACCCACTCGATGCCCTATGGTTGTAGGAGAGGATAAACTTTTGAGTGTGACTTCTCTCCTTCCTGATGCTATTCAATATAGGCGGTTAGTTGGTAAACTCATTTACGTTACCGTAATAACTAATAAGACCAAATGCTTGTTATGTTGTTGGGAAGATAAGTCTGTTCATGCAAACACCCAACGAGTGTCATCTTCGGACAATGTAAAAAGTATTGGAATATGTTAAAGGGTCTCTGGGCAAATGCTTATTATTCAAAAGAACAACCATTTACAGATAAAAGCGTATTCAGATGTGATACATCCTACGTCGCATCCTAAATTAATTTTTTTTCAACATTTATTTATGAACATGTATTTCTTTTGTGCATTTTCTTTTTTAAGTTGGTTGGCTCTTCGGGTTGACCGTCCGATGAGACCTTTAATAAAAAGGTCCGGTAATTTAGGTGATGAGAATGTAGAAGGCAAGCTCAAATCATTTAATGTCGCATAAACTTAATGTATAAGAATACTTGAATCATATCAATACTAATTTAGAAAATATTTGAATGCTTGAAACAAAACTATTTGGAATAAAATAAATTGAGAGCTGTAATGACCTTTTGGGAAATCATTGATTTGGGAAAGGGCATATTCAAAACTATTTGGAACAAAATAAATTGAGAATATTTGACATAGCTGCTGTAATGAGATTTTGGAAAGAACAAGTGGAAAAGAATTGGAAATCTGCCCTCTATTAATGCTGCCCGATGAAGAGAGCAAAGGGGACTGGGCAGGGTGGAGAACGAGAATATCTCTCGCTTCTCTGTTCATTGCCGGTGAAACAATTAATTCCCGCCTCCTCCTCCTGTTACACCAGCCGCCTGCGCCAGGAGGGAAACCTCTCGAAGCCTTCCCGCTGCCATCCACTGCCGTCGGCTGCAGATCTGGACGTTGCCGTTGATTAGTCCCGTGCCCATCGGATCCGTCTAGAGGCGCGGCAGCCAGGCTGCCGTCGACCCCAGAACTTCCTTCTGGCGACGTGGACGTCTCTCGGGCCGTCGACCCCGCCCTATTCCGGCTACTGTTCCAGCGACCTTGATCGAGTCTGTGGAGTTGGGTTGACTGCGCCAGTCCTGGTATTGGATTAACACCACTTATGGATGTGGTTCGATACAATCTTTTGCATAAGTAAACTCTACTCTTGCTACTTTATATTAAATTAAGTTTATGCATTCCAATCAAATAACTATGTGCTTGCCTCGAACGTTCTACTCGCTTTAATTACCGTTAATTTCATAAATTATTAGTTGTATTTTTTCTTGTGGAAATTACAAATCTCGCGACGGTTCCGTCCATTAAATGCTCAAGGGAACTTCTTTCAAATAACGGTTAACGGATCTGTGGGAGTTTATCGTTGAGAGTGATTTTGCGCGCGACAAGTCGATCTTGGCCGCTCGGCCCCTCGTTTAAAAATCAATTTATGTTCAAAACTCAATTTTAATTTTACTACAAAAGAAATTATTTCGCTAAAATAATTATTTAAATTTGAAACTCTAATCCAATTTACATCAGTTTGGTATCATAGGGTATGTGATTCGCTCTTATCGCGAATCACGCGATCCGAATTTCAAAAAAAAAAAATTAAAACAAATCTATTTTAAAATATTTATAACTTTATTTTAAAAAAATTCAAAAAAAAATCACTCATTTTAAAATTAATATAATTAAGCTTTTCTAAAATAAAAGTAACTAAAATATAAATCTCTTTATAAAAATGGAGGATTTAAACGAGCGCATGAAAATTTTAATAAAAAATATTGAGTTCGTCACTGCAGTATTCAAACAAAATTTGCATGGGTTATGCACCGATGTGCACAACCTTGAAATGACAGTGCGCAAGAACTATGTTTTTTCGGGTCACTTCCCAATTACATGTCAAATAGGGGAACCCGGATTTCGGAATAGTGTCCTGCGAGTCACGTCGTTCTTCCTACGAGCATCTTGGACCCACTAGTCTTCATTGAAGCACTCCCTATAATTGAGGAGGTTCGTCCTGAGCCCCAACTTCAGGGAGAAGAGCTACTTCCTCCTCAACCCCTCATCCCGATGGAAATAGTGTCTCCAGTTGTTCACACTGAACCACAATCTTTAGTCGCCGAGTATATTCTTGAGGCCCCACTCCAGAAAAGAGAGCTTACGAGTGGTATGTTACCCACCTTAGATGACACAAGTTTGACCTCACTTCTCCCGGAGAAGGAGTTGGCTAGTGATGAACCTCACACCTTATGTGACATAGACTCGAACTACGTATGCCCTAATTCTCCTAGCCCACTACCACCACCACCACCACGAGAGCTCATTGACATTTTGGTTAATGAACACTTGCCACTCAAAATAGTCATTACAATATAATAATTTTATATTTGGGGAGCGCCATTTTAAATCATTGCATCATCCTCAAAAAAGAACTATGTTTGAAAAAAATTATTTTCAAATTATCAATATATCTAAGAAAATTCATGTTTTCAGAACTCCTAAAATTTTTACTCCAAACAAAGACACGTTTTAAAGGATTTCCTTGGAAAATTTTAATGGATAAAATTGGAATAACCGTTAAAATTTGTAATATTAAGTTATACGTGAGCGAATTTGTGAAATCGCAACAATATATTGAGTATTTTATATCAAAATTTTGGGACATTAAGGGGTCGAATGGACACCAAACTCGAGTTTAGTAGTGTTTATCACTCTCTAACCGATGAACTAACTAAAATCGCTAATCAGAGTTTGGAGAACCTTCTTAGGCATTTAACTGGGGAGAATCTAAAGCAATGAGATTTAGTACCGCCACAAACTAAATATACTTGTAATAATTATAGACGTCGCCCTCTTACTATATCTCCTTTCAGGATTTTTCATGCATTGCCCCGCCCACCTGACCACCACCACCTTTCGTTCCACGAACGTATCTCCTTCGATGCGCAAGCTCATATTAATTATTTAATGGAATTGCATAAAATTACTGCTAATATTTTGCGAGCAACCTTTGAACATTACAAACTCACGGTCGGTCGTTATCGCCATGAGTTGTACTTTTCAAAGGGAGGTCATATGATTGTTTATTTCAGGACACTTGATCCCGTTCATGTTCAGAAGCGTATTGGGCCACCAGTTGAGCCACCCGTCAACGCCCTAGTTATTCCACCCGATCTAGCTCCGACAAAGATGTCTGATCTCTCCATTGCCTGCTTTTGCAAAGTCTCGACGGGGTCGAGCTCTTTCAATCTCGGGAGAATTGATGCATCCTGCAACGCATCCTAAATTAAATTTTTAAGCATTTATTTATGAACATGTATTTCTTTCGTGCATTTTCTTTTTGAAGTTGGTTGGCTCTTCGGGTTGACCGTCCGATGAGACCTTTAATAAAAAGGTCCGGTAATTTAGGTGATGAGAACATAGAAGGCAAGCTCAAATCATTTAATGTCGCATAAATTTAATGCATAAGATTACGTGAATCATATCAATACTAATTTAGAAAATATTTGAATGCTTGAAACAAAACTATTTGGAATAAAATAAATTGAGAATATCTGTAATGACCTTTTGGGAAATCATTGATTTGGGAAAGAGCATATTCAGAACTATTTGGAACAAAATAAATTGAGAATATTTGACATAGTTGCCCGATGAAGAGAGAAAATGGGACCAGGCGGAGTGGAGAACGAGAATATTTCTCGCTTCTCTGTTCATTGCCAGTGAAGCAATTAATTCCCGCCTCCTCCTCCTGTTACACCAGCCGTCTGCGCCAGGAGGGAAACCTCTCGAAGCCTTCCTGCTGCCATCCACTGTCGCCGGCTGCAAATCTGGACGACGCCGCTGATTAGTCCTGTGTCCGTCGGATCCGTCTGGAGGCGCGGCAACCAGGCCGCCGTCGACCCCGGAACTTCCTTCCGGCGACCTGGGCGTCTCTCGGGCCGTCGACCCCGCCCTATTCCATCTACTGTTCCAGCGACCTTGATCAAGCCTGTGGAGTTGGGTTGACAGCGCCGGTCCTGGTATTGGATTAACACCACTTATGGATGTGGTTCGGTCCAATCTTCTGCATAAGTAAACCCTACTCTTGCTACTTTATATTAAATTAAGTTTATGCATTCCAATAAAATAACTATGGGCTTGCCTCGAACATTCTACTCGCTTTAATTACCGTTAATTCCATAAATTATTAGTTGTATTTTTGCTTGTGGAAATTACAAATCTCGCGACGGTTCCGTCCATTAAATGCTCAAGGGAACTTCTTTCAAATAACAGTTAACGGATCTGTGGGAGTTTATCGTTGAGAGTGATTTTGCGCGCGACAAGTCGATCTTGGCCGCTTGGCCCCTCGTTTAAAAATCAATTTATGTTCAAAACTCAATTTTAATTTTACTACCAAATAAATTATTTCGCTAAAATAATTATTTAAATTTGAAACCCTAATCCGGTTTACATCAAGATGCTAGCTACGCTGATGACAAAGGAGATCGAAAGTCCACCTATGTGTTTTGCACCTTCGTAGGTGGCAATCTAGTCATCTGAAAAAGCAAGGAACATGCATTTGTATCTAGGTCAAGTGCCGAAACAAAATATAGAAGTATGACTCAAACCACGCGCAAATTAAAGTGGTTACGAGCACTTCTTATGGACTCGGGAGAAGTATACAATCATCCTCTACCCATGTTTTACTATAATAAAAAAACCATTTATATTTCAAAGAATCCAATCTTCCATGAAAAACGAAGCGTATCGAAGTCGACTGTTACTTTGTCAAAGAAGAAGTTTTGAGGAAACAGATTTGCACTTTGTTCGTCACTTCAGAAAAAGTTGGTCGATATCTTTACAAAACTAGTTACTTCATCATTTTTAGATATATGTGACAAGATGGACATGATTGACATATATGCTCCAGCTTGAGGGGGGTGTTAAAGTACAAGATGAAGTGTAGATAAGGACAGACAGTTACTCTTGGGTGTAACCTCCTAATGTTGCTGGTCCGAGCTGCCGTGTAATAGAGTCCAGGTGGTTACTCATTGTGTAACTTCCCAAGCCCATTATATAGTTGTAGTCTTGGTGGTTAACTATGCTACAGCCACCTGAACTCCTCCATCCCAGTTTTATGTTTTTATCCCCGCTGTCTCTCTCCTCCTCCATTCTATATAAAGAGGACCCCCTGTGTAATATTTAGATTTTTTGGAAATAAAAGGATTATTATTTTCAATTTCTCACAGAACTCCCCCATAGGGCTTCAAACTTGTGTGATAATTTCAATGAGGTCTCGCCCGTTGCTGTATTTTGCATGGCCTACAAGGTCCAAAGTACCATGGACAATTATCCTCCCAGTTACCTCGTGCACTCTCCACCATCTTCTTCAACGGCCCTAGGATGGGCTTATTAGTTGCCTTGACTAGCCCGTTGCTTAGTGGATGTTGATCTGACGCGAACGTAGGTCGCCACCCCCAACTCTTCACAACTTTCCAGTCCCTTGTTCCGCAAATAAGATCATTATTGTTGATATGATTGTGAGTGGTATGTTGTTGCAACACTCTACTACTTCCTCCATATGAAGTTTCTCACAATTTGTGACATCTTCCTTGCTAGTGCCTTTGCCTCGATTCACTTCTTTAAGTAATTGATCATGATTAGAAAAACCTCTGCTAGCTGCTGGCTTGTGCTATGAAGGAAAGGGCTGAGAAAGTTCATCACCCATATCGTGAATGACAGAGGTCCATAATAGAAGGATCCATTGTGTCGTGTCATGGGCTGCTTGTTCATGGCACAACCATGACTATGAATACATGCACAGATAGTGAAATAAGTTGCATGTTGGTGCAATAAGGCTTCAAATGGGTCGAAGACTTGGACGTGTGAGCCCTTGAATAAGTATGACTCCATTATCAAGATGTTTATCTGCAATGTGAGCATGACAACTATAAGACATTGCAAGACAAGACTACAATAGGGGCAATACATAATCTTAACATTATGGTGATAACGGTATGACACATCATGGAAAACATGGATGCAACCAAGTAGAAGCAATAACTCTGAGCATGGACGACACAAGTGTCACAAGACACAAAGGAGAATTTCTTGGTGTTCAAGGCGTGTACAACACTCATGGTTCAAGTACTTAGCAACAAGACATCAACGACACAACATATAGTAAGCACTATTAATACATTTGCCAACATAGAGTACAACCAGGCCAAGATTTGACATATGACATGGGTGACAAGAGTGAGCATATGCAGACAAAGAATGAAATCAAGTTGTGCCCACAATAGTCATGACATATGACACCATGCCTTGGTGCAAATTCTTATCAGTGCATAGGAGGCTTGTGAAGAAGGATGCCAACATAAGTTGAGCCAAGACATGAAGCAAAGAACCTTGCATGAAGACTTCATATGCAGGCTTTGTGCATGAAGGACAAAAGATGAATCCATGCTATATGAATTGCATCAAGTCAAGGATAACACAAAAAGACATGAGTATGCCTTGCTTGAAGTTTAAATACGTGCAAAAGATGTTGAATCGGTGCGCAAGACTTACACCAGTCATGATATTCTTTAGAATAAAAGGATGCAAAATTCTATAAAACTGGAGAGAAATTTTGAAGATGCCGAAAGATTCTAGAATAATGTGGATTCTTCCAAAAGATCTCAGTGCTATGTAGAATACCCTAGACTATTATGAAATTGTGTAGACATTTTTAGAATATTCTGTAGGTTGTAGAATAGTTTAGAATACTTTAGAAGAGTGTGGAACTTTCTAGAGAACTCTAGATGTGTGCAGATGTTTCTAAAATGATGTAGAATTTTGTAGAAGTAGGGATTATTCTAGAGTTGTCTAGAATACTCGTGAATGTCGTAGAATAATACGAAGATTTTTATATAGCCATGAAATAAGGTCAGTTAAATTAACATATCAAGCCTCACATTTTTTATATCAGCGGCTTATCTAATCAATCGCTTCCCATCCAGTGTTTTTGACTACACTACAAGCTCATTTACAACATAACCCATCTTTACTGTGAGGCCCCAATTCAGACCTCATAAGAATTATGTATCTAAGCTACTTTCAAGTTATTTACCCATGATGAAATAGAGAGAGTGAATACAAAATAAAACACATAATAAAAACTTAACTCATACCTTGGGCCATTCAGATGTGAGTCTTTAACGTTCTTCCTTGATTAATTAAATTTTTCTTTGCGCATACAGCTAGCATCACTGGCGTTACTCCATGAGGAGGCACAGTTGGAGGGGTGTCCCGAACCAATCTAATTGCCTCAGCAATGGCTTGAGCAATATCCGAAATATGAAGTGAGGTAGACTGTCGTCCACTCACGCTTTCTTCTGACCTGGAATCCCTTGAGTCCGCAGGTTCATTCAAAGCGTCTCGCATCCTGCGGCTCGAATATACTTGGAAAGGTTCCTGAGGTCATAAAATAATTCAGTACATTCGAGTATACATTTGACATCATTGTAAGTTATATGTCATTCTGGTACTCTCTGCAATCCACGCACTGTGACAACCTCCCTCTGATACCACTTTATTGTAACGGTCCAAAAACCGCCACAATTTGAATCATTAGCTCGAGCGAGGTTTTCACATAATTATGCGCAACAAAATGAATATTTAAAATGTACCAGGGCAAACCTAACATCACATTTCATTTATCAAAATATACACTATCTACAAATATTCTACTACGAATCAAGCCAACCAGAGTACAAAATATATATATCACGCTAACCCGTGGACGAGCCACATCTTCAACTGGTATCCGATCGGCATCTGCCTGAGCCCGTCTAGCGGGGTCTGGTACGCTGGTGCTTGGTTCCTAAAATACATTAAACATCTCATTAGTTTAGAAAACTAAGTGAAATCCTTACTTTTTACCTGTAGCGCCGCACTGCAAGCAGACAAAAGAGTCAGCAGTAATAAATCTGTATAATCATATTTCTAATCTAAACAGGTAAAAATCATCTATCTCTGATTTCAATTCATATTTTCATATCAATTTCCTTTCTTCATATTTCATTCGCGAAATACTAAGGGTCATTCAACTATTTCATTCATCCGGGTCCGTCGACCCATCATATCTGTATCCACTTTAGGGCGCTTCGACGCACAAGGCTTCAACGCCTCCTAAAGGAATTCATATCATCTGTAGGAGTTCGACCCCCCCTACGAGGTGTGAGAGTTCTACCCCCCCTCACGAGGTGTAGGAGTCTGAAACTTCCCCCCTACTAGGCCGACCCTTCGCATTTCATTGCGTCGACGCGAGTTCAATTCATTTCTATTTCTATCAGTTCCTTTCATGCATTTTATATCAAAATAGAGTATGTTTTTATTTGTTTTCCCCTCAGAATTCTATCGCTAGCTAACTTGTGTTAGTGTTTTCGGCGATTCATCAATTCAATAACAGCTGAAAAGTAAGTAGCTTCACAAGAAAAGAGGAAAAAGCAATAAGGACTCACCCCAAGTTTTCCTTTGCCCTTGTCCTTCGAAGGGTTCACGTCACGTCTATCGCCGGACGCCATCCTCTGCAGCATCAAAATATCATTTACTTTAGGGTTGCGCCATAAATAGTTATGAGTGAACTTCTACGACGGTCACAACTACGACCTCTAGGAGTTGTCTAGGGAAGGACTAACATGAGTGATCAAAAAGAGGGTACACCATGTAGCATATCTCTATCCAAGGTGCTCCAATACACAGCCGCAAGGGTTGCTTCAATTACAACGCCAAGGGCTGCGTATATCAGCTTAACAAAGTGTAAATTCCAGTGTAAGACAACCTCCATCAACAAAGTCAGCCAGCACACGCGACTCCTACAAAAGAGCAGCTGGAAAGCACAAAATAACTCCCAAACTAACAACAGCCGGCCAGCACAACTGGCAGCCCTCACAGCCGGCAACAGGAGCTCAAAGTCAAGAGTTAAGGCTTGGAAACTTATAAAACCAACTTTAGGTTGAAAAGGAATGAAGCAAAACCAAAACCCCCAAACCCTAGGGTTTTCATCCATCACAATTCCGTATACAAACTTCATGATCAACACAAAAGGAGTGAAGGGAAGGAGATTACCTTCCTAAAGGAGAAGAAATCGCACGAATCGGAGGAGATTTGAGGCGGCTAGAGGGATCGGCGCAGGAGCGGCTCCGCCTGATTTCGTTCCGTCGAAATGAAGAAATGAAGAAGAAAAGAATAAGTGTAGGGATATATCACGGGAGCCTCACCGCCTAACCCAAACAGCCGGTCAAAATTACCGGTTCACCAGTGCACAGCCACAGTATCAAACATCCAACCGGTCAACACTACCGGGTCAACAGTGCACAGCCACAATGAACATATGTATTTCAAGTAAAACAGCCAAGTAACAGCCGGTCCAAGATTCAGTTTATATCAATTCCGGCCAACTCAAACCATTTAAATGAAAACGAAGCGGCTGTCGCAAGTAACAAAAAAAATGAAATATCAAGTGGAAACAAATATCCAAACATCCAAATTACTGTGCACCTTGCATCGGCACTGATATCAAATTTCATCATCGGGGATATTATTTTCACAGCGTTAGATTACAAAATTTTCGGGTATTACAAACTCTCCTCTCCTTATCAGAATTTTCGCCCTCGAAAATCACACATCCTCACGATTCCCAAAGAAAGAGGGAAAGATATTCAACATTAAGTCTTCTCGTTCCCAAGTAGCATCCTTGGCAGGGTGGCCGGTCCACCAAACTTTGACAAAGTTCACTTGTCGATTCCGAAGATTTTTGCTTTGCCGATCAACAATCTTGTAAGGTGTTGTCGGACTTGATAAATCAGATTCTATCTGCACGTCACTGGCAGAGATCATCAATTCTGGGTTCGGAATATATCGTCTGAGTGCAGATACATGAAAAACATCATGCAACCTTTGTAATTCGATAGGCAGAGCTAGGCGATATGCTACTTCGCCTATTCGTTCAATCACAGGAAAGGGACCAACATACCTCGGACTCAATTTTCCAATCCGTCGTAATCGAGAGATCCCTTTGAACGGTTTAATCTTCAAACATACCTGATCGCCCACAGCAAATTCCACCAGACGATGTCGGGCATTATAATACTTCTGCTGACGATCCTGAGCAATTTTCATTCTTTGATGTATGATGCGGACTTTTTCTTCAATTTTCTGTCCTCTTTTGTAGGAACAGTTTCGTTTCTCCATCTTCTGCCCAACTCAAAGGAGTTCTACATCGCCTCCCATATAGAGCTTCAAACGGGGCCATTTGGATCGTTGCTTGATAACTATTATTATAAGCAAATTCCGCTAACGATAAGTATTTCTCCCAAGAGCCTTTCAAATCCAACACGACCATTCGCAACAGATCCTCGAGCATCTGAATGGTGCGTTCAGACTGGCCATCTGTTTGCGGATGGAAAGCAGTACTGAATAATAATCTTGTTCCCAACCTGTTGTGAACTCGCCGCCACAAGTCAGAAGTAAATCGTCCATCACAATCTGATACGATCGTACGTGGAATACCATGTAATCGTACGATTGCATTGATATAGAGTTCTACCAATTTTTCCGTCGGTCCACTTTGCTTGATTGGTATAAAGTGAGCACTTTTTGTCAATCGATCAATGATGACCCAAATTCCATCATTCCCAGCTTTACTGCGAGGCATGCCAAACACAAAATCCATCGCAACATCATCCCATTTCCATTACGGAATGGGAAGAGATCGAAGATACCCGGCTGGCTTCTGATGTTCTGCTTTCACAACCTGACAGGTATGACACTGAGCAATATACTGAATGATATCTTTTCGCATATGAGGCCACCAGAAGTCCTGTTTCAAATCATGGTACATTTTAGTCCGACCGGGGTGAATCGAATATGGCGTATTATGCGCCTCGTATAGGATATCCTTTCTCAGACTATCAGCATCTGGGACACATAATCTGTCATTCAAAAACAATAGTGCATCCTTTTCAACAAAGGCACTCGCTTCTCCCTTCTTTAATTTCTCAAATATTCCCATCAAGAAGGGATCTTGAGGTATCGCTTTCTGGATTCTCTCTTTAAGCGAATATTGAATCCGCATCTGGTATAATTGTGCTTGTCTTTCTTCAGGCGTCAATATCACGCATATTTCCATATCCTGAAGCATATAAAGAAGCTTCCTATTATATCGCGGGGTGACGGACATCGCAGCAATACTTTTCCTGCTTAAGGCATCCGCAACCACATTTGCCTTACCTGGATGGTATTGAATATCCAAATCATAATCTTTAATAAACTCTAATCATCTACGTTGGCGTAAATTAATTTCCCGCTGATCAAAGATATATTTCAAACTTTTATGATCCGTAAAGATTTCGCAACGAACACTATACAGGTAATGGCGCCAAATTTTTAATGCAAACACAACAATAGCTAATTCCAGATCATGTGTCGGGTAATTCTTTTCGGCATCCTTTAATTGTCGGGAAGCAAATGCAATCACCCTTCCACGTTGCATTAATACGCAACCCAATCCTTTATAGGACGCATCACTATAGATTTGAAAACCATCAGAACCTTCAGGCATCACCAACACTGGCGCTGTTGTTAATTTTTCCTTTAACGCTTCGAACGCTTGCTGACAATCATCTCCCCACGTAAATACTACGTTCTTCCGAGTTAATTGTGTCAAAGGTAGTGCTAGCTTCGAGAAGTCCTTGACAAATTTCCGATAATATCCAGCTAAGCCTAAGAAGCTTCGTACGTCAGTTACAGATTTTGGTCGAGTCCAGTTGAGGATTGCTTCAATTTTCGCTGGATCAACAGCCAAACCTTCTGTATTAATTACATGACCGAGAAAGGCCACTTCGGTTAGCTAAAATGCACACTTTGAGAACTTGGCATATAATTGTTGTTCCCTCAACGTTTGTAAGACTTGACGCAGGTGTTGGGCATGTTCTTCTTCCGTTTTGGAATAAATCAATATATCATCGATAAAAACTATCACAAACTGGTCCAAGAATGCCTTGAACACACTATTCATCAGGGCCATAAAAGCTACAGGAGCATTCGTTAGGCCAAAAAGCATCACCACAAATTCAAAATGCCCATACCTGGTACTGAATGCTGTCTTGAAGACATCTTCCTCTCGAATTCTGAGCTGGTGATATCCGGATCGAAGATCAATTTTTGAAAATATACGTGCACCAACCAACTGATCGAACAGATCGTCAATACGTGGCAGAGGATATTTATTCTTTATTGTCAACTTATTCAGCTCACGATAATCAACACATAGACGGAGAGACCCTTCCTTCTTTTTCACAAATAATACTGGAGCTCCCCAAGGTGAGGTACTTGGTCGGATAAATTTCTTATCAAGCAGTTCTTGCAATTGAACTTTCAATTCTGCCAATTCTTTTGGTGCCATCCGATATGGAGTTTTCGCAACTGGAGCAGCTCCTTCGATCATTTGAATTTTGAATTCCACTTCTCTGGTCGGAGGCACACCAGGTAATTCTTCTGGGAATACATCTACGTAGTCCCGCACTACAGGTACAGTCATAATATCTTTCTTTTCTTCTTTTATTTCTTTAATCATTACCAATATGGCCTCACAGCCTTTCCGTACCATTTTCTGGGCTTTCATTGCCGAAATACCGATTTTGGCAACTTCCCCCAACCCTTGATAGATCATCGGACTTCCATCTGGGCATTTAAACGCCACCTCTTTTGTTTTACAGTTAATAACCGCTTCTCGATCCGATAGCCAATCCATACCAAGGATAATATCATACTCAACCAACGGCAAGACCGCGACATCAGTTTCAATTCTTTTATCGTTAAAAGGTAGTGAGACTATGGCTCGCTCCTTTGTCATCAAAACCGTACTATTCGGTAATAATACGCTCAACGGTTGCGCAATATGATATGGTTGTATATGAATTGATTCCAGAATTGATGTTGAAATGAACGATTGACTCGCCCCAGTATCAAATAAAATTTTCAAAACTTGATCATGCATAAGTAACATACCTGTAACAACCGTATCATCTGCTTTCGCCTCTTGTTGTCCGAGATTGAAAGCTCGGGCTTGAATTAGTCTCTCATCTCGGGCCCCTTCAGCGGGTGCTGATGCTATCGACTCCCCTTCCCTGGAAGTCTCAATATGATACATTCTCTGAGGCGGTAAAGCTGGGGCTCCCCTCGAACTTTCATCTCTTTGCAACTTCGGACAATCCTTTCGCCGGTGTCCCGGCTGGCGACAGTAAAAACAGACTCCAGTCAAGCATTCTCCTCTGTGCATCTTGCCACATTTGGTACATTTGGTCGCCGTTGTTTGGGACACTTGAGTGCTACCAGCCGTTACTGACTGGTGCTGCTTCTTCTTTTTCCAAGGAGCTTCACTTGTTCTGCCCGATTTCTCTTGGCTAGCTTCTTTGAATCTCTTCTTCATTTCTGTCCTCCTTTGCCTCTTCTCAGTATCTAACTCGACTAATCGAGCTTTCTCTACCAGCAGTGCATACTCGGTAATATCAAATGGAACCACTGAAGCGCGGATATCATCCCGTAACCCTTCCTGAAATCGTAAACAACGTGCTTCCTCGGTTGCCACTGCAGACTCAGCATAATATGCAAGACTGGAAAATTCGGCTTCATACTGAAGGACAGAGCGGCTTCCTTGAACTAATCGCAAAAACTTCTCCTGTAGCTGCCTCTTCTCAGTCCTCGGCACAAACCACTTTGTAAATTCCCGAGTAAACTCTGCCCACGTCACATTTGCCAGCCCACGTGTCTGAAACTTCCCTTTCATTAGATTCACTCACCATCTCTTCGCTTCTCCTTACAGAAGAAAAACGACCAACTCCACCTTCCTCTCCGCAGGGCACCGCATCGTATCAAATATGGTTTCAATTCGCAAGATCCAGTCTTCTGTCTCGATCGGAGACAACCCACCACGAAAAGTCGGCAGTTTCAATTCCAGGAATTGCCTCATATCAATATCAAGCAAACGAGGCTGTTGCGGTTCCGCAGGTACTGGAGAAGGTACAGCTGGCATCACTGGCGTTACTCCATGAGGAGGCACAGTTGGAGGGGTGTCCCGAACCAATCTAATTGCCTCAGCAATGGCTTGAGCAATATCCGAAATATGAAGTGAGGTAGACTGTCGTCCACTCACGCTTTCTTCTGACCTGGAATCCCTTGAGTCCGCAGGTTCATTCAAAGCTTCTCGCATCCTGCGGCTCGAATATACTTGGAAAGGTTCCTGAGGTCATAAAATAATTCAGTACATTCGAGTATACATTTGACATCATTGTGAGTTATATGTCATTCTGGTACTCTCTGCAATCCACGCACTGTGACAACCTCCCTCTGATACCACTTTATTGTAACGGTCCAAAAACCGCCACAATTTGAATCATTAGCTCGAGCGAGGTTTTCACATAATTATGCGCAGCAAAATGAATATTTAAAATGTACCAGGGCAAACCTAACATCACATTTCATTTATCAAAATATACACTATGTACAAATATTCTACTACGAATCAAGCCAACCAGAGTACAAAATATATATATCACGCTAACCCGTGGACGAGCCACATCTTCAACTGGTATCCGATCGGCATCTGCCTGAGCCCGTCTAGCGGGGTCTGGTACGCTGGTGCTCGGTTCCTAAAATACATTAAACATCTCATTAGTTTAGAAAACTAAGTGAAATCCTTACTTTTTACCTGTAGCGCCGCACTGCAAGCAGACAAAAGAGTCAGTAGTAATAAATCTGTATAATCATATTTCTAATCTAAACAGGTAAAAATCATCTATCTCTGATTTCAATTCATATTTTCATATCAATTTCCTTTCTTCATATTTCATTCGCGAAATACTAAGGGTCATTCAACTATTTCATTCATCCGGGTCCGTCGACCCATCATATCTGTATCCACTTTAGGGCGCTTCGACGCACAAGGCTTCAACGCCTCCTAAAGGAATTCATATCATCTGTAGGAGTTCGACCCCCCCTACGAGGTGTGAGAGTTCTACCCCCCCTCACGAGGTGTAGGAGTCTGAAACTTCCCCCCTACTAGGCCGACCCTTCGCATTTCATTGCGTCGACGCGAGTTCAATTCATTTCTATTTCTATCAGTTCCTTTCATGCATTTTATATCAAAATAGAGTATGTTTTTATTTGTTTTCCCCTCAGAATTCTATCGCTAGCTAACTTGTGTTAGTGTTTTCGGCGATTCATCAATTCAATAACAGCTGAAAAGTAAGTAGCTTCACAAGAAAAGAGGAAAAAGCAATAAGGACTCACCCCAAGTTTTCCTTTGCCCTTGTCCTTCGAAGGGTTCACGTCACGTCTATCGCCGGACGCCATCCTCTGCAGCATCAAAATATCATTTACTTTAGGGTTGCGCCATAAATAGTTATGAGTGAACTTCTACGACGGTCACAACTACGACCTCTAGGAGTTGTCTAGGGAAGGACTAACATGAGTGATCAAAAAGAGGGTACACCATGTAGCATATCTCTATCCAAGGTGCTCCAATACACAGCCGCAAGGGTTGCTTCAATTACAACGCCAAGGGCTGCGTATATCAGCTTAACAAAGTGTAAATTCCAGTGTAAGACAACCTCCATCAACAAAGTCAGCCAGCACACGCGACTCCTACAAAAGAGCAGCTGGAAAGCACAAAATAACTCCCAAACTAACAACAGCCGGCCAGCACAACTGGCAGCCCTCACAGCCGGCAACAGGAGCTCAAAGTCAAGAGTTAAGGCTTGGAAACTTATAAAACCAACTTTAGGTTGAAAAGGAATGAAGCAAAACCAAAACCCCCAAACCCTAGGGTTTTCATCCATCACAATTCCGTATACAAACTTCATGATCAACACAAAAGGAGTGAAGGGAAGGAGATTACCTTCCTAAAGGAGAAGAAATCGCACGAATCGGAGGAGATTTGAGGCGGCTAGAGGGATCGGCGCAGGAGCGGCTCCGCCTGATTTCGTTCCGTCGAAATGAAGAAATGAAGAAGAAAAGAATAAGTGTAGGGATATATCACGGGAGCCTCACCGCCTAACCCAAACAGCCGGTCAAAATTACCGGTTCACCAGTGCACAGCCACAGTATCAAACATCCAACCGGTCAACACTACCGGGTCAACAGTGCACAGCCACAATGAACATATGTATTTCAAGTAAAACAGCCAAGTAACAGCCGGTCCAAGATTCAGTTTATATCAATTCCGGCCAACTCAAACCATTTAAATGAAAACGAAGCGGCTGTCGCAAGTAACAAAAAAAATGAAATATCAAGTGGAAACAAATATCCAAACATCCAAATTACTGTGCACCTTGCATCGGCACTGATATCAAATTTCATCATCGGGGATATTATTTTCACAGCGTTAGATTACAAAATTTTCGGGTATTACACGAACTATCATATTTTTTCAACCGCACACTCTTATTTCATTTTCCATATTAGCAATTTTATGAAGTTCTCAAATCTTCAATCTTTTATCAATTTCAACAACTTTTCTCATTTTCCAATTCCATTCAATTCATATTAATGCTCAGACATGAAATGGTTATACAATTTTATATATGAACAGTATATTAATCTAAGCATAATTTAAGCGATAAGTACTCCCCTTGGTTTTCTCTTTTCCCTTCAATTACTTGGAATTATCAATATGAAACATCATCCACGTAAATATCTGTAATTTTGAAATATCTTTTAATTCGGTTGCATTCCTTAAATAGTTAAAAGTGAACTCCTAAGATGACCAAAATCAACTTCATGACTCAAACTGTCACCACTGATACACAGTAAAATTTAGCTTCTAGTTGCTAAGGAAGAGGGCAACCAATAACAATTCTCAACAACCCACAAAAGCTATCAATAATAGCTCAAAAAGTAGTCAATATTAGCACAATTTTACGGCAACAAGACAGCCAACAAAAGTCACCCAGTCCAAGCTAATCCCTAATCTAACTACCGGCCAACATAAGACATAAACGACTCAATTCCCCAAACACACCCATACAAAACTAAGGACACCTTATCCAAGCAACAATTCAGGATAACCATCCATCACTAACCAACCTAAAAAGTTTACTAAACTTTCCGAATTAAAAACATTTGTTTTATAAATAGCTATATTTAAAGTATGTTTCCAAAATTTATCTCAATTAACCCTGTTGAGAGAAGCCAAAACTTGTATGTATTGCTTGTGTAAGTAAATACAAGGAGAGAATACAATTATATAGGAGATGAGAAGAGAGGAAAAATCCTATACAAGATGTGGGACTAAAGAAGAGAGAATACTAGGGCCTTTATGGGCCTTTATACATGGGCTTTTCTAATACTCCCCCGCAAGCTGGAGCGTACAAATCGTATGCACCAAGCTTGGACAGGCATTGATAGAAGAGGGTACTTGACAAGGCCTTTGTGAGGACATCCGCAACTTGTTCAGTACCAGGAACATGTCTGAGGTCGATCTTCTTTAGTTGAACCTTTTCCCGGATAAAATGACAGTCGACTTCAATATGTTTCGTTCTCTCGTGAAAGACTGGGTTCTTGGCAATGTGTATAGCAGCTTGACTGTCACAGAGGAGAAGAGCCGGTGAAGGAAGCTTTACCCCCAGATCGGTGAGAAGGCTTTCAAGCCACGTTAGTTCCGACACCACTGATGCCATCGCCCGATATTCTGCCTCAGCTGATGATCGAGTAACGATCGTTTGTTTCTTGCTTCGCCAGGTAATCAGATGTCCTCCAAAGTACGTGCAGAAGCCACTGTTGGACCTTCGATCATCGAGGGACCCAGCATAGTCAGCATCAGAGTATGCTACCAGAGTAGGAGTGGAAGAAGAGACTTTGTACACCAGTCCTTGTCCAGGAGCCTTTTTGAGGTATCTGAGAATACGTTCAACCGCCTGAAGATGAGAGCTTCTGGGGGCATGCATATATCGACTGACGATACCAACAGCGAAGGAGATATCTGGTCTGGTTACTGTGAGGTATATTAATTTTCCAACTAGGCGACAGTAATATTCTGGATTGTCCAGTAGGATATCTGAGTCAGAGGCCTGTGCGCATAACTTGTGATTGACATCCATTGGGGTGTCAATCGGCTTACAGCCTGAGTAACCCGCATCATGAAGAAGGTCAGTACAGTACTTTCGCTGAGAAAGGATCAAACCATCTGGCCGTCTGGCGACTTCTAGGCCCAGGAAGTACCGAAGGGGCCCCAGATCTTTTGTTTGAAAAACGGTGCTCAGATGAAGTTTGACCACCAGTATACCATTCGAGTCGTTCCCAGTAATAATGATGTCGTCCACATAGACTAGCAGAAGGACGGTCCCGGTAGATCGGTGGCGAGTGAAGAGCGAGAAGTCGGCGGAGCTTCGAGTAAAACCAATCTCCCGGAGGGCCTTACTGAACTTTTCAAACCATGCCCGGGGGGACTGTTTGAGACCATAAAGAGTCTTTCGAAGATGGCAGACTTGAGACTCCCCCGTGGTCTCAAACCCGGGAGGTTGTTGCATATACACAGTTTCCTGAAGATCACCGTTCAGAAACGCATTTTTGACATCCAGTTGGAGTAGGGGCCACTGGCGATGTACCGCAACAGAGAGGAGAACCCGGACTTTATTGAGTTTGGCCACCGGGGAAAAAGTCTCCTCGTAGTCGAGCCCCTGCTGCTGGGTGAAGCCACGAGCCACAAGACGGGCCTTTAGGCGGTCAATAGTGCCATCAGCAATATGTTTAATAACAAAGACCCATTTACACCCAACGGGTTTCTGACCGGGGGGAAGAGCGACGAGAGTCCAGGTCTGGTTAGTCCAGAGAGCAGCCATTTCCTCCTCCATGGCAGCCCGCCAGCCAGGATGTTCGAGCGCCTCCTACACAGAATTAGGAACAGAAACCGAGGAAAGAGAAGTAGCAAAAGTATGAAGATGGGGAGAGAGGCGATGTAGGGAGACGTAGTGAGCCAGAGGATGAGCGGTGGATGTCTGTACCTGATCTGCCGGGCGCGGAGTAACCGTGGTTGAGGCGGACTGCAGTGGGGCCATAGAGCAACGGGGGCGACGAGTATAGACCCGGATGATGGGTGGTGCGGGGGGAACAAGAGGTAGAGTTGGTGGAACCGGTAGCAGCGGCGTTGTAACGGGGAGAACTGGTCGTGGGATGGATGGAGGTAAAGGAGCCGAAGGGATAGGAGTAGTGAGAGGATCCGGAAAATATGGTTCAGTCTCGCGGAAGGTGACATCCGCAGAGACGGAGAGCTTCCGAGTGACGGGAGAATAACAGAGATACCCCTTCTGAGTACGGGAATAGCCCACGAATATGTGTTTGGCCGCCCGGGGATCCAATTTGTCCGAGGGCGGGCCCAGATGGTGGACGTAACAAGTGCTACCAAAGATACGAGGCGGAAGAGGGAAGGCCGGAGTCGAGGGAAACAACAGGCTGAACGGAGTAGCATAGTGGAGGACGGAGGAAGGGAGACGGTTGATGAGAAAACATGCTGTGGAGACCGCAAAGTTCCAGTAATGCTTGGGCACATGCATTTGAAGCATGAGAGAGCGAGCCACATCAAGTAAGTGTCGGTTTTTACGTTCGGCCACGCCATTTTGTTGAGGCGTGTAGGCACAAGAGGTTTGGTGGATAATCCCGAACTCAGAGCATATAGTAGTGAAGTCGTGGCCAGTGTACTCACGAGCATTATCTGTGCGCACAGTTTTGACAGTTGTATGAAATTGGGTACGAGTTTCAACGACAAAGGCTCGAAAAATGCGAGGAAGCTCGGAGCGATCACGAAGTAACCACGTCATGCGAGAATAATCATCAATGAAAGTAATAAAATACCGGAAACCCGAAATACTAGTAATTTTATACGGTCCCCATACATCAGAATGCAATAAATCAAACGGAGCAGAGCTCCGGGTACAATGAGCAGGATAAGATGAACGCGGCTGCTTGCCGAGGATACAAGACTCACACTGAAACGGATGGAGAGAGATATCAGGGAGAGCCCGCTGGAGAACAGGTAGAGGAGCGTGGCCAAGACGGCGATGCCACTCGGTGGAGGAGACGGAGGAGAGGATGGTAGGAGGTGTGTCGAGAAGGTAGAGCCCGTTCCGTAATCCGCCTTTACCAATGGTAGTCCGCGTCCTGCGATCCTGTATGACAAAAGAAGAGGAAGTGAATATAACAGAGCAATCCAGATCAGCAGTAAGGCGACCAACAGAAAGTAAATTGAAGGGGGAACTCGGAACATGAAGAGCCGAGCGGAGAGGAAACGACGGGCTGAGAGAGATGTCCGTCGATCCGGAGACGGGAACAAGGGCCCCATTAGCCACGGTGATAGACCGCGGATGAGGAGAGTCCGAGTATGTGGCAGGCTGCTGGGACGTAATGTGATGAGTGGCACCGGAGTCCATGATCCAGGACGGACCGGTGGAGAGACAGGCCGTACCTGCTTGGGAGACGAAGGTGGAGGCCAGGGAAGCAGGAGGCGGGTTGAGCAGTCCCTGGAGGTGCTGGAGCTGGAGGCGGACAGCTTCAAGGTCCGGAGAGGCAGGAGAGGAGGCATCTGCGGCCACCGAAGCCGTCGGTCGAGGAGGATATCCATTCTTGCGGTAACAGGTCGCTTCAAGGTGTCCGTCCTTGCCGCAGTAGGAACACTTCGGCCGCCCCCTTCCACCACGCCCGCGGCCCCGAGAGCCGGAGCGGCCACCACGAGCAGCAGGAGGCAAGGGAAGCAGGGGCGGAGGGGCCTGTTGAAGAAGGGCCGAGGAAGTCGGCGCAGGAGCATCCGGAGGAGGCGTCACGCGGAGGAGCATGGAACAGATCTCAGAAAGGGATGGAACGGTGGGAGACGCCAGAACCTGAGTCCGGATAGTCTGAAGGTGAGGCGGAAGACGGGCCATCATAATAGCAATGCAAACCGCCTCCTTCTGAGCGCGCTGGGCAGCATGATCACTGGTAGAAGGCTGATGCAGTATCCAGGCTTCGGCCAAAGTCTTAGCCCGAGCGACAAACGACGTCATGTCCGGGGTGCCACCGACGTCGAGAGCAACGAGATCTGTGAGGATGTCGTAGAGGTGCTGAAGGCTGTCTTTGCCGGAATAGAGTGAGTGCAGCTCATCCCATATAGACTTGGCCGTCTCGTGATACATGGCCATCTGATACGGCTCACCATCCAAGGAGTTGAGGAGCCAAGTCTGCACACGACCGTCGTTGCGGAGCCACTCGTCCGTAGGGAGAGCCGGAGGAGCCTGTGTGAGGTAAGACAGGAGACCCTTGGCCTGGAGAACCCGACGCACAGAATGCGCCCAAGGGAGAAAATTTTTCTTCCCGGAGAGAGAGATGGTGGTAATGCGTAATTCATCGCGCAGGTCTGCAGGACAAGCCGGGCGGTCTGCGGGCGGACTAGCCGCCGGGCCGGTGGAGTCAAGAGAGGATTCCATAGACCAGGAAGACAAGCCGCACCGACTTGGAAGGAGGCCGCAGCAACCAGGCAGGGGTCCGCTGGAGAGGCAGGCCGCAGAGAGGGGAGGAGACCGCCGCGACTAGGAACAGGCCGCAGCGACGAAACAACGAGCAGAAAAAGAGCAGGAGAATGAACCCGCACGGTCACGATGCGAACACCAGCGGCCAGACAGGCCACGATCAGAGCGGGTAAGAAACAGACCGCACGGTCTGGAGTCCGCGAGAAGGCGGAGATAAGAGAGAAGAAACCGCGAGTAAACAACTCGAGCGGATAGGAGAGAGAGAAGCCGCGAGTTGACGAACTCGAGCGGGAGGGAGAGAAGAGACCGCGAGTTAACAAACTCGAGCGGATAGGAGAGAGAGAAGCCGCGAGTTGGCGAGTAGAGGCGGAAGGAAACCGCAAGGAGCAGACGCCGAGCGGATAGGAGGGGACGCCGCGCGGATAGAACTGGAGACCGCGCGAGACGTACCGGAGGTGGGGTCCACAGGAGAGAGGAGAAAAACTATAAAAGGGGGGGGGGAAGAGGAGAGAACCTGGATCCACGGGAGAAGCAGCGGACTGTCCGTTGAGGCCGCGGACAGTGAGCGAGTAGCGGAGGATAGAAAAGGAGGCAGACCGCTGGAGACCGCAAATAGTCCGCGAGGAAACTGCGGAGTCCGCCAGAAGGCGGCGGGTAGATGCGGTTAAAAGTGCACAGGTCGGTTAGAGGAGAGAACCTGCCTCTGATACCATGTTGAGAGAAGCCAAAACTTGTATGTATTGCTTGTGTAAGTAAATACAAGGAGAGAATACAATTATATAGGAGATGAGAAGAGAGGAAAAATCCTATACAAGATGTGGGACTAAAGAAGAGAGAATACTAGGGCCTTTATGGTCCTTTATACATGGGCTTTTCTAATAAACCCTAAACTGATCATAAGAAGTAAAAGGCCCCAAAATGATCAAATGGCCATCACCACTAAATCCCCCATCAAAATAGCACCAATAAGAGCCCAAACAGCAACCCCAAATTCAACAACTGGCGTTCACAAAGAATCCATAAAGAAATTTTCCCCCAAAATCTCATACAAAATTATGTCCCATAAAATAGGATAGCTATCAATATTAAAACAAAGCAAAAATCAGTAAAAAACCCCAACATCTGAAACCCTAGTTGATCAATATAGAAGAAAAACCTCCAAATCTAAGAACCCTAACTCCAACCGCATTTCAGCGACCATAAAGAAAAGGAAAAATAAGCTCACATTGGAGAGAAGATGAAGGCGCTGAAGTGGTAGAAATAGTGGCAGGCACAGTGACCTAGCAAAAACAGTGGCAGACATTGGAATCCGACAGCAAGAAAGCCCGCCAGCGGCACAGGAAGCAGCGACACGACACTCGCGGCACAGGGGGCAGCGACACGACACAAGAAACAGTGTTAATGAAAGAGAGGAAGAAAGGGAGAGAGAGCTTGCAGGAGCTGGGAGGAGAAGGAGCCGGAAAGATCAGTGAAGGGTGCACGCAGAGCCGGGAGCGAAAGAGGAGTTGGGGTGAAATAGCGGAAGTCAGAAAGGCTCGGCCGGTTTTATTAGTAGAGCCAGTGGTGTGCACCGCTTAATACCTTAGCCAAAATTAGCCAGATGCCAATATTACACCTATGTTAAGACACTAGCCAACACATGACCATGCCATGTGTCCAAATCAGCCAACACAAGCCACATAAATGATTCCACATGCCACCACCACAAGCCAAAAGCTAATAGCACCCAAATAAAATTAAATAACAAATATGCACGAAACAAATAACTCTAAAAAATAAAATCGTACTGCCTTTTTGTTTTCATCGACACGATTACGTTACATAAATACGACAATTTCTTAACTCGTGACACAGACTTTATGTTTCTTCATGAGGGCGTTATTGAATAATTTTATTTTACGTCATACTAAGATTTGGGTCGTTACATTTACACCCACAACATAGTTCATACATCACATTTCCACTGGTTCGTACACATTCATCAACCTCAGTGGGACAAGCTTGATCTCCGTGCTCTGAGATATGTCTTTCTTGGTTGTTCCTTCACTATGAAGGAATATCGGTTTTATCCCCCTCCCACCACACACACGACGTGTATTCTGTAGTGCAGATGTTACCTTATGTGAGAGGGAGTCCTATTTTCCTAGTCTGACTCATTCCATTCATCCAGGAGAGACAAGATATAGATGTTGTTGGCATGGAAGGAGAAGCCATTCATGTGGGTGATATTTCTCTTCCTATTACCTCTCTTCTTTATTACATCCTCCCATCCATGAGATACCATTGTCTCAGGTTATTCCTCCCCTATCTCTAATTTCTCCTCTTATTGTTGTTTATCATTGCAGACATACATGTGCCCAAAAAGCCCGGGTTTCAGGGCTCCTACTCTACCAATGCCTATCTCGGACCCAAGCTCTAAAGATGACCTTCATCTTCCTATTGTCCGTAAACCTGCTTGTCCCAATGACCCTATCTCCAACTATGTTTCGTATCATAATATTAATTATGAACATTTGGCTTTCATTATTTCTTTATCCTCAATTACTATTCATAAGAATTGGCAGGATACTTTGGGGATATCTAAATTGAAGAAAGCTATAAAGCAGGATTTGTTCTATCTTGAGAAGAATCATACTTGGGAAATTTCCCGATTTACTTAGGGCAAGAGAGTTGAGTCAAATACAGGTATTTTCTGTGAAGCATAACCCAAATGGCATGGGGGAATGCTAAAATGCGAGGTTTGTTACCCAAAGATTTACTCAAACTCATTGGATAAACTATTACAAGACGTTTACTCAAGTTGCAAAAATGCATTCTATTCGTGTGCAACCTATCTAGGTTGGGAATATCACCAATTAAACGTGAAGTATGCCTTCTTCTGTGGGGGAGTTGAGGAAGAAGTATATGTGAAGCTTCCTCTTGGATTTATAAGAAAGGGACAAGGAGCTGCCTACCAACTAAAGAAGTATTGTATGGCCTAAAACAAGTTGAATAGAGAGAAAACTTCATTTATTCTTCCACAACGTAGGAATATATAGGGACTACAATGATACATAACAACAAGACTCACGGTGTGGGACTAAAATCCACTTACACACAATAATAATAAAAACCCGGAATATACGACTTGTACAATAACTCTCAAGTCTCCCCCTCAAGTCGGATGGAAGATGTCAGTCATTCCAAGTCTCTTGATGTTATCCATGAACGAGTCACTTCGCAAGCTCTTAGTGAACACATCTGCTAGTTGATCTTTAGAGTGGACGAACGGTGTGACCACTGTCTTTTTTTCCAAGTGATCTTTGATGAAATGTCGATCCACCTCCACGTGCTTTGTTCTGTCATGTTGAACTGGATTGTGAGCTATGCTGATGGCTGCCTTGTTGTCGTAAAACAAGGAGAAGGGAGACGTCACGGGAAACCCCAAGTCCCGTAGAATGGTATACAACCATAGACCCTCACACATGCCTTGAGACATAACACGATATTCTGCCTCAACGCTCGATCTGGCCACTACATTTCGCTTCTTACTGCGTCATGTTATTAGGTTTCCTCCAATAAAAGAACAATAACCTATTGTAGATTTCCGATCGTCACGACATCCAGCCCAATCAGCCTCAGTGAAAACTTCAATCCTCAGGTGGTCATTCTTGGAGAACAGAAGACCTCGACCTGGGGTTTTCTTCAAATACCGTAACACACGGTACGCTGCCTCTTGATGTCTGGCCCTGGGAGCATGCATGTATCTACTCAGGATGTCAACTGCAGAAGTAATGTCCGGACGAGTATGAGACAAGTATATTAGTTTCCCAACTAATCAATGGTCGTGAGTGACATCGGCCTGGTCACTGTCACCGTTTTCACTGATTCCATGATTTTCTTCCATCAGAGAGTTTGCAGGAACACAACTAAGCATACCGGTCTCCTGCAGCAAATTTAGGACATATTTCCGCTGTGATATAAAGATACCCTGATCTGATCTAGTCACCTCAATTCCCAGAAAGTATCGTAGTATTTCCAAGTTTTTCACCTCAAATTCGGCAGCTAAGAGGGACTTGAGATTTGCAATCTCTTCCAAATCGTTACCTGTGATTACAATGTCATCCACATAGACAATAAGGACCAAAACACCCTGAAAACGCCTCCGAATAAACATAGTGTGATCCGACTGCGCATGTTTGTACCCAAATTTGAGCATAACCATGAGAAATCTGCCAAACCATGCTCTAGGGGGACTGTTTCAGGCCATATAAGGACCTTCTTAGTCGACAGACAAGGTCTTCAGCTCTTTTTTTTACGAACCCCGAAGGGAATTTCATGTACACTTCTTCATCGAGCTCACTATGGAGAAACACGTTCTTAACATCCAGTTGATGAAGATCCCAGTTGCATCCAGTTCATGCAAGCTGCGGAAGACAACAGTACCCGAATAGAGTCCATCTTGGCCACCGGGGCGAAGGTCTCCTGGTAGTCAACTCCCTGAGTCTGAGTGTACCCCTGAGCCACCAGCCGTGTCTTGTACCGTTCGGCCTTCCCTTCTGGATTCTGTTTGACTGAAAACACCCATCGCGAGCCAATAGCCCTCTTGACAGGAGAGAGGGGCGAGACATCCCAAGTATGGTTCTTGTCCAAGGCTGACATTTCCTCTTCCATAGCCTGAGTCCAGGCCGGAATACCCAATGCTTCCTGCCATGTCCTGGGAACAACGACCGTCGAGAGAGAAATATCAAAGGCCTGGTGGGCCGGGATAAGGTGATGGTAAGCCACATGGTTAGAAATAAGATGATTAGTACATACAGTCTTACCTTTGAACAGAGCAAACGAGATGTGCAAATCTGCATCATCAGAATCTGTGGCAGTAGCGGGCACTGGTAGAGGCGGAGCCTCAGTAGCCTGTATATGGGAGAAGCGGCGGTGATATACGTGAGGGAAAGGAGATATCATAGTATCAGACAGAGGAACATGAATAGGGGGCCCTGTTCCTGAGACACAGGAGGTTGTGGTGGTAGAGAAGGAAGAAGGGGAAGAGGGACATCCATATCGCCAGTATTCTCCCCCTGACGAGGAGCATGAGCTGACGGAAAAAAAAAGATTCACCTTCCCGAAAGGTAACATCCATAGTGCAATAGATACGCCCAGAGGGTGGGTGGTACCACCAATACCCTTTTGTAGTGGACGAGTATTCGAGGAAACACACCGGAGGGCCCGAGGGTCCAATTTTTCACGGCGGGGCAAATGGATGTGGACAAAACATACACAACCAAAGACACGAGGAGGAAGGTGGGAAGTATAGACCACAGTCATATTAGACAGCCGAGCGAGGGGAGTAGCATAGCTAAGCACACGTGAGGGAAGTCGATTGATAAGGTGTGCAACAGTAAGAACTGCATTGCCCCAATAGGACTTAGGAAGGTGCATAACACTCAGAAGACAACGGGCGACGTCCAACGGGTGCCGGTTTTTTCATTCAGCAACTCCATTTTGGGTAGAGGTATGAACACACGTGGTCTGGTGTATGATACCATGACTAGCGAGGTACGATCCAAAAACTCCCCGATCGTCATACTCCCCCTATTGTCACTCCGTAAGTCACAAAACACACCCTTAAATTGGGTTTGAACCATTTTGTGAAAAAACTGAAAACAAGGGAAGATTTCACTTTTCTTTTTGAGCAAATACACCCAAGTTGTACGAGAAAAACAATCAATTAATGTGACAAACCAATGAAACCCAAAGGTAGATAAAACATGGGACGGTCCCCAAACATCAGAATGAACAATATCAAACAGAGTGCTATAAGGAGAAGCTAAATGCGATGAACTATGTCTCACATGCTTAGACTCATCTCAGATATCACAGACAAAAGTTTGTAAAAAAGGGAAAAAACAGGGAATAATTTCTGAAGATAGAAAGGAGAGGGATGTCCAAGCCGTAGGTGCCAACGGCGAACATCATCAGATGTAACGGGAATACAAGAGAGGGCAGGGCCTGAGAAGGAGGTTGATCCAGGTAATACAGTCCACCGCGGTTTCTACTACTGTCAATGTTCCGCTTCGTACCCAGTTCCTGAAAAACACAGGAATCAGAAAAAAAAAAGTTGCAGAGCAGTTAAGAGAGCGAGTAATGTCACTGATAGAAAGAAGATTGCGAGGAAAGGAGGATACATGAAGAACAGATGGTAGAGTGATAGAAGGAGAACAGGAGATCTGGCCTTTCCCAGCAATGGGAGACAACAAGCCATTAACAGAGATAACTTTGTCCTTACCAGACAAAAGAGTGTAAGAGAGGAAACCTGAGGAAAGGACGGTCATGTGGTGAGTGACACCAGAATCAATCACCCACTCAGACGGGGAGGCAGTGGAAGAATGAGCTTGCGACATAGCGATAGTAGCAATGGAAGCGGAAGAACCTGGAGGCTGATCATACTGAGAGTGCAGCAGACGGCGGAATTCATCCAACTCAGGAGCCGTAAGTTGCCCGGGCACAACATGGGGGGTCTCGTCGTAGACGTCTATAGAGTAAGCAACATCATGAGGTCTGGAACCACCCAAGCGATGGCCCCCTCGCCCAGGCCCTCTTCCATGCCCATGACCATGAGGGGCAAGATGAGGGTGTAGCTTGTAGCACACCTCCCGAGTATGGCCTCTGCGGCCACAATAATCACACATAGGAGCAGACGGGCTAGGGTTGAGGACTTGGCCACGAACAACGCTAGTGAGAGAAGAGAGATCAGGAGGGGCACTAGCACTGAGAGACCTCCGACGGTCTTCATCACCCAGCATCATGCCGAAGGCCTCTCGAAGGGACGGAAGCGGAGTGCCTTGAAGAATATGCGTCTGTACCATATCAAACTTCATGTTCAGTCCCACAAGAAAAATACGAAAGCGATCCTCCCGTTGTTATAGCTGGACAACATCCGCAGTACAGGTTGGAGTGAAGTGGGAGAAGTAGTCCAACTCCTGGTATAGCCGCTCGAACTCGGAGAAAAAAGATAACGCCGTCATAGATCCTTGTGATAGTTCCAAAATGCGGAGAGTAAGTTCATAAACCTGCGTAGAGCTGTCATTCTGAGAATATGTCTCCCGGGCACAGGTCCAGATATCAAAGGCAGAATCCATCAGCATGTAACTCCGGTAAACTTTCAGAGACATAGTGTAACACCCCTTCCCAGTATTTCAGAAATCAGCCGTCCGGCCGGGTCAGCGATATAAAGAAAACTAGGAAACAGTATTAAAACTAGTAACAGCAGGTAATAAAATCTATACTAAGCAATTTAAGACTTACACCGGAAGTTTAAAAAGTAAACTAAGGGTAACCACATACCTGATATCTGGATTCACAGAGCCACTAAACAGGAAATAGAACTGAATTAACTGAAAATCTGGTTAACCATAAATAGTCTGATACAAATTAGATAAAAACATTAATCTGTTACAATGTTCTCATCTACAAGTACACGCTGAAATAGAGTAAACTGAATAAAATAAATAATACAAACTGACGCCACCATAATGCTCATCCTAGACGTAGTTTCTCACCTGGGTCACCTGAAAAAAAACAGTGCCCACGAAGGATCAGAGTAAGGAAAAATAACTCCTCCTAGTGACACTAAAACAGTTTTACATATGTATGCATGCATGCCTTTAAAATAGTCTTGTGCACTGAAAAACATTTTATGTTATATGTTATGCATGCTTTCCTATACTTCTTGGTCAACACAACTACTAGTTCTATATTCGTGATTTTTCGTTCATTTATCTCAGTCCTGACGTTCTCTAACTAGTGTACTAACTCACGACAGGTCTATACTTGAGTTCTATATGACTTCTAACCTGCTCATCTACTAGGAAGGCTCTAGGCAGAGTAGCTCCTAACGCGCAACTGAAACTGACGACCCGAGACCATCTTACGAACCCAATTATTCTAGTGTCACGCGGACACGGTCTCGAATCTGCTAGCTGGCTCAAGGGAAGACAATTCCCAAGTCTGTACTACTCATAAGGTTCCATGTGTCTTATGAGAAAGGTAGTGCGCCTCTACCTAGCACGAAAGAACTCTGTGTGCTAGCTGACCTTTTTGGTCTGACGCTACTCTGCATGGGAAATCTTTTTGGGGAACTACTAAACGACCCTTGACTTTCTTGTGGTCTACTAGAATGGACATTCACGCCCTTGTTCGGAACAGATTCCAAACCTACGAACACGGTTAACGCTTTCGTACTCTACGTTTCTGTTCACGATCCGACTACTTGGGTCTTAGGGAAATCGTGTCACCCTACACGTTTTTCGTAACCGTTTTCCTATCACCACACCTTTCTATGCATGGACATGGTACTTGAAATAAATCTACTCATGTGTATACAAAATATATATTTATTGCTATGTCTAATTAGCAAAAGTTAGGTTTCCTTACAGCGGTGTTGCGGCGCTCGTAGACTCGGCGCGACGACATCTTCTATTCCGAAGGTAATCCTACTGCTGGGGACCTTCCCAGTGCTGCCCCGAGGCCACCGAAGTCCTGCAATTTATGGCAAACCCAATTTTATAATTTCCCCTTTAGAGTTTTCCGGTGGAAAAATTCCAAATCATCTAAGGTTGCAAAAATACGTATGCTAGCTTCGTATATTACCTTTATGCGGAGAGATTGGGGCTCTCAATGCGTACCACTCAAACTCTGCGGAGGATCACAACCACGAAAACCTAAATAGGGCAAACAAATCGAAAATCTAGGTTATTTTTGTTTCCAAACGAAGGTTTTGTACGAAGGAAAGGAGATAAAGGAGGAATAGACTCACCGAAAACAAAACGGATCACAACTTCTCCGGTTAGGGTTAGACCCGGCACTTTTAAATAAAATCGCTCCTAGTTACAAATCTTCCCTCCTAACAAAAATTTTCGTCCTCGAAAATTGAAACCATACCTTAATCGAAGAGAAAAGAATAGTCCGCATTGCTCTTAAGCTCATCCTCTCGCTCCCAAGTATACTCTGGACGGGCACAGTTCATCCAAAGGACTTTGACCATGCGAATCTCTCTAGTTCTGAGCTTCTGAATTTTTGAGTCCACTATCTTGACTGGTCTAACCCCAATACTAAGATCTGTCTCGATTGGTGCTTCCTCGGTACTGATAATCTGACTAGAATCTCTGACTGCTCTCCTCAGATAGGAGACGTGGAATACATCATGTACACCACTCATTTCCTCAGGTAAGGCCAACCTATATGCAACCTCACCCACTCTTTCCAGCACCTCAAAAGGACCAACGAATCTGGGGCTCAACTTCTTCATCCGCTTTATTCTAGAGACTCCTCTGATTGGTCTGACCTTCAGATAAACGTAGTCTCCAACACTGAACTCTACTGACCTGTGCTTCTGATCATGATACTTGGCCTGGCGATCCTGAGCTGTCTTCATACGCTCCTGAATAAGCTTGATCCTATCAGTGGTCTTATCAATCCATGACTCTCTGATAGAAGATATTTCCTCACTCTCAACCCAACATAACGGTGTCCGACAACGTCTACCATATAGGGCCTCGAACGGTGTCATCCCAATACTCGCCTGAAAACTGTTGTTGTAGGAGAACTCCACAAGAGTAACATACTTCTCCCACTTTCCTCCAAAATCTAGAATGCACATCCGAAGCAGATCCTCCAAAGTCCTATTTGTGCGCTCAGTCTGTCCATCTGTCTGGGGATGGAATGCGGTGCTGAAATGTAACCTGGTACCCAACCGCTCCTGAATATATCGCCACTCCCTGGAGGTAAATCTGCCATCTCGGTCTGAAACTATAGTCTTGGGTACACCGTGAAGTCGAACTATCTCGTCTATATATAACTGTGCCAGCTTCGGACCTTGATCCGTCTTCCTAAGAGGAATGAAATGGGCGACCTTAGAAAGCCGATCTACTATAACCCACAAGGAATCATTCCCACTCTGCGATCTCGGCAAACCATGAATGAAGTCCATGGATATATCCTCAAATGTCCACTCGGGAATGGGAAGTGGCTGCAACTTGCCTCCAGGTCTTTGACACTCGGCCTTAACCAACTTGCATGTCTCACACTTCCCTACATAATCTGCAACATCACTCTTCAAACCTGGCCACCAGACTGTCTTCTTAAGATCTGCATACATCTTCGTGCTACCAGGATGTATAGAATATCTGGAATTGTGTGCCTCAAAAAGAATGTCTTCGCGTAGGTGACTAACATCTGGGATGCACACTCTGCCATCATGCAATAATAACTCATCCTGAAAAGAGAACCTCTCTTTCTGACCTGACTGTACTGAGATCCAAATCTCTGCCATCTTTGGATCCAAAGGTAGAGCTGTCCTGATTCTATCCTTAATGTCGCAAGTAATCTCCATCCAACTCTACCAAGCTGAACCAAAACTGCAACGGGGCACAACGACGATGTCTAGTCTTTCCAGCTCTCGTACTAACTCCTCCTGCTGAGTGAGAAGATAAAAACACGAGCCTCTACGGCTAAGGGCATCAGCTACCACGTTCGCCTTTCCTGGGTGGTACTGAATGTCTACATCGTAGTCTGAAAGAAACTCTAATCATCTACGCTGCCTCAAATTGAGCTCTCGCTGATCAAAGATATACTTGAGGCTCTTATGATCAGTAAAGATCTTGCAACGCACTCCATAGAGGTAGTGCCTCCAAATCTTCAGGGCATGAATAACTGCTGCAAGCTCCAAGTCATGCACGGGATAATTTCTCTCATGAACCTTTAACTGTCTCGAGGCATAGGCTACGACCTTTCCGTGCTGCATGAGGACACAACCCAAACCCTGACCCGAAGCATCGCTATAAATCTGAAACCCGTCAGGTCCTGAAGGTAAACTCAAAATCGGTGCGGTCATCAACCTGTCCTTCAAGTCCTCAAAGGCTAACTCGCACTCAACAGTCCACACCAAGCCCTTTCCCTTCCTAGTGAGGGAAGTCAGTGGTAAGGCTATCTTTGAGAAATCCCTGATGAATCTCCTGTAGTATCCAGCAAGACCTAAAAAGCTGCGAACCTCTGAAACTGTCGACGATCTTGGCCAACTCTTAATGGCCTCTATCTTCTTTTGATCAACACTAACCCCTTTCTGACTGATGATATGGCCCAAGAATGCAATCTCTGAAAGCCAAAATTCGCACTTTGAAAACTTAGCAAATAACTGGTTCTTCCTGAGTGTGCTCAAAACAATCCTGAGGTGTGCTGCATGATCTTCTGCACTCTTAGAGAACACTAAAATATCATCTATGAAGACGATGACAAAACGATCCAAGTACTCCCGAAAAACCCTGTTCATCAAGTCCATAAATACTGAAGGGGCATTGGTCAGCCCGAACGGCATGACCACGAACTCGAAGTGTCCATATCTGATACTGAAAGCAGTCTTCTGTATATCCGCGTCACGAATCTTTAACTGGTGATAGCCTGATCTCAGATCTAACTTGGAAAAAGTGTTCGATCCCACAACCTGGTCGAACAAATCATCAATCCTGGGAATCAGGTACTTATTCTTTACGGTCAGCTTATTCAATTCGCGGTAGTCTATGCACAATCTCAGACTACCGTCCTTCTTTTTCACAAAAAGCACTGGAGCACTCCAAGGCGAAGTACTAGGGCGTATAAAACCCAAATCAAGCAGCTCCTGCAACTGGCTCTTCAACTCTGCTAGTTCCCTTAGATCCATCCGATAGGGAGATTTGGCTACCGGTGTAGCCCCAGGATGCAAGTCTATCGGGAACTCAACCTCTCTATCTGGAGGAGCACCAGGGAGCTCTTCCGGGAAAACATCTGGAAATTCCTGCACCACTGGTACCTCTGACAATTCAGCCTTAGGCTCCGCGCTCATCAGTACTACGAAGGTTTCACAACCCTTACTAATGCACCTTCTCGCTTGGACTGCAGATATGATCATCTTCACTACTCCTTTCAAGCCCTGAAAAGAAAAAGATGTCTGGTTGGGGCCATCAAACTGAATCTGCTTCGCCCTACAGTCAATCCTGACGTTGACTGCTAAAAGCCAGTCCATTCCAAAGATCAAGTCAAACCCTGCTATAGGTAGCAGCAAAGCTTCCACGATAATCTCAACATCACTAAACTGCACTGGTACCCTGCACTTGTCTCTGGTCTGCAGAAGGGATCCATTCGGCATCATGACTTCCAACGGTACTGACTCTGGGAAGACTTCTAAATCCAACTTACGCATTAGAGATTCCGCGATAAACGAGTGCGAGGCACCCGTATCAAAAAGAATCTTAGAGGGTAAATTACGAATCATAAGGATGCCTACATGAATGATTTATGAAGGATGAAAAATTTAATGTGTCACTACAGAGGATTTAAAACCAACTTATTAAGCAAACAACACTTACCTGTCACGACATCCTCCTGATCCTTCGCCTCCTGCTGACCCAACCCGTAAGCTCTGGGCTGCACTAAATCTCGACCCTGCTGTGGTCTCCCATCAGTAATCATCAACGCTTTGCCCTTATCTGCCCTTCTAGAGCCACAAGCCTCGTACTTCGACTGCAGGAACAAATTATAATTAGCATCTACATGAAATTACATCAATGTAATCAATACAAAAGGGCCTTGATTACCTGATTTGTCCCAGCTTCCTGACAGAAGCGAGCTATGTGTCCAGGTTGTCGGCACTTGTAACAAACGCCTGCACTGGCCAAACACTCTCCTGAATGACGACGCTGACACTTGGGACACGTGGGATAGTCCTTGCTCCGGTCACCAGATTGACCATTCTTCTTAGCATAAGGCTTCGGCTTCTTGTTCCAGTTCTTTCCTTGATCATTTCTGCTCTGCTGCGGCTGATGCGAATTCTGAGATCGCTTCGCACGGAAACTACTTCGCTTCTGAACTTTCTGCTGGTCAACCTCCAGTTTGCGAGCTGTATCCACTAAGCTCCTGTAATCAGCGTTGACCATAGTCATCAGCGGCTGCCTCAACGAGTCACGCAAACCATCCACAAAGCGACTGCACTTCTCAGTCTGATCTCCCTGCATCACGCCTGCATATCGAGCCAGATGAGTCAGCTCTCGCTCGTACTCAGTAAATGTCCTGTCCCCTTGGAAAAGCCTAAGATACTTCTCCTGGAGACCTCGTCGTGCGGAAGGAGGCACGAACCAACTAGCAAGGGCTCTAGAGAACTCGCCCCAAGTAAACATGTCTGGTGTACGACCTGGCCAAAAGTATGGTCATACTATTTTAAAATTAACACATTACTTCCTAAAATAAAGGAATTGGTCATAAAACTTTACCTGCAGGATCATCTGCCCAGTATTTGTCCCACCAGACCTTTGCCTCTCCTCGGAGGAGGAAAGCTGCCAGAGAAACTTTCTTATTCTCCGGGCACTCCAAAACGTTCAACAGGTCTCTGGTGTTAGCTATCCAATCATCTGTATCCATCGGGGTCTCATCCCCACTGTAGTTCGAAGGCTGAAGTTCTCTAAAATTTCTCAAATAGCGCTCCAGGGTCATCTCCACAGGTGCTGCTGCAGGAGCTGGCGCAGGGACTGGTACTTGTACTGGAGCTGGAAACCCTGCAGCCAGTCCTCTCTGAAACTCCATCAAGGCAACAGTAACCGCCTTGGCAATCTGAGACGCTATGTCAGTGCCCTCTGGAGCTGCTGGAACTGGTAGTACCTGTGGCACGGCAGCGTCTCCCATGGTCGCATTAGGAACCGGGTCCTGGCGTGAAGATTCACCTGGTTCACTAACTCGTGGTGCCTGATAGAATATATAAAGGAAATCTGATTATTTATCAAGCATCTAAGAAATCTGGCTTAGTAATTTATTTCGTACTCTAGCGAACACTAGGGCTTAATCGCACTTAAAGTACTTTACTAACAAGAGTTTACTCTTATACGCTCCTATGGCTCTGTGAATTCTTTCTAGGGTCCAGGGATCCTAAACCTCCCTCTGATACCAATTTGTAACACCCCTTCCCAGTATTTCAGAAATCAGCCGTCCAGTCGGGTCAGCGATATAAAGAAAACTAGGAAACAGTATTAAAACTAGTAACAACAGGTAATAAAATCTATACTAAGCAATTTAAGACTTACAACGGAAGTTTAAAAAGTAAACTAAGGGTAACCACATACCTGATATCTGGATTCACAGAGCCACTAAACAGGAAATAGAACTGAATTAACTGAAAATCTGGTTAACCATAAATAGTCTGATACAAATTAGATAAAAACATTAATCTGTTACAATGTTCTCATCTATAAGTACACGCTGAAATAGAGTAAACTGAATAAAATAAATAATACAAACTGACGCCACCATAATGCTCATCCTAGACGTAGTTTCTCACCTGGGTCACCTGAAAAAAAACAGTACCCACGAAGGGTCAGAGTAAGGAAAAATAACTCCTCCTAGTAACACTAAAACAGTTTTACATATGTATGCATGCATGTCTTTAAAATAGTCTCGTGCACTGAAAAACATTTTATGTTATATGTTATGCATGCTTTCCTATACTTCTTGGTCAACACAACTACTAGTTCTATATTTGTGATTTTCCGTTCATTTATCTCAGTCCTGACGTTCTCTAACTAGTGTACTAACTCACGACAGGTCTATACTTGAGTTCTATATGACTTCTAACCTGCTCATCTACTAGGAAAGCTCTAGGCAGAGTAGCTCCTAACGCGCAACTGAAACTGACGACCCGAGACCATCTTACGAACCCAATTGTTCTAGTGTCACGCGGACACGGTCTCGAATCTGTTAGCTGGCTCAAGGGAAGACAATTCCCAAGTCTGTACTACTCATAAGGTTCCATGTGTCTTATGAGAAAGGTAGTGCGCCTCTACCTAGCACGAAAGAACTCTGTGTGCTGGCTGACCTTTTTGGTCTGACGCTACTCTGCATGGGAAATCTTTTTGGGGAACTACTAAACGACCCTTGACTTTCTTGTGGTCTACTAGAATGGACATTCACACCCTTGTTCGGAACAGATTCCAAACCTACGAACACGGTTAACGCTTTCGTACTCTACGTTTCTGTTCACGATCCGACTACTTGGGTCTTAGGGAAATCGTGTAACCCTACACGTTTTTCGTAACCGTTTTCCTATCACCACACTTTTCTATGCATGGACATGGTACTTGAAATAAATCTACTCATGTGTATACAAAATATATATTTATTTCTATGTCTACTTAGCAAAAGTTAGGTTTCCTTACAGCGGTGTTGCGGCGCTCGTAGACTCAGCGCGGCAACATCTTCTATTCCGAAGGTAATCCTACTGCTGGGGACCTTCACAGTGCTGCCCCGAGGCCACCGAAGTCCTGCAATTTATGGCAAACCCAATTTTATAATTTCCCCTTTAGAGGTTTCCGGTGGAAAAATTCCAAATCATCTAAGGTTGCAAAAATACGTATGCTAGCTTCGTATATTACCTTTATGCGGGGAGATTGGGGCTCTCAATGCGTCCCACTCAAACTCCGCGGAGGATCATGACCACCAAAACCTAAATAGGGCAAACAAATCGAAAACCTAGGTTATTTTTGTTTCCAAACGAAGGTTTTGTACGAAGGAAAGGAGATAAAGGAGGAATAGACTCACCGAAAACAAAACGGATCACAACTTCTCCGGTTAGGGTTAGACCCGACACTTTTAAATAAAATCGCGTAAGATATACGGATGTTACACATAGAGTGTAGGAGCCAGGACACAACCAGAGAGTTTTCTAAGTCTCATCGCTTCTAAGAGGGATCAGTCAGTTGGGGCTCCTTAACAGTCCCATCGATGTAGTTGTACATCCGGTGGGGTCGGATCACATGTAGCGCCGCATGGGACCATTCAAGATAGTTTGTGTCATCTAATGGGACGATGATGATCTTCAGGGAACTAGAGAGGCTATGGGACCACTGAGGGTCGGTCATCTGAGGCGGAATCACACATGGGGACGACACCGAAGAGTCACCTACATCGGTGGAAGGAGCAGCCATGAAGGAAAAAACACAATAACCCGGAGTCAAACTACAGAAGAGGCGACCAGAGAGACTGCAGACATCATAGATGCCTGACACCGAAGAAAGTACCACCGAAGCCTAGAGAGGAAGGAGGGATCGTCGGTGAGGCTAGGCGGCCTGACTAAAGCAGAGGAGATGTCGGCCGGGCTGCAATAGACTGAGGAGGCAGCGGTCGGGCTGCATCAGGCAGAGGAGTGGCAGTCGGGCTGTAGCAGACAGACGAGGCGGAGGCTTCAGCACGGAGAAGAGACGGCGGGCTGCATCACGGAGGGGCGACGACGACACCCCTCTCAGCAACCGACGATGGCATGGAGGCCACCCGACATCGAGGTTGGTGCCGAGAGGGGCGGCGCTAAGCCGAGCGGGACGGACCTGAAGCGGGGGTAGGGCGGAGTCGGGATGACGCGGGATTTGGAAGAGTGGGATGGGGGGAGGCAGAGTCAGACCAGAATTAGGTTTTTTTTTTGTTTTTCCCTCTGATACCAAGTTTAATAGAGAGAAAGCTTCATTTATTCTTCAACGTGGGAATATATATGGACTACGATGATACATAACAACAAGACTCACGGTGTGGGACTAAAACCCACTTACGCACAATAATAATAAAAACCCGGAGTATACGACTTGTACAATAACTCTCAAATAAACAATTATCAATGGCCTAGTTTGGAAGATTGCACATGACCATGATTTAGTTTGGCTATAGACACTGACGGTCTGATCACATTATGTTTGTAAAAAGATAGGATCAAAAAATCTCTGCTCTCATTATATATGTAGATGACATTGTGATCATATGTGGTGACACCGAGGAGATTGCCACTCTAAAAGTTCATTTGGCCAAGGAATTTGAGGTCAAAGATTTAGAGAGGCTGAGACACTTTCTTGGGATTGAAGTGGTGAGATCCAATAAAGGCATCTTCATTTCTTAATGAAAATTTGTACTGGATCTTCTAGAGGACACAAAGATGATTGGGTCTAGTTCAAGGGATATTTCCATTGATGAAAATCACAAGATCAATGAGAATAGTGATGGAAATAGGGTTGAAATGTCTAGCTATCAAAGATTGGTTGTAAGACTGATGTACCTATCACAGACCCACACCGTGATATTACATTTGTTATAGTCTTATTGAGCAGACATATGCATGCCCCCAGGGTCTAACACCCAAGAGACGGCTCATCATGTTCTGAAATACAAGGCATGCTGAAATGGATAGGACTAAGCATGTTGAAATGGATATGCATTTTATAAAAGATCATCTTGGCAAGTGGAACGTTGGTACTCAATTATTCACTCCAAAAGATCAGCTATTTGATATCTTCACCTAAGGTCGTAGCTGTGATATCTTTACTGATGATATACTCAAGTTGCGAATGATAGTTATCTTTCATCTGACTTGAAGGGGAGAGTTGAATTAATATATCAAGTCTTACTTTATTTTATATGTTTCAATGTAATGCGGTAGATAGTGATATTTTTGTATTTGTGTGTTTTCTGTTTTATCCTACTGCAACAAGTTTATGTATGTGTATGTTATGGACCGGCTCATTCACGGGCCTAATCCCGTCGGTCGAGCCCACAACATGAGTCGCGGCCCATGTTGTGGGCTCGACCGACGGGATTAGGCCCGTGAATGAGCCGGTCCATAACATCAAAATGTGCGGACCATAACATCACCAACTGATTCGCGGCTCAGTTGGTGATGAGGGCAAGCGTTAAGTGCCTCTTATCAAGGAGGTAAAGGGTTCGAGACCCGGCCTCAACACCCCGCCGCACCGAGAACACGTGCGGAGAAGGGTTGGGAGTGCAGGGCCGCGGCCCATGTTGTGGGCTCGACCGGCGGGATTAGGCCCGTGAATGAGAGTTGGTGATGAGGGGAAGCGTTAAGTGCCTCTTATCAAGGAGGTAAAGGGTTCAAGACCCGACCTCAACACCCCGCCGCACCGAGAACACGTGCGGAGAAGGGTTGGGTGTGCAGGGCCGCGGCCCATGTTGTGGGCTCGACCGGCGGGATTAGGCCCGTGAATGAGCCGGTCCATAACATTAAAATGTGCGCATTTTAATGTTATGGACCGGCTCATTCACGGGCCTAATCCCGCCGGTCGAGCCCACAACATGGGCCGCAACCCTGCACACCCAACCCTTCTCCGCGCATTTTAATGTTATGGACTGGCTCATTCACGGGCCTAATCCCGCCGGTCGAGCCCACAACATGGGCCGCGTCCCTACACACCCAAGCCTTCTTCGCACGTGTTCTCGGTGCGGCGGGGTGTTGAGGCCGGGTCTTGAACCCTTTACCTCCTTGATAAGAGACACTTAACGCTTTCCCTCATCACCAACTGATTCGCGGCGGGGTGTTGAGGCCGAGTCTCGAACCCTTTACCTCCTTGATAAGAGGCACTTAACGCTTGCCCTCATCACCAACTGATCTGCGGATCAATTGGTGATGAAGGCAAGCGTTAAGTGCCTCTTATCAAGGAGGTAAAGGGTTCGAGACCCGGCCTCAACACCCCGCCGCACCGAGAACACGTGCGGAGAAGGGTTGGGTGTGCAGGGCCGCGGCCCATGTTGTGGGCTCGACCGACGGGATTAGGCCCTTGAATGAGCCGGTCCATAACAGTGTACAACCTGTATTTGTCGGAAGTCTGAAGGCCGACCCAGGAGTAGGGCGAGTCCAGGCATGTCAGTCGGACTCGCCCTCAAGGAAGATCCAGGTCAGTCCAGGTTGACTGTTGGACTTGCCCTCAAGGTAGAGTAGGCGAGGCGAATCCAGGTCGACTTGACTTGTGAACTCGCCTAGGTAAATCCAGAATATTCTTTTGAAGGCGGGTTGACTATTCGCAGGCCACTTGGGTTTTAAGATAATATTTTTGTTGAGGCACAGGGGGCTATTTGCAGACCACTTTGGTCTGGGAATAGTATTTTGATTAAGGTGGATGAAGCTATCCGCAAACCAATATGACCAATACCCCCCCCCCCCTCAAGAAGCTTTTCCTATAAATAGGGCCCCATAACACCTCGGAGAAGGCATAGATCCACCCCCCAGAGCTCACGCTCTCAAAATTCTCTTCTGTGTTGTCCAATGTGCTAGCTCAACTTTTGGCTTTGGGAGGGGAAGTTCTTCAAAACTTCCGGGTGTGTGGAGGGACCTCCTTGCTGCAGCTTGTGGGTCTTTGAGTGGGAATTTAGATTCTTATCAGTGAGGGTTAGTCCTAGGCTCAAAATACTTAGCTCTTGGAGTCCGACTGCGGGATAAGTAACTCAAGCTACACCCTCTTGATCCGAACTCCATTGAACCGGTATCCGGGTTTTAACAGTATGTGTAGGAATTGCATTAATGAATAGAGTTTTGTATCTCCCTATTCCCGACCATCTCTTCATCATCCACAAAATAGTATTTTGGCTTAATGATACCATACTTGGCGATTAAAGTGTTCTCAGATCTCTCTAGTATCACAAAGTTCTGTATAATTTATATAAGATCATCATAGCCATAATTAGCGGTGCCCGGCTATTTGGGATTGTCTTTATGAATTCTCAGTGCTGAATGAGGTGCTATTTCTATTGTTTTTCTGAACAAAGAATATACCTTCTTATTTATATATTTCTTAAAAATCTTCCTGCTCAGTCATTTGCAGTAAGCTTAAGTTCTTTGGCTGATGAGCTCTGTAGTCAAAATTAATATTACGTTATTAATGTAAGTGTTCATTTAAGTTCTCTTTATTATCATTTGTTTATTTCTTACAGAAAAGCCTGTCATCTCTGGAGCTACCAAGGGATTTTTCAGTTGCAAATAGGGCGACATTTCATCATTCACATAGCACTGTTTCTGCAAATAGTGACCGTATGAGTGAAAATGGTACTGCCGTTCATGGTAGTTCTGTTGATTCTAAATATAGAGGGAGGAAAAAGCACAAGGTTCTCGATCCTGCTCATGTTCTTTCTGTCCAAGTACTGGAGAAGTTTTCACTTGTTACTAAGTTGGCCCGGGAAACAACCACACAACTTTTCCGTGAAATACAAGACAGTCGTTTACCTCTTGGAAATAAGAAGTTGCAAAATAATCTTTTGCATGCTACAATAGTTGGCCATAAAACACAACCGAAGGCAGAAGATATTGAGGGAACATCTGTTGATTCTAAGGTACCTTTTTCAGTTCTGAAGTTTTATTGTTACACTCCAAAGTGAATTCAAGCAAGGAGGTATCACTATTTCTTATAACCTTGTATATATAACCATTAGGACAATAGTTTGAATTATGATTCTAAGAGTTTGAAATGAAAGGATTTATTTTTCCAAAAATCGAAGTTATTACGTGAGAGTCCCCCTCTTTATCTAGAGTTGAGAAGGAAGAAGTATCTACATTTTGGAGATGCGAGACTAACTACAAGAAGGATGAAAATACAATGGCCCATTTTGTGGCTTTTGATCTTGGGCTTGAGCACTCCCCCTCAAGATGAAACATATATATATTGATCATTCTCAGCTTGACACAAATATCCAAAAAGTGGAAGCAAGTAGTTTGGTGAAGACACCGACCAACTCCTTATCTGAAGGAACGAACAAAGTGCATATTTGTTGTTTGATAATTTCCTCTCTGACGAAGTGATAATCAACTTCAATACGTTTTGTTCTTTCATGAAACACTGATTTTTTAGATATGTAGATTGCAACTTTATTATCATAAGACATCGGTAGAGAATAATCATAGATTTCCCCCAAGTTTTGTTAAAGTATTCTCAACTACTTCAACTCACAAGCAGTCTGGATCATACTTCTGTATTCAGCTTCAACACTTGACCTGGACACTACTGCGTGTTTCTTATTTTTCCATGTAACTAAATTTCATCCGGCTTATGTGCAGAATCCAAAAGTAGATTTTTGATTTCTGTCATCTGTATAGCTTGCATCAGGACATTCCTTAATGTGTAAGTGATTGTTTCATTAAAACACAAGTACTTTTTTTGTAGGCCCTTTTATGTATTCTTAAATTTTTAAAACAACTTGCAGATGATACTCTCTAAGAGTCTGCATGAATTAACTGACCATTCCAACAATATGGGAGATGTCAGGTCTTGTTATGGTAAGATATATGAGTTTAAGACCAGTCACATGTATCGAGTAATGTCCTATAGGAAAGCGGATGTCTCGTCCCAAAATTTATCAGTGCCTATAGGCATGAGATTCCGAGTAGGTTTTGTTTTAAGGAGACCGACTTCATTGAGTAGATCTAGGGCATACATGCGTTGGGAGAGAACTATGGAATTATTGTCTCGCGCAATTTCAATTCTCAAGAGGTTTCTTGGAGGACCCATATCTTTGGAAACAAAATACTCCCGAATATGTTTTTTAGCTTTTTCTGTTCCAAAAGAGTCATTTCCGGTAAGACAAATGTCGTCAATGTATACAACGAGAATAATTAGGCAGTGGTTAGTTTTTCGTTCGTATAAAAAGAGAGTAATCAACATTGCTTTTAGAGAAACCAATAGTAGATACAACCTGACTAAATTTATCAAATCATACGCGAGGGCTTTGTTTGAGACCATAGATGACCTTTCGAAACTTGCACACCTGAGACTCCCCCTGAGTAACATAACTAGGACGTTGCTCTATATAGACTTTTTCGTGTAGGTCACCACAAAGGAAGACAATTTTGACATTAAGCTGAGATATTTGCCAATTTTGATTGACAACAACGGAGAAGAGGAACCAAATAGTACTAATATGGACAACTTGAGAGAATATGTCGAAGAAATCAACACCTTAAATTTGGGTGAACCTCTTAGCAATATGCCGAGCCTCGTACCAATCCACAGTGCCTTCTGAGAGAAACTTGATGACAAAGACCCAAGGACACCCGACAACGTCTCCTTGAAAAGGGGTAGGGACAAGGTGTAACAACCTCATATTAATAATAATAATAATAAGAGAAATAATATAATTAAAGACCTAAACTAAATCCCGGTCTAAACCTACCCCCCCTCCTTTAATAAGAACCGAGCCAACAGATTTACCGCAACCCGCATCCCGCAACCCTTCCCGATCCCGACTCCGCTTCCTGCGCCCCCGACGACCTCGATTTCCCGCCGCCAGCGCCTCCTGCCGCCCCGAGGCTCCTCCCCGTGGCCGGAAATCCCTTCCTCTAGGCCCGACGCCTCTTCCTTTTGTTTCCCCGTCGTCTCCGGTGCTCCTCTTGGCCGACAAATTCCGCAGCAACCCTTCTCTTGGCCGGCTATCTTCTTCCCTCATCTTCTCCTCCTCCGGCCAGTGAGGGCAAATGCAACATCCCCGATAACTCTAGCTCCTCCTCGTTCCGGTCGGTGGATTTCGTGAGAGATCTCCTAGGGTTTCGCTCGAAACCCCTCCTCGTGGATTTCTGAGCCCAGACCGGGTCTCCTTGGGTAAGGAATTTCACCAATCCCTCATTTTTCAGTTTGCCCTAATTTTTTTTGGGAGGATTTCCGCCCTCCGATTGACGTAATTTTGTCGGTCCCCCTTGAGTTTGTCGTAAAGTCAACTAATTTCAGTTCTGTTTGCATTTCCGGTGCCGTTCGTCGGACTTAGTTGGTGGAATCGCGCCAAGCTTGGGATTTTTGCTTCCAAACGCCGCCAAAATCCCTGATCCCTCGCGGTAGCCTCTTCTCCCCTCACTTTCGAGGGAGGTAAGTTTTTAAAACCCCTCTTCTGTTGTGTGGTGTGAATTTCAAACGCATGTGCAAGTGTAGAAATCCTGTTTGTAATACGTTTTGGTCTTGAACAAGTTTAACTCGAGCTTCTAACCTCGCTTGCGGCACGTAGCTGTCACTAACTTTTTCGAAGTCACCTTAAGGCAAGTAGAGACACTTTCTCACTTGCAAACATGAAATCTAAATTACTTCACTTTTGTTTACGAAGTAGCCCCTTATAAACTGGAATCGTCTAATTATTCATGAATCCCTGAAATTGTCTAATACCTTAGGCGAACATTAAGAGGAGAGTGTTGGTTTGGTGTGACGCGTCGAATCGAGCTCCCGACTAACTGGTAACAGAAACCATTAGTCGACCATTGCAAGCACCGTTGTTAATAAGCCTTGCATCAATTCTTACACTGGGATCATGTACACCAAATGACAACACCTTCACCCTTTCAATGTATTCCGCTTATGGCATTGCAGCTAGGCTAAACTCCGGAGTAGGCCATTAAATTAAAAGCATCTTGTTTGGCATGGTTCCTTGTCTGGTAGTAGGTTGCTACGTGTAAAACTGGTTCACTGAGTTCTTGTTTCCTCTGTTTACTTTTGTGCAAGTTATTAACTTGAATCTTTATGTGTTTCCATGTTCTGAGGCATTTTCCTTCTGTTTGGATTTGCCTTAGGTTTCGTGGCTGCGCCGCCCGGTTCCTGAGATTTCTTCCGCCAGCTACAGCTTTTGTTTGGAGATTTCTCTTTGTTTAATGTATCAACAGGTTCTATGTATTTTGCTTCAGTACTGTTAGATTTTTCTATTCATGTATTAGTTATCATCAGACATTTTCTCTTGTACCGTGGACAACTATTTAGGGCAAAGCAGTGTACTAGTTCATTTCACTTATGATATTCTACCTTTATGACTAATTGCATTCATTTAGTCTTAGTACTACTTGTGCCTTAGTTTTTATAAAAGAAATGCATGCACAAAAACTTTTTAACTATTTATGTATGACTTCCACACTAATTTAAAATCTTTTTAAACAACTAGTTGTAGAGTTTCTGGCTCCGCCTTAGCAAACATGGTTCTTCTTTGTATGCTTGTGACATCACGACCCGCCCGAAGCGCACTCTGATCTTGTTGAGACGGGTCGTGACAGTTGGTATCAGAGGGAGGTTAGCAAAAAAAAAAGTATTTTGAAAATATTACATATTTTTGAATTTTACTATATTTATACACGCATCATTACTTCACTCACTCTATCATTGTCTGTTGTTTGAGGCTGAAACAAGCACATACTAACTCATAAACATGAGTAGTATGCGTGCAAATGTTAAGGGAGTATGGACAAACTTAACATTTATATGCATATGAATTTCCATTAGGATACACACCGCTTGCAAATATTAAATTGTATGTGCGGTTTAATATTTTCAAGTGCGTGACATTAGAATCATAATGCGCATGATATGTTAAATGATATGGGCACTTAACATGGCATGTGTATCCACTCATGGACATTTTTTTTAGGAATGCATTGTAGGCATAATTACATTGCATGCATATCATAACTCATTACACAAGTGTTAAGCTAAGAACAACGGATGACGATTGTACACACATGACTTTCAAAATCATAATTCTATTTGCATTTGCATGGCTATCACCTAGAGTTGTCCACTGAAAATGCTGTAACTATTACATGATTTATGTATCCAACAGTGTTAGAATGCTAGAACCTGTAGTCTTGATCCGTTATGCTTAGCCTGACCATTTCTCTTCCTCAATTCTTTTATCTCTTTTAGATGGCTCCTAAGCGATCGCAGCGAAAGAAAGCTACCCCTGCTGCGAGGGAGGCCCCTAGAGATGAAACTGCCCAGCTTTTGAGACAGCTTCTGGAGCGTGTCACCCGTCTGGAGGGGGAACGCCAAACTCCTGATCCAGCCTCCGGTTCCGGCAGCGCAGGGACGACTGGAGTAGCTGTTACCGCCACCCCTCCTGCACCCGGATCTGGAACCGGCTTGTCTACTGGCACCCTCGAGGCCCCGCTTGTGCCAAGTCCGACTACTCCCGTATCGATGACAGACACTCTGGCTTTCAAGAGACTAAATCCGCCTACTTACAACGGCGACCGTGACTACTTCATGATCACTGAATGGGTCTCCCAGATGGAGAAACACTTTGAGTATGCTGCAGTTCCCGAGGCCCAAAAGGTTCTCCTTGCGGCCTATCAGCTTACCGAAGATGCTTACACTTGGTGGCTTCAGCACCGCAGCCTCTCCGATTCTGTCACCTTGACTTGGGGACAGTTCAAGGATGCTCTCATGGGAAACTTTCTCGCTTCTGTGGAGCGGGACAAGTTAGCTGAGAAGTTCCTGTCCCTTCAGCAGTATGGCAGGACAGTGACCGAGTATGTGAGAGAGTTCTCCCGCCTATCCCTCCTTGCTGCGGAGTTCGTGCCGGATGAAGCCAAAAGAATCAGCCGTTTCGTGAAGGGACTCCTTCATGACTTCCAGCAGCATGTGGTAGCCCCTGACACCACCACCTACGCAGAAACCGTGGGAGCCGCCTTGAAGGTGGAAGCAATTGAGCTAGATCGATCTGCCAAGAAAGTCCAGCATGACACCAACAATGCCGCAGCATCCGACCTCAAGCGCAAGAATGCTCCATCTCAGGAGCAAGGTCCCGGGCCTAAGGAGGTGTGCGCCTTCTGTCACAAGGTGGGCCATGTTGCTCAAGTATGCCGTTCTCTCCTGAAGAAGCAAAAGAAGGACATTCATGCCCCGTCGCCTCAGATGACGCTTGCCTCTACTTCCACCGTCTGTGCGTACTGCAAGAAGCCGGGCCACCAGCTGAAGGACTGCCGTCGTAGGCAGAAGGCCTGTTTCAAGTGCGGGCAGGTTGGACACCTCAAGCTAGACTGCCCTATGAGGGAAAGCCCGATTCCCGCTCAGTCACTGCAGGTTGTCCCCGAAGCTCAGGACAGGGGAAATGCTGTGCTGAACGTCACCACTCAGGCGAGGCGCTCGCATCTACCTCCGTCATCTCCGGTATGTCTTAAGTAAAGTTTAAAATTTCCTGCATCCTTTAATTACCTGCCTTTAGTATGGATAAGCTTGAAATGTGTTTATGATGTTTAATTCTAGGGAATTTTAGGGTCAAGAATAAGTGGATGCAAATCCTTTTCGATTCCGAGGCATCTCACTCTTTTATAGCACGCCACATCGTGGACCTTCATAGTTGGCCTACTTCGACACTTGAGGTCCCTTTCGAGGTTTCTGTACCCGGTCATCTGCATCTCTCCACCAATGACATTCTCAATTTCCCGATCCTGCTTGGAGAATTGCAAGTTTTCGCCGATCTCATAGTTCTGGAAATGTCAGAATTTGACGTAATCTTGGGGATGAATTGGTTGGTCGCGTATCGAGCTAAGCTGTACTGTGTGGCAAAGAGGGTCAATCTCAGCATTTGCGGCAAGGACTACAATGTTCATGTTCAGACCCGCAACCACCTGAAGGTAATTCGTGTTGTGCGCGCCGCTCGCCTTCTTAGTCAGGGTTGTTCTGCTTGTTTCGTGTATGCTTCACATTCGGATACTGTCATACCGCAACTTGAATCTCTCCCGGTTGCCTCTGAGTTTCCCGACGTTTTCCCCACCGAGCTGCCTGGGATGCCTCCCGATCGTGATGTAGAGTTCTCTATTGATGTAGAGCCTGGAATGCGCCTTATATCTAAAGCTCCATACCGTATGGCACCGCGCGAGTTGGAAGAGCTCAAATTGCAGTTGGATGAGATGCTCGAGCGTGGATACATTCGTCCCAGCTCGTCTCCTTGGGGAGCCCCCGTCCTCTTCGTAAAGAAGAAGGATGGTTCCCTGAGGCTGTGTATTGACTATCGGGAGCTGAATAAGGTTACCATCAAGAATAAGTATTCCCTCCCACTCGTCGATGACCTCTTTGATCAGCTCAAAGGCAGTTCTGTGTTTTCCAAGATAGATCTCCGAACGGGTTACCATCAACTAAATATTAAGGAATCCGACATCCCCAAGACAGCCTTCCGGACTCGGTATGGACATTTTGAATTCTTAGTGATGTCTTTTGGGTTGACTAACGCCCCATCTGGTTTCATGGATATGATGAATCGTGCATTCTGTGAGTTCCTAGACAAGTTCGTCATCGTTTGGAGGGGGAACTGCATGATCTTCACGAGTTTTGGAGTTGGTGATGAGAGCTCGCTTGAGAGCTCTTTAGCAAGGAGGTCTCGAGATCGAATCTCGGCCTCAACAACCTTTCAGATTTCCTGTGGTGGGACCGAAGATGGGTTGGGGTGTACGGCCCGCGGGCCTGATAGCCGCCTGGTGCTGACTCCAGGTGGGCCCTCTGGTGGGACTCCAGGGTGGCGAGCAGGTGGACTCCTGTCCCGCATCATGCACTTTTATGATGTGGGACAGACGTCACACCTGCCCGCCACCCTGGAGTCCCACCAGGGGGCCCACCTGGAGTCAGCACCAGACGACTTTCATCAGGGCTGCGACCTGTACACCCCAACCAGCTCTCCGTCAAGGAGTCACCACCATGCGGCAGGTTGTTGAGGCTGGGGCTCGATCCCCAGACCTCCTAGATAAGAGGCCTTCACCAGCGCTCTCATCACCAACTGTTCTGCGCTTTTATGATGCGGGACAGGCGTCACACCTGCCCGTCACCCTGGGTCCCACCAGGGGGCCCACCTGGAGTCAGCACTAGACGACTTTCATCAAGGTCGCGGCCCGTACACCCCAACCAGCTCTCCGTCATGGAGTCACCTCCATGCGGCAAGTTGTTGAGGCTGGGGCTCGATTCCCAGATCTCCTAGATAAGAGGCCTTCACCAGCTCTCCTAGATCAGTTGGTGATGAGAACGCTAGTGAAGACCTCTTATCTAGGAGGTCTGGGGATCGAGCCCCAATCTCAACAACCTGCCACATGGTGGTGACTCCATGACAAAGAGCTGGTTGGGGTGTACGGGTCGCGGCCCTGATGAAAGCTGCCTGGTGCTGACTTCAGGTGGCCCCCTTGGTGGGACTCCAGGGTGGCAGGCAGGTGTGACGCCTGTCCTGCATCAGAAAGATTGTGAATCGGTGAGTTCGCGGGCACCCAAATTCGCAATTGAGTTCGCAGACGGTCTCATGGAGCAGATCGTTCGCAGGAGATGAGATGGACGATGAGTTTTACTTGGGATGGGTCACAAGAGCTTGATGAGCTGGATCAGCGAGCTTGATGAGTTGGATCGGTGAGGTCTGTGAAAATAGAGTTTGCAACTGCGACACAAACGGAGCTCGCAGGCGGAGAAAATTCACGGGAGATCGCAGTCGAAGTGCCTATAAATATTTCGTGGAGAGGGACTGCGATAACACGGGATCTACCTGTTTGTGGGAGCGGGATTGCTGGGACAATCTAAGCTTTCGTTTGAGGCCTTGATTGTTCGCATAAATCCGGAAAGATTTCGTGTGAGGCCGGGAGTATTCACATGAGAGGAGAGCAACGATTGATTTCACCAAAGCTCTGATACCATGTGAGAATTTGAAGTATAAATAATTATTGTTAAAAGAAAATTTTAAATTTTTATTTGGGAGCTCCCTTCTTTATATAGAGAAGAGGAGGAAGAAAAATGTATACTTGAAGATGTGAGACTAAATTTAAGAGGGAGAAAAATGCAATGAGCCCCTATGTAGGCTTTTAATCTTGGGCTTTAACAAAAATAAAGTCAAAAATGATCTCTGTTATTGTGCTACACAAATTTATTGTCTAATATGTTCTGGTAAATAAATAGTTCTCAATTCTAATTTATTGCATTAACAAATTATGCCACCTTATGCTCACTGCTGCTCCAGTCTCCTTCCATCAGATCGTGGTTGTTTCTTGCTTTTCCATCGGAAGAGAACACTTCCTAACACCATTTTGCTTTTCTCCATGAACGAAAATAACTCCACCAACCCTCACCTGGCATTGTTGACTGGGAGTTGATATTGCTTTCTGTAGGTTTTCCGCTCGGTGCGAGTGTTTTATGCAGTCCAACTGCCTGCTGGATTGCTGATGTTGAACCAGGTGGTTCAAATTGATGTTTTACGTAGCTATCTATGTTGTTTATGGACTTTTTTGTTAAAGTGTTTCAAGTATTGTGGAGAGAACCATGAAACCTAAAGGCGGGCATCATGTAATTGATCTCCTCCACTACCTCTACTCAAAAGTTGTGAACCTCTCATGTACTTCTGAGCTCCAACTCCACTAAACCGTGTGGAAATTTTGTCATGGTCTTGATTTGTAATGACAACGCCCATGAACTTAACAGGACAAGCTAAACTCTAATTCCGCCAATGAGTATTCAAATGGTTGAGCTAGCAAATAATTCAACTTAATTTTGGATTGGAAAAGACGACTTTGGAGTGAATGTTTCTGAGTTCAAAGGCAGATCTTCTCCAAATGAATTCATAAAGTGTCTCTAATACCTTGATCAAATCTTCAATTCAAGAGCTACTTAGATGAGAAAAATTGCAAGGAATCTTCTCAAAATTGAAAGAGTATGCTATTTGATGAGAGAATTTAAAGGCACAGATAAGACTGGATGGCAGGAGAGACATCAAGAGTTGTGCAAAGATAAAATATTTTATTAGAGGATATTTTGCACTGGGAGGATATGCGCAAAATACATACTGGAGCACTTCATTACTGTTGAAGGAAATGAAAAATGACTTGATTGATTTCATTAGGAGTCAATATATCCTCTATATATAGAAGCGGATAGTACAATTACATGAAAAATAAATATTACATGAAATTAAAGTTCTAAACGGGAAATAACACATATTGTAACAATTACAAAAGTCTCGAAGCGATGGTGCTTATAAAAAATGTTGCCACCTTTCATCTGTTGATGAGGCTAAAAGGAAAGAAAGGATGATGTGCTTTTCTAGAGGTAGAGCATGAGGTAGCAGAAAGTGTGGAAATAGCTACAGTAGCACTGCAGATTGTAGAAGAGTTGCACATGAAACATTTGAGTTCGTAAAATATAATAGATGCCAAGGATGCTTCTATATCTTCTGACCTTGTCATTTATCCTAAGCAGGATATGAGATAGATCAATGTTTTTGTGACTGATGGGTCAGTTGAATATGTAGTGACTCAATTGGATTGGATAGTAGGTGATGACAATATGGTTTGTGATTACATTTCTGGAGTTGTTGGCGGGTTTTCATATTGATGACAAGCTATTTTGCATGGAAACAGGTATAATAGGATACATATACGTGATTTGCAATATTCAAAAACTGAGGTATAAGATTTTTTTTTTTGAATTTTAATGATTTAAATACAAATATTAATTAATATGAAGACTTGTGTAATAACTAATAATTGTTAAAAAGTATAATGAAGAATTCAATAGTGTCATGCTATCTTGCAAGAGGTCCGAATTCATTTCTAGGAGTGGCCAATCTAGAAGCATAATAAATGAGTTGTGAGCGGTCCATGTTGTCCAGCTGCTCTCTAGAGTTTTGTTAAGATGTAATGAAAAAGCTCATTAGGAGGAGTCCATGTATAAGCCCATGCATATTCTATTTAGTCCCACATTGTAGATGTAGAAGACTCTCCCTCTCTTTCTCTCTATATAAGTGTATGTACTCCTGTATTTAGAAAATAATAAAATTCTGGGTTATTTTCTCTCTCTTGCATCTCTCTCTACATGGTATCAGATCCATCGGTCTTGCTCTAGACGGTTAGTGTTTTGGCTAACCGCGGTCCCTCTTCCCTAACCGCCCATCGGTCTTGCTCTAGGCGTTTAGTGTTTTTGTTAACCGCAGTCCCTCTTCCCTAACCGCTCCTGCGGTGTCTGCTTCCTACTGCGGTTTCCTGTTCTCTACCCGCTTCTCTCCTTTTCTCTACATCCTTCCCCTCTCCTTCCCGCCTCTCTCCATTTATAGAGATTCCTATGGGCCGCACTTCTTTTTTTGACCGGTTCGGCTTCTGCCCGCTGCGACCTCCTCTTCCTTGTCGTTGCTTGTCATGCGGTCTGCCTGCTGCTTGTCACGCGGCTTGCCCGCTGCGACCTCCTCTTCCTTGCCGCTGTTTGTCGCGCAGTTTGCCTGCTGCTTGTCGCACGGTCTTCCCGCTGCGACCTCCTCTTCCTTGCCGCTGCTTGTCGCGCGGTCTTCCTGCTGCTTGTCGCGCGGTCTGCCCGCTGCGACCTCCTCTTCCTTGCCGCTGCTTGTCGCGCGGTCTGCCTGACTTTCTTGTTGTTCGCCGTGGGCTATCGGGTCTCTGCCGTTATGTTGTCGCCTCGGCCTGTTTCTCCTCTAGCCGCTGCGAGTTCTCCTAGCCGCATTTTCTCGGCCTGCTTCTCTTGTCTGCGGCTTGCCCTCCTCTAGTCGCCAAGCCGTCGGCTGCTGTCCGCCTGCTTCTAGCCGCCCGACCTCCTTCTTCTAGTCGCCAGATCACCCTTCTCTTGCTGCTATGGGCTCTACGACACCTCCCTCCCTTCCCGCACGTGCTGCTGCCCCGCCTTCTAAAATTCGTGATGAGCTTCACATAACCACTATTTCTCTCAGCGGGAAGGCCAATTTTGTCGAATGGGTCCATTTGGTCCGTCGTGTTTTAAGACCAAGGGTCTTCTCTATCATCTCACTCGAGCCAAACCTGCTAACCCTATCGATGACTGGCTCCGTGATGACGGCCGGGTCCAATCCTGGATGCTTAATTCCATGGACACCGAGACATACCGAATGACCATGTACTATGAAATGACCAAGGAAATATGAGATGAGCTGCATTCTCTTTACTTAGGTAAGGACAGCTTACAACACCTGTTTGACATTATGTTTGCCCTTCAATCACTAGACCCTGGAGTCACGGGCTACTTGACTTCCTTTGTTGCGAAGGCTAAAACTCTGGTGGAAGACTGGATACAACATCAGCCCCCCTCCACAGATCTTGCTACTCAACGAGCACAGAAGGAAGTTGTTGGGATTGCTATGATGATGACCCATGCTCCCAGTCATCTTCACAACATCAGGGCTCAGATTCTTTCCTCTTCCACTATGCCCTCCTTATCTGATGTTTGCTCCATGCTGCTCAAGGTTACACCACCATCTGAGGTTCCTGCCAGCTTCTCTCTGGCTCTGCTCCAGCAGCCTCCCTTACCTACTCCTGCTCCTTCAGCTCATGGATCTTCTAATCGGTAGGTCGCTTCACGTCTTGAGGTTGAGGACGTGCGGGACGCTCTACTTTCAAGTGTACTCACTGTAGTCGGGATGGTCATCTTGAAGCTACCTGCTACCGCAAGCATGGTCTGCCGCCTCATTTTACTGTTATAACTGCTGCTGCTCCTCATCACCCAGGCTCTACTCCAATCGAGTCACACTCGTCTACCCAGCAAGATATCAACGACCTTCTCCTGCAGCTTCAGTAGCTCCAAGGCGTTGTTAATCGCTCGTCTGGCTCGGTTGCTTCTTTCTCCACCGAAGGTACATCCTGTCTCTCTCATAGCTCTCACTGAATCGTGGACTCCGGTGTTACTCACCACATTACCTCCCAGAAGCCACCTCAATACATGCACTATGATTATCCCAAGTTCATCACTGTGGTCAATGGCGTCAGAACTCAAGTGTCTGGAACTGCTGACCTGCGGCTCACTCCTACTCTCTCCTTGTCCTCGGTCCTTCATGTTCCGGGATCACCATTCAATCCACTCTCTGTTAGTAGGCTAGCTCAGGACCTTGATTGCTGCCTAATCTTCTCTCGTTCGTCTTTTGTTATGCAAGATCGCCGAACAAGGAATATCATTGGTAAAGGACGGCTGTCGAGTGAGCTTCATCTCTTGGATATTTCCCCTACTATCCTCTCTGTAGTCCTCTCTGTTGGTTGACATCGTCGTCTTGGCCATGCTCCTCTCCCGATTCTCAAGAAGGCTCTCCCTGGTGTCTCCTTTCATGAGTTTTCCTGTGAATCATGTATCTTTGGCAAGCAGCATCGTGTTTCCTTTTCACCTACATGTAATCGAATTACTACTCCGTTCTCTTTAGTACATTATGATATCTGGGGGCCCTATAAAATCCCCAGTATTTTTGGTTATCGATATTTCATTACCTTTATTGATGATTATTCGCATCTGACATGGCTTTATCTATTACGTGATCGTACTGAACTGACATCTGTCTTTCGTGCCTTTATTACTGAAACGCGTACGCAATTCTCTGTTACCTTAAAGATAATTCGCACTGATAATGCTCGTGAATATACTAGCCGTACCTTCACAAATTTATGCACCGAGTTTGTGATTATCCATCAGACCTCGTGTGTTTATACCTCCCAGCAAAATGGTGTGGTCAAGCGGAAGAATCGATATCTACTTGATGTCACTCGATCACTTATGTTGCAAATGCAGGTGCCCACCAAATATTGGAACTTTGTTGTCTCTACTGTTTATCATCTCAGCAATCGCATGCCCTCCTCCGTGCTTGACTTCGCTTCTCCGTTCGGTCTCTTGTTTCCTTCGAAGTCTCCATTATCCCTCACTCGTCATGTCTTTGGTTGTACCTTCTATGTCCACTCTCTTGGATCACCGCATGACAAACTTGCCCCTCGAGTCACAAAATGTATGTTTGTTGGCTACTCCCGCACTCAGAAAGGATATGTCTGCTATTCTCTTGCATACGAAAACGTGCTCGTCTCCGCGGATGTCACCTTTCTTGAGGCACAACCCTTCTACTCCACCTCCTCCACACTGCCTCCACGTTCCACTACTCCTCATCCGGCTGTCCCCGTCACGACTTTACCACACACACCTCCTCCTCTACTCCCAGTGCTAGCATTACCTCCACCACCTCCTCCTCCACTTCTCTGTGTCTATACCCGTCGTTCATCCCGGATAAAGGCCCTACAACTCCCTTCTACTGATGCTATCCCGCAGCTTGATGATTTGACAACACCCTCTACGGCTCATCCAATGGCGAATTATGTCTCCGTACATCGCCTATCTTCGCATCTTCTCAAATTTGCCATCTCTCTCCACCATTTCTATTCCTCACTCTTTGCAGGAAGCTCGCCAACACCCGGGGTGACGTGCAGCCATGGACGAAGAAATGACAGTCCTCTGGGCTAACCAGACTTGGGACTTAGTTCCTCTCCCTCCCGGCCAGTCTTGTGTTAACTACAAATGGGTCTTTGCTATCAAGCATGCTCCATATGGCACTATTGACCGTCTCAAAGCCCGCCTTGTGGCCAGGGGTTCACTCAACAACATGGAATTGATTACGACAAAACCTTCTCCCATGTCGCCAAGTTGAATACTGCTCGAGTCCTGATATCCCTTACTGTGCATCGACAGTGGCCCCTACATCAGCTGGACATCAAAAATGTCTTTCTCAATGGTGATCTCCATGAGACTGTTTATATGCACCAACCACCCGGGTTTGAGACCATGGGGGAGTCTCGTGTATGTCATCTCCGGAAGTCTATATATGGTCCCAAACAATCTCCTCGCGCTTGGTTTGACAAATTCAGTGAAGTGGTTCGCGAGGTTGGTTTCACACGGAGCTCTGCTGACGACACCACCGGGATCCGAAACATCAAGCAAAATTTAAACTCAGCATTTCAGACAAAAGATCTGGGCAATCTTCGATACTTCCTTGGGAAATCTGCTATCCCAACAGAAGTACTGCATTGATCTCCTGTAAGATGCGGGCTACTCAGGATGCAAACCTGCAGACACTCGTATGGATGTGAATCACAAACTGGCTACACATGGATCTGGAACTGATCCTGTTTTGACAAATCCAGAGTATTAACGACGCTTGGTAGGGAAACTGATCTATCTTACCATTACACGACCTGATATCTCATTCACTGTTAGGGTTGTGAACCGATTTATGCATGCTCCTCATACATCTCATCTCCAAGCCGTCGAGCGGATTCTCGGATACTTGAAGACTTCTTCAGGACAAGGACTTGTTTACAAACCATCCTCCTCTCTGTCTCTTTTTGCGTATTCTGATGCTAACTACGCAGGTTCTCTTGATGATAGGCGTTCCACGACTGATTTTTGCACCTACCTTGGTGGACACCTTATTACCTGGCATATCAAGAAATAGTCGGTTGTTGCTCGCTCCTCTGCTGAGGCCGAGTACCATATTATGGCAGCGGTTGCCTCTGAGCTCACATGGCTTGAGGGTCTTCTCAGTGATTTGGGCCTCAAACTCTCCTCTCTGAGCACTCTTTTCTGTGACAGTCAAGCAGCCACACATATTGCCAAGAATCCCGTATTCCTTGAGTGAACAAAACATATTGAAGTTGACTGTCACTTCATTCGGGAAAATGTTCAATCGAAGAAGTTGGAGTTAGAGCATGTCGTTGCGTCAGGACAAGTTGCTGATATATTCACGAAAGCTCTCTCTCGGACATTATATCATCAGTTCTTATCCAAGCTTAGTGCCTATGACTTGTACGCTGCAGCTTGCAGGGGAGTGTTAAGATGTAATGAAAAAGCCCATTAGGAGAAGCCCATGTATATTCTTTTTAGTCCCACATTGTAGTGTAGAAGACTCTCCCTCTCTTTCTCTCTATATAAATGTATGCACTCCTATATTTAGAAAATAATAAATTCTGGATTATTTTCTCTCTCTACACGTTTGAACTAGATGGTTCAACTTCAAATTGTTCTTTTACCAACTCTTGGGTAGTTTTGCAATTTTTTTATTTTTGTTGATTATTAAAGTGTTTTAAGTTCTTTAAAAGCGACTGTGAGCCCTAGAAGAGGGCATCATGTATTCTGTGTGAAGAAGCAGTCATCAGCTCTCCTCCCGCTGAGTATTCTTTGCGGTTCCTTCCTCTTATAGTGCAGAGGTTTGTTTTCTAGCGCCTTACTTTCTTTTGGCGGTGAACTTGTATCTCCTCCATCCCTCATCTTTCCTCTCTACTTGTTTTACAAGTTTGCATCTAGGATTTTGTTCATAACTTGCTCCAGGTAAAGGAGATAATCAGTACCTTACCACAACTTCCTAAGCAAGATCTTAAGGGGGAGCTTCAATCCTAATTACATTTAGAAAACTAAGGGGGAGGAGATGAGACTAATTTCTTTCTTGCCTACCTTACAATGCAACCAAGTGGTCTCTAAATACAACTCAACATACAGTTGCACTTTAGTCCAAATATCTGAACCAACCGCAAAAATACCTCACATAAAAAGATGATTTGCATAAATAAACTCTTAATTAATCCCTAATTAAAATGCACCTAAACTAGACACATAATTAACCCTTTTGTTAAAAGACACATAACAAACGATACATACCTTGACCCAATAACTGAAGATAATAATAGATTTATGAGATCCTCTCCCAAAATTTTGAACTTCTTTGGATGGTTGCTACTCATGTTGGATAGATTGATGATTTGTGTATGTATGGAAAGCTTTACCAGTCTCTAGTTTGTTTGGACAGATTTTCATGTGACTATTCATTTTTTGAATGACATTGTTTGATCTATGTTGTTTTGTGAAGACATCTTTTGACCTAACTTTGTGATTTTTGTAATGTGGAAATCTTATTGATGTTATTATTGCTTGGGTCCGAGTTTGGTATTCTTGACCTTCTTTTAACAGAACATAAATGCTCAGAACATTTAAAGCAGACTACTTGAAAAAAGCATAACTTAACTATTACTATGTTACCATTTTCTCTTGCATTATAAAGTTTTATTATGCCTCAAACACAATTTTCAGGATTATGTAGTGATTGATATATTTTTTGCAGTTTGGGAGATCGTTTTTATGTGGAAAGAAAAGGAAGCCTTCTTTGACCAATGTAGAGGTAAGTTCACATGTTTAAAAACATATGTATTTACTGATGTAGTTGAATATTTTCTACGGAAACATGTGGGGAAAAATGCCTCCTCTTATGGTATAATCATCATACTATGATTCCTATCTTCTATTGGCATGGAATTATATTCATCTAGTTTACACAAATCCCTGACTGAGATCTCGTATGCAACCGAGCGATGGTGAAGTCTTGGAGGAGGTTGGAGTTCACCTTCTTAGAAACTCAGGAATGTATGGAGATCACAAAGAGGAGGAAAGCAAAAGAAAGGAGCGAAGAGGAGCAACACTTGGAGGGGGGATCGACGGAGATGTCAATCGCGGGCTGGCGTCGGGTGAGAAGCCCTAGTCGGCTGTGTGAGTGAACACAAAGCGATAGAGAGAGAATATTTGAGATAATAATTGTTTTCTTTCAATTAGGGTGAGATCCCCTTCGAGATAAATTAGTCCAAAAGCGCCCCTCACAAGACTATACATATGTGAGTTGATTTGAAGCATACATTGTACAAATACATAAAATAAGCATGGGGGGGGGGGGTGCTATTTCACTCACTTTTCCTTGTTCGACTTCGACCATTATTGGTACGTGGTTCCTCATTGTGGACCCGTAACTCACCCTCGTTGAGATCAAGTTTGTCCAGTTGCAACAGAAGGTGCAACAAGGGTGTCATTGGGTTTTTGGCCTACGAATGATTTCAACTGGGGAGCATGAAACACATCGTAAATTTGGGCCTCGTGCGGAAGCTAAAGTTGATAAGCCATTTTACCAATTTTCTATAACACCAAGAATTACATATAGTTCTTATGGACGAGCTTATGCTGTGTGCGTGTAGGGTGGGGGGGGTGTTCATTGAGGTTGCCTGACGATACGGGCGACATGTTAATCACACCTATTCACCGAGTGCGAAGAAAAACTCACGACGTCCCCAACTGTAAGCAATCTCCATGTGCACTTGAATTTGAAGGAAGTTTTCCCATGCTAGAATGAGAATTTGGTCTTATGTTTGAAGGTCATTGTCTATGAATTTTATTTAGGAGGTACCACCGCCACAAGTCAGCATGCGGGGTGGGTCCTTCCTATAGATCATGAGAAAAGGGAGTGGTTTGTAGAGACATGTGATAGGATGTTTTGTAGCAGTACTTCACCTAGGGAAGCTTACGAACCAAATCTTTATGCAGATCCCAAGTGATGCAGCAGAGGTACATCTCGACCGTGCGATTGACTACCTCGGTCTGAGCATCCGAATAAGGTTGGTAATTCGAGGAGAAAGCTAGCTTGGTAGCGCAAAGTACGAAGAGCTCCGTCCAAAAAATACTGATGAAGACCTTATCACAGTCGGATACAATACTCTTTTGCAGACAATGCTTGCGTAATACCTACTCGAAGAAAATTCGGGCTGCACCTTTTGCTGTGAGAGGATGGCCTAAAGCTATGATATGTGTTCCATTCAAGAACCTGTCCACCACTACCAATATAACTGTCTTGGACTTCAAGGTAGGTAATCCTTCTACAAATTTTATATAGATGTCAACCCATATCTGTGTCGGAACAACAATGAACTCCCAAACTTTCCGCCAGAGGTATTTCCAAAAGAAATCTGCTTTGATGCACTTTAGTATCTTGTAGAACCCTTTGTAGCCCCGCTATGCGTGCTCTCCAATATGCCAGGAATGAAGGAGGAGTGGGCTCCAAGTACATTTCACCCTTATACATAATGAAGTCATTCTTCATTGTCCTGGGTAGGGTAGGGGTGCAAGTTGAGTTGAGTTGGTTCATGAGCTCTTCGAGTCAAATTTGATTCCATGGAGATCAAGCTTAACAATCTCGAGCTCTATTGCGTGCCGAGCTCGAGCTCGATTGCGAGCTGAGCTCGAGCTCACATTTTTTGTTCATCAACTCACAAGCTTTTTCTTTGAACAATTTTAAAAAAGGTTATAAATATAAAAAAATAATGTTCATGAGTTGAAAAGCTTGCGAGCAGCTCGAGCTCAATATGTAAGTCTTGAGCTCGCGCTTTAGCCATGCAAAATGAGCTCGTCGAGCTCGAGCTTGAAATGGTTTGCTCAAGCTTGTGAATTTTTCCAATTTTGAATTGAGGTCGACTCGTTTGCACTCCTAACAAGGGTGAAAGTGACCTTCCTCGATGCGCCATCTGAGATCCAAGAGCGTAGGTGAGCTCTGTATCTCCCGGAGAAGCCAGGTGAAGAGCGTGGCATTGGGCTGAGAAAATTGCGACGGTCGTTTGTCCCTGATGGTCCCATCTGGTAAATGCGCCTGCTACACGGTCCAAAGTACTCGACTTAGAAATCAAAACCCAACAGTTTGCTAACCCAGTGTTATTGAGGGTTTTTACTGAAGAGTTGTTTAAGGAGATACTTTAAGCTAAAATGATCGGTCTGAACGAAGAACGTTTGCCCTTAGAGGTTCGATTGCCAATATTTTATGGCTTTGGCTAAGTCTATCAACTCTTGTTGATAAGCTAGAAGTTTCTGGTGGTGTATGGTTGTCTTCCAACTGAAATATGCGTTCGAGTGCCTGTCCTGCTATAACATTGCGGCCCACCCTTGTCCTGAAGCGTAGGTCTGTAAGAGGTACAGTTTGGTGCGATTTTGGCATAAACTACAACCACATCGAGGTGCTTGGATTTTGGACTGAGCAAAATCACACCACACCGAGACCGTGCGAGGCGGTTTGGCAGTGGTACAATTTTGGTCAGTTTTTGCAGTGCAGTTTCAACTTTTATACAGTTATATATATATGGAGCCATCAGCATACTATTAGTATCTTTAATTTTATCATTTTGGATGTCATTTAATCTCCACAAGAATTGCAAATATTCAATTAATTGGAAAATAAACATTATGCGTTTCAAATAAACATGATGTGTTTCAAATAAACATGATGCGTTTCAAATAAACATGATGCGTTTCAAACAAGAATTGCAAATATTCAATTAATTGGAAAATAAACATTATGCGTTTCAAATAAACATGATGTGTTTCAAATAAACATGATGCGTTTCAAATAAACATGATGCGTTTCAAATAAACATGATGCGTTTCAAATAAACTCGATGCGTTTCAAATAAACATGATGCGTTTCAAATAAACATGATGCGTTTCAAATAAACATGATGCGTTTCAAATAAACATGATGCGTTTCAAATAAACATGATGCGTTTCAAATAAACATGATGCGTTTCAAATAAACATGATGCGTTTCAAATAAACATGATGCGTTTCAAGTTCAGGATAAACGTAAGAAAAGACCTAAATTTAGATCCATGTTTAGCTGTCATTTTGAAGAAACTAAGCGGTAAAAAGACAGAAATTTAGATCCATGTTCAGCTGTCATTTTGATGAAACTAAGCAGTAGAGCACCAAACAAAATGTCTAAATTACAACCTAAAAAAGGAAAAGGGAAAAAACTATAAGTTGCTCTTGAGTCTTTACATACTTCCACGACGAGTAACAAAGTGAGAGTTTAGATCCATGCTACGCCATCATTTTCCACACAAAAAGAACAGAAAAAGGTATACCATGAAATGCTCTGCAAAAACACTTTTGACTAATTATAATTTATTTTAAAATTTTAGACGACATTTTAAGCAAACATTGTACCAAAATGCGATCATTTGCATGTGGCAAGCAAGAAACTGCAGACTTTAGAGTCTTAAGGTTGAATTTGCCATTTTATAAATTTTAAATATTGTTGAAGGCCATAAATGTATTCAGGAGACTCCTCTATCAACACTTACCCTGCATTAGCCTTTTGAATCATTCATGTTCATCTGTCATTAGGGTTTTGGGCTTCAGATATTCAGTTTTTCTACACTTCCTCTATTTCCTGACAATTCGCCACCCCATACATTTCTTTCTATTATTCTTTCAGGTTCTGTCCTTCAGATTCAATTTCAATTTGTTCTGTTCCTTTTCACTCTATAGGCACTTTCCCTGCTTTCTTCCTCAACCCCCCCCCCCCCCCCTTCCCCCCTAAATGGGAAACTGCATTGCCTCCAAGCTCGGAGTGATGAAGTGAAAATGGCGTTCCTCTGCTGCCGGAGAAAGGGTCTCCTAAAAGCCACGGTGGATAGCCGTCAGTGCCATCAACCTCTTTGTGGCCCGTCATTCCGCGCCCTCTCCTCCTTCCATGTCAGTGTCATTCGAGCCCTCATTCCTACATCAAACCCCTGTGGAGTTAGAAAATATAATAATTGTTACATATAACTATTATAATACATAATAACGCCAGGAAATCGCTAAAGTTAGAAAGTCTATTGAAACACAGTCCTAAAACAGTGAACTGAAAATTGAAAAACAGTTGAATACTGTTATGGGCCTATTCGAAGTGATGGCCGGAGTAGTAGGCAGAGGCAGAGATGATGGTGGAGGAGAATATAATTTAGCCTTAATCGCGACTGCCTAAGTGGACTTGCTCGTTAGAGGAGAGAACTATCAAATATCTCACAAGGGGGACAAGAAAACTAGAACTCTGTTATGGGCAGCGGAGATACAAGGGCATTGAAACCCCATAGCTTGAGGAAGGAGACAAAGTTGGGGAAAGAAGAAACCCTAGAGGAGGAGAGGGTTTAGAGAGAGTGGGAGAGGAAGTTAGAGAGATAAAAGAAATTTCATTCATTCATTGCTTCCTTTCCAACTACATGACAAGGCCTATATATAGAACCCCGGGGAAAACCTGTTATTACATACAACACTTAAAATATTAAAACACTAGAATATTACGATGAGTCTAATAACGACGACTCTAACTAAATACATCACGACTCGATACATATATATGAAAATAACTGACAGAGGACTGTAACACTCCACGCGTCTTTAAGATTGAGCTTGCCCTCAAGCTCGAACTCCAGTATGATGATCGGCTCGTTGGGCTCCTTTATCTCGCGCCAAAACAGTGCCCGATAGCGTGTCGCGGTGGCGTGTGCCGCGAGTTGTAGTGACAACATCTTCAGAAGGACGCGCGGCTGAACAAAAGAGTCTGGCTGGTCCGACGGAGCAGCAGGAGGCAGAAATGGCAGGATGGCCGTGGGAACAGCAGCCGGCCGAATGAAAGGGTCTGGCAGGACTGGCGATGCGGCGGCGAATAACGGCTGGAAGAGGGTTGGAGAAACCATGGTCGACGGAAATCCCGGTTTCGGCGGGGACGGCGTTGCGGTGCAAGGCAGCAACGACAATGCGGCCGAAGGGGCTTGCAGAGTAGTGGTCGACAGAGCGGAATGCGGCGTGGCTGGAGGAACAACTGGCGTAATTAGAAGTCTCGTCGGCGGGCCAGCTGGGGCGGAAGCGGCGGCAACATGCTCGAGCTGAGAGGGCTCTGACACTGGGAGAGGCGGAACGCCGAAGTGTACGGAATTCGCTAATTTGTCAAGTGTGGTGTTGAGTCGAGATGTGGAAGCCTAGACAACCTTTTCCACAACATTGAACAAAGGGCGGCTTCATCCGCAACACTCATTTTTATGTCTCGAAATTGGAAACTCATTGCCTTTAATTGGGGAATAAAATTAATTCAATTAAGAATTAACCCTAATATTCAATTAAGGAGAAATCCTGTTGCGGTTGGGGGCTCGATGCGGAAAGGGCGGCTTGAGCGGAATGGGCGTCGTCGATTTGTGATGGGGGAACGCGTGCAACGTTGGGCTCGAGGGGGAATCGCCGTAGAAGACGCGTGCGAGTCCGTTGTCGAGGAAGTCGAACAGGAATTTGGTTGTGATGGTTGCACAGAAGAGGAAGGTGCGACAAGGAGGCGCTGCGGACGCGCGGATCTGGTCGACGAAGCAGCGGCGTGTTGGTGCCGGGTTGCGAGGAACGACCGAAACCGGCGGCTGGCTCGGGAATATCGATCGACGTGCTGGGCGGCTCTGAATCGTCCTGGCTTGCGGAAATAGCCGAAACAGTCGGTGCTGGGGCTGGATCTGATACCAAGTTGTTATAGGCAGCGGAGATACAAGGGCGTTGAAACCCTAGAGCTTGAGGAAGGAGATGAAGTTGGGGAAAGAGGAAGAGGAAACCCTAGAGGAGGAGAGAGTTTAGAGAGAGGGAGAGGAAGTTAGAGAGATAAAAAAAACTTCATTCATTCATTGCTTCCTTTCCAACTACATGACAAGGCCTATATATAGGACCCCGAGGGCAAACCCGTAATTTCATACAACACTTAAAATATTAAAACACTAGAATATTACGACGATTCTAATAACGACGACTCTAACTAAATACTTCACGACTCGATACATATATATGAAGATAATTGACGGAGGACCGTACCAAACTCTTTCATTGCTTGCCTCATACAAGACATGACCACAATTATAACAAAATGCATAAAATACTAAAAGAGCTATAATAACCTAACTATGACTCAATACAACTCCACTCAGATTCGACTCATTATATTAATAACTCATTACAATAATAATAGATCCATAACATCTCCTCTGCCTTTGAAAATGAACTTGTTCTCAAGCTCAAACTCTACGTGGCGACCAGATCATCTGGCTCTTTGATTTCGCGCCAGAACAACTCCCAGTATTGGGTCGCGGCGGCTAGGACATTAGTGAGAAGCTGTGACGCTGGCGAAAAGGTTTGCGGTGGAAGGACTAGGCTCGACGGGGCTGGTGGAGCGGTGGCGGGGAGTAGTGGTAAGAAAACCAAAGAGACCAGGTCCGGCGACAGGAATGGATCCGACGGAGTTGCAGTGAGCAGATGTGGCAAGGCTCCCGGAGGAATGACATCTGGCAGCAACAACGGGTTTGTCAAGGTCAACAAAGTGGGAGTCTTCACAGCAAGGGGACTACAAATGAGGCGGTGGGGCATAGGCCACGGTAATGGGCGAAGGTAGCCCAAGGTGGGGCAACCCCACCACAGGAGGTGATGGAGGATGGGCTATCGCGCAGAGCGTCAGTGGCTGGCGAAGATGGCGACTGCACAAGGAGAGGCGACGGAAGCGAAGGTGGAAGCTTCGGTTGAAGGTTGGCTATCAAATCATTAAACTTGCATTGGAGTGAGATCATTATTTTCTCAATCGAACGGAGGGCATCCAGCTCCGCCGCACTAACCTTGCTATCCATAATAATTAATTATGTTGTAATAATTAATTAATTTTTCAGAATATGTGATTAATCAATTAATAATTAAAATAAAAATTAATTCAACAGGCAAGCACAAAAAGAAGCCGTGCAGTGTGGGGATGGATATGAAGACGCGAGAAAATAAAAATAAAATAAAAAAGAGCAGCTCGAGGACAGAGGGCTCGAGGAAGCTGTGCTGCAGAGAAGGGAAGGCGCACGACTCGGAAAAAAGAAGAAGAAGACGGTTGACACTTTTAGAATCGCAATTAGCTGTCGGAGAGGATGACATCAAAGCAAGTGATGGAGCGGGAAGCTGGCGGCGCTGTTGGGGTTGATGTGGAAGGCACGGGGCACTGATGCAAAGAGGAGGCACCTTCTTCTCTAAAGCATCGGGGATGTTGGGGGAGGGGGGGGGGGTCATCGACCCACAACAGAGAAGATTGTTGGCGCGGCTAACGAAGACTTGGAGGTAGCTTCAAGGATATGACAGGTGCTAGGGTGATGCAAATCGGAGGATGGGGCATGTAGGTTGAAGTGGTTGGAGGACACAACATCTAGATGAGGGATGCATGAGCAGGCGAGTAGAGGGGAAGACACGGGGACTACAAAAAATACGGGGACTGGAATGAAGTAGCGGGTGGTTGTTGGAGGAAGCTGACGGTGACCAGAACGAAAAAGCAACAACGTCTATGCTCGTGAAGAAAAGCCCGCAGGCGTAGGGGAGGAAAACCTCTGATACCAATTTTTTATGGGCCTATTCAGAGCGGTGGCCAGAATAGTGGTCAGGGACGGAGATGATGGTGGAGGAGGATACAACAGAGCTTTAACCTACGGCTACCTAAGCGGGGATTGCTCGTTAGAGAGAACTACCAAATATCTCACAAGGGGGACAAGGAAACTGGAACTTTTTCATTTACTTGCCTCACACAAGACTCTAATGGTCAAAGGACCCCCAATGACATGATCGTTATTCTAATGAAATGCATAAAATATTAAAAGACCTATAAGTTATAATATCATAATTACGACTCGACTTATACAACTCGACTCTGTCTCGACTCTGTCTCGACTCATTATATTAATAACTTATTACAATAATAATAATAGATCCATAATAAATACATGTAGTGTGGTTTCTTTATTTTTTCGTAGGAGAACACCGATTTGCGACGCACCATGTGCGGTTTTTGCAATCAACAAAACTGCACTGCTCCTGAACTATTTGGTGCAATTTAAAATTGGCGCGGAACATTGTGGTTTTACGTGGTTACAATTTTTAATTTTCTACCTTACTGAAGCATCACACTCTACCTGTAATTCTTGAGTGAAATCAAATAGGTGAGAAATAGGGGCGGTGATCACGGTGTGTTAGAGGGCCTTGAAGGATCATATGGCCGCTTTGTCGCTTCTCCCCAGACAGATGAGTTCTTCTTCAATAGTGCAACTATGGACTCCACAATAGTGATGAGACCCTGGATGTAACGACGGTAGTAGTCGGCAAGGCCCTAAAATCCACGGAGCTCGCGTGGGGACTGAGGACCTTGCAAGGAGATCACCCCTTGAATCTTCTCGGAGTCGGCAGAGACATTTGTGTTGGGTACGATATGGCCCAAGTATTCCACCCTATTTGTCCCGAAGGAGCATTTGGCTCGCTTCAATAACTGATGTTGTGTTGTGACCCCCGAACCTAGATCTCGTGATGGAGCCGGCGGAGGAGTTTCCCGGAGGAGTCCTTTGGCGGTGCTATGGTGGAGAATGCTCAAAAACCTGGAAGAAGGGAATAGGGAGAGGAAGAGGAGAAAAAAGAAGAGATCGGAAGAGAGGAAGAAAGGGAGACCGACGGAGGAGCCTGATCCAGGCGCGCGGCCACACCGTGCGGCTAGGGCTTCCGCGGAAAAAGACCGAGAGAGAGGGAGAGCCGAAGAAGAGAGAGGGATTTGGGAAATAACTCTTGATTGCTTCATTCAAAACCAAACCAGGCCCTTATAGGTCCAACCCAAACATTCAAAGGTTTCGCGCCCCTCACCTGGGCATACTACAAGTGAGAACGACATTAATAAAAATCTACGAAATAAAAACATCCACATAAACATAAATAAAATTCACGCGGTCCTATCCGGTGGACGACGTTGATAGGTGCGGCCCCAATTGGGATCTTGTGCGTCGAGTGCCATAACATCACCGCTCTCGTCGGAAGACGGCTTGTCCTCAAGCTGTGGTGGGACTTCTACTAGGGTAGCCGACGGAGGAGGCCCCGCAAATAACTTAAGCTGGGAGATATGGAAGACATCATGAATTCGGGCCTCAGGCGGTAGGCCGAGGCGGTAGGCAACGTCCCCAATGCTTTCGGTGATGGGAAAGGGGCCAAAAAACTTAGGCCCCAACTTGTTGGAGGTGGGCCGAGTAGTGGAGGTCTGACGGTAAGGATGACGCTGTACCCACACCCAATAGCCTACGACAAAAGTGAGGTCCCGATGCCCCCAGTTGTAAGCAACTTCCATGCGATGTTGGGCCTGCAGGAGGCGGTTCCAGGTTGTTTGCAGAAATGCGTCACGATCAATACGCCAAACGAGCCAAGCCACCTATGTAAGACAATATGCGCGGAGGCTCCCGACTATAGATGAGGCGAAATGGCGTGGTCTGCAGGGTAGTGTGATATGTTGTATTGTAATAATACTCTATCCAAGGTAGCCAACAAGGCCAATCCCGAGGCCGATCTCCTGTAACACACTGCAAATACATCTCCAAAGTACGATTGACCACCTCCGTTTGGCCGTCGGACTGGGAGTGGTAGGCTAATTAAAAGGCCAATTTGGTACCACTAAATGAGAAAAGCTCCTTCCAGAACTGACTGGTGAAAACCTTATCTCGCTCGGAGACAAGGGTTTCTGGCATGCCATGCAACCGAAAGATCTCATGGAAGAAGACTCGTGCGACGTGCTCCTCCACAAGTGGCCGCGCTAAAGCGATGAAATGAGCCGTGTTCCGCCCGGTGATAAAGCTAGGATAGACTGGGAGAAGCGTGGATCTCTTAACGGAGCAATGTTAAGAGATCTGCGGTCGGGAAGGAAATGGCGAGGATGGAGGCATCTGGTGTAATCTCCCGACGGGATAGTGCGTCAGCGGCACGATTGAGTACCCCTAGCTTGTACTCCACCCAGAAATCGAAGTCGAGAAGTTGGTCACCCACCTTTGTTGCGGTACAGTAGTGAGGCGCTGCTCTAACGGGTATTTGAGACTGTAGTGATCGGCCCGTATGATGAAAGATCGACCCCATAAGTTGGGCCGCCAATGCTGAATGGCCTTTGCGAGGACAATAAGCTCTTGCTCGTACGCAGGTAGCTTCCGGTGGTGGATGGTCGTTTGACGGCTAAAATAGGCAATGAGGTGGCCCTCCTGTTGTAGCACCGCGGCATAGACAATGTCGGACGCGTCACACTCGACAAGGAACGGTAAACTGAAGTCTGGGAGGAGGAGGACCGGGGCGGACAGTAGTGCCGCCTGAAGAGAGTGGAACGCCCAGGTCGTTTTGTCCGTCCACACGAAGGCGTTCTTTCGAAGTAAGTTGATCAAGGGGGCTGTGATGCTGCCGTAGTCGCGGATGAATCGACAGCAATGGCCCATGAGTCCCAGAAAACCGTGGAGGTCGGTGAGGCTTTGCGGCAGGGGACATGACACCACGCCATGGAGCTTGTCTGGGTTGGTCGATACCCCCGAACTATCCACCACATGGCCCAAGTAGGTGATCGAACGCTGCCCGAGTAAGCACTTTGAAGCCTTAAGAACCAAGTGGTGTGTGCGCACCAATTTGAGGACGGCCTAAAGATGACGTAGGCGCTCCTCCCAAGTTTTACTATACAAGAGAATATCGTAAAAAAAAACCAGAACTGACTTGCGGAGGAAAGGTTAGAATACCTCGTTCATTAGAGCTTGGAATGTCGAAGGCGCGTTCATCAAGCCGAAAGGCATGACCAGGAATTCAAAGTGACTGTGGTGCGTGCGAAAGGCAGTTTTTTCCACGTCAACATCCGCCATTTGAACCTGATAGTACCCGGAGAACAAATCGATCTTAGAGAAGAATCATGCCCCATGTAACTCGTCGAGCAATTGCTCCACCACCAGAATGGGGAACTTGTCTTTGACTGTAATGGCGTTGAGAGCTCGGTAGTCCACGCACATACACCACGACTTATCCTTCTTGTGCACCAACAGTACTAGGGAGGAGATCGGGGAGACGCTGCGTCGAATAAACCCCTATTGTAGGAGGAGATCACATTGCCGCTCGATCTTATCCTTCTTGAGGAATGGGTATCGGTACGGCCGCACCAAGACCAGGGCCGAACCTGGAAGGAGGCAAATGCGGTGATCCTTTGCACGTTGCGGAGGAAGGTCCAAGCGTGGATTAAATATCGCAGAGAACGCCTGCAGAAGGGAAGCAAGATCCGCAGGATGGTCGTCCCACTGCTCGATCGAGGTGGCCAACGACTGTGTGTACTAAAAAGGAGGATGGAAACTGTATCAAGCGGGAGCCCGCATGCCAAGAGATGGTCAGGCGATCAAAATCTCATGTGAGAGGCCCCAAGGTGCGCATCCAACGAACACCTAACACGATGTCAAAACCTCGAAGGTCCACGACAAAGAAGTTCGTCTGTGATGGATAACCATCCACAGTGAAGGAGATACGCCGACAGAAACCCGGACACGGCATCTGTTGTCCGTTTGCCTTCGCCACCTTGACGTGACTGCGAGAAATATACGGAAGAAGAAGCTGACTGGCTTCGTCCTGACGAATGAAACTATGAGTGCTTCCCGTATCCATGAGGGCTAAGAGAGGTGTGCCCTCCACATCCACAAAGAGTTGAATGGTGCATCCCTCCTGCGGCCCGACCAAGGTATGTAGGGAAAGCTGTAGTGTGTCGAGATCATCAGGCTTATCATCGTCGTTCCCCGGGGGGTCGTAAACCTCCAACCAAAATAGGCGCTTGCACCGATGAGTGGGTGTGTATAGTTCATTACAATTGAAGCAAAGACCCTTTTCGCGGCGGGCTGCCGTCTCTGGCCGGGATAAACGGCGGAGGTAAGGGGGTCGTGGGGTCTCCTGCCCATCCGGTGGCTTGGAAAGGGGAAAACTAGATTGTGGTCGAGGACTGAAAACATCCCGTTGGCTTGCGACCGGCCGGTCCAAGACATGTCGGCCCTCAAATGCGCGAGCAAGGCTCATAGCTGTCAAGAGTTCCGATGGCTTCTGAAATTTGACGTCCCAACGGAGCCGACCGGGTAACCCAACGGTGAAGAGGGGAACTTGTTGCGACGGTAACACGGTCGTGGCGCTGGAGAGTTGCAACTGAAATTGTTCCAAGTCTCAATGGGGCCGGACTGTTTGAGAGCAATAAGGTCGCCGAGCGAATTGCCCGGCATGGCTGGTCCAAAGTGGAGGGAGCAGGCTGCCTAGAATTCCTCTCAAGAAGTGTTGGGTTGCTCCCGAAGGAGTTGTGTGACCCAAAGTTGCGCCGGTCCAAGGAGGTGGAAGGAGCTATACCGACATGTTCCTCATCTGAAGTGTGTTGATTTGTGAAGAAGAACTCACAGTATGTAAGCCACGGAAGGGGGTCTTCGCGGCCTTCGTAGATCGAAAAATCCATACGGACGGAACGGGGGCCAGAGAAGTAGTCGCCGCGAGGAAGAGCTGACTCGACTCGGCTTGCGATCGGAGAGGCCGTCTGGTGCGGCGGTGGTGGTGGGGCGCCCTGAAGGGAGTTCAGGCCCGCATTATGGGCCTCCATCTTTTCATTTTTGGTGGCTAGCATCGTTTGGAAAAGCTCCATGATTTGGGTGTGAGAGGGTCCACCTTCGTCCATGGGAAAAGGCAGTGTTTGCGGCGAGGGAAGCAGGCCAACGACGTCGCTGGAGGGCAAAGGCGGTGTAGGCGGGAGGCGGAATCCCGTGAGGGCTGTGCGGTAGGTGTCAGGAAGGGAGGTGGCGACGTTTGGCTCTGATACCAAGTTGTTGTGACCCCCAAACCTAGATCTCGTGATGGGGTCGGCGAAGGAGTTTCTCGGAGTAGCAGAGGAGTCCTTTGGCGGTGCTATGGTGGAGAATGCCCGAAAAACTGGAAGAAGGGAATAGGAAGAGGAAGAGGAGAAAGAGGAAGAGATCGGAAGAGAGGAAGAGAGGGGAGACCGATGGAGGAGCCCGATCCAGGCACGCGACCACACCGTGCGGCTAGGGCTTCCACAGAAAAAACCGAGAGAGAGGGAGAGCCGGAGAAGAGAGAGAGAGAGAGAGGGATTTGGGAAATAACTCTTATTTGCTTCATTCAAAACCAAACCGGGCCCTTATGAGTCCAGCCCAAACATTCAAAAGTTTCGCGCCCCTCACCTGGACATACTACAAGTGAGAATGACATTAATAAAAATCTGCGAAATAAAAACAGCCACATAAACATAAATAAAATTCACGCGGTCCTGGCTGGTGGACGACGTTGATAGGTGCGGCCCCAATAGGGATCCTGTGCGTCGAGCGCTGTAACATGTTGCTTGATGAGTACAAGACTGATGTGCAGTCTCTTGTGATGTGCCTCCCATGTCTTGCTTTACACTAAAGTGTCTTCAAAGAAAATGAGTACTTATTGGCTCAAATTGTCTTGGAATGCATCCTCTTGAAAGGTAGATGGTGTCTTATTGAGCCCGAAGGGCATCACTAGGAATTCAAAATGCCCTTGATATGTTCAGAAAACGGTCTTTTCAACGTCAGTTGGGGTCACGCGCACCTGATGGTTCCCTTAGCATAGATCCAGTTTGGAGAAGAAATGAGCGCCTTGAAGGTCATCAAGTAGATCTTTTACCACTGATATGGAAACTTATCCTTTACTGTTTTCGTGTTTAGTTCATGATTGTCCATGCAGAATTGTCGTTTGACATCCTTATGCACCAAAAGGACTGTGGAGGAAATGGGGGAGACACCGTGTCAGATGATCCCATGTCGGAGCGTGGCGCTACACTGCCACATCATCTCCATGTGATCAAAGTCCTATGTCAAGGGTCCCAAGGTGCGTAACCATCAAACGACCAACACAACCTTAAATCTCTGGAGGGAAATCACTAGAAAATCCACCTTCGAGTGACATACGACACTATAAATCCATGGAGACTCCATCATGTTCCCATTTGCTATAATCACATTGAGGCGTGCGCGATTGGTGACAGGAAGCTGAAGTCGCTGAGTCGCATGCTCACTAGTGAAGCTATGTGTGCTCCCCGAGTTCATGAGTGTCACAAATAGATGGTCCATAGTGGTAATCCATATCTAAGTGGTCTTGCCTGGATGGCGACCTGTGATGGCATGGAGGGAAATCTCGAGTTTGACTGGGTCGTTCTCATGATCCTCTTCCTCAGATGGGTCATCAACCTCGAGCCAACGAAGGAACTTACACTTGTGAATGTGAGTGTATGGTTCATCTTGGTTAAAATAAAGGCCCTTGACTCTGAAATCGATCGTCTCTTGGGTCAACAAGTCGCTGATGGTTTGGTTTCGGTTAACCTCCTTGCCTCAGACAGTCACATTGCTAGGTTGGTGGGCTGTGATACCAAATCCCCTGGATGGCCCCACCTCTCTACGATGCCGGCTAAAGTGGTGATCCATCAAAAGCGCTTCTCGTATACTTGCGGGAGGCTCATGACAGCGGTGATATCTGTTGGTGTCTGCAACTGCACTTGCAGGTGTACACACTTGTGGAGGCCCACTTTGAAAATTGGGTCCTGGCTGTGAAGATGGGGACCTGGTGCTCTAGGGAAATGGATGGTGCTCGTGCAAACAAAACCTAAAACCTCTCCAAGTAATCATCGATTGACACCATCTACTTGATGGAGATGGGGCCGCTAATATGATTTTCGCAAAGAGGTGACCCAAAATGGAGGTTGCAGTTAACCTTGAAGTCTTCATACTTTTAGTGTGGTTTCTCCCACTGCAGCTGGGAGAACCATAGTTGAGTGGAGCCTATAAAGTGAAAGGTTGACACAATGATCAAATCTTCTCACGACGTTTGTTGGTTCACAATGCGTAATCAATGTTAAGTGTTCTTCGCGGTCTTCAAAAAGAGGATCCATCTTCACGTAGTGGTGACACTGCTTCCTTCCGAGCAGTGGTTGTGAAATTTTGGATGGTGAAAGTGTTTCAGCCCATCGTGGGAGGAGCCCGAGGTTGCACACGGCGTCCGCAGTGACTGCGACAAGGATGTGCTGCAAAAATGCACAGTGAGGGCTTAACTGGAAGTGGTGTTCAACATAATTTTCTGGATCATTTTCATAATTTGAGTCAAGGCGAGACCGCCTCCTTCCATTGGGTTGTCGGCGGCGGAAGATTGAGGTCGAGAGTAGGCAGAAGGTCGATGCTACCAGAGAGGAGGTTGACGTTCATGGAGGAAGATCCCAACTGAAGAACTGATGGTGAACAAAACGCACTTGTATGTATCACGTACTGCCACTTAGGCGTGACTTCGACCAAGGGAATGTGGGAGGACAAAGGGTCGTAGGCGGTAGGAGGATGTGGAGGGACCTCCGTAGAGGCTTTTCGTTTTAATACCATTCAAACTCCCGACTGAGATCTCGTGTGAAACCGAGCGAGGGCGAAGTCGGGGATGACATTGGAGTTCCTCTTCTTGGAGCCCTGGAACCTATGTCAATGACAAAGAGGAGGAAGGTGAGAGAGGTGCATAGAGGAGCTCCACTTGGAGGGAGGGATCAGTGGAGACACCAAACGCGGGTTGGCGTTAGGAGAGAAGCTCTAGTCGGTTGTGTGGTTAAGAGAGAGATAAAATAGTTGAGATAATAATAGCTTGCCCAGTTCCTTCCATACATCCCTCAGATAGGGCGAGACCCCCTTTGAGATCAATTATCCAAAAGGCCCCTCACAAGGCTACGCATATGCGAGTTAATTAAAAGCATACGATGTACCAATACATAAAATAAAAACATCCTGAGGGTACTATTTCACCCGTTTAGTTTGTGTGTGGCTTCAATCGTCATTAGTACGTGGCTATCCATCATGGACCCATAATGTATGACCTGTATTTGTCGAGACCCAGAAGAAGACTGTTAGATGAGTCAAGACACCTAGTTGGGACCCACAGTGGAAGCTCATAGTGACCTCATAACTACCTTGTTTGAGCCTCCACCATCACTGCGCTGGTTGACTGGTCAATCTCGCATCACCTTGTCGATGACATGATGGACCTAACCTGGAGGTGGGTCCCACCCTCTGACAATAGGGCATCCCCCCTTGCAGTTGCCTATAAATATGACCCATTGTCGATGAGGAGGGGCAGTGCGAACAACTTTGTAGGGTACTCACCCAAAGTAGTTAAATTCATATGTTCTTAGCTCGAACCTATCAATCTCCCTATGAACCTAGCGCATTATTTGGTTTGGGAGGGGGAGTTCCAATACACTCCTGGGTCTGTTGTGGATTTCCTACCACATTTACTTGTAATTTGAGAGAAATTTCCGTTTTCCTTCTAGCCTATCTTATGTATGTGTTTACTTCTTCAGTGGGTCAGTAATCTTTGCCCATACTTAGTCCGAACGCTGTGATCCGAGTTCTCAGCTCCAATACACAACACTGGCAATTCTTTGGACAAGAATTTCAAGAATTGAGGTAGAACATTTCAAAAATGAATTGCTTATTCACTTGTAGTAAAGTGGACACAAGCACTTTGTTTAAATGATCTTTTCTTAATGACCATTTACATTTTCCTGGTTTAATGTCAATAAACTTCTGGTGCACCATGTAAAGCTTGGAATACATGTGCTAAGCAAGTTTTGCTCAAATTTAGGAAATGAATTCTTGAACCATTTTCTTTAACTGCTATGTCTGCACGGCTCTACTAGTCTAAGAAGTACTTTCAATTTGATTGTGAATTTAAGTTCTTTTGTCTTATGTTATATTAATTTGTATTAAGTTCAATTATTTCTCTCTAAACTCTGCAACCAGTGGAGAACTTTCCTAGATCGTGAGGGCCGTATCTTGGATTCGAAGGCTTTGAGAAAAAGAATATTTTATGGTGGAGTAGAAATTGATCTGCGGAAGGAGGTTTTACCGCCCATACTTGAACAAAATATTGTCACACATGTTCAATTTATTATTCACTTGCAAGTTTTATCCTGCTCATGACTTCTCAGGTTTGGAGATTCTTGTTGGGATATTATGACTATGATTCTACATTTGCTGAGAGGGAATATCTTGACTCAATGAAAAAATTAGAGTATGAATCATTGAAGTCCCAATGGAAGGTTTCTTTGTTTCACATCCATTGCTGCTTTTTTAATTCTTCTTTCTCTCTCTATATAATATGCATCTATCTCTTTATTTTACTTTTAAATCAGACTATCAAATGCAATCTGTTTTCTAGTATTTGCAATGAAAGTTTATTTGTGTTTGTTACCGGAGAGAAAATACTTGTAATCATAATAAAATTGGATACAAACACGAGGTATACTTGTGTCAAACCTCAGGGGGCTAGTTCCTCCTAGAAGTCCCTCTCCAAATGAGAGATCTCAAAACATAAAGATCAAAAGATAATCCTAAACTCCAAACCCACCTCCTTATGTAGGGAGGAGGGTGTTCGCATACCGTTTACCTAAAGTCATTCAATTTAAAATACAAAAGACAATAATAAATCGCGCCCACGTAACATTGTTGCATGTCCTTGGTTTCATGGTTTCACATCCATTGCTTCCATTTGAAGTTTAGAATTTCCCTGATGAAAATGATGCAAAACAGCACTTATGAACGCAGAGGACCATAAAAAATTCTGTTTTTTAAGAATTTCTCCCAAAAATCTACCTAATTCCAACAAGAAGCAAGTTTCTAACACGTGCTTACTATTATTAATGAACACTATGCTGTAAACGAAAATTAAGTTGGCATGAATTGGTGATATAAAATCTTAAATACATGAAATCACACAGCAAGATTTGAGATCATAATTTGAGAAGAATAAGCAACCTGTTAGCATGTATTAATAGTTGTATTTCTCTCCTCCCTTCACCTTAAGGCATCCTCTCCTCCCTCTCCCACATACTCGTTCTATCTCTCTCCACTCGTGCTCGTCAGCCTCCGCTCATTACCGCAAGCATCGCGAAACTCTCGCTCGACTCCAGCTCCCGTTCGTCGATCTCCTCGCCCTCCGTAGTTGGACCTTTTGTACGCTTCTGTGCATCCCACGCGCTTCCACGCATCTGTTCCACGCGCTTCTGCGCATGCTTGTTTTGCACCTATTCTATACAGATTTTTGGGTTCGTTATTTCTTCTTCTGTTGGGTAGCCTCTTCATGGATCTTAGTTCTTACCTCTTCCTATGAGCAAACCCTAGGGGTGTCTTCCTTGCTGGTTTTTTTTCCTTTCCCTTTGATTCCTTGATTTATATTTTTGGATCATCATGTCGGGGAACAATGAATCTTCTACTATCTCTTCCCGAGATGGGGATTCTTTCTCCTCCCTGCTTCCAGTTCATCTATCCGGTCAAGTCATGATCACAATACACTACAAATTACTACCATACGAATGGATGGCTCTAATTACCTACCATGGGCTCACTTTATTACTCTTACCCTGAAGAGGCGTCTGCTTGGTTATGTTCGGGGTACTACACTTGAGCCTATATATACTTCTCCAGATTGGTTGCAACGGAGTCTGAGAACTCTTTCGTCATGTCCTGACTTACGAACTCCATGGTGGAATGTATTGCTCGAAATTATTTGTTCTTGGATACTGTCACAGATATTTGGAAGTGGATTGTTGCCACTTACTTGTGTCGAGGGAATGTAGTCTGAATTTACCTACTACAACGGAAGATCTTTCTCCTGTGATAGGGTGATTGTCTTCCCTCGGCTTACTACTTGAGGTTCACTCAGCTGTATTAATACTATGATCACTTTGACTCGCTCACTTTTGTTCGAGCCCAGGAAGAACGCAACAAGGTCTTTGAATTTCTACATGAATTGTATCGGGACTTTGATCAGATCAATGTTCAGATCTTTGGGGGCTCACCTACTCCATCTCTCCCAAAAGTGTATAGCCTCGTCCAACAGGAATTTGATCGACGACAAACTTGGCTACCCGACTATGTTTTCAAGGGATTTGCCCTGCCTGTTCTGTCAGGTTCTGCTAGTCGGGCTCCTCGTGCTCCAGATTGAAGCCCACTGACAAAGATCAGTTGATTTGTGACTACAATGGGAAGTCTCGTCACTCATGAGACACGTGTTTCCTACTTTATGGCTTTCCTCCACCACGAGGCGGTTCTACATCGAGAGGTGGTCGCGACTATGGTCTCTCTCAGGGATTATCATCTCAGTCTTGGTTTGTCTATCTTTCTGGTGTCTCAGAGGAGTCCTTGCTCGTTGCTGGCCCAGACACTGCGAGCTATCATGTGGCTCTATCTGCTGATGAAATTCAAGTGTTCTGTCATTTGATGTAGGGACAATCTACTGATACTTTTACCGCATCGTCCTCCTACGCCCATCATGGACAACCATGTGCTCATGTTGCGTCCACTCGTCTTTCTACTCACTGAATCATTGATTCTGGTGTGACGTATCATATGAACATTTTCTTTACAGGTTTTGTGTCCTATCTTCCCTTGTCTGGTCGGGAGTATTATGGATGAATCCTTCTCTCTTATTGCCGAGAAAGAATCCATCCCTCGCTCCTCCCTTACTCTTTCTTATGTTCTTTATGTCCCAATGTTTACTGGTAGTCTTCTCTCAATTAGTCACTTAACTAATTCCATGAACTTCTCTGACTTTTTTCCACCTCTTGTGCGTTTTAGGACCTGAAGGCGAGGATGATGATTGGCTCTGGTAGATTGTGTGATGGTTTGTGTGTGTTTTAATCTTCCAACCCTGCTTTTCCACCACAAGCTCTTCATGCTGATCGATCATTTTTTTGGATTCCCGACACTGCCATCTAAGACATCCCTATATCCATTTTATGAAACTTTTATTCCATAATAGTTGAAATATATCAAGTCCGGTTTATATATGTTTTATGTATTTTACCCTCATAAGGGTGTTGTGGTTTTTGTATGTTTTTCCCTTACTCAATATATGAGTATATGACTAATAATAAATCATCCTTGTTTTTTTCCTCTCTCAACTTGGTATCAGAGGAAAACCTAATCTCTCGTGCCCGCACCGTCTTACTCCGCTCTGTCGCTTCTCCTGTGTTCTCGGTCCATCATTCTCCCGTGCTCGCTCTGCTTCGCTGGTTTGAGGACCTCCGCCATACTATTTCGCGACAATCTTGTCGGCGGTTGCCCGCGCTGAAGGAGCCCGTCGTCCCTCCTTGTGATGCACGTTGATGGACCGCCGCTCCTGCTAACTTCTTCCAGCGCTGACAATTTTTTTCCCGATCCATCTGCTTCCGCTCTCCAGCGCCGGCTGCGTTTTTCTCCCGCCGACTTCCTCAGCGATCTTCCTCAACGATCTTGCTTCTCCACCGACTACCAGCGCCGTCTGCTTCTCCGGCCTTCTTCCTCAGCGATCCAGATCCAGCTCTGACTGCATCAGATCCAGGCGTCTCCAGCCTTCTTGCTCCAGCTTCTCCGACCTGCTTCTGGTAGGGCTTTTGGGACTTCTTCCAGTTTTTGTTTTGGATTGTTTTCGTCAGTCTGTCATGGATAATTATCCTGTCATGGTTGATTCTTCTACCTCCTCGCCAAGTGTTGTGACGCCTCAGATGAGTGACCCTCAACGAACTCATGACCACATTGGCTCCTTGAAGATCACTATTGTTCTTCTGGATGGGGCGAATTATCTAGAATGGTCTCGTACTGCTCAACATGTTATTCGCAATCATCAGATGTTCGGATATATTGATGGGACAATCGTGGCCCCTCCTCCGGATGATCCAACTTGGAAGCGTTGGGATTCTGAAAATTCCCTTGTTGTCTCCTGGCTCCTTCATTCCATATCCCCTAAGGTGTACCAGAGTTATATGTTGATGGATTCTGCTTATGAGATCTGGACTCGGGCACGAGACTTAATCTCAGATCGGCAATTCCACTCAGATTTATGAGCTGACGCATCATATGCTGGAGTTAAGACAGGGAACCATGACAGTGTCTACTTACTTCTCTGAGTTCGAGCGTATCTATCAGGAATATTTTACACCAATCTCCCCTCCCATCTCTTCGGGAGGCCTTTAGGATGGTTCTTGGCGATGAAGACCGTCGGAGGTCCCTCAGCACGTCTGCTCCTTCTGATCGCTCTGCCTTTACTAGTGTTGGTCGAGGTGGCTCCAACCATACCAATGTTGTTCTTACTTGTGATTACTGTGGTCGCAGGGGCCATACTTGGGAGGTGTGCTTCAATCTCCATCCTCACCTTGCTCCACCTGTTTATGGCCGTGGACGAGGACGTGGTCGTGGCCCGGGACGAGGGGGAGCCCGTCAGAGTGGTTCTCACCCTTATGATGCTGCTTACTCCCCTGAGGTTCATGACGACCATCATGGTCAACCCCCAAGACATTTTACCGCGTCAAAATTTGATGTTCTCGGTTGCCTCTTGCACTCCCAGTCAGATTCTTCCCAGAGTGGTACTTCTACTTCCTTTGTTATTGCTGCTATGCCCAGTGCCCATATTGCTGCGATATCTCCATCTGAGTGGATCATAGACTTGGGAGCTACCGATCACATGACTGATTCAAATTTTTCTATCTACACTCCCTTGTCTGGTAATGACAAGGTTATCTCTACAAATGGAACCTTGTCCCCTATTGCGGGCAAGGGCAACATTTCTTGTTCCTCCTCTCTTTCTTCTTGTCTTGCATGTTCCTTCTTTTCCTCGCATTCTTCTTTCCATTAGCAATCTCACTCGATCTCTTAACTGGTCTATAACTTCTTCCATGATTCTTATGTTTTTTAGGAATCGCGTACGAAGCGGATCATTGGCAGTGGTAGGAATCGCGGTGGCCTATACTATCTGGATGTTACTTCATCGTCCCTTGCCCTCTCTTCTTCCATTGTTACTGTTGTTAAGGCTCATCGCTGGCATTTGCGTCTTGGTCATACTTCTCCAGTCTACCATCAGAAACTATTTCCCAATTTATTGCCATTTATTAAAACTTTAAAATGTGATGTTTGTGAAAGGTCAAAACATGTTCGACATTCATCGTCGCATTTATCTTCTCCTAGTACTTCTCCTTTTGTTATTATACATTCTGATATTTGGGGTCTTTCCCCTGTTGTATCTTTAACCGATTATCATTGGTTTGTCACCTTTATCGATTGTTTTTCCCGCACTACTTGGGTGTATCTTTTAAAAAAAAATGAAGTGTTTTCGATTTTTCAAACCTTCCATAAAATGGTGCAAACCCATTTCAATGGTAATATCCGTGTTCTCTGTAGTGATAATGGGGGAGAATACGATGATCGTGGAGCGTTTGGCTCATACCTCACTAGTCGTGGGATTATACACCAAACCACTTGAGTTTACACCTCCACCCAAAATGGTATTGCTGAACGAAAAAACTGACATCTCCTTGATGTTGCCCGATGCCTCCTCACCACCATGCACCTCCCGAAATCATATTGGGGTGATGTCATCCTAACTGCTACTCATCTTATCAATCGTCTTTCTTCACGGGTTCTAGACTATACTAAACCTCTAGCCCGTCTTTCCTCTACTTCTGTTGTTCATACCTCTCATCTTCCACCCCGTGTTTTTGGGTGTGTTTATTTTGTTCACGTCCATTAGCCTCATCATGATAAGCTTGACCCTCGGGCTCTCCGTTGTGCAATTCTTGGCTATTCTGCCACTACTAAAGGGTATCGGTGTTATCACCCCCCTTCCAGACGTGTTTAATGTACCATGGATGTGACCTTTCGCGAGGAGGAATCTTACTACTTGGATTCGCCTCACTCCACTCGTCAGGGGGAGAATGATGTCATAGATTCTGTGCAACTCCTCTGATTCCTCCTAGACCTACTATGTCTTTCACCATAGCTACTCTTCCTACACCTCCTTCGTCTCCTCCGACACATACCACCCCTTCATCACTTACGCCTATTCCGTTTTCTCATATATACCATCATCTGTCTCTCATCTCTCCTTTTCCTCATATATATCATCGTCGGCAAACAGGTAAACAGTCCTTCGCTGTCCTGTCGCTGCCAGTGTCGTCTTTGGACTCAGATTCCTATGCTGATCTGCATGTTCCCCTTGTTGTGCTAAGAGGTAAGGTTGTGTGCACGGAACACCCTATCTCTAATCATGTTGCTTATGATCTTCTTTCTCATCTTCATCAGTGTTTTATATCTTCCTTGTCCATGATCACTATTCCTAAGATGTGATAGGAGGCGGTTTGCATTCTGATATGGGCTCAAGCAATGGAGGAAATGTCTGCCTTGGAGAAGAATCACACAAGAAATGATTCTCCCCTTCCTCCTGATATGAAACTCATTAGTTCAAGGTGGGTTTTCTCCGTTAAGAAAAATCAGGATGGTAAAGTTGAACGATATAAAACCCGTCTGGTGGCTCGTGGATACGCCCAGACTCAGGGAGTCGACTACCAGGAGACCTTTGCCCTGGTGGCAAAGATGGACTCTGTTCGTGTTATTCTATCTTGTGTTGCGTGCTTGAGCTGTGATCTACATCAACTGGACGTCAAAAATGTGTTTCTGCATGGTGATCTCGATGAAGAGGTGTACATGACATTTCCCCCAGGTTTTGTGAAGAAGGGACAATAATGACTTGTATGTCACTTAAGGAAGTCTCTGTACGGGCTAGAGCAGTCTCCTAGAGCTTGGTTTAGCAGATTCCACATGATCATGATCAAGTTTGGCTACAAATAGTGACATTCTGATCTTACTTTGTTTGTCAGGAAGAATGAGGGAAAAATTGTAGTTCTTATTGTTTATGTTGATGACATTGTGATCACCGGAGATGATACAGATGAAATCTCAAAGCTAAAGGCTCTTCTGTCAACTGAGTTTGAAGTAAAGGACTTAGGAAGGCTTCGCTACTTCCTAGGAATTGAAGTGACTCGTTCTGATCAGGGCATCTTCATCTCACAACGCAATTATGTGTTGGATTTGTTAAAAAAGATTGGGATGCTTGGTTGTGTCCATGCTAACACTATGGAGGAGAACCATATAATCGATGAAGATAGCGATGGCGATCGTACAGATGCTTATAGTTATCAGAGATTGGTTGGGAAGCTTGTATACCTCTCACACACTCGTCCCGACATCACATATGCAGTTAGAATCTTGAGTAGATATATGCATGGCCCCAGGATCAGACATCAAGATGCTGCCTACCGCGTACTACAGTACTTAAAGAAGGCTCCGGGTCGGGGGCTGATGTTTTCAAAGAACAACCATTTAAAGATTGACGTTTTTACTGATGTGGATTGGGACGGAATCCGTGATGATAGGAAATCTACAACGGGGTATTGTACCTTCGTTGGTGGAAATTTGGTCACGTGGCGTAGCAAGAAGCAAAATGTTGTGGCCAGATCTAGTGCTGAAGCCAAATATCGGTCAATGCCTCAAGGCCTCTATGAAGGTTTATGGTTGTGCACCTTATTGCAAGACCTGGACCTTCAGTACGATGCTCTCATCTCTCTGTTCTGGGATAACAAAATTGCTATCAACATAGCTCACAACCCTGTTCAACATGACAGAACTAAGCATGTCGAGGTTGATCATCATTTTATCAAAGACCATTTGGAAAAAGGAAACTTAGTCACCCCTTTCGTTCACTCCAAAGATCAGTTGACCGATGTCTTCACTAAGAGCTTAGGGTGCGATGCTTTTATTGATGATATCCATAGACACAGAATGACAGATATCTACCGTTCGACTTGAGGGGGGAGTTGAAATATAGCAAGTCCAATTTATATATGTTTTTTTGTATTTTACCCTCATAAGGGTGGTTTGGTCTTTGTATGTTTTTCCCTTAATATATATGAGTATAGGGCTAATAATAAATCATCCTTGTTTTTTTCTTCTCTCAACTATAATATGTCTTTTTTGTTATTAGATAATTTTTACTATGATGTATGTGAACTAGGCAAGCATCCTTGTACTTCTTTTTATCATGTTTCTTCTCCAAACTCTACATCTTTTGTTGTTATTCATACTGATGTTTGAGGGCCTTGCCCCGTTACTTCAATTTCTAGATGCTTTTGATTTGTTACTTTCATTAATGATTTTTCCCACACTATTCGAGTATACTTAATGAAAGATAAAATTGAAGTGTTTCCATTATTTTAGCAGTTTTAAAAAATGATAGCCACTCAATTCAATACCATAATTAAAATTTTTGTACTGACAACGGTCGTGAGTACATTAATTCTCAATTTGACAGCTATCTCCGGGGCTTCGATATTATCCACCAAACTTCTTGTGTCTACTCACCTGCTGAAAATGGTGTAAAAGAACGTAAGAACCGTCATCTCTTGGAGGTTTCCCGGCATTGGTCTCACGACCGCTTACCTCATCAATCAGATGCCTTGTAGGTTCTCGGGAATAATACGCCTCTCCACAATCTTAAAGTTCCTCCCACTAACCTTCATCGTCGTGTCTTTGGTTGTATGTGCTTCATTACCATACCTTAAAAAACTAAACTTGACTTACATGCTCTCAAATGTGTCTTCATAGGGTATTCTTCAACTCAAAAGAGTTACAAATGCTTTGATCATGTAACCAAACAGGTATTTGTGACCATAAATGTTACCTTTCCTGAATCAGAGAGCTATTGCGTGACCTCACTTCAGGGGAGGGGGATGGAGTCCTTTCTCGTATTGGAATTGACCTCCTCATCTCTTCTAGAAGAGTCCTCATAAACTCCTTCACCCATTCCTCCTCTATATTACCCCTGCTGCTACCACGCTTTCTCATGTTTCCCCTAACATTCAGGAGAAGTCCCATGCTCCCCCTTTGCAGCTTTACTCTCTAAGGAAAAGAGGTGCAAACATGCAAGTCTCTTTCAGGATACCTGAGTTGACATCTGATCCGTCTTCAGAATCCACTGCACTGCATGAATGTACTTATACCCAACAACCATTGTCTTATTTTGTATCTTATACTTCTCTTATTGCTTCAGCCTTCACATAGAACTTTTGTTTTCTCTTTCTCCTCTAATTCTATCTCTTCATCCTGGCAGGAAGCCCTTGGTCACCGCAAGTGGCAAGAGGCCATGCTCGAAGAAATGCATGCCCTTAAAAATAATTGTACATGGTGTCTTGTGCATCTTCCTTAGGAGGAGACTCTTGTGGGTTGTACGCGGGTGTTTGTTGCCAAACAAAACATCTTGGGAATTGTCGAGAGATACAAGGCAATGCTGGTCACCATAGTACACACACAAACTGCTGGGATTGATTATCAGGAGATGTTCGCTCCCATTGCAAAGATGAACTCAAGAAGATTTCTCCTATCATATGTTGCATGTAAGGGATGGAACCTCATTAGCTAAATTTAAAGAATGTGCTCCTTCATGGAGACCTACAAGAGAAAATGTATATGTCCCTACTTCCTGGACTTACCTTGAGGGATCTGGAGGGAAGGTTTGCAAACTGGAAAAGGCTTTATACGGCCTTAAAAATCTCCTAGAGCTTGGTTTGGGAGATTTCACAAGGCAATACAAATTTTTGGATATTCTCAAAATAATGTTGATCATACTTTGTTCATCAAGCACAAGAAAGGAAAATTGACAACCCTTATAGTTTATGTTAACGGCATTGTTATAATTGGAGATGATCTAGAAGAGGTTCAAACTCTAAAAATAAGGTTGACTAGAGAATTCTATTAAAGGACTTAGAGAACCTTAAATATTTTATGAGTATTGAAGTTGCAGATCTAGAAATGGGATTTTTATCTCGCTGAGGAAGTATATTTTTGATTTACTTGAGGCATCAGGAATGAGTGGATGTAGATCTTCTGATACCCATATCGAAGCAAGCCAGTGGTTAGGGAGGGATGACAAAGAGCTTGTTGAGTACGTTTCTGGTTTTCAAAGATTAGTGGAAAATTGATTTACTTGTCACGTACACGCCCAGATATCTCATATGCAGTTGTAGTGGTCAGTCAATACATGCACTCACCAATGAATCGCCATCCTGATGCTGCCCACCGTATTCTCAAATACCTCAAGTCTTCTCCTTGGAGCGGGATCGTATTCTCACCGAATGAGGAGCTAAATATTGAAGTTTATACTGACACAGACTGGGTTGAATCGGTTGATGATTGACGGCCCACCTCAGGATATTGCACTTTTGTTGGTGGAAATTTGGTTACATGGAAGAACAAAAAATAACACGTGGTGGCTAGATCTAGTGGTGAGGCTGAATTTAGATTTATGACACATAAAATATACGAAGAATTGGGGATTCAAACTGTAAAGAGAGGCCTCAAACCTTGTATATACTTCTTGAATGAATAGTTACAAGTATGAATACACTTATATAGGAGAAGAATGAGAAGAGAAGTCCTAAATACAAGATGTGGGACTAATACATGGAGAGAAAATATGGGCCCTTAATTGGGCTTTTCTAACACTCCCCCGCAAGCTGGAGCGTACAAGTCGTAGGCACCAAGCTTGGATAAAAACTGATAGTATAGAGGCCTTGAGAGAGCTTTTGTCAGGATATCCGCAACTTGGTCTTTAGCAGGAACATGCTCCAAATCTATCTTCTTTGACTGTATCTTTTCTCGGATAAAGTGACAATCAACTTCGATATGCTTTGTGCGTTCGTGAAACACCGGGTTCTTGGCAATATGTATTGCTGCTTGACTGTCACAAAATAAGGTAGCCGGTGATGAGAGACGAACACCTAAGTCTCCCAGAAGGCTCTCAAGCCAGGTTAGCTCGGAAGCAACCGCAGCCATAGCTCGGTACTCGGCTTCAACAGAAGAGCGTGCAACCACGGATTGTTTCTTGCTACGCCATGTTATGAGATGACCACCAAAGTAAGTGCAGAACCCCGTAGTGGAGCGCCTATCATCGATAGATCCTGCGTAGTCAGCGTCAGAGTAAGCGACGAGTGATAGAGATGTGGATGGCTTATACACAAGTCCTTGTCCGGGGGCGATTTTGAGATATCGAAGGATGCGCTTGACTGCTTGAAGATGAGATGTCCGAGGAGCGTGCATGAACTGACTTACAACTCCTACAGCAAACGAGATGTCTGGTCGAGTCACCGTAAGGTAGATCAGCTTCCCAACCAAGCGTCTGTAATATTCCGGATTTGTAAGCAGCTTGTCAGAGTCAGAACTATGGGCCGAGAGCCTGTGATTTGCGTCCATAGGAGTCTCCGCAGGTTTGCACCCAGAATAACCTGCATCATGAAGGAGGTCCATACAGTACTTTCTTTGAGATAACACAAGACCATCAGAGCGTGTTGGAACTGCGGTTCGGAATCGCCCCGGTGCTGCGGTACTATTCGAAGCAGAAGGACGTGTTCCCCGCGGGCCTAACTGGCTGCCCCGTGGATCCGCCTGAGGACCGTTGATATAAAGAATAGTTGCGCCGTCTTCTATCAGACCGGTCTTTTGGTCGAGTTGGTAGCGCTAGGTACTCTCAATTGGTATCAGAGGGGGTCGCGGGTTCGAAACCCCGGGGTCGTTTTCGGGGGGGGGGGGGGGGGGGATTGTTGGAACTGCGGTTCGAAATTGCCCCGGTGCTGCGGTACTATTCGAAGCAGAAGGACGTGTTCCCTGCGGGCCTAACTGGCTGCCCCGTGGATCCGCCCGAGGACCGTTGATATAAAGAATAGTTGCGCCGTTTTCTATCAGACCGGTCTTTTGGTTGAGTTGGTAGCGCTAGGTCCTCTCAGAGCGTCGTGCGACCTCGAGCCCAAGAAAGTACCGAAGGTTACCCAGATCTTTGGTCTGAAAGGCGGAATTTAACTGTTCCTTGATCTGTTGTATTCCTGCCGTGTCGTTGTCAGTAATTAGGATATCATCAACGTAGACCAGGAGAATCACAGTCCCGGTTGACCGGTGGCGGGTGAAGAGAGAAAAATCAGCCGAGCTTCGAGTGAAGTCACTAGCACAGACCACCTTACTGAATTTTTCAAACCACGCACGCAGAGACTGTTTGAGACCATAAATGGATTTCCGAAAGTGACATACCAAAGACTCCCCCGTGGTCTCAAACCCGGGAGGTTGCTGCATATAAACTGTCTCCTGCAGATCGCCGTTGAGGAAGGCATTCTTAATATCCAATTGATAAAGCGGCCAGTGACGATTAACGACCAAGGAAAGGAGAACGCGGACCGTGTTCAATTTTGCCACTGGAGAGAAAGTTTCCTCATAATCAAGGCCATGTTGCTGAGTAAAGCCCCGGGCCACGAGGCGAGCCTTCAGACGGTCAACAGTGCCATCCGCCGCATGCTTGAAAACAAAGACTCATTTGCAGCTCACAGAGGTATGACCAGTAGGAAGAGAGACCAGATCCCAGGTCTGGTTAGCCCAAAGAGCCCGCATTTCATCTTCCATGGCTGTCCGCCACCCTGGATGTGTAAGCGCCTCCTGCACAGAGTTAGGAATAGAAATAGAGGAAAGAGAGGTTGCAAAGGCGTAGAGAGGTGGTGTCAGCCGATGGAGAGAGACGTAGTTGGCCAAGGGATGAGCAGTAGAGACGGGAGCCGGATCTGCCGTAGCCGAGGTATCGCTGGTAGCGGGGAGCTGGTTCACGGGAGTATCCCTGGATGGACGTCGAGAGTAGACCTTAATGAGTGGTGGAGGAACCCGAGGAAGAGCTGGTTGAGAGGAGGAAGAAGAGGGTAGAGACGATGGCGTGACTGGTACGGCAAGCCGGGGAAGAGGTGGAGCAGAAGACGAGGTTGGGCAAGGTACGTGGAAGGGCTGGTGTTCGCAGAAGGTGACATCTGCAGAAACAACCAGTCGACCATCAGAAGGGCAGACATATCCCTTTTAAGTCCGGGAGTAGCCAACAAACATATACTTGGCAGCCCAAGGGGAAAACTTGTCGGAAGGAGGGCCAAGATGGTGGACATAGCACACACACTCGAAGACCCGTGGTGTGAGAGAGGTGGGGTTGGTGGAGGGATAGAGAAGTTGGAGCGGTGAGGCAAAATTTAGCACAGATGAGGGGAGGCGGTTAATAAGATGACAGGCTGTGGAAACGGCAAAATTCCAATATTCGACCGGAACCTGCATTTGGAACATAATGGAGCGGACAACATCGAGAAGATGTCGATTTTTCCGTTCGGCGACCCCGTTTTGCTGAGGGGTATAGGCACATGAAGTTTGATGGATGATACCGAACTCGGTGCAAAGAGTAGAGAAGGCACGCCCGGTATATTCGCGAGCATTATCGGTGCGGATGACTTGGAGGGGGTGGCGAATTGCGTACGCATCTCAGTCAAAAAGGCACGAAACACAGAAGGAAGTTCAGTACGATCATGTAGTAAATAAAGCCATGTAGTACGCGAGTAGTCATCAATAAAGGTAAGAAAATAACGATAACCAAAAATACTAGGGACACGATAAGGACCCCATACATCAGAGTGAACTAAAGAGAGAGGAGTACTACTCCTGGTACTAGCAGGGGGAAAGGAAGAACGATGTTGTTTGTCGTAGATACAGGATTCACAAGAGAACTCCTGCACAGGTACATCAGGAAGAGCCCGCTTGAGAATTGGTAGGGGGCATGCCCAAGGCGGCGATGCCAATCAACCGTGGAGATAGCAGAGAGAGCAGATAGAGTAGTAGGTGGGATGTCCAAGATATAAAGCCCGTTCAACAGCTGCCCCTTACCAATGGTACTCCGGGTGCGACGATCCTGCATAAGAAAAGAGGAAGGTGAAAAAGTTATGCAACAGTCAAGGTCGTGGGTGAGACGACTAACAGAAAGTAAATTGAAAGGGGATCCCGGAACATGAAGAACCGAGGAAAGAGAGAGAGTCGGAGTAAGCTGAAGCGCAGTGATGCCAGAGACAGGAAGTGTATCACCGTTGGCCACAGTGATGCAAAGGGGATGAGGCGTCCGTTGGTACTTGGTGGGCTTCTGGGAGGTAATGTGGTGAGTAGCCCCGGAATCAACGATCCAACAGGAACTATGAGAGAGACAGGTTATACCTTCCGCAGAAAAGGACGCAACGGAGCCGGAGGAGCGGCTGAGGGCACCTTGAAGCTGTTGGAGTTGGGTACGAAGCTCATCGATATCTTTGCGGGTAGTGGAGGCCAGATCGGGGGAAGAAGGCCCAGTGGGAGTAGGGGCAGCAGAGGTAGTAGCAGTAAGGTGAGGAGGCAGGCCGTGCTTGCGGTAACAAGTAGCTTCGAGATGATTATCGCGACCACAGTAAGTGCATTTCATAGAAGAACGACCACCACGTCCTCGTCCCCGAGACGGCGGCCGCCCCCCCCCCCCCCCCGAGTGGAAGATCCACGAGTAGGAGGGTTCGGAAGGAGAGGTTGTTGAAGAAGAGCCGGGGCAAAATCATGAGGAGCCTCAGGAGGCGTGACCTTGAGCAGCATGGAACATACATCAGACAGGGATGGAGTAGTGGCGGATGATAGGATCTGTGCGCGAACACTATGCAGGTGGGGAGGAACACGAGACATCATCATGGCGATGGCGACAGCTTCTTTCTGGTTCCGTTGAATGGCGAGATCAGTAGTGGGAGGCTGATGTTGAATCCAAGCCTCGGCCAAACTCTTTGCTTTAGCCACAAAGGAGAGCATATCGCCAGGAGCACCGGGGGCAAGATTCTGAAGATCAGAAATGATATCATAGAGGTGTTGTAGGCTGTCATGCCCGGAGTAAAAAGAGTGAAGCTCCTCCCACATGGTCTTGGCCGTGTCATGATACATGGCCATTCGGTAGGGCTCAGTGTCCATGGAGTTGAGAAGCCAGGACTGGACCCGACCATCGTCGCGAAGCCAGTCATCGGAGGGAGCAGTCGGAGCGGCCCGAGTCAAGTGGTGAAGAAGACCCTTTGTCTGCAGAACACGGCGAACCGAGTGAACCCATTCAACAAAGTTCCTTTTTCCAGTGAGGGAGATAGTCGTAATCCGTAATTCGTCACGAAGTTCGGAAGCCGAGGCAGCCGCACGGGCTGGCGGAGCAGAAGTAGCAGCAGAAGTATCAGAAGTCATGCGCGGCCAGCAGAAGAGGTCGGGTGGTTAGAAGAGCGAGAAGCAAGGGTGAAGGACAACAGCGGATAGGCGAGGCCGCAGCGATGAGCGAGAAGCAGGGCGCGGCGAACAGAAGAGACAAGTTGCCACGAGCAGCGGTTAGCGAGCAGGGAGAGACTGCGGCGGAGAGAGAGACCACGCGGAAGTTGCCGCAAGCCGCAGCGGAGAAGGTGAGAGCAGGTCACGGCGAGCAGGGGACAGGTCGCTGCGAGCAGGTCGCGGCGAACAGGAGGTAGGTCGCGTCGAGCAGGAGAGCAGGTCGCTGTGAGCAGGTCGCAGCGAACAGGAGGCAGGTCGCAGCGAGCTGCGATCAGCGAGCAGGAAGAGGCCGCGAGTAGAGAACTCGAGCGGTCAGAAGAGGAATCCGTGAGTAGAGAACTCGAGCGGATTAGGCAGAGGGAGGAGGCCATGAGTAGGAAAGAGAGAGCCCGCAGCGGACAGCAGAAAGGAGAGGTCGCAGCGGACAGAAAGAGCCCGCGCGGGTAGAGAAGGAAAGGAGAAGGTGGGCCCACGTGAGAGAGGATTATAAAAGGGGGGGAGGAGGAGGTGGAAGCCACGAGAGAGGCAGAGGTTGAGGCGGATAGAAAAAGGAGGCCGCAAGAGTCTGCGGCTAAGGGAAGCCGCGCAGACTGGGAAGGAAGAGAGGCGGGTAGAAATTAGCTAGGCCGGATACCCAAGGAGGAGACCGGTTCCCTCTGATACCATGTAAAGAGAGGCCTCAAACCTTGTATATACTTCTTGAATGAATAGTTACAAGTATGAATACACTTATATAGGAGAAGAATGAGAAGAGAAATCCTAAATACAAGATGTGGGACTAATACATGGAGAGAGAAAAGAGAGAAAACATGGGCCCTTAATTGGGCTTTTCTAACACAAACTATCATAAGAGATCCGGGTTTTGAGAACACTAAGCCACTCAGATTACATTGTGATAACAAGACGGCCATTAACATTACTATAACCCTGTTCAACACGATCGCACCAAACACATTGAAATTGACAAACACTTCATCAGAGAAAACATAGTGAAACCCCTTGTAATTATTAAGAAACATTTTTGCCATCTCAACACAACCTTCTTCTAGAATTTCTGCTCAGTCTTCCTACCATTCGTCTTAATGCTCACGTCTCATTACTCCTTCAATATTAGGCCACATAATGAGAGTTTTGTAACCAAGGGAAATTTTCAAACTGGTCTTGAAAGCATAAAACTAGATATAAATGGTCCCTTTTCACACCCCATCCCCTTAAGTTGGCTTGAAGGTATCTTTCATGCCAAGCTTACTAACCATCTTCCTTGCCATAGGTAATATAATCGTGTGCAATTAATATTGCAACCTTATTATGACAGTAAACTTCTATAGGTGATGGGGTGAAGATCTTTAATCTCAAGTAATCTTTTTATCTAGATCACATAACTAATTTCTTGTGAAACTAAAAGCTATTCAACCTTGCACTGCCTCCTGGAAACACTGTTATTCCTCTTGGTATATTACCTTCAAACAAATGTACTATTAGTCAGAAGCGAACCTTTTGTGTTCAGCTTGTTGCAAATCAGTATTGGTGCAAGCCTTAATTTGCATATGCCCTTGTTTTTTTCATATCAATCCTCTTTCATGCATTCCTTTTAGTTATTTTAGTACCCTAATGACAACTTCAAAATTCTTTACTCATGGTGAATGTATAAACTGGGTCACCAGACTATCCACAAATCCTAGATCAGGATAACTGGATAAGTATGTGATAGATAAATGAATTTACCCACAAGTCATTGATACTTCTCTTTATCTATCACTTCCTTGGTTTCAACATGTAGTTTCAGGTTTGGCTGTATGTGTGTTCCATTTGGCTTGCAGCAGAGATTTTTCAGTTTCACTTATTTGTTCATTGACAATTCCTTTGATCTTGCCACACCAAAGAAGTACTTCAGAACACCCAAGTATTTTATCGCAAACTCTTGTGCAAGCTTTAGGCAATTATTTGAGGCCTTCTTTTATCTACATGCCTTGTTGTTCCTAAAGGTTGTAAAATTAATGGAAGATTCATAAATACTTATTCCTCCAAATCTCCATTTAGAAAAACATTCTTTACATTAGGTTAGTTGTATACACCAGTTGGAATTTTTTGCCAAAGAAAGAGAGAAAGAACATAAGGCAGCCAAGTGCAAAAAGCATCCCCGTGCAGCAAGGGTTCGGGGAAGGGTCACACTCCCACCACAAGAGAAAAGAACATAGAGTATTTTGCAACTAGGGGTAAGTCACTTGTAGTCAATGCCATAAATTTGAGTGAATTCATTAGGAACAAGTCTTGTGTTGTATTTGTTAGCGTATGTGATGCAGGCCCATGGTTTCGACGGATTAAATACTACGCGTTCTTAGGATTCGGTAATTAAAATAATTACGCAGCGAGCAATATTTCTCTAATTTAATTCTAACGATGATTCCAAACCATATAGCAATGCACAACGCAAAGGGTTGCTACCCCTTATAGAGATTGAACAAGGGCTATATGCCATTGTTCGCTCAAGCGAAAAGGACTCACCCGATCCGGACAATTAGCAATTCAAATTCAAATTATCTACACACATTCACAAAACCCACACGAGAGGATCCGGACTAAAGTAACGATTTAAAACCAAGTCCAAATCAATCCCAAATTAATTAAAAAAACGAGGTTGACCAAATCACTTGAACTCGAGGAGAAATCAAGGGTAGTGAACCCGATTTCTTCTAGCGTTCACGAGATCTACCCGATCTGATTGATACAAAAATATCTGGATAATTAATGCTTAAAATTTAGATTTAAATTAAATACTATTTCAATATAAATCAGGACAAAATACTAGCCTTCTATTTCCACCAAATCGTTACCCAAATCCCAAGAAATCCGTCCACAATAATGAGTGTAGGAAGCGCTCACGACGGTGGTTGATTCTATTTCCACGCAAAATCCTCGGATCTGCGTCGGACGATGAAGTTGCAAGCCGTTCTTCCGTTGCAATAACCCTAGGAGAGGGAGAAATTTTGAGGGGCTTTATATATGGAAAGTGGAGAGAGAAAAGGTGGTGGAAAAGTTGAGGGCTGGTCGGGTTTTGGTTGGGATGAAGGTGGTCGGGTTTGATTTTGGTGATGATGAGGGTGGTCGGGTTTGGTGTTGGAAGGGAAAAGAGGGCTTGGGTTGGTGGTGAAGGTGGGTGGCCGAAATTTTGAAGGGGAGGGAGAGGGTGGCGGCTAGGAGGGTGGCCGGCTAGGTTTTTGGGAGGGAAAGAGGGGCTCGGTTTGGGAGGAGGGAAAGAGGGCTATTTAGTGAAGAACTAGAGGAGGAGGAGAAAGGAGACCGAGATAGAGAGGGGAGTAGAGGTGGTCGGCGGCCAAAGGGAAGAGAGGGGAAGGAGGAAAGGAGGAGCCGAATTTCTCAAGAGGGAGAAGAGGAGGGAAACCAATTTAGGGTTTTCAAATTTTCTTTTCATTCATTCTCTATCCATTCCTACAACAACATGACTATATATAGCCTACACCACTCCATCTCCACCCTTCATGAAAATAAAAACACTCTTGATGGTTATAGGCACTCATCTTACATATGAAATGAAATAATTAAAAACAACACATGATGGTTATAAGCACCCATCATTACATATGAAATGAAATTATTAAACATGAAATAAACACCAAATATAAAATTGCTTAAAATATATAATTATAATTATTTAATTTATAATTATATATTTTATTTAAAGGCCGCGGACGTCGTGCAAAACATGTTGCGGCGATGGCGACGAACGTCGTGGTAGACTCCCATCCTCGAGCTTGCGGCAACGATCGTCCCAATCCACGAACTCTCTCAGACGGGGATCAACGGCGGCCGCATCAGCAACGTCTCTATCAGTATGTGCGTGTATTGGCATAATACATGTATATATTGTATATTTTATTTTTCTTATTCTTGTACGTGTCACTCTCCTATATATAGGGGAGACCCTTGAATTAATATAATGAAATGAATTTGGCATACTTCAACAATCAACATGGTATCATAGCTACAAGAACCCAATACCTAATTCGTCGGTTTGCTGCACAGCGCGCTCGACTAAAGTACCCCCAATCAGCGTCATCGGTCCCCTCCACCTCTAATCGGCTTTGAATGGGTCTAGTTGGATCATTGGCGAGGAGCAGCGACAGAGGTTTGAAGGGGCCATGCGGGCTTCAAGAAGATCGGCACAAGCAGGTTATGTTATCAAGGACTTTTCTTCAACATGATTAATGAAAAAAATTTGGATGTGGGAAAAACATGATACCAGGCTTAGATTACATGATTTTTTATATGTATCTGTCATCAAGTGAAGGAAGTTACATTTATTTAATTTATATATTTATCATCTGGAACGTACTTGTTCTAAAAATACAAGAGAAGAGAGTAAATTGTTGAGATCAAGTTAGGATTGAGAAAGAGAATTATGGGTAGAAAAAGTTGAATTAGGTTAAGAGACTTGGTGAAATTATAATTCATTCAGCTTACTTATAGCATTCATACATAGTGCAAATATCATGACTTAATTACCATCTAATTACAAATATACCAAAAATATGGGTACGAATCCATAACATTCATCATGCACCAATCAATCTTTCATCACTAAAAAAATTTGTAATCATGATTAGTTCTTCAATTTTATATCACCAAGTGAACTCCACTGATGAAGAAGAATAATGTAAATTCTGTGTGATTGCAGCAAGCTGCAGCACTTGCACATATATCAATAAATATTTGTAAAACACAATCTAAAAGTAGCCTTTGAAGTGATATATGCAATTCTATTGTGTTGGTATGGTGATAGATTTGTTTTATGTGTTTTTTGTATTTAGTAAACTGTATTTTTTTTCTTTTTTCTATTTTTGCGCCTCACGTTCCTTAGGCGCGCCCCTGCGCCTTGCGCCTAGCCTTCAGGACCCCTTTTGCATCTCGATGCACCTTTAGTAACTTAGCAAGCAAGAAGGGGCCAATTGGATCATTGGCAAAGAAGAACGACTTCCAGGCTTCCAGCTGGCTGGAACGACGTCGTCGAGAAAGAGTGCAGAATAGTACTTAGGCGCTCGGACTTTATCGATGCAGCACAACTGCAGGAGGATCGGAGGGTTACGATCGATGACTGTGAAGCAATGCCTTCATCCACAACTGGATTGAGTGGGAATGAGGGATCTTCCGGAGGTCGGCGGTGGGATACACCTGCCTATGGCACCTGCAAACTCAGCATCAATTCTGAGCCCGTATAACACCAGGGTGGCTCGTGCGATAGATACAAGAGGTCGCCTGCTTCATTGATCGAAAACAAGGGAGATGCGGTCGGCGGCGTGAAGCATGGATTCAACGGAAACGAGTGTGTGGGCTAGGGTACCAACCTGGCCATGCTTGGCTCCCGCTGCTATCCTCACTATTGGAACTGGTAGGTCAAGGAAGGGCAGCGAGGATGCTTTTTGGGACTTCTACCGCTTATGATCGCACACACATGTTCCCAATCAGAAGCCCATAACATCTCCCTCTACGTGTTGATCCTCCAGATGCGCGGTGTCAGCTCTTCCTTGCCTAGTTGTGTAACAGAATACATGATTATTTCTTAGTGAGCATGATCTGTGAATTACATTCATAAGGTATTGGATCTATTCTTCACTTTTGCGTTTTACATTGATGGAGTCAATACATTTCTCTTCTTTTCTCTGATGCCTTATTTTCTTTAATAGAGCCAAGTTAATGAAATTTGTCATTTTCCTTTCCCTACAAGCATAGAAATCAGCATAAGCCATAAGAAAGATGCACGTTGCGAAGCTGCTAGTCTCTTTTGAAAAATCTAAAGAAATTCCAAGACATGATTTTCGAAGAACCAGTTTTAGGGATCAGTAACATTCTTAAAAAACAAGGGAGGACCTGATGGTCAGCATTTTCTTGAACCCAATTTACATATTATCATTATTTTAACAAGGTTTGTCCTTCTCTTAGTGGCTTAAGGTTGCAGCATTTTATCTACATGGAGTTCCAGAGGTTTATGAATCTGGTGCAATTTATATTAGTTAATTGAATTGTTCCGCTATTTTGTAGCTTATTCCATTAAAATCTTGCTCTTAACTGCTTTGTACATTTTGCATCTGGATCAGTATTGCAGTGATATTTTCTGCTTTCTTTTAATTTATGGAAGCATGTAAATAGATGCCTACTTCATACACTGGAATTGTAGTTCTCATTTATTTGTTGGAATATGAGGGACTGATATGGATTTTAACATGCAGAGTATCTCAGAGATGCAGGCCCGAAAATTTACAAAGTTTAGAGAGCGGAAAGGTCTAATTGAGAAAGATGTGGTATGTGTTGAGTTTTGTCTCACATTGAGAAATTCATAGTCTCATGCACTTAATATTAGATCACGAGCCCTCTGCAACCAATTGATTTTAGGTTGTAAGTTTGGTTTCTTGCATGGTGTTAGAGCAGACTAGGCCTAACAATCCTCCTACATTACCTAATTAGAAAAAGTTTGCATGTTGTATCTCAAAGCCCCTGCATATGAGTGTATGTGTTGTGAGTTTAGTACCACACTGAATGATCATATTAGTTTTGGACATTTAATATAGACTTTGATCACCTCCCCCCATGCAAACCAATTGATTTTAAGTTGGATGTTTGTGTTCTTACAACATGATTTTATGCGACTTTTTCCAGCGGCGCGTAATGTAGAGCAGAAGAGTTGTGCTAGTTTTTCCATATCATTAATGAAACTTTACTAACCTTCTTCTAATGTTGTCAAGGTTAGAACAGATAGATCTGTACCTTATTACGAAGGAGAGAGTAATCCAAATGTTACAATTCTGCGGGACATACTATTGACATACTCATTTTATAACTTTGATCTCGGGTATTGCCAGGTGACTCATTGGAAAATCTATGGTTCTGTTTTTCTTTTTAACTTCAAATCTGAATTTGTCCTATGTCAAGTATACAACCAATTTTAATGCCTTTGTTCTTAATTCTTAAAATCCTGCTTGATTTTTGTTTTTAACTATTCTTTTTAGGGTATGAGTGATCTATTATCACCAATACTATTTGTTATAAGGGATGAATCTGCTGCATTCTGGTCTTTTGTTGCATTGATGGAGCGTCTGGGCTCGAACTTCAACCGGGACCAAAATGGAATGCACACCCAACTCTTTGCGCTGATGAAGGTGTGTTTTCTCATTGCACAAGTTTAAGATTACTATTATTAGTTCCCGAATATGTTTGATGTTATGTGCCTCTTGTATGAAGTTTGTGCTTTCATATTAAGGTTACTAGTCAATTTCTGCTTTAAGGCCAATCCATGAGCTTGTTTTGCGACTATTAACTTGGTGTTTCAATTATATACAGCTGGTTTCACTAGTTTGTGCATAGCTCTTCATTATATTATTCCATTCGCGTACCTCTATACCATATAAAAAGAAGATCTGACAGAGACCGTGATGCAGGACGGTCCTATATGATGAGGAAATAAATGTGTGAACTCCTACATGCATCCATATGAGATCCAATGAATTGTTTACTTGCAATAATTTATACTTATAAATTAATATGAACTTACATTGCCAGTAAAATTATAAGCTTTTAAATTTGAAAACAAATGACGTAAATATGTAAGAGTGCTAGGAAATCAAATTACTAATTAAATGAGAGAATGCAAAATCTCAAATAACTAAAATCAAAGCATACAAACCACTATCTCTTCAAATAGGGAACAAACACACGACCACCCATCTGTCCTTTGAATATATATATATAGGGTTATTTACCGGGACCTCCCCTCGAAGTTTGTGTAATTACAGCTTACACCCTTCTAACTTTCGAAATTACAAAAACCTCCCCTCAATGTTTACATTTCATAACATCCACGCACAAAAGTACCCCCTTGGAGTAAATGTTCAGGGGGGTCTTTTTGTGCATGAATGTTATGAAATGTAAACATTGAGGGGAGGTAATTGTAATTTTGAAAGTTAGAGGGGTGCAAGCTGTAATTATAAAAACTTCAAGGGGAGGTCCCATTAAATAACCCTATATATATATATATATATATATATATATATATATATATATATATATATATATATATATATATATATATTAATTATCCAAACCACTCGTGGGAGTTAGCACAATTACAGGTTGCACCACTCTAGCCTTTGAAATTACATAAAACTCTCATCTAAGTTTATATTTCATGATATGCATGCACAAAAAATACCCTCTAGAGCTCCCCTCCAAGGGAGTATTTTTTTGCATGCATGTTATGAAATGTAAACTCCCCAAGGAGGTTTTTGTAAGCTTACATGATATAGATATATATATATATATAATGACTTAATATATGTTATAATCTATTTCAAGAAAATAATTACACTCTATCTCTAAATTAAAAGTAATGATGGAAATTCATAAATTTGAAAAAGTTTTTAGTAGAGCTTTTATACCTACTATGGTAGGCTGTCATTAGGCATGTCAGCCGTATTTTTGAGGATGAATGTCATTAGGCATGTCAGTGATATTTTCGAGAAGCTATCATTAAACTCATCAACTTTATTAAATTTGATTTGGCACGCACAATGATATATGTATCAGAATGAAGATTTTTGTAACAAAATCGAAAAGTGGTGCATAGCTAATTTCCGCTTGAGTTAATTGATAGTGTTTATTTTAAGCCGCATTAATTAATTGATAGGGGAGGAGCCTCATGCCTGTCGCGATCGGGGTACTGTCGCGGTTGGTTGTAGGGACGGAGTTACGTGCCTGTCACTCATGTGTGTGTGTGTGTATTAATATATAAAGATATCCCCGTATGACTTAATGGTGTAATTGTGTGGACCATCAAAGCAATTGTGGCTCTCCATTCAATCATCTCCTCCCCTCTTTATTTTTTATTTAATTAAATTAAAATCCCTCCCTCACTATGCACTCGGGACTGCAATCATGCACTCCGGAGACTTCGAGTGGCAGAAGTATCGTCGTGGTCAGGGTACTATTGTATGCCGTACGGGAGTCCCCTGTGCACTGTCACTCTTAAACACGCACACGCACATACATTTTATCTGTGTTTATTCTCTTATATGATATTTAAAATTAAAATTAAAACCATGTCATTGTTTTTTTATCTGACAGAGTTCACTTATATTTAATTTCGTCAATTTTCATAATAAACAATACAGAAGGACGAAAAAAATTCCCATCTAGACACTAATACTGTCTTAATATTTTATCAAGATAATCAGAGTCGAATCCTTTCCATTCAAGCTAATCTTTGTTAATTTAATTGTTTCTGTTCTTTATTAGTTGGTTCCTGTCGAAATGCTCTACATTCTTCTCGTGTTTCCAGCTCGTGGAGCTTCTCGATCCTCCACTGCACAAATACTTTGGCGATGCTGATTGTTTGAATTACTTCTTCTGTTTCCGCTGGATTCTCATACAGTTCAAGAGGTAACCCTATCCACCCTGAACCCTACATTTCATAAGAAGTTTTGATTCCCTTTATTAAATTGCGTCTGCGCTTCCCCTTGAACTTATTTATGAACAAGAAACTCTTGTTCTTACATTGAAATTGCAGGCATTTTAAAAATAGAGTGATATAGCACTTGATGCCTACAACATCACACAGATTCTTTTGGTTCCGGGCGCTGTTTCCAAATCTGTCCGGAATTATTGTGATACTGACACGTGGTTAAAAAAAGAGATAACGTGAGAGGCTTACCTGCGAGAAAAATTACTAGTGATCTCCATGGAGATTACACATGATCTCCGTGGAGATCGTATGGGATCTCCGGCGAGATCACTCTTGATGTCTGCGGAGATCGTGCGTGATCCCCTTGGACATGGATTTGGAAATGGAGCCTCGAACCAAAAATTCCACCAATATGACGCGTTTGTTTCTGGGTTGTGATCATCAATTATCACTCTTGGTGTAAAATGTAGGTGAATAACACAGAAAGTGATTATGTTCGCACCTCAGACCTAAAAAAAGTTGGTTCGATAATATTAATCAAAATTTTACATACTATGAACCCTCATGAAAAAGCAATAAAAAACACCGAAAACTATTCAGATTTTTACATAATGTGAACCCTCATGAAAAAGGAGGAGCTCTGGAACACTAGTCTGAGAAATTACAATTAGAAAATATGATCCCATGCAATAATATTTTTTTCAAAGAAAGTCGTTTTTTGATATATATTTTAAATGGTCGCTTTTTAATGAGGATTCATGTTTTGAAATTTCCGATCAAACATACAACCATTTTGCCTCCAAAATAAAGCACCCGACCTATGTACTTTTTTATACCCGATGCTGCACTGACAAGACGATATCTCGGATCACGCCTAGGGCGGTAAGTTTAAGGAGTCATTGGTCCATTTTTTGAAAAACCTTAGAATTGGGTTTCTCAAGCTCATAGCTGTGCTTCACTTGGGACACTGAACTACTTTAAGGTCTTGAAATTAGCACCTACAATCTAATGATGAGCATACCCCCCCCCCCCATACCCCCACTTTTTGTTGCTTATAAACCATCACCATTTTATATCTGATTCTAACCGCAGGGAGGGACCTCCAATTCATCTTCAACCGCTCCATGTCCAAGCACTACCTCCCACCCAAACAAGCCCTTAAGTTCCCTAACTCCTCCGACCCCACCACCGCCAAAGGGCTCCTCTCCCATCCCCTTCTCACAAAAATTTTTGAGTCCGGGTTAGAGATGGGACCGCTACGATGGAGATGCGTTGCCATTCTTTTTTAGAGAAATCACAATTTTTTGTAGCTGACGTTTTTGCATGCTCATATATCATTTATGATCTCCCAGATATCATTTATGATCTCAAGGATTTCAAAAATTGATATCCCGACGAACATATTATGTGTATTTTGCGATCTTAATTTATATGCATTGCGATCAAAATATGATCGCAATGCATACAAGATATCCTTGCATATAAAATATGATCCCTAAAATACACATAATATCCTTACATATTTTGCGACCATAAATGATATCTGAGAGATCATAATGATATTTGGGCCTCCATAAATGATCTCCTGGGGAACATTTTTAAAAAGCGTCTTCTCAGATGAAAAAGTAAATGTTACATCACCATCTATTGCCGTCACAGCGGCCCCATCTCCAAATCTGGAGATGGGGCCGGGCCCAAAACTTTTCTCCTTCTCACGAACCAACGTGAAGCGACCCCTCAACCTCAAGAACTTGCGTGTAATTTATTCAAAAATAAAAAAAATATCAACCTTTTTAAACGAAACATTTTTTCATCTGTTATATTCATTTCTTCCCAACTTTCGTGTGTACTGCAGGGAATTCGAGTATGAGGAAATAATGCAATTATGGGAGGCGCTCTGGACACACCACCTCTCCGAGCACTTCCACCTCTATATGAGCGTCGCCATACTGAAAAGCCACCGGGAGAAGATCATGGGGGAAGGGATGGACTTTGATGATCTTCTCAAGTTCATCAACGGACTCGCCGGAGAGATCGATCTCAATGAAATAATAAGCGTCGCGGAGGTCTTGTGCGTCAGCGCTGGAGAGCACGGCGCCGCCTGCATTCCTCCCGGCACACCTCCTTCGCCGCCAGTACATTTTGACGCTCAACCAGATGACCAAGTTTTGTGAAGGTTCTTCATACATTCTTTTATGGTCATAAATTCTTAAGGTTTTTGGCCGCTTTTTAGTCCATAATTTGATTGTAGTTTTTCTTTAGCCCATGTAATTTAATGTCTCACTCAAGTTTATAACACTTCTTCATTTATTATGTTTTATTCGTCGTCTTCTTAGTTCGATCTATTGATGTCACGAAGAAGACGACGAATCAAGCCTGATAAAGGAGAATTTTGCCTAAATTGGCTTCTCATATGGTTTGATTTAATTTATAATTATAAGGACTTGATTTGAATAATTTTAAACGTATGGAGTAAAAATTTTATGACTGAAATTATTTTTTAATTTATTTTTTAAGCTTAGTGCATATTTTATGAATTTGATTGATTCGGGAGTAGATTGTTTTCGTATTTCTATGATTGATCTTCCTAAAGATCTGATATTATTCAAGGTGAAAAAAATAGTAATCAAATATTTAAAAAACGTAGCTCAGTGCACAAAGCATCTCATCGTAGCGAGGGTCTAGGAAAGGGGAGAATTTTCTGTACGTGTAATGTAGTACCATGAGATACATGCGGGATCTTTTTTCGTGCAGAAAATACAATTCTAATTGCTTTTACAACTGTAATTTAATAATTGGACTGTAAATTAGAACTATAATTTGCTGATAAAATACAATGGTAAAATTGTTTAAATTATAGTTGTAAAATTGAATAGTAATTTATTGAAAAAATACAGTTATAAATTATGTTTTACCTCTCAAAATATATACATACGATTACTTAAAATGATCGTAGAAAATTATAGATTAATATTCCGTTAATTTTTCCTTTAAAATGACTAATTTGAACCCAAAAAACTATAATTTTTCCGCCTAGGGAAGGGTTTCACCACAAGGGTGAAATGTAGGCAAATAAAAAAAGAGTGGTGCTAAGTGCAAATTAGTTTTTTTAAGTGCAAATCAAATTTAGATAATTATACCTAAAGTTTTTCTTTCTGCATATAATCGTGATTTGCACATAGCAAAAATAAATTTGCACATAAAATTATTTTAAAAAATGGAAATTTGCTGACATCAATTGATAGAAGTGACCGCCAACACTTTTTTTTTAAAAGAAAGTTTGTTTCAAATACACGTAAATCATCACCATTATGGCTCCATTTGGCACGGTGATGACGGTCGTAAATATATGGGTTAAAACGTCATTCGTTAAAAATCATCCAACAAACATCATCCGTTTGATCATAAAAGTGGATGAAGTTTCTTAGATTGGCGTTAACAAATGACAATTTAACCTCGTGTTCATGACCGGCACCATTGTTTCAAACGAAGCCTATATTTACTGTCCTTATTTTTTTTCGCAGCCATTGTTTGAACGCCATGCCTGTTTCAAACAAGCTCACAGATTTAGGCGAAATTTTTGTGTCCGGGATTCCGGATGGAACCGGAGCCAATAGAAAAGGTAAATGCATGGGGCCCGCGCAAAAGTGCATGTCACACTCCCAAAATGCGTGGGCCCCACATGCATTTGAATGGTGATCCATAGCTCCCGGTTCCAAATTTGGAACCGGGGCTCGGACCCAAAAATTTGCCCAGATTTAGGGGGGTGGCGGCGAATTCAAAATGAAGTGATTGAAAATGAAGATAAAATAATATTTTTGATTGAAGCTTCAGCTGTAATTGAAATGAGACATAAAATGATATTTTGAGGGATTGATGATTCCTAAATATTGTTGAATTAAATGGGCAAGAAATAGCCTCTGCATTACATGAAAATTATAATGGAGATAAAATGATCTAAATTAATGGATGCTAAAATACATAATATAATATGATTTAAACTATTCATTTTACTTGCTATTATTAAAAATATTTTCTGAAATTATTATTTTAAATATTGTTAGATCGAGTATCCATTAGTGAACGGTGGCATGGTTGCTTAGATATACACTAAGGCTCCGTTTGTGGGGACTTATTTTCACCGGCCAAGCGTTTGCGATCGCATGAACCAGATCTTAATTTAAAGTCCGATTCATGCGACCGTAACTGCTTGATCGGTGAAAATAAATCCTCCCAAACGGAGCCTATATCTACATTTGTATATCATTATTATTAATATTACACATGTATAAAGGGGAAAACATACTTTAGCGAAATATTCAACTCTAATTTTGTTTTTTTTAATTACAATGTTCAAATTTTCATCTATTTCTATTGATGAATTTAGTATTTAGCACAACAAATTTTATTGGAGGCAACAGAAGAGGTTGTAATGCCAGTCTCATTCGATGGTCATGATCATCATTATATCTAATTTTTCCTCCGGTGTCCTCCCGAACCCCCGCCAGATCCCTCCCGCTCCTCCACCACCCTAGCAGCCGCCGCCTCCAGATCTCTCTCGCTCCTCCGCCGCCGAAGCCGACAACGCCTCCAAATCTCATATTATTTAAAAAGATATGCAGTTTTAGATGATTGTTAATCACATTTCAAATTTAGCTATTCGCAATCTCACATTAATCACAACTCAGAAAATAAATTTTATCTGCAAATAATTTTGTTAAATGCAACACAAATATCAACTTTAATTATTATTTTTTTCATTCAAACGTTAAGAGTTGGGCAATCAAATATTATGTTAATAGCCATAAAAAAGTATATGCTACTTAAAATCTTATATGCGCTCTAATACTTGTCCCCCAAACCTACATCCGTACAAAAAAACACAGAAATCATCAACAACAACACTCAAACCTTTATCCCACTATAGTGGAGTCTACCCCTCCCTCGTTTAACATGCCTAGTGACTAAACTCTCATAAAGCCTAACAGGTGCCTCTAATGATCTCCTTTGCACGTGTCCAAACCATCTTAGATGACCTTCTCGCATCATCTCTGCAATTGGTGTTACTCCTGTTTTATCCCTGAAATCATCAATCAATGAAAATTTTAAATTATAAATATTAGGCTTCATTTGGCGCAGCGTTTTCACGGCCGCGGTTGGAGTAAACGCCGCCGGACAGGGAAAACAACTGCTGTCCGGCGGCGTCTGCTCCCGCACCGAGGAAAAGCCACACCCCCCCCCCCAGTTTCGATCCCCGCCTCCCCCAGTTCGAGACCGCCGGCTGCTCCCGCCACCGGCGCAACCTCCAATTATAAAGTGAACTCATAATTTTCATGGCAAATTATCAGAACATTTACACTCCTTCAATCAAACATAAGATATATCAATAATATTTATATAAGCCAAAACATATGCTAGAATTCAGCATATGAACTATCTCCAGTTTTTTTTTTTTTTTTTTAAACCATATATAAAGAAGGGGAGCTACAAAATATACAGCGGAGAGTTCAATAAAATCGGTGCTGCAATAAAATAGGAGTGCTTATAATACAGTTTTCTGGGTTCATCCAGCAAGATCGCTAATTGGGGCACGATCCATAACATTACAAGCGAGGAGCGCATTGTTCTGCACCACATGATCAATGTCGGGCAGCTTCGGAATCTGAAAATATAACCCCAAAAAGAAGATTATAGCCATGGGATGCAAAAAATTTCCGAGCTCGAGCTTGACGAGCTCTTTTTATTCTGGCTCGAGCTCGAGCTCAATGCCTAATTATCGAGATCGAGCTCGAGTTGTTCACGAGCTTTTTAACTCATGAGCCTTATTTTCTTTATATATATATATTTAAAATATAGAAATAAAAAGCTCGGCACGCGAGCACATGAACAATAATATATGAGCTCGAGCTCGACTCGTAATCGAGCTCAACAAGACCGAGCTCGAGTCGAGCTTTTTTCTAGCCGGCTCAACTCAACTTGCACCAACGAGCTTTGGAGCCGGCTACATCCGGCCATGGCTATTCAATTAGGGCAAATCATTGGACCTGGAGGACTAACTCTACGTTTGGGAGACGAATGACTTTGACCCCGAGTCGCCCGTGGATTCTTTTAAGGGCACCCTATGATTCATATTTGTTCATCCTAGAATCAATTCTCTTACATCTAGCGACTGCAATCCTGTGTCTTCTGTATGTTTCGAACAATGGTTCCAGAATATGATTTTGTTAGGCTGAGGTTTTATTTTTGGTGTTATGCATGAATGATGCCACTCATATATATATATATATATATATATATATATATATATATATATATATATATATATATATAGGGAGAGTGCTTATTTGTAAATAACAATTTCATTTTTTCCTCCGTTCAATATGCTATCCGAGGGAGCGATACCCTAATCGTGTGCCGCCGAAGCCGATCTCATTCCGCCCGCGTTGCGTGTTACGCACACCTCTCTCCGCTTCTGCATGCCTCTCTCCGCCTCCGCCCGCTTCTCTCCACTTCCTCCTCTCTCCGCTTCCGCATGCCTCTTTCCCACTCTGCCCCCACTTGCTCCGCCCATCCCTTCTGCTCGTTCTGAACGCCAGATCCCGTGAGGGGATGTGCCCATGTGGCTGATTCTGGGACTTCTGGCGTCTCCTTCTGTATGAGGGGATGACTACTTCCGTTCCCTTCGTCCGCTCCATTTTCGGAATCATTTGTGTACTTCTCTTTCTATGAGAAGTTTTTAGGGTTGTTTTCCCTCTGATCCTGTTTGTGTCCCTTCCCGCAATTTCTTATCCTCGGGTTGCTATGGAAGGGAGTGTTGACTCTTCAAATATGTCCTCAGATGTGCGCGTTGAATCTCACAAATGTCAGCATTGGGCTCCAACCGCGCTCACCTTGATCGCGGAACTCCTCAAATTACCACCATGAAGCTCAATGGCACCAATTATCTTTTGTGGGCTCGGTCTATCACTCCTGCTCTCAAAAGCCATCGTATGTTTGACTATGTTTCCGACACTACAGCAGCGCCCACTCCCGCCTCTTCCGCATGGTCTCAATGGGAGTCTGAAAACTCCATGGTGATGTCTCGTCGCTACTCAATTTTATGCAGGAGAGAATTGCTCGGAACTATCTATTTCTAGACACGGCCGCAGATATTTGGAAAAGAGCCGAGATTACTTATTCCTGTCGGGGAAATGCCGCTAAAATCTTTCAACTTTGCCGACAGATTTTTCTCTTGCGGCAAGGCGATCGTCCTCCTTCCTCCTATTACCTAGAATTTACTCAGCTCTACCAAGAGTATGACCACTTTGATGCTCTCACCCTTGTATCTCCTGAAGATGAGGTTCTTGTTCGGGCTCGCGAAGAATGCGATCGGATCTTTGAGTTTCTCCATGGCCTGCATCAGGACTTTGATCAAATTAGTGTCCAGATTCTTGAGAGGTCTCCACTTCCGTCCCTGCCGGAAGTTTACAGTCTTGTTCAGTAGGAATTCGATCGTCGCCAGACTTTACATACCAACCCTACCTCTGATGGCTCTGCTCTTGCTGCTCATGTTTGCCCCGGTGGGCGTCTCGTGACTTACCACCTAAGCCTGGGGAGAAGGATCATCTTCTCTGTGATTATTATGGGAAGACCCGGCATACTAGGGACACTTGTTTCAAGCTCCACGGCTTTCCTCCGCCCAGAGGGGGTCCTGCTACTCGTGGTAGTCGTGGCTATGGTCAATCTTTGGGTCTTCATTCCCAGACCCGCTCTGCTCATCCCTCTGATGCTTCTGCTGATTCGTCCTCTCTGACAGTCCCTCCTGTTCTCTCTTCGAATGAAATTCTTGCCTCTGTCATCTGATGCACAACCATCCCTCCGAGACTTTTGCTTCTTCATCCTCCTATGCCCACCAGGGCCCCCCGGGTGCTCATTCTGCTACCAGCCGCTCCCCAACCCAGTGTATCATTGACAGCGGTGCGACATTTCATATGGCTGGCATGGCTTCAGGTTTTGTATCCTACTCTCCTTTGTCGGGTCGTGACAAAGTGAGTGTTGTTGATAGTTCCTTTTCCACTATTGCTGGTAAATGAACCATTTCCTGCTCTTTCCTCACTCTCTCGTCCGTTCTTCATGTTCCTAAGTTTACACGAAATCTTCTTTCTATCGATCAATTAACTAACTCTATGCACTGCTTAGTGACTTTTTTCTCATGTTCTTGTATCTTTCAGGACCTGACGACGGGGAAGGTGATTGGATCTGGAAAACTATGCGATGGAATGTACTTGTTTGACCCCTCCGGCTCGGCTCCTACTTCTTTGTGTGCTCTTCACGTGGCTTCGTATTCTACTTTGGATTCCTGGCACTGTCGCCTCGGATATCCCTCTATCTTTGTTATGAAATTATTGTTTCCTGCTATATCGTCCTCTATTTTTAACACTTTTCGTTGTGATGTATGTGAACTGTGTAAGCACAAGCGGGCCTCTCTTCCTCGGATGTCCCCTCTTTGAGCTACACCATTTCAGATTATTCATTCTGATGTTTGGGATCCTAGCCCGGTTGCTTTTATTTCTGGGTGCAAATCACTTTTATCGAATGTTGTTCTATGTTCACATGAGTTTATCTCATGAAAAGCAAATATGATGTTTTCCCGTAATTTCAGCATTTCCACAAAATGATTACAACCCAATACAATGCCACTATAAAATTATTGTGAAATACTAATGGTCACGAGTACATTGACTCTCACTTTGAACGCTATCTGCGTGACTGGGGTATCATCCACCAAACTTCTTGCGTGTACACCCCTGCCCGGAATGGGGTCGCCGAGCGAAAGAATCGGCACCTCCTGGAGGTTGCTCGTTGTTTACTTCTTCATATGCACCTACGCATCTTATTAACCGCTTGCCTACTTGTATCTTCAACCACAAAACATTGTTATAAACTTTCAATATCCTCCCTAGTGAACTCACCCCTCGTATCTTTGGATGTGTGTGTTTTGTCCATATGCATCACACCTCTAAGTTTGATCCTTGTGTGCTTCGATGTGTCTTCATTTGATACTCAAACACTCAAAAAAGGTATAAGTGTTTTCATCCTGTGACCCGAAAGACACTTGTCTCCATGGATGTCACTTTCCAGGAATTCGAGTCCTATTCGGGAGCTCTGTTGGGGGGGGGGGGGGGTTACCAAGTGAGCACCCCCGCTATTCCCCTACCTATATCTCCTCCATATCAGCCTAATATCACACTTGCGGTTCCTCCATCGCCTGCGGTTCTGTCGCCGCCTCTTCCTTCTCTCCCAACTCCTTTGCAGGGTTATACTCGTCGGCGAAGGGGCACGAACAGGCAGCTACTACACATTATACCTGATTTCACGCCTGATCTGTCTAACGGTCCTCAAGGTAACCGTGTCTCCACTCGACATCCTTTATCTCATTATGTGACTTATGACTCATTGTCCTCCCGGCATAGAGCCTTTGTCACTTCTCTGTCCTCCATTTTCATACCTTCTTCGTGACAGGAAGCTCTGAGGCTTCAAAAGTGGAAAGATATAATTCGGGAAGAGATGCTTGCCCTCGAGAAGAATTACACATGGGACCTTATTGATCTTCCTCGAGGCAAGACGGTGGTTGGATGCAAGTGGATTTTTTCGGTGAAACAGAACCCCAAGGTTTGGTGGACCGTTACAAGGCTCGGTTGGTGGCCAGAGGATATACCCAATCGGCCGGGATTGACTATCAGGAAGCCTTTGCTCCAGTTGCAAAGATTAATTCTATCCAAATTCTACTCTCGTGTGATGCCTGTAGAGGGTGGAGTCTCAGCCAGTTGGACGAGAAGAATGTCTTCATCTATGGAGATTTGGAAGAAAAAGTTTATATGTCACTCCCTCCTGGTCTTGCCTCTGAGGGATCAGAGCGAAAGGTATGCATACTGAAGAAGACTTTGTACGACCTAAAACAGTCACTGAGGGCTTGGTTTGGGAGGTTCAAACGAGCAATGGTGACATTTGGGTATACTCGGAGTAATGCGGATCATACACTATTTGTAAGGCACAGACAAGGGAGATTGGCGGTGTTGATAGTTTATGTGGATGACATTATCATAACTGGGGATGACATGAAAAAAATCAGAAATCTGAAGACAAGATTGGCGAGGGAATTTGAGGTAAAGGATTTTGGGAACCTTAAGTACTTATTTGGCATTGAAGTTGACAAATCAAAGCACGGTATCTCTATCTCACAAAGGAAGTACATCCTTGACCTCCTGGAGATACGGGGATGAGTTGGTGTAGACCTGCTGACACCCCCCATTGAAGCGAACCATAAATTGGGGAGGGATAGTGGAGAACCTATCTTGGATATCAATAACTTTCAACGGCTGGTGGGGAGACTCATCTACCTATCTCATACTCGCCTGAATATCTCTTATGTTGTTGGTGTTATCAGCCAGTACATACATGCTCCCAATCTCACCACTTGGATGTTGCTCATCGGATTCTTAGATATCTCAAAACCTCTCCAAGACGTGGCATTTTGTTTTCTTCGAACAATGAATTATCCATTGAAGTTCTCACAGATGCTAATTGTGCAGGGTCAGTTGATGATCGTAGATCCACGTCCGAGTATTGTACCTTGGTTGGGAATTTTTAGATATCTCAATAACTCTCCAGGACGTGGCATTTTGTTTTCTTCGAACAAAGAATTATCCATCGAAGTTCTCACAGATGCTAATTGTGCAGGGTCAGTTGATGATCGTAGATCCACGTCCGAGTATTGTATCTTGGTTGGGGAAAATCTGGTGACTTGGAGGAGCAAAAAATAATATGTGGTTGCCAGATCTAGTACCGAAGCGGAATTTAGGGCTATGACCAATGGAATCTATGAAGGAATGTGGATTAGATCGCTTTTACTTGAACTTGGGATTCAAAGCAAATGCGTCATCCGACTATACTGTGATAACAAGACCGTCATTAGCATTGTTCATAATCCTGTTCAGCATGACAGCCCTAAGCATGTTGAAGTCGATCGTCATTTCATCAAGGAAAACATAATGAGGGAAGCTATTAGCACTTCATTTGCCCCTTCGGATCAACAGCTGGCTGATGTTCTTACAAAGGCCGTCTCATTAGATATTTTGACAACATTATGTCCAAGTTGGGTGTGACAGATATCACAAGCCTAACTTGGGGGAAGTGTTAGACTGTGGTTTTATTTTTGATGTTATGTTTGTATGTTGTCACTCCTATATATAAGGGAGTACTTCTAATTTCTAAATAACAATTTCATTTTTCCTCCGTTCAACAGATTGAATAGAATAAAAATTATAGGTAATTTGTGAGGATTGGCCACCTTTTGTTCATCTTACAGTCACAGTGCAGGTAATTTATGAGGGTTGGCCACTTTTTGTTCATCTTACAGTCACATTTTCTTCGTCCTGCAACAACATTCTACAGTCATTTTTTGATCATCCTACAACTTTTTTCTTCATCGTCCGCCAATTTTGGTTTGTTCTACAACCACATTTAATTGTTTAGCAGCTAATTGTCAGTTGCCAGAGTTTGATCTGGGCATGGGACCAAGTAATTTCCCGCAACTATGACATCGTGAAAAAACGTGTTATAATGGCCTAGCGTCTGTTTATTTTAGAGCAATGAAATTAGCAGTCCTATGATCACTATTCATACCCTACAAAAATTGTATGTTTAACGCATATGCGGGAGAAAATACAGCCACATGATCATTATTTCAACGATGTATGATTATTTTTACGACCGTATTAGAAAATACGATCGTATCTAACGGCGAAGGGTCTCAATCGTTGAAATCAAAGATGATACGGTTGAATCTACTACGCGCACGGAACAGTATTACGTGCATCTATGAAACACCGACACTTAAAAATGTCCAGCGTGTCCGTGTCAGACTCTCTGACACTCGTATGACTCTCTGACACTCGTGTCGGAAGTCCGACACGCTGCCTCACGTGGGGATCGCGTGCCCCGCTCAATCGGACATGTGTGTCCCTAAGCTAGCTACTCATGGTGAGGCGGGAGGAGATTTGTCTTGTAAATGCAACTTTGGTGAAAATCGTTTTAAAAGTTCATATACAAGAGTGAACACATTTGTTAATGATTGATAAAAAAGGAATTGAAAATGTGAAAAGTCTTAAGAAGTGATCTATTTGAGATGAAAAAACTAGAAGAAAAGGTGAATGATAGAATATCGAGTCTTGCTACTAAAAAAAAGTTTTTGTCCCCTTCTAGCATTTCAAGTAGTGAAGATGGATCTACTAGCAGGGTGGATATTTTCTCGAGAAAAAAGAAGATTAAAAGTGGGGGAAAAAGTTTGCTTAAAAATCCATTATTTTTATTGATGATATATAATGATAATGTGTTAATATTCTATCATTTTTTAATCTTTTGTTAAATTTTGTATTTGAATATTTGATGAGTAATAATTAAACATGACTTAATTTATTTGAATATTTGTTAATTGTTCTTTTTTTGTTAAATGTTTTATGATTTTCATAATTAAAAAAAATAAATATTTAATGTACGTGTCCTAGCGTGTCGGAAATTGATATTTTTTAATATTGACGAGTCGCGTGTCATGTCGTGTTGTGTCGCGTGTCGATGCAACATAAACGTGCGTTATACGCACCAAAAAAAAATTCCCTAAGAAAACTTGGTTCCTACTAAATGCCCTAATGCTAATTCTCATCCTTTTCATTTTAATCGCATCCCACCGAATAACCTGCTTTCATGTGTCGAGCAATCCTCGGTCCCATTCTAGCTCTAAATCGTCATTCATTCTCGTCCTTCCTTCTACCAGCCCCGACTGGCTTTAACGTGCGTGGAAGAGGTGAGTCCTTCCCCCGATCATCTGACCACGAAAGCTCCAATCCCCTCTTCCACCATCTTCGATCACCGACCATCCGACCAGCGCAACTCCAGACCCCTTCTCTGATCGCAGCATGTCCACCCAGCGTAGCTCCAGCCCCCCTTCACGATCGCCACCCGCCTGACCAGTGTAGCTCTAGCTCCTTATGTGTGCGGCCTGATCAGGACCTGGGCCACGGGTTGTTTGCTACTCCCCCCCCCCCCACCTTCTCGAGCAATGGTGTCATGAGGTCGACATTTCTTCTCGTGCAAGTAGCGAGCAAGAAGAGGCGATTTGGGGGGAGTTGGCTTCGGCGATCGTGGAGAAGAGAGGATCCGCTTCAAGAGGTGTTGGTATTGTCAATTATGGAGAGGAGACTTCTTCCAGGAGGCGGCCTTTGTGTGGATCAGGAGAGATTCAGGGAGTCGCAAGAGGCATGATCTCAAACTCATTCGGTCGGCAGAGAAGAGGGAGTGCAAGACAGTCGACCTTCAACTCATCTTCTTCCTGAAGGAGGAGAGATTTTTCTACTTACTGTTCCAGCCCATCCCCGGCTACGACCCATAGCCGAGGTTTCGATACCTCAAACCCCAAACCTCATATTTTATTGTATTATATGGGTGCTTTGAGGTATTAGCCAAGTAGTGGCTAAGCAAAGCATGCTAGCTCATGTGATGGATGTATGTACGAGTGCTTCATAGTATTGATCGGTAGAGGGTCAAGCGGGGCACATAACCCTCTCTTTATTTGCATTGTATTATTGTGATGACAGATATTGCTTGAGTTTTATTCCCCATGAGGGTTTCCCAAGCTTTGTTAATACAAAGAAATTTGTGTTTGCCATTGTGGTTTGTGATTGCTAGATTTACCAACGATCCTAATAGAGTGGTATCAAAAACAGGTTCAGACGATCAATTGATTTATTCGGGTTCGTGATCTAGTGTGATAGGTGATGACCATTGGTACGGTCCCAATTATATGTGGTTGCGATCTTTGAAACAATCGGCTCCAAGATCAGTGATAGGATTCGTGCGTACTCTATTTGAGTGGGAGCAGGCATGAAAGAAGGGAAAGTGAAAACCGACAAGTTTGATGGAAAAAGCTTTGGATTTTGAAAAATATAGTTGGAGGACTATTTGCATCAAAGGAATCGTTATTTTCCCCTTAGCAAGAAAAAAGAAAATTTGGCAGATATGAACGAAAAGAAATGGGAGGTGTTGGATCACAAAGCTCTTGGACTCACTTTATCGTCATTTGTAGCCTTCAACATGTTTGAGGAGAAGACAAAAGAAGATTTCATACGAAGTATTCATTATGAAACGTTTGCTAAACATGCAGATGACCAAAGGAAACCCATGATTGAGCATTTGAAAGACTGCAATGCTATCACGGGCCAGTTGGAATCAGATGGGCTAATATTTGAGAATGAGATGTTAGATGTGTTAATTTCTTCAAGCCTACCTGAAAGTTGGGATAGTCTTGTCATGGAAGTTAGCAACTCATTTGGACCAAACCATTTAAAAATTGAGAGTCTGGTTGGTGTTCTCTTGAGTGAGGATAGAAGGAAAAAAAGTAATTCAACTGGAAGCAGTTCTGGTGGTGCCCAGATTGTTGGAGAATGTGGAAGGTCTTCAAAAGGAGGTAACATCAAATGAAAAGAGGATCCAAGTCCAGGAGAATTTAATCCAGAAGTGCAGTGATATGTTAAATTGTAAAAAGAAAGGTCATGTAAAGCGTGACTGCAAGGTGCCAAAGAAAGTAAGAGGTGATAATGAGTCAAAATCTAACAATCCATGATGAATTACCCGATGATGCCTTAGTTCTTTCGCGTGCCACTGCTATGTGCCCACGCTAGGGCGTCACCTACCACCGTCGTCATGGGACGACAAGGGAGGACAAGGGGAGAGAAGGATCTTGTTACCATTGTGGGAAATTTACTATTGTTAATTCATATTTTGTCACATCTATTTGTATGTCACATTTTAGTTCAATGTTACACTTTCATTTAATGATGCACTTTTTAAATTAACTTGTAATTTTTCCTTCCTACTTAGGAAGGAATGGGATGAATGAGAAAAACAAGCAATTAAGTCTTGTTTGTTTCGGCGGTGGTGTTTTGGAGTGTTGGGAATGGGAGCAACGAGAATGAAGCGGTGAGAATGGAGAGGAAGTAGCTTTGCGCAGAAGGCTAAAAATGACATTTTAGAGTGTTGGGAATGGAGAAAGGAGTTTTACCAAATAGGTTTTTTCAGCGTTGACGTTTTTCCTCACCGCCAATAGAGAAAATACGGCGTAACAAACGGAGCCTAAATATCAAAGTTATTTCTCCTTTCCCTCTCTTCCTAAAATTCTACCATGCCCTAAAGAAGCCCGACTGCCACTGTATCGCACGTCGCACTCCTTGCTCACCCGTCGTGCTTCCTCTATCCCTGGATTTCCCCACCTCAAAGCTTCTACAATAGGTTTTTGCGAATCTAAGAAGGGGAACGTCAATCTCCTTGATTTCCATCTCTCACGGCCACGAACAAGATCCCAATCTGGGGCTCCTATCATCTTGGTATCAAAGCCACGCGCCGCCGCAACGGCCTCTTCCTCCCCTCTGGGCTCCTTTGCGTCCCACACTGCCAACTCAGCTGCACGGACCTGATCGATGCAGAACCCGATCGTCAGCCTTTGCATTCAGATTTGTTGGGCCTTCTCTTGGGGCTGTTTCCAAGGACACTCCTCTTCTTTTGGGTAGTGTCGGCCTTCTCCCTACCCCACTCAATGTATTTCTCCCGCCTCCACCTCCGTCCATGGATGATCACCACGTATTCACAACCTAGATGATGATGTTTGACAAATTGATGACGAAACATTCCAATACTCTCGAAGCCCTCACGACCTGCATCGATCGCGATCGCACCTCACCACAACTGCCCAGGTACCCTCCGACTACTCTCCTGTTGAGGCATTAGACAACCATCAACCATCCAACCCTCTACATTGTTCAGAAGGTAGCGGTGTTCCCGACTACGTCAAGATGGACTTTCCAGTTTTTGATGTTCACGAAGAACCCTTGACTTGGCTAACCCGTTATGAACATTTTTTTTATGAATCAATGCACACCGTGGGACGACTGGCTCAAAGTATCCTCCTTTCATTTGATGGGATCCGCTCAGCTTTGGTATTCAAAGTTGCAAAGAGAGAAACCCCTTTTGACTTGGGAGTTCACGATTAGCTGCAACCTTCGCTTCAGACCTCCTGTGCGAACCCCATTGGCGACCTAGTCTCCCTCAAACAGACGGGCACCCTTGAAGATTACTTGGAGCAGTTTAGAGTTCTCCTTTCCGATGCTCCTTCCGTGCCACAAGACGGAGCATTTACTTCAGACCGGCGTTCTTCATCCTATGTTGATCCCCACAGATTTGGGTCAGCGTCTCGATGAACTTCATCAAAGGACTGCCTACCTTGCGTGGTAAGTATATTCTTATGGTTTTGGTCGACCATTTTACGAAGGGAGCCCACTTCCTTGACATGCGCAAACCATTGGCAATGGAGGGCATTTTCCTACCTTCTTCGCAAAGGTTTTTCGTCTCCATGGCCTTCCCGAGAGCATTATCTCGGTCCGGGACAAGGTATTCACGAGTAACTTCTGGAAGGAGATGTTTACTCGCCGCGGTACCAAACTTTCTTTCCCATGGGCCTACCACCTGCAGTCTGATGGCTGAAAAAAGGTCTTCAATCACACAATAGAGATGTACTTGCATTGCATAACCAAAGATAATCTCAAGGATTGGCTTTGCTGGCTTCCGTGGGTGGAGTATTGCTACAATACCTCCTACCACACCTTTTTTGCAGACAATGCCCTATCGATTATTTTATTGGCAGGATCCCTTGCCTCTATTTTCCCGTGAGAGAGGCACAACTCGCCTGGACGCGATCGACTGTGTGCTTCAGGACCGGGATAATCTTCTCTACCAAGCACGTGGGCACTTTCTTCAAGCCCATGCGTGCATGGAGACTGCTTACAATTGGATTCATAGCAAGCTAGCCTTTGCCCGGGGAGTGGGTATGGCTCAGGCGCCGCACTTACTGCCAGTCCTCGGCCGCTCGAACCTCATCTCACAAGTTGGGACTTAACTTCTACAGCCCATTGAGATCCTCCAACGCATTGGCGAGGTTGCGTACCTCCAGCTTACATCAGAAGTCCGCATTCATTACGTCTCCCAGTTGAAATAGCTTCACGGTTCTACCCCTTGGCCCCCTTCGGTGCACCTCCCACTACGGCTAAATGACAAGTTTGAAGGCAAGCTTGGCCTCAACGGGGAGGGAGATGTTACAGACCCGCATGCTACGGACCCACGTTGGGGCATCATCCGCCGCAGCGGGAAGACAAGCACGGAATAGGGGAGGGCGTCATCTCGTTACTATCTATTGTTGCTATATTATATATATATATATATATATATATATATATATATATATATATATATATATATATATTCTCATCTCTTTGTATGTGACATTTTATTTCAATGTCACACTTTCATTTAATGTCGCACTTTTTAAATGAACTTGTAATTTTTTCCTTCTTAGGAATGAATAGGGTGAATGGGAAAAGCAAGCAATTAAATATTAAAACTCTTTCTCTCTCTCTAATTTATCCTCTCTCCCTCACTTCCTAAAATTTCACTGTCTCCTAAGAAGCTTGTCGCCCACTGTATCGCATGTCGCACTACTTGCTTGCCCGTCACGCCTCCTCTCTCGCCAAATTCCCCTCGTTTAATCTTCTACAAGAGGTTCCTGCGGATCTAAGAAGGGCAACGTCAATCTCGTCCTCAATTTTCATCTCTAACGTCCACGAACGAGGTCCCAATATGGGTCTTCTATCAGCCACCAGATGTGATTCATAGGTACTTAATTCATGCGTATCATTTCATGACACCTCCAACCATCAGTTTTTCTTACGTTATGAGAAGGGAACATTGGCAAGGTCTATCTAGGTGATGATTAGTTGTGTGAGATTGTTGGAAGGGGGGAGTGCACATATGCTTAGCTGATGGGATTAACTTGAAACTGATACATGTAAGACAAGTTCCCAAGCTGGCTAGAAATCTTATATCTGTGAGTCACCTTTCTGATGAAGGGTGCATCACCATGTTTGGAAGTAATTCATGGAAGATTAGCAATGGATCAATGGTAATGGAAAATGAAAAGAGAGATGGAATCCTCTATATAATATCCACTAAAGCAATATCAAAGGTTGATGCCAGTATGTGGCACCAACGACTAGAGCACATAAGTGAGAAATGCATGAAGGTGAAGGGAACTTGAATAGACTATTCTAAGTTGACTTACCTTTTTGTGAAATCTTTGGAAAACAGAAGAAAGTTCGGTTTTCAAAAGGAAAAAAGACCCTGAAATCAAACAAATTGGATCTTATTCACACAGATTTGTGGGGGACTTCAAAAGTGCCTTCAATCAGTGGCTCTCAGTACTATGTCACTTTCATCGAGGACTCTACAAGGAAGCCCTGGGTTTGTTTTCTGAAAAATAAATCTTATGTGTTTGATGTGTTCAAGAAGTGGAACTGTGGAAGAGCTTAGTACATATTGAAACAGACTTAAAATTGAATTGTTTAAGATCCAATAATGGTGGTGAGTACTACATTAAGGAGTTCGAAAAATATTGTTCAGTGAATGGTATTAAAAGGAAGATGATAGTCTCCTGCACATCATAGCAGAATGGCATGGCAAAACATATGAACAAAACCATAGCCGAGTGTGCTAGAAGCATGAGGTTGAATGCAGCACTACCAAAGAAGTTTTGGACTGAAGCAATTAATACAACTACTTACTTGATCAATAAAGGTCCATCAACGGCTATTGATTGTGGGTTTCTAAAAGAAGATTGGGCTAGAAAGAAAGCGAATTTTCCACACCTACGGATATTTGGATGCACTGCTTATGTTCATGTTGATGTTGAGAGCAAATCTAAGCTATATCCAAAAACCAAGGTTTGCACCCTTTTAGACTATGGCGGTGCTAGCTTTGGCTAGAAATTATGGGACAATGTGAATCTGAAGCATATAAGAGTAGGAATGTGATCTTTAATGAGAATATAATGTATAAAAATCAGATCAAGGACCATGATTAACACAAAGATCTCATGTTTGTTGAACTTGATGATACTTCTAGTGAGCCAAGTGATCACAAACCTGAGCATTTTGATGAAGACTTGGAACATGTTGAGACTTATGAGGATATTGATGATGAGCCCATCACTCTACACAATGCATCCTGATGTCATAGACAGATTATCACTGCTCCAACATGTTACTCTCAATCTCTTTACTACCTACTTCTAACAGATAGTGGTGGGCCCAGTTGTTAAGAAGAAGTCATGCAAGTTGTTGAGAAGGATGAGCGGAAGAGTGATATGGATGATGGGATGAATTCTCTATATGTTAATCAAACTTGTCATTTTGTTAAGCTTCCAACTGGGAAGAAAGTCATTCAAAATAAATGACTATACATATTAAAGCATGAGCATGATGCGTCTTATAGTTATAAGATATGTTATTAAAGGCGCAAGGCGCACAGAGGCGCAAAGAAATCATGGAGCTTAGACGCAAGGCGCAGGCGCGCGCCTGAGGCACGTGAAACGCAAAAATGGGAAAAAAATAAAATCAATGAATTGGGCACCCTTCATGGAAAATCAGTGAATTGGGCATCCAATTCGTTGAAATCCAATGTGATCAATTTCAGCGAATTGGGCGCCCAATTCGCTCAATTTCAGCGAATTGGGCGCACAATTTGCGAGAGGGAGACGAAAGAGACCGCCAAATGAGATCGGCGAGAGGATTCGGCGGAAGCAGTCGGCGGAAGAATAAGGTATTGCTCTGATACCAAGTTGAAAGGGCAAAAGATATTATTATTGAAAGGTTCCCTCTACTCATACATATATATTGAGTAAGGAGGGACAGAAAGACCAAAATAACCCTAAGAGGGTAAAACGTGTTAAATATAACGACTTGATGAATATATTGATTACAACTCTAACCTGCTCATGTTCCATTTTAGAACTTATAAATCGAACCTATAACCGATTATCTTTCGGTTGGATGCATATGTTCAAATATGTAGAGGATGCATATGTTCAAATATGTAGGAGGTGCATAAAAAATCGAAAAAAAATCAAACCTCCCTAAACCGCCCAAACAGGAGAGTTGCATATGTTCAAATATGTAGGGGATACATATGTTCAAATATGTAGGGGGTGCATAAAAAATAAAAAAAAATCAAACCTCCCTAAACCGCCCAAACAGGAGAGAATGGTTCAATTCAGTTTCATTTTCCTCTCCAAAAAATCAAACTGTACCGACTAATAATGCATATAAAAATATTATCAAGAATGACTTTTTAATTATAAAATTACGCATGGAAATTATATCATCAGAGTTATTTCAATATAAATAATTTTTTAAATAAATATATTTTGTGCACCTTGAGAAGTAAACATTAAATTGAGCTGGATCTTTATATATTCATTAATCAATTTCCCAATAAAAATATTGATCATGTTTTTCATACAATATGAATTGTTAACTGTCACGACCCAGACCCGGCTCAAGGAGTCTTAATGGGACCCGATTGATTCAACCGTGAGGGTTGCAACCCAAGTGATCTCAACGCATTTCTGGTATGTTTACCAGTGCAGCGCGGTGTTGGCGTTGGGTCTCGAACCCGCAACCCTTGATAAGGAGCCTTAATATCACTCCTCATCACCAACTGAGTTGCAGCTCAGTTGGTGATGATGAGTGATATTAAGGATCCTTATCAAGGTTTTCGGGTTCGAGACCCAACGCCAACACCGCGCTGGTAAACAGGCAAGAAATGCGATGTGGTCACTTGGGTTGCAGCCCTCACGGTTGAACCAGTCGGGTCTCATTAAGACTCCTTGAGCCGGGACTGGGTCGTGACAAAAAAAGTGCACATGACCGGCTCAAGGAGTCTTAATGGGATTCGACTAGGTTCAACCGTGAGGGCTGCAACCCAAGTGACCCCAACGCATTTCTGGCTTGTTTATGAGCGCAACGCGGTGTTGGCGTTGGGTCTCGAACCCGCAACCCTTGATAAGGAGCCTTAATATCACTCCTCATCACTAACTGAGTTGAGCAGCTCAGTTGGTGATGAGGAGTGATATTAAGGCTCCTTATCAAGGGTTGCGGGTTCGAGACTCAACGCCAACACCGCGTTGCGCTGATAAACAGGCCAGAAATGCAATGGGGTTACTTGGGTTGCAGCCCTCACGGTTGAACCAGTCGGATCCCATTAAGACTTCTTGAGCCGGGCCTGGGCCGTGACATTAACTGCAATATATCTATTTGTAAAGAAAGTTTAGTAATAATTATTTTTTAATTAGCATATATTTTTTAATTTTCTTGAGATTTTAAATAGTAGACTGAAAATTGAACGGAGTAAAACGACAAAAAAACCAAATCGAACTTATACATATCAGAACAGATCAGCTCAATTTCGAACCAAACCGAACCGCCCATACTCCTACTAACATGATGCCAGAGATGGCCTAAAAGTCCACATGCTGCAAGTCAAAGATCCATGGGTATGAGGGGGTGTGTTGAGAATTTAGTCTCATATTGAAAAACACGTGTAACTTTGTGCACTTAATATAGATATTCGTCCACACACCTATAACCAATCGACCATCATGATAAACTAGATAACGAATGGGACTGCCCAACATATTTACCTGTGCCAATAAATCAATAGTGCGGCGGAAGAGCCGGGCCAAATCCCCCTCGTCCATTGCGCAGTCCATCATTAACTCTCTCCAAGTCAATCCAGAAGCCCAAGCCTCAACCATGCCCGAAAATTGGGCATCTAATCCACAAGAAATCTGTAAACAGTTAAAACATAATTAAAGAATTTAATCGCGGGAATAATTCTTGAGCCCAATAACGTAAAAGCATTTTAGAATGCCTCCAACTAACCTTTACACCATACTTATCCTGTATCTGCAGGAGTGAGCTTCTTTGTTCCTCCAAGCTCTCAACAACATTGATTACAATATTGGATGGTTCATATATGTAGCTGAAGAGAAAGGAATGCCAAATTAGAAGTAAGATATTGTTTTATTAGAAAAATCATTAGAATCAAAAGTCTTGAATTGAAAATACAAATTAGGAAACATATATATCTCTGACAATTCTTTTATAATTTTATGCATAAATTTCAAATTAAAAGTACAATACTTTTTCAAGTAGTATTAACCCCTCCTAAATTTCTTTTTGAACATACACATGCAATCTAAAGCAAATTGGTTGTATGATGCGAGACTATATTACCAATATATCCCTTAATGTGTAAGTATTTGGCATCAAACCAGTGGGCTTCATTTATTTTAATTAGATGATGTGAGAATGGATTGTTAAGCCTATGTTATGGTCTCATTCTGTTATCCGACGCTATTCTTATATTTTTATTAATGTCACATCTTTTGTAGTTCGTTTTATGCAAGTCCTTTATGTAAGGACAAGTGTGTGACATGTTTGCTAGTATGCCCTTATGTAATCTTATTTAAAGGACTCAGTTGAGCAATGAGAAGGTATCCAAGAATTCATTTCTAATTCCTTGTCTTGAGTAAGAGATTTGGGTAGCCCTTTCCTCCCGAGCACGGCCCGCCTAGGCACTCACAATTCCAGCTTCACAGTATCCCCTCCGCCTCCGACCACTACTCTGATGAGCACATACTAACTTGGTATAAAAGTGCTTTTGATCCTCCTCTTCCGTCGAAGTCGTTGTCATGCCCTAAAACTCCACTGAAGCAGCGTCGCAGACTGCTCCCGCACGGGACGTTGCCTTCTTCCGCACAACAATGATCGACACCCGTTTCGTCGAGCCCAGCGACGTCAACCTATGGATTCTGTCGGCTCTCGATATTATGTCTGCATCCAGGCGTCCGCATCCAGAGCCCAACGACATGTTGTCTAGCCGGAACCGCACGGCGTCGATCAACACACATTTCGTCGAGCCCAGCAACGTCGGTTTGTGGTTTCTATTGGCTCTCGACATTCTCCATGCATCTAGAGCCAGCGACATTCTGTCCAGCCGGAACTGCACGACGTCGATCGAAGACAACCTTCCATACACGTGTCTGCATCCAGAGCTCGCAAGGGACTCTCGACATTCTGTTGGTGAGCTCATCATCCTTTCTGTTGAGCCCCTACATCCTCCAGATCAACGCCCTGCTCCCATTTCTCTTGATCCGCCTGTTCTAATCTGGAACCCGACATCTTTCTCTTTTTTTCATGTATGTTTCTCTCAGAGCTGCCTATTTTGTGTGCGCGTGCCTCAAGCCTATTGCCTCCAAACTGAATTGATTTTTTAATTTACTAATCAACTTGTTGATTAATTCACAAAATATTACTCCATTATTTGAAAATGACGACTAAGGCGAACCGACACGAATAATGGGAGGCTAGGATGGCCTCTCACGCCTTGGCAATGGCTAGCTGTGTCGCCACCTTCCTCGCCAGACTCGACAACTTGTTCGCAGCGCACAAACATAAACAACTGATCAATCGTCTTCCACTCGCTGTGCCGACAAAAAACTCGTTGATTGTTCCACCACAATCCGTGCCAATCATGATATCAGCCATCCCGCGCCCTCCGTTCCAGTTACATGTTCTGCTAGCCTCTCTAGCGCCATTCCTTCTAGTGGCAGTTCCCCAGTCGGCGCTGCCTCTTCTGAACGCCCAGACTCACATTCAGCAGGTGCACTTGGCTCGTCGTCATTCATTATGCATGTCAGGCGCTCTTCAGCTAACGCCCGCGCTAAACCAGATTCCTAGAGCCCTCCGTGACATCTGTGAGCATTATGAGCCCCTACCCCAATATGCATCTGCTCTGACCTCACGCTACAAATAATTATTCTGGCGCGAAGTTAAGGAACCCAAGGATCACGCTCGAGCTTGAGGACAAGATTGATTTCAAGGAGAGATGAGATGTTATGGTCACAATTCTGTTCCATTATCTGACACTATTTTTATATTTTTATTAATGTCGCATCTTTTATAAATCATTTTATGCAAGTCCTTTTATGAAACACAATTCTCTCCTTAGTCAAATCGTGCTTGGGAATAACACAATCTCTTTAATAGGAGTACGGGGCTGAGGTCGTCTTTCCTGTCGACCAAATGTAGGATTTCTGCGATGATCATAGACTAGTTATGCTCCCCTTGGAAGGATGAGAGTGGGATCTGGCCTCTGGGTAATAGGGTTTGCAAGCATATGTTCAGGTTGTCCATTAAAGCTTCATTTGGTAGAGCGGCTGCGGTTGTAAAAGAAGTTGTTGTAAATGCGGGTTTGTAAATGTAGTTGTTGGAAACTGGTTTTTGGAAACACAGATCTGTTTGAATAGTCCGTGTTTGCAGAGTTATTCAAAACAGAGAACCGTTTGGCAAAACTGCGGTGGTGTTTTGTATATATTATTTATTTTAAAAAAATTATTATATAATTTTTAAATTATTTTTTTGTAATATATGTATATATATTTCTAAATGCTGAAAATGATAATCTAGCAAGACATAATTATTTTATAATTAACTTCCGGCGGTGGCATAAGGCATAAGGTGACACAAATTATACATTGCATAAGGCGACACAAATTATACATTGCATAAGCAACACAAATCTACATTGCATTACACATTAGACAACCACATATTCACACATTAGACACAAATTACACACACAATCACAACACACACACACACTCACAGACACAGCACATACACACTCACAACACACACACAACATACACACATTGCACATACACACTAGCACACACTAACAGCAAGATCTCAAAGCACATACACACCCACAACATACACACTCGGCGCACACTCACACTCACAGCATACACACAAAGCACATACACACATAGCATATACACACACTCACAGCATACACACGCACACTACACACAAAGCACACACGCACAGCACACACAGCACACACACTCACACCACATACACACCTCACACACACAGCACATACAGATCTCATTACACAAAGCATACACACACACACACTCACAGCACACACACAGCATACACACATTGCACATACACACACAACATATACACTCAGCACACACACTCACAGCATACACACAAAGCACATACACACACACAACATACACACTCGACACACACACTCACAGCACACTCACAGCACACACACATATAGCATATACACACACACTACACAGCGCACACAGCGCGCACACACACACCTCACACACACAGCGCATACAGATCTCATTACACACAAAGCATATACACACACACACAATCACAACACACACTCACATACACAGCACATACACACTCACATCACACACAACATACACACATTGCACATACCCACACAGCACACACACTCACAGCATAGACACAAAGCACATACACACTCGGCACACACACTCACAGCACACACACACACATCACATACAACACACACACACATACAACATATACGCTCACAGCATACACACACACACTACACACACAGCACGCGCACGCGCGCACACACCACATACACACCTCACACACACAGCACATTCAGATCTCATTACACACAAAGCATACACACACACGCAATCACAGCACACACATACACACTCACAGCACACACGCAGCATACACACATTGCACATACAAACACAACATACACACTCAGCACACATACTCACAGCATACACACAAAGCACATACACAGACAACATACACACTCAGCACACACACAAAGCACACACACACAGCATATAAACTCACAACATATACACACACACTACACACACAGCACATACACACACAGCACACACACACTCACACCACACACACACTCACACCACACACACACCTCAAACACAGCACATAGAGATCTCATTACACACAAAGCATATACACACACACAATCACAGCACACGTAGAACACACACTTACACATACACAACAAAGAAAATCCAGAGATTTCTGCTTGAATGGCAAAGAAAATGCAGAGATTTGCTGGAAATGAGGGAGGAGAAGATATGTACCTGCTGTCGGAGAAGATGTGGCGTGGATGAGGCGGAGAAGACAAGCTCGATGTCGTCGGAGACGCGAACGGGAGAAGAGACGATGCGCACGGAGAAGATGCGGCGGGATTCTTCCTCGCGGTGACCAGGAGAGACGACGGGGCTGCCTTAGCGCGATTCGCCTTTTTCCCCCCTCCTCCAAACGCGATAAACTGGAGCTCTACAGGTGGGTTTCGTCCCGCGATGTTTTGAGCCAGGAGAAACACGGAGTGGATCGAAACAAGACGGAGAAACAAATGACAAGGGGCTGTGACTTCTCCGTTTAGCCAAAACGCACCGGGCAAAAACATTAAAACAAATGAACCCTAAGTCATGAAGACACTCGCGATGAATGACTTGTTGCATAATGACTTCTCGAGGGCAGGGTGTAGCATGACTGGTATTCCAAAGGGGATCTAAACCATACCCTCAAGTGGTGAGGACTCCAAACTATTCCCTAAGGTTTCCAAGTTGATCTTTAAGGTCATCAAGTTGTGCACCATTTGGTCGAAGAGATTGGTCAAAAAAATTGGAAATCGACATGTCTGCGTTGGAACTAATGGCTTGGTTATCTAAGGGAGTAAATCATGTCATAATGTGCCCAAACATCTTAGCACTGCGAAGCTCGCAAATGACCCTAACCTTTGGGCTTTAATACTAAATTTGGCGGAGGATAAGTTGAGGATTATTCTCTAACGGAACACTAATGGATGAATGTAAGTGTAGTGATGTAAGGAATTCTAAAATGATGTGATGCACATGCAATTGCCCCACATTTAATTGAAATAAATTCTAACATTAATATTAAAACCCGCAAATATTCACCCTAGAGATTAGGCATTTGAAACACAAGAAAAATTAAGTTGAATTTAAGAAAAGAACACTTCAATTAAACATTGCGAATGAATCTTTCAAATATAATTAAAATTGGAGCAAATTCTTGCAATTAAAATCTCAATTGTGAATTGATGAAATTCCTACACTATTTTAAAGATATGAGATTGTCTTATACAGTAGGGAGCAACCCAGAATGAATTGTGAAGTGTCTATGATGTGGGGGCAGTGAAACAAAGGTGGAATGCAATGGGGTGGTCGGATATGGAGCACATGGATGGAATTGCTTGAATAGGCTGATCGACGAATGTGGGAGTCCAAACTGACCACGGGATTCAGAGAAGGGACGACTGGCAGCAATCGAATAGGGTGGATGGTGGTTGGACGGCTGCTAGGAGGGGAAGTGATGAAGGACGAGCTGATGTTTTGGAGCAAGAGGGAGGAATGACTTCTCATGGGAATGGAATGTAGGGAATGAGGGCTAAAACTACTAGAGGCGGGATATTATGCCAATTGGAGGACGTTTGGGAGGGTAATTAATTGGGGTTGTGACGGTTTAAGTAGTTAATTTTCTGTGTAGTGAGGAGCAGCAAAATGGAGGTTAGACAGAACCTTTGGGGTGTCTTCAAATGGAGGCCGGATGGGAGGAGGGTGGTGGGAGAACTTTTGGCCAAATGAGGGAAGGATGCGGATTTAGGCTTTGGCACCTAGATTTCACTGATTCGACACGGTGGAGAGATTGTGTGAAGACTAAAAATTCAGTCCAAAATCTGGAATGCCCAAAAACATACCCTAAAATCCTATTTACAGGCTAGGTTTCTACAAGAACGGCTATGATTGGCCAATATAAACATACAAAAATGTGCATAAATAAAATACATAAAATATACAGTTGTCGTTCTGATAGCAACTAAGGGCTCGCATAGTCCATACAAGGATCCTAACTCCTATGTGTGTAAGCTTGGACGGGTTCCGATAAGGGTTGGCTCACCCATGAACAGTCAACCCCATCATCTTGCCTTAATACCAAAATGAGAACCATGACCTTTTATTTGTAACTTCAAAAGGAAGATTGGAGAAAATGCACTATTACACCAATAAAGAGTGAAGCTTCTGCATGAAGAAGAGTGTATAAAGTTGTAGAATATGTTGTTGAATAAAATCGGGGATTTATATTAGCAGCTCCAAAATCTATATTTGCAGCCCATCGTTAATCGCAGCGACTACCAAAAAAGTTTAACATATAATAATCTGTAACTATCAAAAAGATCAAAATTTGTCAACAAAAGAGTTGTAGGTGGATGTGTGTGGCACGGTCCCACACATTGTAAGTCACTCCTAAAGATTCTAATAGACCTATATATTCCCATTTTGTGGAAGAATAATATATTGTTTTATATTGTTTAATAATACATATATTGTTTAATATCAAACTAATAATATATATTGTTTTATAACTCACTCCTAAAGATTCCCAGTTTGTCAACAATATATATTATTAGTTTTATACCAGAGTCTTGTTTGAGTGTCCATTGTAACTCCTATATATTCCCACTTTGCGCAAGAATAATATGCACCAACTATTTCCTTTTCTCTATTTCTAACATGGTATCAGAGCAGGCAAGTAATTCCTAGTCTCTGTAACCCTAAATTTTTTTTCTTTCCTCGTGGGCCACCACTCAATTCTCTCGCATCTGCCTCTCGTTCTCGACCAGCTGGGTATCCCAACTCCCACTCTTTCGACGGAAACGACGCTTTGACTCCAACAATGGGAGCGGCCTCTGCTCCACTCGATCACGTCAACGGAGGGTGCGGCTCCTAATCCTATCGTCACCAAGCTCCGTTGAAGCCTTTGGTCCTCTCCTTCAATCCCGTCGAACCATCTGGTCGTCTTGTCTTCCATCAACATCAACGAGTGCATCTTCCGCTGGCTTCATCGACTCCGTCAACTACCTCTCTGAAGATCCTAGTTGCTTCCTACTTCAAGGATCTTGTCACGGCATGCGTACTACGTCTGTTGTCGATAACGTTTCCAGTCAACGACAAATTCCTCTGTCCTTCCCGTCAACGATTCCTATCGACGTTCCTATCAACATTCCAATACGGTTACAACATCGATGTTGTATATGTGTCCCTTGGAGGTCAACTCTGCTTCAAATATCATCGACACCTATCGACTTCTTCTTTGGGTAGCTCCTGATACACGACAAGATTTCCTGTTGTTGTGTATCGACTTTGCCACCCAGCGCTGCTCCAGATCTGTCTGCTTCCCCACATCTTTTTGATGCTTACTGTCACTGCTACCCCATTTGGGGTGTTAATCTCTCGACAATGTTGATTTTGTGTTGGTTTTAGGCATCTTTTGTGTTTTTTTAGTATCTCAATCGTTCAAATTGTTGTTTTATGTTGGGTGTGCTTATATACATGTGAGTTCCACGTGAGGGGGAGTGATTGGGACGAAGGCGACTCTGATGATCTTTCGCGACCTTTTGCCTTCGTTCCACACGGCCTTCAATCCTCCAGGCTTATGTTGTATGTGTCTCCCTATGTATTCTTTTGATTGGTCGTGTGTTGGGACACGACTAATGTTGGTGTTCTAATCTCAGCAGGTTGTATCACATGGGACTATGTTGTGTGGGACTGTGTCGTATGGGACCACCCTTTGTGCGGATTATACCTGACGGATTATCGTCGATCACTCGTTTGATGATTTGCTCCATATCGTTGATTCCCTACTGCATGTTGTGTGTGTATGTGATGTTGGTTGACCAGTTTCCAGTGTGTCCAGGTCTTGTGTGGATCCTGCGTCATGTGTGAGTCTACGTCATGTGTGGCTATGTCCCCAGTTTGATTCCTCAGTTTGGTATTTTCCCTGGCAGCTCGTCTGATGTTTTGCCCCACATCGCCTACCTCATTTGTCGTTATTTGATGCTTCCAAGCTGGAGGTTTCTCATCCAGCTTGAGGGGAGTGTTGAGATTATTAGTTTAAAATAATTATATAGGTCTATTAGAGTCTTAAGGAGTGAGTGAGTTTAGTCCCACATTGTGAGTCTTGTTTGAGGGTCCATTATAACTCTTATATATCTTCCCGTTGTGGAAGAATAATATGCACAAACTATTTCCTTTTCTCTATTTCTAAGAATGTTGATTATCATATCATTACTAGAACACAAGTAAATGCTGGCAAGAACGATGGTTCAAAATGCACTCTCATTCATGCATTGCTTCCTACACCAGTTCATGGCGTGGAATGCATCTCCTCGCTAAAAGGTGAATCTGTCCTCCATCCATGTCTGGAATGCGGAGATGATCAACTCGACCCTTTGAAGCCTCTTGACATGCAAAGACAGGGAGTGGCCGGAAGCTTCCGTACTTTTATATTCTTTCACGACGACGTGATTTCACAATGGCGGTGCTGCAAAACCATGCCAAAAATCGGCATTTAGGGTCTTCTTCCCGGCAGGCGGCAAAGTAAATGCTTGCAGGAAGGATGGTTCTAAATGCACTCTCGTCATGCCCAGCTTCCTAAACCGGTTCATGGCGTGGAATACATCTCCTAGTTAAACGGTGAATCCATCTCCCATCTAGCTCGGGAAGGCGGAGATGATCAGCTCTCCCCTTTGAAGCCTCTCGACCCGCAAAGACAAGGAGTCACCGGACTTTCAAATTCTTCCATGGCGAAGTGATTTCGGAGTGGAAGTGTTGCGAAATCATGCCAACAACCGGCCTGTAGGGGCTTCTTCCCAGACGGAGGCACCAAGGGGAGACTGGAGTAGGCGACGGGCGGCGATGCAGGGAAGGCCGACACCGTTCTATGGAGAGCGGCGCGGAAGTGGGGCACGATTGGGTAGCGGGTTGGGCGAGAGTGGATCGAAAATGAGGGGTTGCGGTTAGAGAGGAAGAATAGATGAAATTCGATTTTATTTTAAGTTTTATGGGCTGCAAACATCATTAATGGGGCAGAAAACATCATTAATGGGGCTGCTAATATAAATCCCCATAAAATATTATATAGAAGAATCTAGAGGTGGAGAGATGAAGGGAAAGTTGGAAGCTTTTCAATTTTACTAAAAGTTAAGAGTTAATTTCTCTAGCGTAACCTTCCCAACATTGTTAAAGAGGATAACACGGTGGATAAATCCTCGGGAGGAAAGACTGTTGGTTACATATTAAGTAAAAGCCTAAACTCAAATAAAATAGGAACCTTTTGAGTGCAATTGTTGGATTTCAATTAGGCACTTTAATTAAGCAAGCTCACATGGTAGCACTACTAGGATAATAACTTTTGTGGAAGGCCTAGCATAGTTTTGGTATAGGTTGGCTTGAACCAACATAGACAATACTTTGCATAAAAAGGTAAAAATGATCAAACATAAGAAAAATGATCAAAATGATGGAGACTATCATTTTGACATAAGGAAAATGATGAAACATAAGGAAAATGATCAAAATGATGGAGACTATCATTTTGACACCTAATTATTCTTTTCCTCCACTATGGTTTCCAACGTGACCATTAGAATCCTTCCGTTAAGTATCAGATCAAATCTTAACATGTCAAGGGAAATGAAAGGACACTCTGCCCTTGGTATATGCCTCACATGAGTCATTCTCACGTATGTATAAACTAGGGACCCTATTTGAAAAAAAGAGGTATACCTCCTAAATCGTCACTGGAATATTTTGATCCTCCTCCAGGAAGTAAAATCATGGTAAATTTTGCAGGCCAAGGATTGGAATAAATAAGAGTACACCCTTTTAATAACTTATATCTGCAAAAATGAAATAATTTTTCTTTTAGAACATAAATTCTTGCTGGAAACCCCCTGCAATTACTCTTGCTCTATGTTAAAACATTAGTGGAAGGAGGGAAATGTAATTTTCCAACAAGACACAACAACAACAACAACAACACTCAAGCATTTATCCCACTATAGTGGGATCGGCTATATGAATCCTTTGTCGTCATTGTGCCCTATCTTTTGTCATAATCTCACTAATGCCATGTCTTTTTTAATTTCCAACAAGAAATTTATAAAAATGAGGCGCAATCGTAAAAATAAATCGTTATAAAAAAAACAAAAAACAAGCAAAGTGGCATGGTGTTGGGAAATGGAAAGTTGAGCGAGCAAGAAAAAGCAATGATTGCATTAATTGAAAGAGTACGGATACAATCCGGAGCAAGCTCCAGCCAAGATCAAGGAGATTGGGTCCTCAAAAATCCTTTCTCTCCAAGGAGAGCCCAAAATGACTATGAAACTCTGATACCTAAACACCTAAATCCCTCCCCTTTATATAGACGAGGGAGCTGCAAAATCATTAAGTAATTAATTAATCTAATTAATATTAATGGAGGCGTGCTAGGCTGGGGAATAAAAGGCGATAGGTTGAGACTCCGGTGCGGTCTGCGAACGTTGCTGCAGGGAGGCCGCCTGGCGGAAGTGAAGGACTGGGGGTGGAAAGAAGGGTCGGGAGGCAACGCCGAGTAAGGAGGCAGTGTCAGCCCTAGTGGAGGGCACAACAACTGTGGAATGGCTGGAGGCATCGACATTGATCGGTTGGCCCCGTCGAAGGCATCGACGGTCGGGCTAGAGGCTGAGGGAGCTTGAGCGGGATCGGTCGCTTCGTATCAACGACGGCATCGTCGTCGCTGGGCTCAGTCTCCTGCGATGTGGATGTCAGCAGGGGCGTGAGGGATTGCACGCTCCGGTGGTCTGTAAACTACGAGGAGGCGGCGAAGGACAGTCCCAACGAGCTGCGAGACGTTGTAGACTCACGTGAAGGGACGCAAGGATGTTGTCCTGATCGTCGAGGCAACGTTCGACGACGTTGAGGTGGGTGTCTATCGTGGCTTGATCCCCGACAGCTTGGAACAAGCGGAAGGGGGTGGCAGTTCGGACCGTTGTTACGAAGTGGAAAGTTGAGAGAGAAAGAAAGAACAACGACTGCATTAATTGAAAGAGAACGGATACAATCTGTAGCAAGCTCCGACCAAGATCAAGGAGGCTGGGTCCTCCAAAATTCCTCTCTACAAGGAGAGCCCAAAAGAACTATGAAACTCCCAATACCTAAACACCTAAACCACCCTCATTTATATAGATGAGGGAGGGTAACCATACAAGGAATACAAAATCATTCAAGTAATTAATTAATCTAATTAATATTAATTAATTATTATTAAGCAATTAATTAATACAAGTTAATTACAAGAAATAATCACATCGGTTTCCACAAGCCTGATCTGGTGGTCCCGGCGAATAGTCGCTCTGGTGTATGCATGAGTGTAACACATGGTCTTGGCACTCAAGGCGCAACCGTGACCAAGTACCAAACATATTCATGCATAAGCCAAGCGGCATAAGGCAAGGAAGTGGTATGCATATTTACAAAAGAAAACTACGACTATCCGCGGCTGGTTGCTGTGAGGTAAACGAAGCAAGGACATAAGGGTAGCCTCAGAGGAATTTTATACATGCACCGAGATTGCTAGCACAACACACATGTTTGAGGTACATATGTGATATTTTTGGCGCGAACATATGTGGAAGTGTCTAGATTATTCTAGTATTATGTAGAATATTACAAAATTTTACGGGGGTGTAGAACCTTCTAGAGAATTTTAGGTGTGTGTAAAGTTTCCTAGAAGAGTTTAGAGTTTTGAATGAGTGGGGATTATTCTAGGATAGTCTAAAATGGTAAGAAAGAGTCATAAATGTGGGAAAAAGTATCGAGACTTGTGCCTAGTCATGAGAGAAGAGTAGAAGTGTGTAGTAGAGTCTAGTATGTGAAGTTCTTAAGCTTGGAGAGAAAACCACTTTGACTCTATAAAAGGGCCAGAACTCTTTTGTAGTCACTCTGAATTTGGAGGCAAGTATTCAGTATTCTATTGTAAATCCTTCAAGCCTTGAATAGAAATTTGAGAAGTATTGTGGTGCTTGAATGTTCTCCTTCTCCACCATATGTTACTTGTGTGTATTTTCGCTGCAAGAGTGAAGTTAAGGATGACTTAGCCACTGTGAAGGGCACTAAAAGGAGCTAATTCCCATGTGGGTTCAGCACTAGGTCCATGACAAAAGCTATTATACATTTAAATAAAAAGACAAGTATTCGAAACCCTAACACCATTATATGGTCGTAAAAAACTGTGGCTAGCAAGTTTTTATTTAACAAGACTGAAAGATGCACGGTTTAATTTAAAAAAGGCCTTTTGATGTTAAAAACCATATCCACTAAAATTTCATTGTATTTGTCTTCAACACACCTGTTGTTTTTCCAAGGCCGAATTTTAATTCCTTCAGAAACTAAACTTCCACACACTGCAGCAAGTTGAGCAGGTTTTAGATCTAACAAAATTTTATTTCTGAGGACCATAGCAAGCCAAAGTTCATTCTCTCCTCGGATTGCAGCAGCTGTTTCTCCCAAAGGATACAAAACATGTGTATTGACATCTAATGCTCTGGTTTCTTGTATAACTTTGCTGATCTGTTCATCAAACAGTGAAAATTAAACAAAATAAATTTCAAACTAGTACCAATGATTTCATCCAGATGTTTTCATCCTTGTTATAATTAACAATTAAGAATGACATGTAAAAGGAACCAGTAAGATTTAACAAGCAAGAATGCAAGCTAGGAAGAGAAATGGATGATGACGAATTAATAAAATATCAACTAACAGGTATAGTGTTGACGATAAAATAAAATATATTGGATAGAATACTATCCATCCATGCGGTCATTCTTCACAAAAAGGATAAGGTTACAACTTCTAAATGAGAGAACAAAATTATTTAAATTAACATACAGCCTAAGAGTATAGGCACTTCAAAAAAAAACTCACCAACTTATAAAATTTGTCTACTTACAAATAAGCATAATACCCCCTACTTCCATAGAAATGAGTTTATAGCATATGCTAAAATTAATCCAAATTCCCTAAATAGTTGCCAATCAGTTGCCAAACAGCAATCCAAATAATCTAAGCAGCAATATGATTTCTGGACAGCAAGTTTAACTTTCAGAAAGTAGTTGAATTACAAAATAGTTGAAACATATTGACGCAAGGTAGGCTGTGTAGGGGTGTGCCAACTCAAATGCAGGCCTAGGTGAATGGACTGGTGTAGCTTCTATCCTGATGATGCAAGAATGAACATTTAAAATTATTCCGGAAAATTAGTTGTTTAGCAAGTAATAATATTATAAGTCCAGTCAATTAACACTACGTTCACGAGCTTTTTAAGTGACTAAGCAAAGACACGTTCAACTTCACTTAGAGTTTCAACCACAAGTTACCATGAATAAGTTTTATAGAATTAAGAAAATAAATAAACAAATACACAACAGATTGAACGCCCACACAAGTATGTGGTGCTTTCCACGGTAATTAATACAAAAAAATAAAATGAAACACCAAATAAATATACTCACAAAGCAATAGGAACCGGCGGCGGCGGAAGGCAGCGTCCGAGGCGGAACGGGCGAAGGTGGCTACACGGCAAGGAGAGTAGGGTACGAATGAAGGAGATGAACTGATGTAAGCTAAAATTAAGGTTTTGAAAATAAGTCGATTTTAAATTTTGAGAACAGGCCGAGCGGGCCAAATTGAACTTTTTGCGCATAAAACTACTCTTATCGATAAACTACAACAAACTGTTAATCGTTATTTGAGAAAGAGTTCTTTGGGTGTTTATGAGTAGAACCTTCGCGAAATCGTTCCGATCACACCACAATTAATAACATATGAATAATCAACAATTGAAAATAATAGGGACATTCGAGGCAAGCTTAGATTAAATATTTGATTTGCATAAAATTCATGCCAACAAAAGGAGCAAGAGAGAAAATGGAATTACCCTCGAGCATACCTGACAACTACGGCAAGGAGTTGGTCGTTTCCAGACAGAGCACATTGGACGTAGAAGGGTTCTCGGCAGGTAGGATTAGAAGGAAGGCACCATAAACAACAACTAAATTGGCGGACAGTGAAGGAGCTTCTGCTCCCAGCAGTGTTGGTTGTAATCGACGGGGTTGAGGTTATCTGACGGCCGGACCATTGGAATAGAATGTGTCGATGTCGACAACGATCAGGCAGCGAACACGGGATGTTGGCGCAAGTTGATGTCGGATGTCGGGCAAGTGACGAATCACCGGAGGAAGAGTCGGAACGTCTGGGACGAAGAACAGTTGGCGCGAAAGCTTCGTCGGGGGCCAACGGGATGGAATACGGGTTGGCGCGCTGGGCTTCGTCAGCTAGGGTTGTTCGGCAATACAGAGGGACGAAATGTGGGTTTCGTCCTCTGTTCAATCTGGTGTCCCCCTCCTTACAATAGGAGTTTTTAATAAGGAGAATTATTATCCCCTGCTTAATTTGCTCTTTCCAGAAAAATCGCCAGAAATATTATTCCAAAATTACATTCCAATTATTTCTCACACCTATTGATTTCCTGATTCCCCTCTTAATTGCTAAATATAAATTTCATCTTTTGAATTCAAATTTGAAATTTTATGTGTTGTTTTTAATTAATTTAAGCTTGTCACTCTCGTCCTCACTATTTAGAATTGTTGGAGCAATTATTTAAGGTCTCGTCCGGTGGTCACGCAGATGTGCCGGAACTCAACATAACTTAAGTGCATGGAAAATTAAAATACAACAACAACATTCAAGCCTTTATTGCACTATAGTGGGGTCGGCTATATGGATCCTTTGTCGCCATTGTGCCCTATCTTTTGTCCTAATCTCACTAATGTCTAAGTACATCATGTCTTTCCTTACAGTTTCATTCCAAGTTTTTATTGGTCTACCCCACCCTCGTTTAACTGCATGGAAAATTAAAATGACAAAAAAATAAGAAATTAAAAGATAACGGTAACGTGATGATATCACGCATCTTCGAATGCGGCGATGGATGCATCTTCAAATGTGGCAATGGATGCACCATGAACTTGGAAGTATGAAATGGAGAGGTGGGATTGAATAGAAAGAGGAGCAATGAAGGGAAAGGGGCTGTAGAATGTGGTATTGGCAGGAAGTTGACGATGGAGGCTCCACAAGAAATGAGAATGTGGGAAATAGGCTATCTCATACTACAGAATGGGGAAAGAGGGATGTTCGGACTTCTGAAAGGTAGGAAGATCGACGATGGTCTCTTGTTTACAGTGAGGGAGGGAATGAAGTTGCGGGGACTGGAGCTGCCTACGACTTGGAGACCTGAAGGCTTCGATAGAGAAGCTGAACAATGGGACAGGGGGAGGGAGGCGGTAACTGGAGTCGACGGGGTTGTATCACGCGAATAGCGCTCGCACAGGTAAGTAGGTCGCGGGTTTTTGCGAGTGGGAAACGCACATGGGAAGGGAGAGACTAATACCTTGCGGAGAAGATTCCACCGATGACAGGCTTCCAGAATCGGGAGAAAAAAGGAGGCGATGAACAGTTGTTTTCTTCTTTTTAGCAATGAGACGGGATTGTGTGTGGTATTCAACGAGAGAGGCCAACAGGGAACAAAAATTTCAGAAAAAAAATCGAGGAGTCACACGGTCACACCCCGGGTTTGTGGCGTCGAACCACGAAAATTGCTGGAATTCTAGAGTCTCACAAAATCAGCAATGAAATAAAAGGAGGTCATCCACCCTTATTTATAATGACCGGGGCGGTTAGGCATCGAGCGTGAACGGCTAAGATTATTTTTTACGCCCGACGTCCTAAAATCAAAAATACAATGCAGAAAAATAAAATATATAAACATATCTGAACGACGCTCCAGACGCATCTATGGTTTCGGATCGTTAATCTGACCAGCGCCTCTTGCACGTGTAGACGTAAGCAAGCCCCGTCGAGTCACGAACTGCGCGCCAATGCTAATCCTCATCAACTCCCCCCGACTGAAAATCAATCATCTTCGATGAATGAAGATGATCGTACTGAAGTCGAAGACCGGGGGCAACTCTATCGAGCTCTGATGCTGAAAACCTAAAATCCAAGTATCATCAAAGGTAGGGCGTCCACTCCAATGCACTAAGTAACGGCAAGAAAAACCATTCGGGGTAGTAGTACACTCATGAGTCACAATGTCACTGATGTTCTCACCTCTCATCTCACATGCTGGTGGATCCAGAAGAACCGGCGGAATCGCGGCGGTGTGGGTAAGTCTGCAGGTATGCGGTATGGATGGTCGATCCGAGTCGAGTTCATTTATGGCTTTTATATTTTTGAGTTGTATTTGCCCCCGATCGGTCCAGACAGTGTGAGTTGTCCGATTCGGGTTTTATTTGATATTTCAATTGTGTTGAGCGGTTACTACTTAAGGTTTTATATATATGCAACGGTTCACGAAGTGGGGGTCATCAAAGGTTTTGCACAATTACTAATGTAACCGCACGGTCTCCTTGGTCTTCTGGTGCGACGCCGGAAACCACCCCTCCCAGGTGCGACTCCTGGGTAAGCATCCCTGCTTCTTCCTCTCCTTCCCCGTCAAGCCCACCAGATTCAAATCCGCAGCTTTTATTTTCCTCCGCAAAGCCCCATCGCCCTTCCCAGTTAGTCGACGCCTTCTGCCTACTTCAAATCAACCACGCCACCCCATCTCCGCATCCCTCTTCTTTATTTCTCCCCATTCCCCGACGGCCTCAACCCAGCCAGAACACCCCCACCATCATCCTCCTCCCCTCCGCCTCCCTCTTCCCTACCTCTTCCCTTTTCCGTCGATTCCCTTTTTCGTCGACTTCCACCCAGCCAAAATTCCCACCAGCAGCCATCTTCCCTTCCGCCTCTCTACAACCCGCAAACCTCCTTTTCCCCTTTCGTAATCTCCACACTCACACCCCACCCCACTGTGAGCCTCTCTCCTAACCCCAGTCACAAAATCAACCGCCCCTATCATTACCCGAGCCCTTCCATTAGCCCGGGATTCATTCTCGCCCCTTCACTTCGCAGCAACCCTGGATGCCCATGAGCGACCGTCATCACCGCCGCCTGTATATGTGATTTGTGGTTTGTAGTCTTATTTTCTCCCGATATTTATTACAACACTCAACTGTGATAAATCTATATTTTATTTGCTACTAGTTCATTATTTGTGTAATTTGCGGGATTTATTATGTGTGTGCTTAAAATTAATTCTGCCTCGTTCGATTTGTGAACACGCTTGTTTTCCTTAATTAAAGAACTTGTGAACTCATGTGTCTCTGTCGTATTTATAATAATAAACTATTGTTGTGCATTTTCTAGCGGACCAACTTTTGCATTGCCAGCATATTCATCATTTTGTCACATATTAGGCTGCATTTTGATTATTCATTTTGTGTTGTCCCGCCACTGCATCAAATTGGTAGCAGGGTCGTAGGTTAGGGTCATTTACATATTACGTAGTGGTAGGGATTATCGACAGTCCATGTCGAGCCACAATCACATCGACGATAGAATCGCCAGTTCACAGTCGGATATGACGTCCGCTGAGTTTCAACGACTGGTTCTCAACCGATTTGATCGGATGGGAGCCCAATTTGAAACCCTTAAGGGCAATATTGCAAGGGTTAGCACGAGGGTTGATCAGTTAGAGACACCTAGAGGTCGAGCGACTCCTCCCCCCGATGAGGAGCCTCACAAGGATCCACGAGATGCTACACCGCCTCCTGAGAGGCGTGGTAGAGACATTCCTTGCTGAGACCCTCCTCCCTTTGCGAGAGGGAATTATCGTCGTGGTTACGAGTATCGGCGAGATTCTGGTAGGGATCACCATTCTCCTGATGAGCCTCGTCCTCCCCCACCTGGTCGTAGAGATCGAGCACCTCCTGCACGATACAATTACGACTTTGATGATCAGTATGGTGACTACTGCGAGTCACCAAAACGAGTGTGGTTCGCTAAGATGAAGTTGATCGGCCAAGTAAAAATTCATTGGTCGAGTGTGAAGAGATCTCTTGAGCGGGATGGCTATTACCCCATCACCCGATGGGATGAGATGAAGCAGCGCTTGCAAGATAAATACCTCCCAGCTTTGTATCGAGATCAGCTCTACGCTCTACGTCAGGAAAACCTATCTGTTGCAGATTATATGTCCCAATTTGACGAGTTTGTAGTTTGTAGCGATATTATGAGAAGCTCATGGCCACTGCTTCACGCTTTCGTGCTGGACTTAGAGCATACATCTGAAGGGAACTGATTCTCCATAGGCTGGAGACGGTTGAGCAGGTCTTTCATCTCGCGCTAGAGTACGAGCAGTATTTGTGTACTGCTGGCCCGAGGCAGGTCACAACTCGACCTGAACCCACCACAGCTAAGAGACCCCCTTTTGCCACGACTACTACTACTCCTCGCGAGATGCGATGGGAAAAGCTATTGTATCCGGAGGCCCCAAGCCTGGGGGCGACCAATATTATCGATGTTCTGGCATAGGGCATTTCACAGCGCGGTGTCTGACTAGGAATTTACTGATTGAGGATTCGGGCGAGCCCGATGCTGAGGCCGAGGACGTCCCCATTGACGAGATTACAGTTATCATACAGGATGGATGGGAGAGCGATGATGAGATCGCTAGAGTTAGGATTCCTCCGTCGCATCCTCAACACCCTACGTGTCGAGGAGGATTGATGTCGCACCACTATTTTCTTCACATATTTCCCGAGCGCAGGAGGTCCCTGCAAGCTCTCCATCGACAGTGGTAGTTGCGTAAATATCATTGCTAAGAAAGGGTTGGAGAGAATGCAGCTTACTACTCAGCCCCATCCGCATCCATATTGTGTCCTATGGGTGGACAAGTCCACTATCCAGGTTACACAGAGATGTTTGGTGCCGATTCGTCTAGCGACCACTGAGGACCAGGTTTGGTGTGACATTATCCCTATAGATGTTGCACACGTACTTCTCAGAAGACCCTAGTTATATGATTGTGATGCCACGAGTTATGGTTGATCCAACACGTGTGTATTCTTCGACAAGGGTCGAAAGGATACCCTTACCCGACCTAGCTCAGGGATCCTCCCAAATGCAAGGTTGATTCTTCAGTTAGTGCGGGATCTTCGAGACCCCTCCATGTCTTGAGGATGGGTGATTTCCTGAGAGAGAGTTTAGAGGCAGGGGTTATGTTTATTGTCGCATTCACGAGGACGGCTGAGTCCCCTAGCGAGACTGAGATTACAGACCCGGATATTCGTCAGCTAATGGATGATTTCATATATATTATCCTGATGAGCTTCCCCCACTGAGGGACATCCAGCATGCTATCGATTTGGTCCCTACGGCATCTTTGCCCAATCTCCCACATCATTGCCTGAACCCGACTGAGCATGATGAGCTAAAACGGCAAGTTGATGAGCTTCTGCGGAAAAAGTTCATACGAGAGAGCATGAGTCCTTGTGTCGAACCGGCCCTTCTTACTCTGAAAAAATACGGGAGCGGTGCATGTACATTGATAGTCGTATCATAAATAAGATCACGGTGAATTATCGTTTTACGATTCCACGCTTCGATGATCTCTTGGACTCGATGGTTGGTGCCCAGATTTTTTTGAAAATTGACCTTCATAGTGGGTACCATCAAATTAGAGTTAGAGATGTGGATGAGTGAAAGACGACCTTCAAGACGAAGGACGACTTGTATGAGTGGCTAGTTATGTCGTTGGGATTATCGAACGTGCCCAACATGTTCATGAGAGTGATGACACTGGTCTTGCGGCCCTACATAGGCAAATTCTTGGTAGTATATTTTGATGACATTCCGATATACAGTCAGGGCCGCACCGAGCACTTGCGACATATTCAACTAGCTTTCGCGCTCCTCCGGAAGGAGCATCTTTACATCAACTTGAAAAGTATTCGTTCCTGTCCACATACGTACACTTCCTAGGATATATAGTTTCGGCATCTGCTATATTCGTTGATCCTGACAAGGTCAGGGTGATTCAATAATGCCCCATCCCGACGAGGCGACGAACATTCACGAAGCCCGTAGTTTCCATAGACTTGCCACCTAATATAGGAGGTTTATCCGTGCCTTCAGTTCGATCATGGCCCCCAGTACGAGCTGCCTCTGCAAGGGTGATTTCGTTTGGACGAAGGTTGTCACTCAAGTTTTCGAGGAGATCAAGGAGAGACTGTCTACTGCTCCTGTTTTACGCTTACCTGATTTCTCCAAGGCCTTCGAAGTAGCATGTGATGCTCCAATAGTTGGCATTGACGCAGTACTTAGTCAGGAAGGTCATCCAGTGGCCTACTTTAGTGAGAAGTTGAACGAGGCCCAACAGAAATATTTAAATTATGATTGATAGTTTTATGTCATTGTGCAGGCATTGCGTTACTGGCGCCATTATCTCCTGCACAAGGAGTGTTTTATATTCTGACCATCAAGCGTTGAGGTACATAGATTCACAGAAGAAATTAGGTCACTGACATGTGAAATGGGTGGAGTATATGCAGGAGTTTCATTATGTTCTTAAGAATCGAGCAGGTGTTGAGAACAAAATGGCTGACGCCTTGAGTTGTCAAGTAAGCATTCTCCATACCATGAGCACTCGTGTCATGGGCTTTGAGTATCTAGTTTACGATTATCCAGAATGCCCAGATTTCGGGGACATTTATGTCACGCTATCGAGGGACCCACCTGATCCTCGTGAAGGTTATTCGATTTCTGACGGGTACTTATTTATGGGCTCGCGCCTCTGCGTTCCTCAGTCTTCCCTCCAAGATTTCCTTATTTGGGAGCTACACGCCTACACGCAAGCGGAGCAGCGGGACACTTCCGTCAAAACAAGACGATTGCGTTAGTTGATGATCGCTTCTTCTGACCCGGCCTGAAGAAGGATGTTATTAGGGTAGTCAGACATTGTCGAGTCTACCAGACAGCTAAGGGATCCCGCCAGCTCACTGGGTTGTACACTCCGCTACCCATCCCCGAGAGGCCTAGGTATGACATTAGTATGGAATATATTCTTGGGCTCCCTCGTACTTTGAGGAAGCTCGATTCGAACTTCGTTGTGGTGGACCGTTTTCTAAAATGTCCCATTTATCCCTTGCTGAAAGACTGTTGACGCCTGTCATGTGGTTGTGTTATTCTTTAGAGAGGTATTTAAATATCATGGACATCCCAATTCCATAGTCTCTGATCGCGACGTGCGTTTTGTGATCTATTTTGGAAGACTTTATGAAAGAAAATTGGTACAAGCTTGAAGTTTTCCTCCGTCTATCACCCGCAGACGGATGGACAAACCGAGATTGTTAACCGTAGCCTGGGGATGTTATTGCGTTGTCTTGTTGGAGATAGTCCGTTTACTTGGGACTCTGCTCTCCTCATAGCGGATTTTGCATATAATAGCTCTGTCAATAGGACCACGGGTTTGAATCCATTCCATATCATGTTAGGGTATGAGCCTAGAAAACCTAATGACTTAGTGAATATTCCCTTAGAGTCCAGACCTAGTGAGTCAGCGGAGTCTTTCATATAGCATGTGCATGTACTCCATGAGTCGGTCCGAAAGAAAATTGCAGCTAGTAATGATTATTATACGGATCGAGCAGACCAACACAGGCGGAAACAAATCTTTGATGCGGGAGATTGGGTGTTGATTCGCATTCGATCTGAGAGGGTCCCGCAAGGACCAGCAAAGAAATAAGCGCATACAAAATGGGCCCATATACAGTCGTGCGGCGGATTGGTATGAACGCATATGAGATCGACATCCCTTATGGTATGAGCATCAATCGGGTATTCAACGTAGAAGATCTAACTCCTTATTACGAGGAGCGCGTGTATGTGGACCCTTCTTCCACACCTCTACCTGAGCCATCAACTCTCATAGCCCCACTGCCTCAGCCTTTACTCTCTATTACCACCACCAGTCCTTTATTGCCACCGGCGGAATCGCTCCATGAAGATCGCATTTCACCATCGACGGTTCCACCGACACTGCAATCAGATAGAGATACATTACTGTCATACGGAGATACATTACAGCCAGAGTCACCTACTTCTACAGACGACGTACTTCAGATCATCGGGAACGACTTTGACACCGCAGGCGGGCGAGATACTGTGCGCTATCTTGTCCGTTGGTTTGGTCCTCCTCTGCACGATGCCACGTGGATTTCTTCTAAGGAGCTCGAGAGACTTGCCCAGCGGCTACACAGCGAGTACGACCAACTTCACTCACCGGAGATGAGTGTTTTTAAGTTGGGGGGAGTTGATGGTGCACCACGACCGACACAGGTGTATTCCCGCAGGAGGCGGTGATCCGCTGCCCAGATGGACGATCAGAGTCCGGGATTGCATCTGGATGGTCGATCTGAGTCAAGTTCATATATGGTTTTTATATTTTTGAGTTGTATTTTGCCCCTGATCGGTCCAGACAGTGTGAGTCGTCAGATTCGGGTTTTATTTGATTTTTCAGTTGTTTTGAGAGGTTACTACTTAGGGTTTTATTTATATACAGTGGTTCACAAAGTGGGGGGCATCGAAGGTTTTGCACGATTGCTGTCGGAACCGCTCGGTCTCCTTGGTCTTCTGGTGCGACGCCGAAAACCACCCCTCCCAGGTGCGACTCCTGGGTAAGCATCCCCTCTTCTTCCCCTCCTTCCTCATCCAGCCCACCGGATTCAAAGCCGCAACTTTTATTTTTCCCCCGCAAAGCCTCGTCTCCCTTCCCAGTTAGTCGACGCCTTTCGCCTACAGCAAATCGACCACGTCACCCCATCTCCGCCTCCCTTTTCTTTATTTCTCCTCATTCCCCGGCGGCCTCAACCCATCCAAAACTCCCCCACCAGCAGCCTCCTCCCCTCTGCCTCCCTCTTCCCTACCTCTTCCCTTTTCCGTCGACTTCCACCCAGCCGAAATTCCCACCAGCAACCCTCTTCCCCTCCGCCTCTCTACAACCCGCAAACATCCTTTTCCCCTTTCATAATCTCCACACTCAAACCCCACCCCACCGTGAGCCTCTCCCATAACCCCAGTCACAAAATCAACCACCCCTATCATTACCCAAGCCCTTCCATCAGCCTGGGATTCATTCCCACCCCTTCACTTCACAGAAACCCTGGATGCCCTTCAGCGACCATCATCACCTCCGCTTGCACATGTAAATTATGGTTTGTAGTCTTTTTTTCTCTCGTTGTTTATTTTGACACAACTTTGATGGATTTATATTTTATTTACTACTAGTTCATTCGTTTTGCAATTTGCGAGATTTAGTATGTGTGTGCTTAAAATTAATTGTGCCTCGCTCGATTTGCGAACACGCTTGTTTTCCTTAATTAAAGAACTTGTGAACTCCTATGCCTCTGTCGTATTTATAATAATAAATTATCGTTGTGCATTTTCTAGCGGACCAACTTTTGCATTGTCAGCATATTCATCATTTTGTCACATATTAGGTTGCATTTTGATTATTCATTTTGCGGTGTCCCGCCACTGCATCACAAAGGGAATGTTGTGAACTTAGATTAAACCGGACAATGAACGCAACTTAAAATCAAATGAACAATACACACGTACTTAATGGTTTTTATCAATAATTCATGACAAAAGTATACTTCAATGGGCTAATAAGGCATTAACTTAGCATTTCATGCCAAGTAACAAAATTATTGATGTCATAAGAATAAATAAATAATAATAGTGAATGAACTGTACGATAAATTGACTGTAAAACAACAAGGATATACCAAATAATAGAAAATCCAAAACAATCCACTGCTTGTACCTGCAGAAATTCTTTCCAACCAGAGGGCTCAATCTGTTCTATCCTTCTGGTTAAGCGATGAGATCTAGCTTCTAAGCGCACAATTTTTTCCTTGTTGAAATTAACCATATCCATGACCCTTTTAAAATTCTTAAATCCCTTTGTGTTTGTTAATTTTTTCTTTAAACGGGAAACCTTTGTTCGTTGCTCCCTATAACACTTAACAGCATCTATATATTCTTCAGACCAAGTTTTCACCTGAATGCAGAGAAATAAAAAAACTTACAGCACAAAATCAATAGCATTTAGCAAAAAATAAATTAAATATTTGAAAATAAATAATGAATGATAAATTGCAAGGAAGAAGTTCCAATCAGTTTCTCAACAGAACTCTTGTGATAGTTTCTGTCAAACTATAACATCCCCGATCACACAACCGCTAATGAGTAAAGAAATAATTCCAAAAAACTGTCACCTTTCATGTGTTATTTATCAAAATCTATTTTAGCCTTAATTTTCAAAAATCACCAACCTCATTTGAGAATAACTAAAAATGAACTTCTCACACTTCCATTAAATAATTTTCACAATTAAACTTTCAGGTAGCATTCAAATAATCAATATAAGATTAGCTTGAAATGTTTATACTGTAACACATACACACCTCATCATCTTCTGAAAGGCTACTCAAAACTGGAACATTTAGACTCCATGACCATGTCTCAAGACAACCTTCTGTGCTCCATAAAGATCCAAATTCAGACTCTACGAGCTTCTCCCACGTCAGCTCCTCCTTAATAAGAAGCCCCCTCAAAACATCTCTTGGTAGAGTATCACCATATGCTAAAGAGACATTAGGAAGGCCAGTTTTGTATATCATTTTGATCCACTTTTCTGTAAAGAGATACCAAGAGTTATCCGAGCCCAAAGCTATATAGTAGACTGGGTTGCTGCTCTCCTTATCTTCCCCATTAGAAAAATTAGGTTTGGATTTATCAATGCTAGAAACACCGGGATGGAGATCAAACTGTAGCAATAAAACATAGGAATTATGTAATTTTCAATCATACAAAGAGAATTCTATGGATAACACTTCTGTTGCTTTCTCAAAAAATATAACTGTGCTAATGACCATGCAGAGAGAAAATGTGATTGGAGAATAATATAGATTGCACTCATCAACATCATCAACGTCCCAAGAGAAGAGAGTTCAGGTAAAGGTATGACAATAATGAGAGAGAAACGAAGTGGATTTCAGGCTATATTTCCCACACGAGCAAATATAGTGCCTCAATTGTAAAGAAAAGGGAGAATATTAGAAATAAACACCTTTCTGGACAACAAATAAATCACTGCAGAAAATAATGCATCAAGCAACTGCATCAACATCAACAACCTCATTCAACCTAGTTCGTAGATTATTGAGTCTTTGCCCAGGATTCATGTTTACAGCTTCAATATACAATATGTGAGGCCTCCTGTCTACTTTTCATAAGCACCATAATAACTTTGAGAGCAATCAAACAAATTTATAAAAATTTAAATGAAAATCTGACAAAAAATAATAATCATTCTAATTACCATAGTCATTTCTGTAAGAAAGCATCTTCTGAGTTTTTTTAATTCAACAAACGACTACCAAGACCTAGATATTAGCTCCTATAATTTTAAAGTTTTAACCAGGGGTATGATAGAGCACCATAAACTACATTAGGAGAGGTATTTTGATTATATATTGTAAAGATCATTGTTAGTGATATAGGGTAGGGTGTGTAGTGAGAACCTACGATGCACGACTACAGGACAGCGAGGTTCCGATCAACAGTTCCTATAGTATGATGCAACCATGCAAGAGATGACGATAATAATTAATTAATTATCAAGAATATTAATTCACGCAATAAGAATGCAAAGAGCACAAGCGAGATTGAATTTCTTTAGGACAAAGAGGCTAGGTAAACAATGAGCCAGACGCATCCATGAAGTCGGATCGTCGATCCGATCAAGTCTTCATGCGGGAATAAACGAACGTAGGTCCCGCTTTGCGGTGAGGTAACACTGATGGCACTGATGGATCCCCATAAGTTAGGCTTCTGCCAAGTGTGATGTACGGGAAAGGAGGAAGTCTAGCCTCACATCCACCCTTGGGACCAACAAGGGGGTAGTACAACAATATTCATTAATACTGTAAATATCCTCTGGCAAGTTCGACATGTCGGCCCAACATATAAGTTTTGAGGACAGAATGACATTTTTTTCTTAAAAAAATGGTTTGTCCTTTAGTAAAATATAGGTCAACATATCTGATTTTTTCCATCGGCAAACAAGATTTTTGAAAATATCGTTCACTATTTTATTTCTAATTGTGTTAGAAATATATGCTAAAATCACTTATATGCTTTGCATCATGTGTTTAGATGGATTAGACTTATTGTTTCGATGGAATACTTATAAAATATTCTTTGAAAGTTGTATTTATATATATATATATATATCATTTTTTTATTTTTAGAAACTATTTAGAATACATGTGTGGAAAGTAGAATAATATATCCTCTTAAAACATTATATTTTTTGTTTTAAAGGATACCTAATCTGTAGAAATAATAAATCAAAACAAAAATAAAAATTTAGTATAGAAATCAAGTATGGGCAAAGCATGTGATCACTTCTCTAAAGAAGTTGCATCACTCTCCGGCAGATCATTCAATTGATGCTCCCTTCTCCAAGAAGCATCCAGCTAGATCCCGAAAATTCTAATGTGTGCGGACACCGAAGAAATACAGAACACCCGAACTTCCACTTGATGAAGCAAACGTTAAAATAGAGAAAACTTGGAAGCAATCGAAAAAGAAAACTGGGAGATTGAGAAAGCAGGGAAAGAAAGAGAGAATATAGAAATCTATATTTTTTTTTAAAATCTCAGGAAATACCTTTTGTATAGGAGTCGCGTAAAAACGACGATCACAAGCACGGTAGTTGAATGATGAAGTTATATCAGCAAACGGCGAAGCCCATTCAGCGTTCAGCGATAGGAGTAAATCAGTCGGCGATCACCCTATCAGTGATCGGCCATCGCCCGGTCGGAGATCATTGGTCAAAAACAGAGACATTAAAAAAAGTTTGGATGCAACAGGCAGTTTCTCATTCGCGAGATAATAAAGAAGATAAAATTCTAACAGTTTCATTCACTTTCATAGGTGTTAGGCTTACAATTAAGTTTGTATAATTACTTAACACCATGTATTTCTTATTTTATATTAAACAAAGTACTAAAATATTCTAAACATTATTAGTTAATGATTTGATTTTTTTAACAGAATTTTATTAGGCACAAGCAGACATTATCAATCAAAAACATTTAATTTTTAATCTTCTTTACGAATTATAAAATTAGTGTTATTTAATACAATGTACTTGTTTTGGATATTTATAAGTAGTGGTCATATTGTATTACTAATATTTTATTTTTGATACTATTCGACTTTATTGTGGGATACATATGACTCATTGTTTGTCTACCTGTTATGCGGATTTTATTTAGTTTTAGAACATATAGGTATAATTAATATATATTTTTATCTATGAGAAGAAAATCATATATTTTAAAATATCTATAATCAATGTTGCAGATGTAGGATGTCGAGCTCATGTCAGTTTGGGTTTTTTATGTCGGATGTCGTATTACGGGGGATATATCGGGGATATTTCATAATGTCGGATTATAATATTATAATTATATATATATATATATATATATTCCATAATTTTTTCATTTATTAATTAAATTATAATTATTTTATCTAATCAAGTGTAAACTAAAATTCATATAAGAAAGTTAAAATACTAACAATCATCTAATCAATTTATAATAAAAAAAAATATTGCATACTTTCTATCATGTAATACAACATCACAAAATAATATTAAACTAAAAATATAATTGTACTTTATTCCCAAAATATGAGTGCACTGCTCCACAAAATCTGATACTCTAATATAAATCTATATATTATTTTCCTGCAATCAATGAACGAATAAATGAGTAAGACTAAACTATATTAAAGATTAAAACATGACAAAAAAAATTAACTTAATACAACTCACCTAAATAATATCAAGTTTCTTGATCTGTTGGATAATCCTCGGAAGTGTAAATCATTAATGCATCATCAATGTCCTCCTCAGAACTCTCATCCTCATCCCTCTCCGGCATAGGCCGTTTTCCTTTTGATTTTGCCATATATACCTGCTTTAAAGTCAGCCATGCACTTCTCCTACAAGCAGAACCCACATCAACATCTATAATGTCCTCAATCTGAGACCAAGTCAACCCTTCTCCAGGAAACACTTCGTTATCATCATCATCATCTACAACATCATCAGCAGGACCCGTTAACCACTCAGCAACCTTTCCTTCACCAATACTCTTTGCAGACAATGAGTCTCGAGATGGATCAGAATATTTAGACTTTAGCTTAGAATTGAATTTCACAAATACAAGATCATTCAATCTTTGGCTTTCTAGTCTATTCCTTTTCTTGGAATGAATCTAAATATAATAAACATAAATATTAAAAATTATTATCATTTTAAGATATTTTTGAAATATCATCTTAAAATTTATACTTGTAAGTAAATTACCATCTCAAAAGTGCTCCAACTCCTTTCACAACCGGAGGAACTATTTGTCAAATTTAAGATTCTCATGGTCATAGTTCTCAAATTTGAAGTTTGAATTCCATAGAACTTCCACCAATGAGCTTATAGAAAAATAACAAATTATTATACTAGTCAATTCAAAAAGTAATACAACAATTATTTTGTGAAAAATAGAGAGATAATATACTTGGATTGAACCCTGATAGTTCTTTTTGCCTCTTTGTTATGTCCTGGCCAAATAATCCTTGCTCTAGCTGATAAACTTCAACCTCAGCAGTAATGGCATCTTGTATAGAAGGATCATGAGAGTACATTCTAGTGAGGCATTCAATAAACCCACCCATAAACTTTGGATCTCCATCTATCTCTTTCCTATTTGGGTAATAGAAGAAGGGATTCAGAAAATAGTCTGTTAGATGTAATGGACTACTCATCTTAGTCTTTACTCTTCTATCTATCAACTTCCATATAAAAAGATATTTACTCTGCTTAAAGGAAAGAGCAGCAGCAATTTCCACTCTAGCCTTCTTCATTTCACCATACAACCATCTCATTGAAGGAGCGTCTCCATCAGCTCTTCTAAGAACTTTCACCAATGGGGAAAATATAAGAAGGGCAAGCTCAACATTTAGCCAAAAAGTACCACTCAAAACTGTAGTTGTAGCCTACAATTCAAGAATCAAGATAACATTAGTACATTACAAACAGATTAATCATAGAAATAATATTTGAAAAAAACTACTAAGATACATGTTTGCCTGCATCACTGCCAGATAATTTGGTATCATCCCACCTTGCTGATGTAAACATCTCCCGCAACTGTCTCTTCTTCTCATGGATGCTCTGTAACGAAAGAAATGTTGTGGCAAATCTGGTAACTCCAGGGTGCACAAGATCATGTGACTCCAAGTCTTTTGTAGTCTCTCTGAACATGTCAAGAAAGATAGTATGAGCATATATAAACACTGATAATTGACGTCCAAGTGCAATAGCATTTTTTATTTGCTTTAATCTTTCAATGTCCTGGAGAAGCAAATTGATAGTGTGTGTAGTACATGAAGTCCAAAAGAGTCTTGGCCTCTTCAAAGCCATCAACCTTGATGCCGCCATATTATTGGATGCATTATCTGTCAAAATTTGTATAATATTCTCTTCTTTTCGGCCATATGGGTTGGCAATCGACTCATCCACAAAATCATAAATAAATTTTCCATCATGTGTGGATGACGAAACATTTTTGGATAGCCAAAATGTCACCCCAGCAATAGTGTGCACCACTATGTTCATGATGCTTCTCCCCTTTCTATCTGTCCATGCATCCGTAAGAATGCTACAGTCATGCACCCTACAGGTTTGAGTGAATGTAGTTAGCATCTCCTTCGTACGTTGTACCTCCATCTTCAAGAATTTCTCTCTAATCTCATATGGGGTTGGACCCTTCATCCCTGGTCCACATAGCCCTACTGCATGCAACGCCTGTTGGAAGGATGTAGCATACACGACATTGAAAGGAATTCCTGTCTCGTATGTCCACCTAGCAATATACAAGCACGCATCATCTCTAGCTTTTTTCTTGTACTTGCTATCAATGGTGGTTTGCACCATTTTGCTCGTCTCGGTGCTTTGAGATTGAACAAATTGATTCATAGGCCCTTTAGTACCTACGCTTGCATAAATGCTCCTTTGTGTAGCTTCTTCTATGTCACTATCTAATCCTCCAACAACTACCTCTTCTAAAGCTGTTTGCAACCTTTAAGTCTTAAACTTTTTGGTTGCTTGTGCAGTGTGTAAATATCCCTCAACCTTTTCTTTAACATCAGTTGGTACCGTCGGGCAAGCCTTAACGTTGCCCCTTATCCCCCCCCCCCAAGTGATGCTTCAAGAGAGTAATTCCACCATTCACAATTTGTTTGCAATATATGCATCGTATTCTATTTGTATCCATTATGAGTCACCTTCTCCCAAAATGCCCAACAAGAATCTCGACCTACTACGGAGGAAGTACTGGGAACCTTGCTAGAACCTTCTGATGAATTCATTCTACACAAAAAGAATTAGAAAAAATTAAAAAAAGGCAACATCAGTGTTATTTCATATCTAGATGCCCACAATATTGATGTCATCATTAATCAATGTTCATTGATCGGTCTAAAAACATAGCTGAATAATTTTTTTTTCACATCATATGTTGCCACAATGCCGCAAATCAGCAATCATAGAGGACAAGGGAAGAGACAAATATAGAGAAATAGAAAGAAAGAGAGGAATTATGAATAGATACAACCACATTGTGAAAATGCCACAATGTCAGTCGACTGCCATAAGGATTGGCCACAACCAAAATGTCATAATGTCAATCGACTGCCATAAGGATTTTTTCATAGCCACAATACCACAATACCACAATGCCACAATGTCACAATGCCACATGTCACTGCAACAATGTCAACCAACTCTCATAAGAATTTACCACACAGCAATTCCATAATTCCAGCCCAGTGTCAAAAGGCTTTGTCACACCAACAATGTCATACGGCCCACACAAACAATGTTAAAATCCCGGCCGAGAAGGAAGAGAGAAATAGAGGAAGAATTATCAGAGAAGTAGAGGAAGAAGGAAGAGGGAAATAGCCAGTCGAGAAGAAAAATAACCTTAAAATAACCTAATTTACAAATAGCATAATTGCAAATTTACTGGAAAATGGAAATAACCTAATGCAGCAGATAGAAGGAAAAGCAGATGCAGCAGATAGAAGAAAAACCAGATGCAGCAGATAGAAGGAAAACCAGATGCACCAAATAGCCAGTCGAGAAGGAAGAAAAAGAATGAAGAGAAAACTAAACACTAAATATAACTTAAAAATAAAGATAAAACTCACAGTGCTGAGGGGACGAGCCACAAAAGAGGAGAGGAGAGAAAAACTGTCGAGAACCAGTGTCGATAAAAAGACGGCCGACGGAAGACAGTCCGATGAACCAAAAGTACACAGTCTGGGTTCGAGAATCACCGGAGAATCAAAGAACCAGAGAGTCGTTAGCGGAAGGAGTAAGAAATCGCGAGATAGTAAGAAATCGCGAGAGAGGGAGATTAGGGCAAGCCGGACTGGAAGGAGGCGGAAAGTGATGAGTCGGGGAATGAGAAGAATAATATAACGATAATAATTTATAACTTTATAAAGTATTAAGTATTAAGTTATAATTAATTAATTATATAATCATTATTAAGTATTAAATAAATCAAACTATTAACCCTAAAAGATTTAAAAACACCACAACCACTACAACGCTACCATAACCCGAAATAACGGACCGACATGTCCGACATGTCGGCCGCAATTCTGGAGAACGCAAAAAAAAATCATTTGCAGCGGTAACGTTGCGATTTCACCCAAAAAATGACACGTCGGCCGACATGTCGGCCGCAATCTACAAGCTTGTCTATAATATGTCCTCCTACATCTGATATTTACAATATTGTTTACTTGTTGTCCATCGCCTTTTGTCTTGATCTTAAGAATTTTTAACAATTTTAGTATAAATGTGTGCACGCACTTTTTTGCTTCAAAATGCACCAAATAATCATTATTGATGCATCCTGGCGAGATAAGAGATGAGCAATCAGTCAAATGTTAAAATTCAGCACTAACAAAAGTAAGGGTTCTACAAAGCTTTCCCGCAGACCCTCCACAAAAATAATAGATATGTGGATAATACTTCAAACTTATATATACTTTCTCAAAAATCAAATACAAGGTATGAATACACATTTATATGAGGGAGAAAGAGAAAAGAGATCCGTATACATGATGTGGGACTAAAGAGGAGAGAAGAAGAAAAATAAACAAATGGGCTCCAACATGGGCCTCTTTACATGGGCTTTTCCAACACTCCCCCGCAAGCTGGAGCGTACAAGTCATAGGCACCCCAGCTTGGACAGGAATTGATAAAATATGGTACTTGGTAGGGCCTTTGTGAGGATATCAGCAACTTGTTCAGTACCCGGAACATGCTTCAATTCTATCTTCTTCATTTGAACTTTCTCCCGGATAAAGTGACAGTCCACTTCAATATGTTTCGTTCTTTCATGGAAAACAGGATTCTTTGCTATGTGTATAGCCGCTTGGCTGTCACATAACAGGATGGCTGGTGAGGGAAGTTTTACTCCTAGATTGGCGAAGAGACATTCAAGCCATGTGAGCTCAGAGACAACCGATGTCATCGATCGGTATTTTGCTTCAGCTGAGGATCGAGCAACCACGGCTTGTTTCTTACTCCGCCAGGTAACAAGATGACCTCCAAAATAGGTACAAAAACAACTGGTTGATCGCCGATCTTCCAAGGAACCAGCATAATCTGCATCAGAATACGCAATCAACGTTGGAGTAGAGGATGACGTTTTGTAAACCAGCCCTTGACCCGGAGCTGTTTTAAGATATCTTAGAAAACGTTCGACGGCTTGAAGGTTTGATATTCGAGGATCATGCATAAACAGGCTGACCACCCCAACAACAAAGGATATATCTGGTCTTGTGACCGTTAGGTAGATCAATTTTACAACAAGTCGTCGATAGTATTCAGGATTTTGGAGAGGAAGATCTGTATCGAAAGCATGTGCACACAGCTTGTGATTTGCATCCATTGGAGTGGTAGTCGGCTTGCATCTAGAGTATCCAGCACCTTAAAGGAGATCGAGTCAGTACTTCGGTTGGGAGAGGACAAGTCCATTCGGACGTCTCGTGACCTAAGGACCAAGGAAGTATCGAAGGTGCCCCAGATCTTTTGTTTGAAAGACGGAGCTAAGATGACGTTTGACCGCTTGGATTCCCTTTGAATCGTCTCCAGTGATTAAGATGTCATCAACATAAACTAACAGAAGAACCGCTCCTATTGTCCGATGTCGAGTGAACAGCGAGAAGTCTGCTAAGCTCCGAGTAAAGCCGACTTCCCGAACTGCCTTACTGAACCTGTCGAACCATGTCCGAGGGGATTGTTTGAGACCAAAGATGGACTTCTTAAGATGACAAACTCGGGACTCCCCCGTGGTCTCAAACCTGGGAGGTTGCTGCACGTAGACTGTTTCCTGGAGATCGTCATTTAGAAACGCATTCTTGATATCCAGTTGATGTAAGGGTCATTGGCGATATGACGACCCAAAAATGCGCCAAATAATTTTAGGCAAATCGAATTTTTTACGAACATTTTTTGCATTTTTGTTTACGTTTCATTTCATTTAATTGGTTACATTTACTTCATTTATTCATTTTGGGTGCCAATAGCCAAGTGATGTTTAAGTGGGCTGTCCATTTCAATTGGGTTGCCATTTATTTTATATGTGCTTGATTAGTGCGCTGGCTGAATTTACTGGGCTGGCTGACTTAGTTGCTTTGTGGGCTAGCTGAGTTAGGTGTGTTGGCTGGTTTTGATGAGCTGGTTGTTTAGATGTTGGTTGATTAGAGCATGGGGCTTAATTGGGTGGCACCTGGATCATTTCTTGGCCTCTTCTTGTCGTTGGCCGCTTACCCCTTTGTTATATAACGAGCCCGAGCCTTTGCTTCTCCCGCACATTTCACTCTGTCGCTGCTCTGCTCCTGTGATTTCTTCTTCCTGCTGCTACTCTGGTTCTGCGATTACCTGCTTCTTCTTTTTCTTCTTCCTCTTCTTCCTGGCTTTCTCTCTGTGTTTCTGAGCCGTCACTGCTCCTGTGCCGATGAGTTTGTTGTGTCGTCGCTGCTTCTATGCCGCCAATTGTGTTGAGCCGTTGTTATGGCTTGCTGCTTCCCTCTGCTGCTCTTTGCTACTGCTCCCGAGCTGCTGCTGATCCCGAGCTGCTTCTGTGTAACTGTTGTGTTGTGAGCTACCCTTCTCCTTTCCCCCCTTTAACTGGTTTGGTTATTACTTCTCTAATTGGTTATTTTGCTTACCCTTTTGGGTTTTTTGAAGTATTGGGGTGTTGATTTTATTTATTTATTTGTTGGATACAAATTTTGGGGGCTGGTATAGTGCTGGACAGTCATTTTTATTGCTGAATATTTCTATACAGTCCTTAGAAAGGTTGTTTTTGTGCCGATATTGTGCTGATTGAAGGCTGGTTTTTGAGCTATTTTTTGAAATTGAGTTTGAGCTATTTAATTGTTGTTTTTACGCTATTTAGACGCTGTTTTTGAGCTACTTAAGAGCCGTTTTGGCTATTTTGTGTCGTTTTGACGGCTAAGGTTGAGATTCACAGTCTCGGTTGAGGACTGTTTTGGTTGGATAGCTATTATAGACATTTCTTTTGTCGTTTATGTTGACTTTCGGATTTTGACGGATTTTAAACGCATTTTATAAAAACATTAACGCTACGAATATAAAGTGGCATAACCCAAATATAAGTGTGCAGTATTTCAGTGATTTCCGCGGACCAGAAACAAGAGGATGGTGTCGCAAGATAATCGTGACTTTAATGCAAATAAAAGTACTGTTAATGGCAAGGCCTTAGTGAGTTTCTTATTTCTTGAATCATGTTTATTCTAGTATTTTCTTTGGTATTACTGTTTTACTGTTTATAAACATTGTATGTGCATATGAGTTGCACTAAATGATATATCGCTATCAAATATAATGTGGGCGAGGGAAAAACATGAAAGCGATACATATTTCTGAGGGGATTACTTTTATTAAAAACTTTAGTTTTCACGATAAAGATAAGAATTAATTTAAAACTCTGCATAGGAAAATGTGAAGGATTCGAATCCTATGATGTAGAGTCATCTACTAATGGATTCACCAGTCAGGGTGAGCCTATAAATTCGCCATTCAGGGGTGTGGACAATTCAAGTTTGCATGTCGGAGCATTTCCTATTTTATGTAACTAAAATTAAGGGGCAAGTTAAGATTCAGTATTAAGATTAAATGAAACTGATGATTTATTGTAATGTATGCATATTGTTATCTCTCCTTGTTTGCATGTATGACTATTCACGAAATACTTATCTCACATAGTCATATTTTTATGACTAACTCATTGTGAACCCATTTTTTTAGGCAATAGGAACCACTCCTAGTACTCGGAGAGGGATTCCGCTGGAAGAGGTGGCGAAGGTCTGGTTGAAGATTTTTATAGGCATTGGCGAAACTCAGGAAAGGCACAAAGCCTTGTATATTGATGCTGATTGTGATTTTTGTATGAAGCATTTGTAGTCTCTTTATCGTCGAATGTAAATAAACAAATGAATGAATAAAGATTTATGATGTTCATGCTCTTTGTACTGTGATGATGCGACCTTATTTATTGAAAACATGTTCGATTCTCGAATTATTTGGGAAGCCCGGAATAAGGGTCTTCACAGGCGATACACAGACACGGAGAGGAGGACACGAACGGTGTTGAGCTTGGCTACTGGAGAGAATGTTTTCTCATAATCAAGACCTTGCTGTTGGGTGAAGCCACGAGCCACCAGGCGGGCTTTCAGATGATCAATTGTCCCATCAGGAGCATGTTTGATGACAAAAACTCATTTACACCCAACAGATGTCTGGTCGGTAGGTAGAGTACCAAGTTCCAGGTCTGGTTAGCCCAGAGATCAATCATTTCTTCTTTCATGGTCGTCTGTCAGCCAGGATGTTGGAGAGCCTTCTGCATAGAGTTAGGTACAGAAATCGAGGATAATGAAGTGGCAAATGTTTGAAATCGTGGGGATAGGCGATGTAAGGATACATAGTTCGTCATGGGATGAGCGGTTGATTCTGGTGCAAAACCAGCAGGACGCGGAGCGTCAGAGGTCGAAGTTGACTGCATTGGGGCAACGTAGCCAGGATGGCAACGAGTGTAGACATGTATAAGAGGCGGCTTGGAAAGAGTGGGAGCCCGGTCAAGAATTTGTGGTGGTGGAGTGGTAACGGGAATGACAGGTCGTAGGACGGGTGGTGGGAGAGGAGTTGGATTTGGAGCGGTGAAGAAAGGAAGATCCTCCTGAAAGGTAACATCAGTAGAGACAGTCACCTTGCGGGTAGCAGGAGAGTAACACATGTACCCTTTGTCTGATTTTGTGAATAGCCAACGAAGATGTGTTTAGTTGCCCGGGGATCCAACTTGTCTGTAGATGGACCAAGAATGTGAATGTAGCAAGTACAACCAAAGATGCGGGGTGTGAGAGAGAATGTTGGATTAGAGGGGAACAGGAGGCTGAACGGAGTGGCATTGTGGAGTATGGGGGAAGGGAGACGGTTAATCAGATAGCATGTCGTTTGAAAGCGCAAAGTTCCAATAAGCTTTGGGGACCTGCGTGTGAAGTATGAGACAGTGAGCAACATCAAGCAGATGTTGATTCTTACGTTCCGCGACTCGGTTTTGTTGGGGGTATAGGCACACGATGTTTGGTGAATAACCCCAAATTCAGAGCAAAGATTCGCAAATTCGTGGCTGGTGTATTGGTGAGCATTATCGGTGCGAAAAGTTTTGATGTTCGTGGAGAATTGTGTGCGGGTCTCAAGGAGGAATGCCCGAAAGACACGGAGAAGCTCGGAGCGATCACGAAGTAAATATAGTCACGTCATTCGAGAATAATAATCAATAAAAGTTAAAAAAATAGCGACACCCAAAAATGCTAGTGATTTTGTACGGACCCCAAATATCGAAGTGTACTAAAATAAAAGGAGCAGAGCTCCGAGTACAATGAGATAGAAAAGATGAACGGGGTTGTTTGCCGAAAATACAAGATTTGCACTGAAAAGGAGGAAGAGATACATCTGGTAGAGCCTTCTGGAAGACCGGTAAAGGGGCATGCTCAAGACGTCGATGTCAATCGACGGAGGAGACGGAGGAGAGGATAGTAGGAGAGTCATCAAGATTGTAGAACCCGTTCTGCAGTCGTCCCTTACCAATGATATTCCGCGTCCGTCGATCATGTATCAGAAAAGAAGATGTAAATGTTACAGAGCAATTTAAATTGGCAGTGAGGCGACCAACAGAAGGTTAATTAAACGGGGAGCCCGGAACATGAAGAGCCGAGCGTAGGGATAGAGAAGAAGTGAGAGGGATATCAGCAGAGCCAGAGACTGGAACAGTGTCCCCATTGGCCACTGTGATACATTTAGGATGAGGAGAATCCAAGTACTGATGTGGTCACAGGGAGGTTATGTGATGAGTGGCACCTGAATCCACTATCCTGCGCGGACTAGTGGAGAGACAAGTGATACTTTCATTTGAGATGGAGGCAGCGGAGGCAACAGAGGCAGATGGGTGACTGAGCAAACCATGAAGTTGTTGGAACTGAAGTTTGACCTCTTCAAGGTCAGTACGAGTGACAGATGAATCATTGGCAGCAACAGCGGCAAGCGGACGAGGAGGAAGCTCATGCTTGCGATAGCAAGTGGCCTCAAGGTGGCTTGTCCTTACCGCAGAAGGAACACTTAGGTCGTGGCCGGCCACCCTGACCTCTGCCCCGAGAATCTGAACGTCCCCCACGAGCAGGAGGAGGGGGAGGCAGTAAGGGCGTAGAAGTCTGCAGAAGGAGGGCCGGTGACGGAGATCCAGAATTATCAGGAGGTGGTGAGACCTTGAGCAACATGGAGCACACATCAGATAGTGACGGAGTAGAAGCAGAGAAGAGGATCTGAGCCCGAACGCTCCGAAAATGAGGCGGTACATAAGCCATCATCATGGCAACATCGACGGCTTCTTTTTTGGGCAATTTGGGCAACAAGATCCATCGTAGGGGTTTGATGTTGAATTCAGGCTTCAACCAGAGTCTTGGCCCGAGGAACAAAGGAGGTACGGTCAGCGGCCCCGCCAACGTCAAGAGTCTGAAGATCTGTTATGATGTCATACAAGTGTTGGAGATTATCTTTGCCGGAATAAAGAGAATGGAGCTCATCACGCATCGCCTTAGCCGTCTCGTGAAACATGACCATGTGATAAGGTTCGTCATCAAGGGATTTGAGGATCCACGTCTGAACTCGACCATCGTTGCGCAACCAGCCTTCAGTAGGAGCAGCGGGAACAGCTTGGGTCAAGTGATGTAGAAAGCCTTTGAACTGAAGAACTCGGCGAACAAAGTGCACCCACTCAACAAAGTTCTTTTTCCCGGCTAAAGAAATAGTGGTGATCCGCAATTCATCCCGGAGTTCAGGGACAAGGGTAGAGCGGTCTGCAGGAGAGGAAGCCGCATGTCCGGTAGAATCAAGAGAGGACCCCAAGGCAAGACGGTCAGGAGGCTAGACCGGCGGCAAGAAGACCAACGAATAGAGAGGAAACCGCGCGAGCAGATCGAGCGATCAGGACAACGAGCAGAAAGAGGTCGCACAGTAAACCGCGCGAAAAGACCGCACGGTCTCGGTGACAACACACCAGCGGCAAGGCAAGGAATAGGCCGCGACCAAAATGCAGAGTGGTTAGAGAGGAGAATTCGCCGCAACTAGAGAAGAGGAGAAGTCGCACGGTCACGGTGACAGCACACCAGCGGCAAGGAAGATGTCGCGACCAACATGCGGAGCCCGCAGCAGAAAGGAGAAGCCGCAGCGATTAGAGAAGTCGCAGCGACCAAGCAGCGAAGAAACTGCGCGAGAAGACCGCACGGTCACGGTGGCAACACACCAGCGACAAGGAAAGAGACTGCGACCAAGATGCGGATCCCGCAGCGGTTAGAGAAGCGGCAACGATTAGAGAAATCGCAGCGAGAAGAGAGGAGACTGCAGCGAGAAGGCGGGTAGAAAAAGCACGTGGCAAGAAGGCTAGAACGTGGCGGCAAGGAGAGTAGACAGGGAGATCGCGTAAGGAGACCGCAGCGAGTAGAAAGAGAAGCGGGTAAACATGAAGAAACTGCGCGGTTAGATGGGGAAATGGCCTAACCTGACAGAGAGAGAGTTATAAAAGGGCCAAGAGGAAAAGGAAGAACGGGAGGTGGAATCCACGAGAGAGAGAGCAGGAGGATCGGTTATGATGAAGGACACGACCCCGTGGCGAACCCGGCGGACGGCCCCTCGGCGGAGGGAGATCCCGGCGAGCTTGGAATCATGTGGCTGGAGAAAATCGACCCGCTATGGAGGCCGCAGTCCATTTAGTTCTGTTATTTTATTCCTATTGTTTTATTCCGGTTTGAGGATAGCCGTTTTGGCTTATTTTGGAATTCTTATGTTGGGTGTGTTGTTAGCCCTCCTCATGTTATAAGAGGAGTGCTATGTTATTTTCGGCAATTATAGATGAATGAACAATTATTGAAGCCCTAATCCATCGCCTCCATCTTTGTCGCGTGAGAAGAACCGAGTCGGAAGGCTCCCGCCGTCTCCCCCATCCTTCCCGCAGCGGAAGATCGTCGGACCGAAAGGTCCCCCTCGCCGGCTCCTACGCCAGTTGGTATCAGAGGCAAGCGCTCGACTCCTACGCTCGACCGCCGACCTCCGTCGCTACTCCGCTCCCGCCTGATTCGCGCACATGGAGGACACTCCGCCGAACGACGCCGGCGTCTGGGCGGCCATCCAAACAATCACGGCCCAGTTGGCCACCCTCACCACCGCTATCGGCGAGCTGCAGCCCGGCCTCAACCCGTAGCCGGCTCCTGCCGCACTAGCCGTTCCCCCGGACCGTTTCTTCGGCCGTCAATACTGTCGGGAGCGTGTCCCACCGCCAGTGTTTCCTCGTCCTCACAACGTCCTATTTCAGTCTGATTCGAGCTCGGAGGACGAACCACCCGACATCGCTCCTCCGCCTCGGTGGGGAGAACAGCAACCCTACCACCATTCGGGATACCGTCTGCGGGCCGACATTCCCCACTTCCACGGCAATCTGGGTATTGAGGAGTTCCTAGATTGGCTATCGGAGGTGGAACGTTTCTTCAAAATGGTCGAAATCGACGCACATCGCCAAGTGAAAATGGTCGCCTACCGCCTCAAATACGGCGCTGCTGTTTGGTGGGATCAACTCCAACTCAACTGCAATAGGCAAGGCAAGGCCGTCGTGCGGACATGGCCCAAGATGAAGAAGTTGTTGCGGAATCGGTTCCTTCCGCCGGACTACGACCAACATTTGTTTCAGTATTATCAGAGTTGCTCTCAAGGCACTCGCAGGTGACGGAGTACCTCGCGGAGATTAGCCGCCTCGCCGACCGCAACGGCCTCACTGAGACGGATGGTCAACGCGTCACACGATTTCTTCATGGGCTGCGCCCTTCCTTGCGTGAGAAGATTGGACTGCATGTTGTGCGCACCGTTGAAGAGGCCTTTAACTTGGCTCTCAAGGCCGAGCAGATGGAGAAAGTTGCAACACCTCTGAGCCGCGCGTCCTCCCGCCGTTCGTGGACTGACGCGGCGGGGTCCAGCAATCGAAAATCTACGCTCCGGGATGTTTCAGACTGGGTGTCGGCCTCCTCCTCCGCACCAAAGGGTCGGGCGCCCGTTTGTGTGCCATCGGGCAACTATTTTAAATGCCAACAGCCGGACCATTTCGCCTCCCGATGTTCGCTGCTTCACCAGCCCGTCCACGCAATCACACAGGACGAGGATGGCACAGACGACTTGGGGGAGGCCGACGAGGTCATCGACGGGTGTGACGACGAGGGTGAATTTTCCGCTTGCGTGGTCCACCGCCTACCGCTCACTCTGCGCCTCGACGAACATGTTCAATGCAGCAATGCCTTTCGAAGCTACTGCAATGTCAAGGGTAAAATTTGCGACGTCTTGATCGACAATGGCAGTTGCGAGAACTTCGTCGCATCACGCCTGGTCTCCTACTTGCATCTGCCGACCGAACCACACCTGCACCCCTACTCCATTAGGTGGATCCAGCGCGGTCCCTCAGTTCGGGTCACGCACCGCTCTCACGTCCCGGTCACCATTGGGAAAAACTACCGCGCCGACGTTTGGTGCGATGTAGTCGAGATGAACGCGAGCCACCTACTCTTGGGCCGACCATGGCAATATGACACGGATGTTTCCTACAAGGGCCGCGAGAACGTCTATTCCTTCACTTGGGCCGGTAAGAAAATTCAAATTGTTGCACGGGTCGGCACCAAACAAGAACCTAACTCGCCTCTGTAGAAAGGGTGTAGCTTGTTGGCCATGCATGATGATACAACTCTGCTCGAGCGAGACATTGCTGAGGCACAGGAGGTGGTGGCCCTTGTTTCTTACGGGCTCTACGCCACTGGGGAGCAGGTGGCGGAGGCCGTCTCCCCGGATGTGCGGGAGCTGTTGTACGACTTTCGCGCTATCACCATGGAGGACTTGCCCGATCACCCTCCCCCTCTTCGGGATATTCAACACCAAATTGACCTAATCCCGGGGGCTAGCCCCCCGAACTTGCCTCACTAACGGATGAACCCTAAGGATCATGCGATCCTGCGCGAGAAGGTCGAGGAACTGTTGAAGAAAGGCTTCATCTCTGAGAGCCTTAGTCCCTGTGGGGTCCCGACACTCCTAGTTCCCAAGAAAAACGGCTCGCGGCGCATGTGTGTGGACAGCCGCGCCATCAACCGCATCACCATCAAGTACTCTTTCCCTATCCCTTGCCTTGATGATATGTTGGACATGCTGGATGGGTCGCAGTTCTTCTCCAAGATAGACCTCCGCAGCGGCTACCACCAGATCCGCATCAAGCCGGGTGATGAGTGGAAGACGGCTTTCAAAACCCCGGATGGCCTTTTCGAGTGGAAGGTAATGCCATTTGGATTATCTAACGCGTCAAGTACTTTTATGCAACTCATGACACGGGTGCTAGCGGGCGGTGTTGCAGGTGCTAGCGGACCACCTGTCCCATCTGCGGGCGGTGTTGCAGGTGCTAGCGGACCACAAGCTCTTTATTCATCTCAAGAAGTGCACTTTCCTCGCCCCGCGGCTGAACTTTTTGGGTTTCATTGTTGGCGCGGAGGGGATCCAAGTGGATGAGGAGAAGATTCAGGCGATCCGTGAATGGCCGACTCCTACGACCCTCTCGGAGTTGCGGTCGTTCCACGGTTTGGCTACGTTCTATCGCAGGTTCATCCGTGACTTTAGTACCATCACGGCGCCGATGACTGATTGTCTCAAGAAGGGGCGATTCCAGTGGAGCGATGAAGCCGTCCAAGCCTTTGATGTGATTAAGATGAAGCTCAGTTCCGCGCCGGTGTTGGCTTTACCCAGTTTCGACAAACTCTTTGAGGTGCATTGCGATGCCAGCGGCGTCGATATCGACGTTGTCCTCTCCCAAGACAAACGTCTAATCTCCTTCTTTAGCGAGAAGTTGTGTGATGCTAGGCGGAAATGGGCCGCCTATGATAAGGAATTCTACGCCGTCGTTCGGGCCCTCAAACATTGGGAGCACTACCTGCTTCACAAGGAGTTCATTCTGTTCACCGACCACCAGGCCCTTAAATACATTAACAGTCAGAAGCGCATGGATGGCATGCACCTTCGGTGGACCAATTATCTCCAGAGATTCCCCTACATCATTCACCACAAGCCCGGGGCTCGCAATGTGGTCGTTGACGCGCTCAGTCGGCGTAATTGCTTATTGGCAACCATGCACTAGAACATCATCGGGTTCGATACTCTCGCCGAGTTATATGTCGACGACATTGATTTAAAGGAGATTTGGCACACTGGTTCGTTCGGCGGCTGGCATAATGGTTTTCTCTTACTTGACGGGTTCTTGTTAAAGGACAACCGATTATACGTTCCCCGCTCGTCACTACGGGAGAAGCTTATTCGTGATCTGCACGGAGGCGATTTGAGTGGGCACCTAGGCCGGGACAAGACGCTTGCCAGCTTGCAGGACCGCTACTTTTGGCCACAGCTAACAAGGGACGTTGGCAATTTTGTTCACAAGTGTTTCATGTGCCAACAATACAAGGGTCACGCAGACAACACCGGGTACTATACACCGCTCCCGGTCCCTGCCAGCATTTGGGGAGATTTGTCCATGGACTTCGTCTTGGGACTTCTGCGCACCCAACGCGGGGTGGATTCAGTGTTCGTCGTGGTGGTCGTTTTTCTAAGATGGCTCACTTCCTCCCTTGCTGCAAGACGTCCGACGCATCTTATATTGCGCGTCTCTTTTTTCGGGAAATAGTTCGTTCGCATGGCGTCCCCACATCTATATTGTCCGACCGGGATCCCAAGTTTCTCGGCCACTTCTGGCAAATGTTGTGGAAGATGTTTGACACCTCTCTCGAGTTCAGCAGCACTGCCCATCCCCAGACGGACGGCCAAACCAAAGTCGTGAACAAGACATTGGGCAACCTAGTTCGTTGCATATGCCAAGATCGCCCAAAGCAATGGGATCACGCGCTAGCTCAGGCGGAATTCGCCTATAACAACGTGGTGCACAGATCCACCGGTCGCACCCCCTTCTCCATTGTGTATACGAAAACTCCCTGACACGCTCTCGACCTGGCTCGCCTACCCGCCCCCCCCCCCCTTCGACGGCCCAACTGGCGGAAGACGCTCATGACATCAAATCTGACACTTGACGCAGACTGCTCGAGTCCAATGCAAGGTACAAAACCGCGGCCAACAAGCACCGCCGCGAAAAGTTATTTGACTTAGGTGATTTGGTCATGGTTTTCCTCCGCAAGGAGCGGTTTCCCGCAGGACATCATCATAAGCTCATGCCAAAGAAATATGTCTTGTTCCCCATCACCCACAAGATCAACGACAACGCTTACGTCGTCGGGCCCCGCCGGAATTCACTATCTCCAAGACGTTTAATGTGAGCGACCTATCTCCCTACAACCCGGATGTGCCCCTTTATCCCACACACTCGGGGGCGAGTGCCTCTCAAGGTGAGGCGAATGATGAAGTACACGGCCCCGTGGCTAACCCAGCAGACGGCCCCTCGGCGGAGGGAGATCCCGGGGAGCTTGGAATCATGTGGCTGGAGCAAATCGACCCGCTATGGAGGTCACAGTCCATTTAATTCTATTATTTTATTCCTGTTGTTTTATTCCGGTTTGCGGATAGCCGTTTTGGCTTATTTTGAACTTCTTATGTTGGGTGTGTTGTTAGCCCTCCTCATGTTATAAGAGGAGGGGTGCTATGTTATTTTCAGCAATTTTTGATGAATGAAGAATTGTTGAAGCCCGAATCCATCGCTTCCATCTTTCTCGCATGAGAAGAACCGAGTCGGAAGGCTCCCGCCGTCTCCCCCATCCTTCCCGCAGCGGAAGATCGCCAGACCCGAAGGTCCCCCTCGCCGGCTCCTACGCAAGGTCAGAGAGGACTTAACCGCGCAGGAAGCAGCGATTAGAGAGGACTTAACCGCGCGGGAAGCAGCGGTTAGATACGGGCTTAACCGCACAGGAAGCAGCGGTTAGAAAAAGACTTAACCTCACGGAGGACCGATTTCCCTCTGATACCATGTGGATAAAACCTCAAACTTGCATACACTTTCTCAATGATCAAATACAAGGTATGAATACACATTTATATGAGGGAGAAAGAGAGAAGAGACTCATATGCATGATCTGGGACTAAAGAGGAGAGAAGAAGAAAATAAACAAATGGGCTCCCTCATGCGCCTCTTTACATGGGCTTTTCAAACATATCAAAATATTTCCATCCAAGACAATAAACTTTACAAGAAATTCCAAAACAGTGTCAAAACAATAAAATGAAATGTAAGAGTGTTTGAGATACATGTTTGATGCTGCTGAATACAAGCCATTGGTCCTCACTCCAACAGATAAGAATTCATAGCACGATAGGAGTCAGCAGCTTCAACTGGGCAAACTTCATGAGAATTCATAGCACGATAGGAGTCAGCAGCTTCAACTGGGCAAACTTCATGACGATCAATCAAGGAGCTCTCGATCAATGTAAAAGAAATAAAATGTTACGCATGTGTGCGCAACATCTTATGGTATTTTGTATCTTTAATTTGTATGTCATTGGGGTAAATGGTATGCGAGCTCCCCCCCCCCCCTTCAAATATAAGGAGGTAGCTTGGGAGTTTTAGTGATCTTTAATGTTTTAGGGCTTTGAGATCTCTCATTGCGAGAGGGACTTCTAGAAAGAACCAACCTCCTGAGATTGCGCACAAGCATACCTCGTGATTGTATCCAAATTCATCCGAGAATATGGCAAGTAAATTTTTCCACGGTAAAATTGGTCCTACCAAGCCTCCCTGCATGTGCATCGTGTGCCGCCGAGTTCCATTTCCGCCAATCGCATCGACCGCCTCCCTCGCACGGTCCGCGTCTTCCGTTTTCTCCCTCTAACGATAGCAGCCGTCTGCGACTCTTCTGCCGAGATTTCTTTCGCCGCTCTATTCTGCCAGGCCCTACTTCCGCCAAATACTCCATCCATGATCGTCTGTCAGATCCCTCTTTTGCCGATTGACGTTTTCCCCTGCTACTTCCTCGCCTACTTACGGTCATCGACCATCGGCATCAGCAGCTCCTGCGCCCTTTTACACAAAACATCCAGCTCCTGCGCCCTCTTCCACACAACTTCTAGCTCCTGCGCCCTCTTCCACACAACGTCTAACTCATGTGCCCTCTTCATGCATTCCAACACCCAACATTCTCCGCATTCAATCCTCATGCGCTCTCTCAAATCTCAAACTCCTCCGCCCTCTCTCGAATCACCAGCTCATGCGCCCTCTTCCGCCTCAGATCCTACGACCGTCACAACTCCAGCTCTTGCGGCTTCTGCGGACACCCCTCCGACGAGTAGGCTTCGCCCCTTGCTGCAGATCATTCGAGCCCTTCTTCTTTTCCTCCGCCCGTGCCCTCTTCTTCTTATGCCAAAAGACTATCACTCGATGGAATCCCGTGTGGAGGCCCTCGAACACCCCTCACCACCATCAATTCTCGGCACAAGTCCCAAGCCAAGCATTTCACTTCGATTATGGTCATGCTCCAAAACTTGCAACCAGACCAACACTCGGGCCTAATGTCGCCTCTACCTTGGGATCCCCCATCACATTGTCTCCCAAAGAACCTTCTTTGGTGGGATTGCCTCCTCCGCATCTCCCCCGCCTCGACATTCCCACATTCAATGGGACCAACCACTGGGTTGGATTATCCGTGCCGAGCAGTATTTTGGCATCCACCATACTCATCTTGTGCAAAATGTCTCCACAACTCTTATCGGCATGGAAGGATCCGCCCTCCATTGGGTCCACTGGCTACGTTATAGTCCTCTCCCGACCTCACCTTGACAGCTCTCACTAATACACTTATTCAATGGTATGATCACCGCTACTCCAGCACCGTGATCGAGCGCCTTTGCGGGGTCCGTCAACATAAAAAATAAGCAATGGGTCCCACAATTAAAAGAACACAAATAAACAAAAGAAAGGTGTATGCTCTATTGGAGGTGAAATGATCTCGAAGACACAAATTGGCCCAACCCATCTCTGCAATTGCTATGAAAGAGGCATTTGTCAAAGCTTTTGTGAACTCCTCATGCAAACAAGGATGGGATTGCACATGCATACTTCCACGGACTGGGATGTAGAATAACAAAGGACTCGGCGATGGTTGGAAAGGGAGGGGATGGTCCAAAGAAAATGCAGTAATAGCATTTGGCCATAAGCCACCACAAGATCACTGACTACTATATGAAAATCACTCAAGCAGTGTCTACTTTTCCATCAACTGTGTCTAAGAAAAGAATCACTTAAATAAAGGATCTTCCCTGCCATGAAAATGAATTGATTCTTCAACGACGACATAATTTTTCAGATGATAGTTATTTTTTTCAACTTAATACCTTTTCCAAATAAACTACCATGCAGCATAACTTGCACTAGTTAAAGAAGATACCCTGAGTCTAATGAAGGCTTAGATCATGATAAATTACAAGTCATGTCAATTTGCAATACTTTTATTTGGATCTACCACGCACAAAAATGTTTCAGATGACTATCTAAATAAGAAATGTACTTACCAGGATCTGTAGTTAAAAAAAGCAACAAGGTCATGGCTTTAGCGTATCCAAGTTTGTAGATTACGGCCGACATGTCATTTTTTGGGGGGAATAGTAACATTACCGTTGCAAGTGCCAAAGTTTGTGTTTTCCAGAAATGCGGCTGACATGTCAGACATGACGGCCCAGTATTGCGATTATGGCGGCTTGTCGCATTTTTAAATACTTTTATATTATTTATATTTAATTTACTTATTTCATTAGTTTATTACTTATATAATTATATATTATGACTTATTTTACTTCTCCTCAGCGTCCAACTCATTTTTCGTCTCTTTCCGCCTGGCTTTCCCTAATCTCCCTCTCTCGCGATTTCTTACTATCTCGGCAGACGGCTCTTGTCTTCCTGGCTCTATGGTTCCGTGATTCTCTGGTGATTCTCGCACCAGGGTTGTGTTCTTCTGGTTGTTTGGATTTTGTCGTCGGTCGTCTTCCGTCTGCGCCTTTTTATCGGCACTGGTTCTCGACATTTCCTCATCTCCTCTCCTCTACTCTTATGTGGCACATCCCCTTGGCACTGTGAGTTTTATCTTTATTTTTTAAGTTATATTTGTTAATTTGCCGCATCTGGTTTTTGGCACTGTGAGTTATATTTGTCGATCTTCTTGGCTGGTTTTTCCTCGCATTATTTCCTCTATTTCCCTCACCCTTTCTCTATTTCTTTGATCTCTCTTCCTCTATTTCTCTCTTCTTTTTTCTCGGATTGCATTATGGCACCTTCTCGGCTGGCTATTTCCCTCTTCCTTCTTCCTCTACTTCTCTGTTCTCTCTTCCTCTATTTCTCTCTTCCTTCTTCTCGGCTGGCATTGTGGCATTGTTGGTGTGGGTCATGTGACATTGATGGTGTGGCAAAGCCTTATGACTGTGGGCTGGTATTGTGAAATTGCGGCTATGGCCAGTCCAGCAGTCCCTATTGCAGTCAGTTGGCATTCTGGAATTGTGGACCTTGTGGCTGTGGCAAATTCTTATGGGAGTTGGTTGGTATTGTGGCTGTGAAAAAAATCCATATGGAAGTCGATTGGCATTGTGGCATTGTGGTTATGGCCAATCCATATGGCAGTCGGCTGACATTGTGGCATTTTAGCAATGTGATTGTCTCTATTCCTAATCCTCTCTTTCTTTCTATTTATCTCTATTTCTCTCTCTCCTCGTCCTCTATTATTGCAGCATTGCAGCAATATATGATGCGAAAAAATTTAATCATCTATGTTTTTAGACTGATCAATGATCATTGATTAATGATGACATCAATATTGTGGAAATCTAGATATAAAATATCACTGGCGTTGCCTTTTTAAATTTTATACTTTTTTTTGTAGAATGAATTCATCAGCGGGTTCTAACAAAATTCCTAGTGCTTCTTTCGTAGTAGGTCAAAATATTTGTTGGGCATTTGGGGAGAAGGTGACTCAAAATGATACCAATCAAATACGATGCATATATTGCAAACAAATTGTGAATGGTAGAATTACTCGTTTGAAGCATCACTTGGGGGGATAAGGGGCAACGTTAAGACTTGCCCGACAGTACCAGCTGATGTTAAAGAGAAGGTTGAGGGATACTTAAATACTGCACAAGCAACCAAAAAGTTTAAAACTGAAAGGTTGCAAACAGCTTTGGAAGAAGTAGTTGTTGGAGGATTGGATAGTGACAAAGAAGAAGCTACACAAAGGAGTCTTTATGCAAGTGTAGGTATCAAAGGGCCTATGAATCAATTTGTCCAACTCCAAAGCGCCAAAACCAGCAAAATAGTGCAAACCACCATTGATAGCAAGTATAAGAAAAAAGCTAGAGATTGAGAAAAATGGAACGGTGCATGCTTGTATATTGCTAGATGGGCATACGAGACAGACATTCTTTCAATGTCGTGTATGCTACATATTTCCAACAGGCGTTGCATGCAATTGGGCTATGTGGACCAGGGATGAAGGGGCCAACCCCATATGAGATGAGAGAGAAATTCTTAATAATTTGTTATTTTTCTATAAGCTCATTGGTGGAGTTTTATGCAATTGAAACTCCAAATTTGAGAACTATGACCATGAGAATCTTAAATTTGACAACTAGTTTCTCCGATTATGAAAGCAGTTGGAGCACTTTTGAGATGGTAATTTACTTGTAGATATAAATTTTAAGATGATATTTCAATAATATTATAAAATGATAACAATTTTTAATATTTATTTATATTATATTTAGATTCATTCCAAGAAGAAGAATAGACTAGAAAGACAAAGATTGAATGATCTTGTATTTGTGAAATTTAATTCTAACCTGAAGTACAAATATTCTTATCCATCTAGAGACACATTGTCTGCAAAGAGTATTGATGAAGGAAAAGTTGTTGAGTGGTTAACGGATCCTGCTGATGATGTTGTAGATGATGATGACGAAGTGTTTCCTGGATATGGGTTGACTTGGACTCAGATTGGGGACATTGTAGATGTTTATGTGGGTTCTGCTTCTAGGAGAAGTGAAGGGTCGGCTTTAAAGAAGGTATATACGGCAAAAGCAAAAGAAAAACGGCCTACGTCGAAGAGGGATGAGGATGAGAGTTCTGAGGACATTGTTGATGCATTAATGATTTACACTTCCGAGGATTATCCAACAGAACAAGGATCTTGATATTATTTAGATGAGTTGTATTAAGTTAATTATTTTTTGACATGTTCTAATATTTAATTTAGTTTTTAGTTTTTACTCAAATGTTCGTTCATTGATTGCAGGAAAACAATATATATATTTATATTAGAGTAACCGATTTTGTAAAGCAGTGCACTCACATTTTGGAAATAAGTTAAGGTTCGATTATATTTTTAGTTTAATATGATATTGTGATGTTGTATTACATGATTGAAAGTATATAACGTTTCTTTTTTATAATAAATTGGTTAGATATTTGTTGTTTGTTTAATTTTCTCATATGAATTTTAGTTTAGACTTGATTATATAAAATAATTATAATTTAATTAATAAATGAAAAATATTATGAAATATATATATATAATTATAATATAATAATCTGGCATTTTGAAATGTCCCCAATATATCACCCGCTATCCGACATCCGACATAAAAACTCAAACCGACATGAGTCCGACATCCGACATCTGCAAGCTTGAGCCTATGAAGTCAATCTATCCGGATAGTGTTTAACAAGAAGTGATGATGATGTTCATACATCATCAGTACCAACAATGAGGGTAATCCAAAAACAATGTACTAAAAAGAATGAAATAAGCTACTGATAATACTTTATCACGGAACTTTGACAAACTGGAATCACGAAATATATACTTACGCAATGACGGGAAGAAATTTGCCAAATGTATAATAATGAAGGGATAAAGTTTATCATATTAATAACATGGCAGTTGAAACAGAACTCACTTTTCCCATATAAACAGCAGAGACGACATGCGGAACTGAATCATTGTCTTTATACTGAAGAGCAATAAATGGCAGTTGTCCAGTTTCAAGCTCATCCAGTAAGGGCTTCCATGCAGCCATTCTCTTAAGCTCCATTCTTTGTCTGAGCACAGTCCGTAACCGCTTCTCTGCCTGAAAATGACTAAATGAGTAACCAAAAAATACCATAAGTCAATAGACACACCTAGGTTCCATTACTTGCTCATCAAAGATGGGAAGAGAAAGTATAAGAAACTAGTGTAAAAAATAGTCAGCACAAGGAAATTGCAAGAAAAAGCAGCAAAAAAGGTTCAAAATAAACATCTAATAATATAATTATTGGCAGTTAAGTACTCCAAAGTTTGTCTGATTTTGAGTAGCAGTGCATAACTAGAAACTGCCTGGTATCGAGATTAGAGAGCCATGGGAATCTCTAAGGATTTGCTTGTTGGTCACATATTTGAACCAGTGCCATCTCTGAAATGCATTACTACCTGCAAAATAGCAGAGTTCTGAAACAGAATTTTCTAATTTACAACACTCATACAAATTAACTCATAGGAAAAAGTGTTCCTTGCAGAAAGAGGTAAGAGATTAAAGCTAAAGATCCATTTACAATCTATTAAGGCAGTGATTTATCTTCAGCTACTTCAGCATAATGATACATAACTTAAAGTCAATGGTTGTCTTAAGACGAGTGAAGACCTAGTCAATGGTTATTGTAAGGTTGTCAGGATCGAGATCGTAGGTGAGATCGTTTTGAGGTTGGATTGCATCGTAGGATCGGATCAAAGATCTCAAGATTCTACAACATTCATAAATTAAGACTAAAAATATAAAATTGAGCTTTGTATCATCAAATTACATGCTCAATTAACAAAAAAAACATTAAATTGAGCAGTATGTGAATAAAGTTGAATATATGTAATTAATTTCTTGCATTTAATTTTTCGCATTGCATTTCACGTGATATGTCATGTGAATCTCATCCTATATATGGATGCCTTTCTCTGGTATTAGAGTATGAATGAAAGTAATTTGATATTCTCCACTTTAGTATGATCCTCTGAGAATCGCCGCCACTCCCTCGTTACTTCTCTGAATCATTCTGCTCCACACTCTACTCCTGTGTGTGGCTACTGTGGGAAGAAAGGAAATTCTAAAGACACATGTTATCGTCTTCATTCTCATCTTGCTCCACCTGGTCAGGGAACTAGTTCCCGTGGGTGTGGCAGTCACTATGGTGGTGGTTGTTCGTCTGGTGTCCACGCTCAGTATTCTGCCAATTCGACTGAAGTTTATGAAAACAACCACACTTTTGGGGGCCTTTTTGTTGAGTTGGAAGCCTTCCGTCGCATGTTACGCTCCCATTCTAATAGTGCCTCCACTGATTCCGCAGCCGCCTTTGCCACTTTAGGATCCCGAGTGCCCATGTTGTGTCTTCCTGCCACTCTGAGTGGATCATTGACTGAGTGCCACTAATCGCATGACCGGATCTACTTCAGGTTTTACCACTTATACTACCCTCTTTAGTCGGGATAAGGTTATTGCTGTCAACGATTCTCTTTCCTCAATTGCTAGAAAGGGACCAATTTCTTGTTCTCCCGGCCTTTCTCTTTCCTTTGTCTTACATGCCCCTTTGTTTCCAAAAAATTTATTATCATCCATTAGTCATTTGACACACTCGTTAAAATGCTCAGTAACTTATTTCCCTGATATTTGTGTGTTTCAGGATCCGGCTATGAAGCGGAAGATTGGCAGTGGTAGGAATGTTGACATACTGTACTTGTTCAACCAGCAGTTATCTCTTAGTGCTCTCTCCACCACCTGTGCTTCTACTCTCCATGACATTCGGCGATGGCATCGTCTTCTTGTCCACCCATCTGCTTTATAGCTTACCAAACTTTTATGTGTAGTCTATTGTTTAATTAAGTCGTTTACATGTAATACATGTGAACGTTCTAAACATGTATGTCATCATCTCTGTCATTTTCCGTTTCCTAGCTCTTGCCCGTTTGAAGTGATTCACTCTGATGTTGGGAGCCCCTCCCATGTGTTATCTTTATTTGGCTATAAATAGTTTGTGATATTTATTGATTGTTATTCTCGTACTACATGGCTCTATTTGCTCCAACAGAAAAGTGAAGTGTTTACTTGTTTTTGCTCTTTTCATAAAATATTTATGACGCGGCTTAATGGGACTATCCGGGTGCTACGTAGTGATAATGGTGGGTAGTATGATGATCAAGGGGTTTTTAGTGTTTGTCTTGCCGAACACGGCATTCTTCACCAAACCACTTGTGTCAACACTTCTACTCAAAACGGCGTGGAGGAACGGAAAAATAAACACTTACTGGAGGTCGCACGATGTTTGTTGATTAAAAAGAACCTTCCCAAGTCCGATTAGAGTGACATTGTTCTGATTGCATTCCATCTCATTAACCGTGTTCCTTGTTGCTCTCTTCACTAGGCTATGCCCCTTTCTCGTTTATTCTGAAAACACATTGTTCACTCTTCAAACATCTTTCATCATATCTTTGGTTTCGCATGTTATGTTCATGTCCATACCCCTCATCGAGATAAATTGGACACTCATTCACTGAAATGTGTCTAAAATCAAAAACAATAAATGTGAAATCAAAAAAAAATATGTTGGAAAAAAAAAATCGATCGTATAACCTTAAACCAGAGTCACTCCTTTATATATAGGAGTAACAAGAGCAAAGCCCTAAATACATTAAACAAAAAAATAATAGAAATTTTAACACTCTCTCTAAAGTTAGGCTTGTGATATCTGTCAAACCCAACTTGCCCATAGTGTTTCCAAAAACTTTGTAACTCAACCCCTTAATGAGAACATCAGTCAGTTGTTGATCAGAGGGGGTAAATGGAGTGCTCACAACCCTTTCACTATGTTTTCCTTGATGAAATTTTTCTCAACTTCAACATGTTTAGTGCGGTCATGCTGAATAGGATTGTGTGAAATGTTGATAGCCGTCCTGTTGTCATAATAAAGTCATATGGGACCCTTATTTTGGATCCCAGGTTCGAACATAAGGGACTGAATTCATATTCCTTCACATATTCCATGAGTCATAGCTCTGAATTCGCTGAAATTGGGCGAATTGGGCGCCTAATTCGCTGATATTGGGCGAATTGGGCGCCCAATTCAATGAAATTGGGTGAATTGGGCGCGTAGCTGCGCCTTGGGAGCGCCTCAGGCACATCGCCCGCCTAAGCCTTGTTGAAAAGCAACGGAGTGCGCCCGGCCCCCAGGCGCGTCTAGGCACGCGCCTTGATAACATGGGTCATAAGTCACATAATGAGATAAGAGATGCTGAGAGGAAGCACAGTTACTTTCAAGACCATTAGACGGATGAGGCTGTGGTTCTAGTATGATGTGTGAAACTTGATTGTTGGTGCCCCTGCGTGGACGAGTGTACACCTGCAAAGGAGGAATAGGATGAGGAGGCAATGTCGGAGGCAGAACAACCAGACTAACAAGAGAAATAGAAGATTGATAGGGAGGAGAAATAGGTAAAGGAATAGAGGGAGAATTCGCTTCCATGGTAACAACTCACCTTGAAGAGAACTCCTATAATAAGATTCGGGTTCATAAAAAATGATCCATGGAGACAAGTCTTTCGAGTCACGGGATGAAATCACTTGAGCCTATTTGAGTGAGATAGTATCCAATAAAGACACTGAACTGCACAGGAGGTCAAGTTTGGAGGTGTGGTGCACGATGGACAAAGCGCACACACCCAAAGATACGTGGAGGAAACATAGTAAGAATAACGTTGACAGTGACCAAGGGGGTTTTGTGATGAAGGATACGAAGTAGGTGTGCGGTTAATAAGATGCGCAATCGTGAGAATGGCTTCCCCCAATAATATTTAGGAAGGTGCATCCGAAGTAAAAGACATTGAGCAACCTCAAGGAGGTGTCGATTCTTACGCTCAACAACCCCATTCTGAGTAGGGATATAAACACAGGAAGTCTGAGAAAAATACCAAAGTCACTGAGTAGCATTAGTAGGGGAAACATCAGAATTAATAAACCTCAAAAGGAGTAGTACTAGGAGAGGAAACATGAGAAAGAGAAGTCTGTTTGTGCTTATTATGTTCACAAATATCACAAGTAAAATGATTAAACAAAGAGTTTGACATAGCAGGTAACAAAAGCATCATAACAGGGATAGACGGATGTCCTAGGAGATAATATCAAGAATCCAAATCGGAAGATGAATCCACATGAAGAGCTAGCGGAGGAGGGGTAGCCAAGCTAGAGGGATCAAACCGGTATAGGTCGTCGCACAGCTTACAAGAGTCAATCACCATCCCCATCTTCGGGAACTGAAAGATACAAGAAGAAGGAAAAAACGTTACGGAGCAATTCATAGAGTTAGTCAAGTGGATAATAGAAAGAAGATTTTGAGTGAACTTAGGAACATGAAGAACTGAAGAAAAAGTGAGAGAAGTGTAACACCCCTTCCCAGTATTTCAGAAATCAGTCGTCCGGCCGAGTCAGCGATATAAAGAAAACTAGAAAACAGTATTAAAACTAATATGCAGCAGGTAAAAGAAACATCTACTAAGAAATTTAAAACCTTCAGCGGAAGCTAGGAAAATAAGCTAAGGGTAAACACATACCTCAAACTGGATACACAGAGCCACTAACATGAATAGAATTGAATTAACTGAAAATCTGGTTAACATTAATAGTCTGATACAATATAGATAAAACATTAATAAATTACATTAACCACATCTACAAGAGTATACTGGAATTAAGGAAACTGAAGGGTAAAATACTACTGACTGATACCACCATAACGCTCATCCTAGGCGTAGTTTCCCACCTGGGTCACCGGAGAAACATTGTCCACGAGGGGTCAGAGTAAAGAAAAACAATTCCCCTTAGTGACACTAAAACAAATTTATATATGAATGCATGCATGCCTTTAAAAATAGTCTCGTGCACTGAAAACATTTTATGTTATATGTTATGCATGTTTTTCCTATACTTCCTGGTCAACACAACTATTAGTTCTATATTCGTGACTTTCCGTCATTTACCCAAATCCTGACGTTTACTAACTAGTGTACTGACTCACGACAGGTCTATACTTGAGTTCTATGTGGCTTCTAACCTGCTCATCTACTAGGAAGGCTCTAGGCAGAGTAGCTCCTAACGCGCACTGAAACTGGCGACCCGAGACCATCTTACGAACTCAACTGTTCTAGTGTCGCGCGGACACGGTCTCGAATCTACTAACTGTCTCAAAGGGAAGTAAACTCACAAGACTGTACTGCTCACAAGATACCATATGCCTTATGAGAAAAGTAGTGCGTCTCTACCTAGCACGGAAAGACTTGTGTGCTCATTGACCTTTCGGTCTGATGCTACTCTGCTTGGGATATCTCTTTTGGTGAACTACTGAGCGACCATCGACTTTCTCATGGTCGACTTGAAGGGACATTTGCGCCCTTAGTTGGACAAATTCCAAACTTACGTACACGGGTAAAGTTTCGTACTTAAATAACTGTTTATGACTTTACTAACGTGGTTATGGAAAAGGGCGTTATCCTACGCGTTTCCACGATAATTTTCCTACTACCACACTTTTCTATGCATAGTTATGATGCTTGTACGAAACCTACTCATGCGAATAAAAATATAATTACTTGATATGTCTAACTAAAAGAAATTAGAATTTCCTTACAGCGGTGCTGCGGCGCTCGTAGACTCGGCGCGGCGACATTAGCTTTTCCCACGGAAATCCTACTGTCTGGGACTTTCAGAGTGTTGCCCCGAGGCCACCGAAGTCCTGAAATCCAAGGCAACCTTAATTTCATAATTTTCCCTTAAGGGATTCTCCGTGGAAAATTTCTATACAACTAGGGTTACCAAAAACACATGTTAAACTTCATAATTTACCTTTACGTATAGCGATTGAGGCTCTTAAAGCGTCTCACACAAATTCCGCGGTGAACCACGAACACCAAAACCTAAAATAGGGGAATAGGAACAAAAATTAGTTTATCCTAACTTCCAAATTGAAGGATCTCCATGAGGGAAAAGAGACAAGGGAGGAATCGACTCACCGGAAACAAAACGAAACTCAACCTCCACCGGCTAGGGTTAAACCCGTTTCTCCCACGGCCAAGGAAGGAAGAGGAAGGCTCACCGATGCCTGCAGAGGAGGGAGGAGAAGTCGGATTTGCTATCTGGAGAGGAATCGGCCGCCGGCTAGGGTTGCAGAAGGCGCTGGGAGGGGCGTCGAGGTGGATCGGCGAGAGAGGGAGTTGTCGGGCACTCTTGCGGGTTTGTGGTTTCCTCCCGTAAGAAAAAAAGGGGCGTGCGGGTTTTATCGGGCTGCAGCGGTTTTAATCAAACCGTATGAGGAGAAGGGGGGAAAATGCTATTGGCACCCAATGTCCACCCAAAAACAATTTATTAAACGGCTATCGGCACACCCAAACTCACACTAATTCTTTTGAATACTAACCGAAATCGTCGCGCGCGTCGATTCTAAAATAACAGGCGTTACGCACTATTCTTAACGCACTTAACGAACTAACGGTCGCTGTCATTAGGAAAAGTAACATTATACCTTGACGACGCGCTGCCTCGATCAAAATTCGTCGCAACTCGGCCCTACAATTTTAAATAAATTTCGCGTAAAAAATTAGGATGTTACAAGAAGAGCGGGGAATGGATCCTTTTCTAGCAATAGAAGAAGAGGATCCATCAGCAAAGCTGACTTTATCCCTACTATACAGAGAAGAGTATGACACAAAACCTAAGGCGGAACCAGTCATATGGTCAGTGGCGCCACAGTCAATAATCCACTGAGTGGAGCGGGTGGTAGCAGAATGAGCATTGGGTGGCCCTTGGTGGGCATAAGAGGAAGATGAAGATGGAGATGTCTCGGATGTGTGACCAAGCATCAGACAACGGGACGTCTGAATCTCATCAGAAGACAGAGTGAAAGTAGCACCGAGAGTAATAAAACAGTCATGGGAAGTAACATCGTCAAAGGCATCTGAGAGATGAGTAGATCTAGGTGGAGGTGGATGACCAGGAGAATGACCATAGTCACGGCCACCACGAAAGGCAGGTCCCCCTCTTGAAGGAGGAATGTTGTGAAGCTTGAAGCAAGTGTGCCTACTCCTTAGTACGACGGGCCATCTATTCTTTGTGGTGATGTCGGGTGATTCCATGGCGGAGAGCTGGTTGGGGTGTGCGGGTCGCATCCCTGATGAAAGCATCCTGGTGGTGATGCTGGGTGGGCCCCGTGGTGGTGATGTCAGGGTGGCAGGCAGGTGTGACGTCTGTCCTTCATCACCTCCTCTAGCTGATGAGCTGTGTGCAAAAATTATTCCCTCAAAACGCACTCGTAACAAGATCTCCCTAGGTCAGATTATCACCAAATGATTATATGATAAAATCTAAGTTGGATATATTTTTTACTTCCACATTTGGGAGACAGATCCTTAATCAAGTGAAAGACTTAAAATTTCAGGTGGGAATTATTAGGTATAATGCTTGATTCATCTAATGATGTATCTATTTCTCTTCAATTCTTTTTTGTTACTAGTTTGCAAGAGCAATTGAATTATTGTGGTGTAACTTTCATTTGTGCTGATGCTTTCATGCTTCCAATTTTCTAGCCATTATTTTCCAGTACTCTATTATCAAACTATCACCTGGGCTGAATTTTCTGTCTAATTAAGGCCAATGGCTACTTTTTCTGCGCCAATGTAAATTTTGTGCATCATAGAGTTACTTTAGAAAATCCTAGACCTCAAGTCGCCTAAGTCTAATATTCATGCTCACTCGAACTGTATTCAATTTCACTACCTTTTAATTTTCATCCTTATTAGAATTCTTCACTAATTTGTTTGCTGAACTTCTATCAGCTTTCTATGGATATTTTAAGGAAATATGATTCTCATAATGTGTAGCAGTGCTAATGTTTAGTAACTACTTTGATTTCCCACAAATCTCATAACTATTTGAACTATGATCACCAATCCATTCATTTTAGCTAGTGCTAACACCCTTTTTGAGGTGGCTTCCAACTGGTTTCAATTCCAAAATAAGAAAATATTGTACGACATAAGCCAATCAGGTTTGTACTATAAAAGAAATTTCAGTATGAACAAGCAAAATGTGCACCACCAAACCCTTAATCAAGTATTCTTAAGTTTAAGGGAGATAATTAAGAAGAGCTAATAGAACATATAAGTCAAAATGAGCAGGCAAATACATGCTTGTACAAATCAAACCTTCAAATAGACAGTAATCAGCAGATGTCTTGCTATACATGCACAAATACAATTTTCATAGGCAGCAATCATGTTAGATAAAGTGTTATTTGATAGCTTCAAAATTCAAACAAACCAAAGTAAGGTGATGCCTAAGTACATCGTGTCTTTCTTTATAGTTTCATTCCAAGTCTTTATTAGTCTACCCCTCCCTTGTCTAACATTCCTAGTGACTAGACTCTCACAACGCCTAACGGCCTAACGGGTGCCTCTAATGATCTCCTTTGTACATGCACAAATAATATTAGTCGAGCTTCTTGCATCTTCTTTGCAATTGGTGTTACTCCTGTCTTATCCCTGATACATGCATTCCTAATTTTATCCAGTCTCGTGTGTTCACAGTTCACACATGTAACATCCGTAAGTTGACACGAAAATAAAATTAAATTGCAGGTTCCGATATCGAGCAAATTTGATCGAAACAGTGTCTCATTGAGGTGCAATTATAGTATGGTCGAATTGTGTTCGTTAAGTTATCAATCAAGTGTAGTTGTCTAACAAAAAGAAATATATGTCCACGTCGCATGTTAGTGTTGGCATGATGACATGATTTTGTTTAATTTCTAATTGATGGATAGGCAATGGCAACTATGTAATCAAATGAAAATGACTAGTAAATTGCATAGATGCGTCAGTTCGAACCCTCCTCGACGGTTTCTGAAACCGTCTGTGTGCAACCACTCGTTTAAATCTCGCAACCCTTTTAGAAACTGCAGCTCGTTTCATCTCTGGATCGGATGCTCGGCGGGTTCTAGTGCGAGAACTTCCAGACGAAGCCCTAGATCCCTCAGTCGATCGTTATTCTTCCCTCCGGCGACGTCGAAGCAGGAACCACTCCCCGTCGACGAGTTTAGCGTGGTTTTCCAACGGTCGAGGCGCCATTATCGGCGGGCATGCTACAGCCGAGAGTTTCCTCCGGCATGCTCCTCTATTTTCCTAGCCTTGTTCGACCCTTTCTCTTCCTCCTCCGAGTCAGAAATCGAGGATCCTTGCTAGCAAGTAACCCTAATGTTACCTTCTGTGGTTGCTCCCAGAGTGGGATGATTTTTCGTCACCCTAGTGTTGAAATTTCAGATTAGTAACATGGTGCGTGGGTGGTTTATCTTCTATAGAAATTTCTGAAGCCTTCAACAAGGCTCCCCAAGCGAAACAAGTGGTCCTTCGACCCTTCGTTTTCGTTTTCGCTCAGGTTATGAATTGTTTCTCCTTAATTTCAGTCACTTTGTGTTTTAAAAATTTCTTATAGTGTGTGGAACATTTTTGGGTGTGGTTCAAAAATACCAAGCTTAGCCGAGGACGTTTTGCCTTCGTTTTAGAAATAGTAACTCTCCAATCGGAGAAGTGGTAAGAGTTCTCCCTTCGTTATAAATTATTATCTCATAAAACCTCGAGAAACATATTATAGTGTTGATGCCCTTGTAGGTCCTTGAGGAAATAAGCCTTCTGGTTACCTGGAAAACAAATTAATATTTCAGACATTTCTTTTAGAACAGTATGCCGCCTCGTCAAGTGTGCGAACGTCGCAGCACCGCTGTAAGAAATCCTTATTTTTTCTAGTTAGACATCAAATAGCTTGTTTAGTAGTGTATATTATAATTTAGTAAAATTAATATTGTCATGTAGAACAGCTACTATTATTAGAGATGTGTTCTATTATCACTTAGCTAGTATATGACGTTCGTAATTAAATTATAAACAACCCAAATAGTTGGTCCATACGAATCACATATAAAATACTCTTATATATTTACGAACATGAGATATTGACTTAAAAAATATGTTTTCTAGTCGAGTAAATCATGATGAGTTGCATAGCACATATGTTCACTAGCAAAGAAGATGTTTAGTGGCACGCTGGAGATTTCTCCCGTGTTTGATAGAGGCACATCTTTCTTGTGGGATGTATGAACCCTATGAGTCACAATTTAAAAGCATTTAGAAGAATTTTTGAGTCTTTCCGTGAAAAGAACACTAGTTCGTTATAGGACTCAGATTAGTGTATTGTGCATATGAGTTACTCTGTCTAGAGCTTTAAAAACAATAATTGACTTTAGAACTCAAGTACCGAACCTTAGAAACTCATAGTTAACATTTGCGAATAAACTGAAAAAATATGATTAATTAGAACGATTATTTATCTTGTTAGTTTTAATTTAGAAAATCATCTTTGCAACTAGTTTTTCTATAGCACAAATTTTTTTAAAAGTTTTTTCTTTCAAAATAATTTTAGTGTCAGAAAAAATAATTTTTCTTACTCTCCATTTGGGACTCTTTGGGTTTGTTTTTAGGTCAGAGAAGTTGCGCCTAAAATGAGTGTGTTTGTGAAGTCGTTCATATAGTTCGTTTTTTTTTCCTTTCAGTATCGTATTGTTTAGTATTGAACACTTGTAATATTAATGTTTAAGAATTTGTGTGTACCAAAAATTGTGTAGTATTACAGATATTCAGTGGTTTGGTCTTTTTTCTTTCTAGTGGCTCTGTGAATTCAGCTTGATGAGATACACTTTTACCCTTAGTTTCATCTTCAACTTCCGTTATAAGCTTACTTTTCAGTTTCTTTTCAATTATGTCTGTTATGTACTAATTTTATTATTGTTTTTCAGTTTACTGTTTATCGTTGGACCTGGTCGGGCGGCTGATTGGTTGCTAAATTAAGTTGGGGTGTTACAACACATCCACCTAAGCATTCTCATCTCCGCAACTCTCATTTTTTGCTCATGTACACAATTAGCTGCCCAACACTCAAACCATAGAGCATCGTTGGTCTAATTGCAGTACAGTAAAACTTGCCCTTAAGTTTTAATGGTACCTTACGATCACATAAGATCTCTGGCGCGCCTCTCCCCTTCAACCAACCCGATTGGATTCTATGTGTCACGTCTTTATTAATACCTCCGTATTTTTTAACTATCGATCCAAGATATTTAAAACACTCACTACGGGAAATATTTTGATCACCCAACTTAATAACGAAGTCATCCGCCCTTCTTGCACTGCTAAATTTAACCTCCATATACTCTGTCTTTGCCCTGCTCAACATAAAACCCTTCTTTTCTAAAGTGTCTCGCCAAGATTCAAGTTTTGCGTTTACACCCTCGCGCGTCTCATCAACCAAAACGATATCATCCGCAAACAATAAAAACCAAGGTATTGATTGTTGGATGTCTGGTGAGCTCATCTAAGATAAGGGTAAAGAGATATGGGCTTAAAGCTAAACCTTGATGTAAACCAACAGTGATAGGAAATTCCTGTGTTAATCCTCCAGATGTCCTCACCCTTGTCATTGAATTTGTATACATATATCTTTGATTATGTCAGTGTATGATACATTTACACCTTTCTTTTCTAAGATTCTTCATAAGATCTCTTTTGGAACTCAATCACAAGCCTTCTCAAAATCGATAAATAGTATATGCAAATCTTGGTTTCTTCACGGTAGTTGTCAATGAGTCTCGGTCAGGGGCTCGGTTGGGAGAAGGGGAGAATCGGCCGTAGGCCTCCGGAGTGGAGGAAGAAATGGGAGAGTAATCAGAAAGAAGAAGAATAGAGTAAGAGAGAGAATGAGAACGAGAGAGAGGGAGAGAGAGATGCCGGGGAGAGAGAGAAAAAGATACTTTATTATTTCAAGGATAAAAAACTAACTATTACAGACAAACTGCTATTTATAGTAATTAATGGACTGTTAGTCCTAATACATTTGATAACAGTAAAATAATTGACGGCTCTGCTTTGGCTTGGAAAAAACGCTTGATAATCTGATGATGTCATCTGTCGCCTGATGCTTATCCTCCTTTATTTGGCCGGCTGAGATTCTTCCAAGTGCTGGCTTCTTATACTTGATCAAACACGTGGCCTTAGATCCTAACAATGTTGTCCCCATTTAAACTAACGATGTCCTCATCGTCTTCATTTTTTTCTTTGCATTAGGGTTAAGTTGGAGAAGGAGCGGCGCGTTCATACTAAAGGAAGCTGGAACCTGGTAGCTGGAACCTGGTAGCTGGAACTTGTGGAGGAAACTACTGACGAAGTCTCGCCCCTCCCGGAGAAACTAACTGCGGTCCAGGAATGAGCGGTATAACCTTCTAATTTTTCTGTGATGGTTGTTGGGGTTGTCGGTGAGTCCGCTGAGAGCGTTTACGGTACTGATTCCAAGTCGTTGGTAGCAGATCTCGGAGATCTGCTTCTAGAGGTATGGAAGTATGTTCTCGCGCTACTTGTTGTAGATCTATAGGGAGTGTGTCCAAGTCTTCCCGGGAACTGTCTTCGGGTGGGAGATCCTTCCACTGGACTAGCCCTTGCTGGATCACCAGATTATTGCGAATAATCTGTCGTAAGAAAACCACTACTAGAGGAACATGTATTGGCATGTTCTTGTGGTTGTGCTTTGGTAGGGGCATCACATGTGTTGTCTCGCGTCCCTTATAGGCCTTGAGTAGTGAAACGTGAAATACAGGATGTATTTTGCAGTCTTCAGGTAGTTTTAGTTTATAAGTTGTTACTCCCACGACTTCCATGATTTGGAAGGGTCCGTAATAGCGGAGTGCTAGCTTCCTGGAGCTCATTCTGTGTAGGGTGAGTTGTTGGTAGGGGTGTAATTTTAATAACACCCAGTCATCTATTTGAAAATTCTTTTTTGTCCTTCGTTTATCTGCAAAGGTCTTCATACGATTTTGAAATTGTTGTAGATTTTCCTTCAGCTGGTGAATGACTGCATCTCTGGTTTGTAGAGTCAGCTCCATTGCTTCATTCATGGTGCTCCCTGCACAGTAGGTAAGAAGCCTAGGGGGCGGCCGACCGAACATGGCCTCAAAAGGGGTCATGCCGATCGATGTATTTAGGGATGTATTGAAATGAAATTCTGCAAAGCTTAAATAATTAGACCATTTTTTTGGGTGGGTATGGGTAAACATTCGTATATAATGTTGTAGGCACCTATTAGTTCATTCTGTCAACCCGTCCGTTTGCGGGTGGTAGGCCGAACTATAATGCAGATTTGTGCCTTGTAAGGAAAACAAGTCTGTCCAGAAATTACTTAAGAAGACAGAATCTCAGTCACTGACTATCGACGTTGGTAGACCGTGAAGTTTTCCTACTGATTCCCAAAATGCTGATGCTGCATTTGGTGCAGTTAGAGGTGGAATCAGGGGAGCAAAATGTGTTGCTCGTGATAATCTATCTACGATCACCATGATGATTGTGTAGTTGTTGGATTTTGGTAGTTGGATTATGAAGTCCATTGTGAGGTCGGACCAAATAAGTGTTGGGACGGGTAAAGGCTGTAAGAGGCCATATGGTAAGTGATTACTTGGTTTGGCCTTCTGACAAATTTCGCATTGTTTAATATAGTCTGTGACGTTTTTTTTCATATGAGGCCAGTGGAAATTATTCTTAATCCTGTGCAGTGTTGCTCTTATGCCGGAATGGCCCCCATAGAGGGTATCATGTGAATTTGTGATAATTCTAAGAATGATGGGTGAGTTCTGCGATATAAATAACCTATGCTTAGATAATATTGTATTCCTTTTTTGTGTCCATTCAGACCCTGAATTTGGGTTGGACTGTATTTCCCCCAACAATTGTTGGGTGAATTGATCAGTGGCATAAGCCTGCTCCAACCCCTCTAATAACTGGGAATCGGGTGCTGAAATGGTCAGTGGATATAAGTGAGTCTGGTCCTGTAGTGTTGCTAATGAATCTATTGTGGTGTTGTCGGTGTGTTCCGAACAAGACCGTGATAATGAATCAGCCACCACATTATTCTTGCCTGGTTTATATTTAATCGTGTAGTTATACCCAATGAGTTTTGCTAAAAACATTTGTTGGTTTGGTGTATGTAAGTCTTGGGTAAGTAGGTTGTGCAAGCTTTTGTGATCGGTTAATATTTGGAACTGATGTCCCAGTAAGTATTGCCTCCACTTGGTAACGGCTGACGTGACAGCGTACATTTCTCGTACGTATGTCGACTTCTCTTGCATAAGTGGGGTTAGTTTCTTACTGTAGTAAGCTATGGGTTTGTTGGTTTGAAGTAATACCGCGCCTATTCCTGTGCCAGAAGCATCGGTTTCTATGGTAAATGGTTCAGTAAAATTTGGTAATGTTAAAATGGGCTTTAGATATTAAGGCCTTTTTTAAGGTATCAAATGCTATCTTTGTGTGATCGTCCCAATAAAAATTATTCTTTTTAATAGGTAGGATAAGGGTGTTGCTATAATTGAAAAAATTTTAATGAATTTTCGGTAAAAACCTGCTAAACCTAAAAATGCTCGAACCTCTCTTTGGTTTTTCGGTGTGGAATAAGCTTCTATGGCTCGGGTATTGGTGCTATTGGGAAACACCGTTCCTTTGGTAATACAATGACCTAAAAATTCAATTTCCTCTTGGAAAATAAACATTTAGAAAATTTTATTTTCAGATAATATTTGAAATACTGGATTTAGATGGGATAAGTGTTCCTGTTCTGTTGCACTAAACACCAGTATGTCATCAAAAAAAACCATTATAAATTGGTGTAAGGACGGAAAATGGAATTCATAAGGAATTGAAAAGTAGAGGGGGCATTGGTAAGGCCAAAAGACATTACCGTAAATTCGAAATGCCCATGGTGTGTTCGATAAGTAGTTTTGTGAACATCCTCGTCCTCCATCCTAATTTGGGGGTAACCTGATTTTAAATCTAATTTTGTGAAAAATCGTGCAGAAAATAGTTCGTCAAGTAATTCATCTATGGTTGGTATCGGGAATCGATCTTTGCTTGTTATATTGTTCAAAACCCGGTAATCCACACAAAAATGTCAAGATTCATCTTTTTTTAACTAGAATTACCGGTGAACTAAAACTTGAGGTACTAGGTCTTATAAGCCCGACTGTTAACATTTCAATCACTAATTTTTTTATTTCATTTTTTTGATAATGGGGGTATCGGTAAGGTTTTACGTTAACTGGTTTTGAGTTTGGAAGTAGGGGAATGGTGTGATCGATAGAACGTTTGGGTGGAAGAGTCTGGTGTTCCTGAAACAGGTCCTTATATGACTCTAATAATTGTAGGCATTGTGGAGGTAATGTTTGATCAAACTGTTGTTCTATGGTGTCGGTATTTAGGCATTCGTTGGCCAATATGCATAGCGCAGATGCTTGTAGAGACATCAATCGGGCAACCTACGATGATAAAACCTCCATCTCAGGGCCAAATCGTTGTCCCTGTAGTGTGACCAGACCCTGATCTGATACATAAGATATCGTTAAGGTAGAGTAATCGGTGGTAACTGGCCCTAAGGACCGAAGCCACCGTACTCTCAACACGATATCTGCACCATGGAGTGATGTTTACACATTTGCCTGTGCATAACACCGACATTCCATTACCCATAAAAACCTTAAACGGTTGAATCGCTAATATTGGTAAATGTAAAAATTTTGCAATTCGTTCTGAAATAAAATCGTGTGAGCTCCCGCTGTCTATTAAAGTTTGGAGTGGATGATGGTGCAAGTATGAGGTTACCCGAAGGCAGTTGCTGACGGGTTCGCCCGTAAATGCGTATAAACAAACTGAGCAATTTTGATCTACAGCTTACTGAATGGGGTCTTCTATGGTGTCGTCATTGTCGTATGGTTCATCAATACCTTGAAAATATAAAAGTGTTCCCGTGCCTTTACATCGATGGCCGAAGGTGTATTTGTCGTTACAATTGTAACACAAACCTTGGTCACAACGGCGTTGTCTCTCGGCGGCTGACAGACGTCGTATTGGGTACTTGGGTGGAAATACTGGTTTAGTATCAGCTGTTGTTGTGGGAATTGGGTGTCATTGCAGCCGAGGAAATTAAGGGGAATTATTTTGTGTTCGTGGAGCGTCGGACCGTGGTCTGATGGGGTGAATATTTTGATTATCTAATTCTTGGCCCTCTACCATTCTGGCTATAGTGTATGCATCATGGAGATCTATTGGGTGTTGCATCTTAACGGCACTACGTATTTATTGTTTAAGCCCTGACACAAAAATACTTGTTATGAAACCGGGTGTCAGACCAGGTACCCTAGTTAATAATTCCTCAAACTGGTTTTTATATTCTACGACCGTCGTTGTTTGTTTAAGTTTGGTGAGGGATCCAGCTGGATCTTCGTATGCCGAGGGTCCAAATCTTTTATTAAGGGCTTCAATGAAATAGGGAAAAGTAGTATTTGGAGTATCACGCAAAGTGGCTTGATACCAGCGGGAAGTTGGGCGATCAAGATGGCATGCTGCTATTAAGATATAGTCTCGTGTATTCGTATTATGAAATTGAAAATATAATTGTAGGTTATAAAGCCAATCGATAGGATCGCCGTCGCTAAATCTAGGACAATGAAATTTATAATCAGATTGTAAAGAAACAACCTGGTGAGTAGTATCATTGGGTGAATGTCCCAAAACACCGTGAGGATTGGAAAATTGGTTGTATTCCATGTGTTGCGTGTAACATCCGTAATCTGACGCAATAATTATTTTAATTGTAGGGTCAAGTCGCGACGGATTTTGATCGAGGCAGCGCGTCGTCGAGGTACGATGTCAGTATGGTTAAAAATCGCATTCGTTAATTAGTGTTTTACGTCAGTCTTAAAGATTTGTGTGACACATTTAAATTTCGTAGCGTAGCAGCACATTTTTATTTTTCTCAAGGAGTTAATGAGGGTTGGCACGTTTAGGTGTGGGTTGCGTATAGTAATTTACACCTCTTTGGGTGGAAATAGGGGGTGGATCTCTCCCAGTGGTTATTATAACCGCACGTTTGTCGTGGATTAAGCCGCAAGCCCGTAAATAAATTCCGTAAACATTCTGGCATGGGAGAAAACCGCAGTCCCCCCCCCCCCGACGTCGGCTTTCCGCTGCTCCGGGACGCACAGCTCACTCCCGAAAGCCCTAGCGGCGCCTCTCCCCATTCCGTTTCTCAGCATAAGCCCTTCTTCCTTCCTCTACGGGCGCCGGTGAGTGCTCTCCTTCCTTCCATTGTCGTGGGAGAACCGGTTTCAACCCTAACCGGTAGAAATCAAGGTTTCAAGGGCAACGTTTTGGTTCCGGTGAGTTTAGTTCCACTCTAGTTTTCTTTCTTCGAGGAAATCCTTCTATTGGAAGTTGATCCTAACGTTTTTCGCATTTTTTTCCTCTTACCCTAATTAGGTATTGGAGTTCAAGGTCCACCACGAATCTGGTGTTGGGCGCATTGTAAGCCTTAATCGCTCTCACGTAGAGGTACTACACTATGTTGGTCATTCTTTGTTTACCCTAGCCATTTTTGAGATTTCTTTACCGAAAACCCTAAAAGGAGGAATGCGTATTCTAGGTTTATCATGGATTGCAGATTTTTGGTGGCCTCGGGGCAAGGTTCTGGAAGTCCGAAGTAGTCAGATTTCCTTCGGAAAAGCAAATGTCGTCGCGCCGAGTGTACGAACGTCGCAACACCACAATAAGGGATCCTAATTCCTTTTAGTTAGACATATCAAGTAACTATTTTATGTACACATGTGCAAGATTCGTACAAGTCTCATAACCATGCATAGAAGGGCGTGATGATAGGAAAACGGTCACGGAATTAGTAGATGATAACACCCTTTCCAGGCCCGAATAGTCAGATCATGTATACTAAGTTAGGTACGAAACCTTTATCCGTGTACGCAAGTTTGGAATTTATCTAAATAAGGACGTGAACGTCCCTTCTAGCCGACCACAAGAAAATCAAGGGTCGCTCAGTAGTACACCAAAAGAGATGTCTCAAGCAGCGTAGCAGTAGACCGAAAAGGGTCAGTAAGCACGGCCCATATTATGTGGGAAGATCTCCACTCTCTCTATTTTGGCAAGGACAGCCTCCAGCACTTGTACGACATCATTACTGACCTTCAAACACTTGACCCTGGGGCACCTGGTGACTTGACTTCCTTTGTTGCTTGGACAAAGACTCTTGTTAAGGCATGGATACAGCATCAGCCTCCCACTTCGGATCTGGTTGCGCAACAGGCCCAAAAAGAAGTCGTTGTTGGTCTTGCCATGATGATGGCCCGTATCCCCCCCCCCCCAATCTTCATAGTTTTCGGGCTCAGATTTTGTCCTCCGCTACTACTCCCTCTCTTTCAAATGTTTGCCCAATGCTCCCGAAGGTTACTCCACCCCCGGATGCTCCTGCGACTCTAACTCCGGCTCTCCTCCAGCAGCCCCTCTCTACTCTTATTCCTTCAGCTTGTGGTCCACCGGCTCGTGGAGAACATGCTTCTCGGAGACGGGGACATGCTGGCCCAACCTTCTTTGAGTGTTCTCACTGCGGTCGGGATGGCCACCTTGAGTCCACCTGATATCGCAAGCATGGTTTCCCTCCTCATCTCATTGCTTCAGCTACTGCAGATCCTCACTCCACCACCAGTCAGGACATTGTTGCGTTGCGCACCCAGCTCCAACAGTTATAAGGGGTGGTTAGTCACTCCTCTGGCTCTGTGGCATCAATCTTCAATGAAGGTATATCTTTTCTCTCCCAAAGCTCTCACCGGATTGTGGACTCCAGTGTCACGCGTCACGTCTCTCCACAGCAACCACCTCAATACTGGAACTCTGTCTATCTCAAGTTCATTACAGTGGTAAATAGTGACACCACCCCGGTTTTTGGCGCTGCCCACATGCCTCTTACTCTAACTCTCTCTTTATCATCGGTTCTTCATGTTCCGGGATCCTCCTTTAACCTGCTTTTTGTTAGCCGTTTTACTCAAGATCTGGATTGTTCTGTAACTTTCTCATACTCCTTCACTGTTGTGCAGGATCGACAAACGCAAAATATACAAGGTAAGGGGCGGATGTCTAATGGGTTCTACTTCTGGATGATCCAACTAATGTTCTCTCCACTGTCTCCTTTGTTGCTTGCATCGTCGTCTTGGGCATGCTCCTCTCCCGATTCTCAAGAAAGCTCTGTCAGATGTTTCTTTTCATGAGTTTACTTGTGAATCTTGTGTAACATCCGTATCTTTGACGCAAAAATTTAATTATATTGCAAGGTAAAATCGCGAATGATTTTGATCGAGACAGCGCGTCGTCGAGGTACAATGTTAGTATGTTTATAATAGTGTTCGTAAATTAGTTGATTTATATCAGCCTTAAAGTTTGCGTGACGCATCTTATTTTAATAGGGAAGCGCAACACTTTTTTTATTTTCATAAGGTGTTAATGTGGATTGGCACTTTAGGAGTGGGGTGCGTTTAGAAATTTTCACCTCTTTGGGTGGAAAAAGGGGGCGGATTCCCCCAGCGGTTATCATAACCGTGCCTTGCCGAGTGTTAAAAGCCGCAAACCCTCGTAAGTCCTAAATCTCGTAACCCAAATTCACGGAAACTGCCGTTTTCCCCTACCGACTTCGGTATTTCCGCTACAGCGAGCGCTCCGCCTCCCACAAGTCCTAGCTAACGCCTTCCCTCGCTCCGACTCTCAGCGCCGACCCTCCTTCCTCTGCAGGCGCCGGCGAGTTCTCTCCTCCATTCCTGTGTCGTAGGAGAGCCGGTTTCATCCTTAACCGGTGGAAGTCAAGAGTGTTGAAGCATCGTTTTGGTCCTGGTGAGCTTAGTTCCTCACTTGTCTACACTTCTTGGTGGAAATCTTTCTAATTGGAAGTCGATTCTAACTATTTTCTCAGTCCTTCTTTCCCTAATTAGGGATCGGAGTACTAGATCCACCGCAAATTTGGAGTTGATTGCATTGTTGAGTCTTAATCGCTCTCACATAGAGGTACTGCAACATTTTGGTTCTTCATATTTTTACCATAGCTAGTTTGAGTTCCTTTACCGATAACCCTAAAGGGAAAAATGTGTAATTTAGAGTTGTCATGGATTGCAGATTTTTGGTGGCCTCGGGGCAAAGTTCTGGAAGTCCTCCGTAGTCAGATTTTCTTCAAAAAAGCAATGTCGCCGCGCCGAATGTACGAGCGCCGCATCCCCACTGTAAGGAAGTCTAATTCCTGTTAGTTAGACGTATCAAGAAATTATTTTATGTACGCATGTATAGGTTTCGTACAAGTATCATATCCATGCATAAAAAGGTGTGGCAGTAGAAAAACGATCACGGAATTAGTGGAGGATAACACCCTTTTCCAGGCCCGAATAGTCAAATCATGCATACTAACGTTAGGTACAAAACTCTTACACGTGTACGTAAGCTTGGAAATTTGTCTAATTAAGGGCGTGAATGTCACTTCTAGCCGACCACAAGAAAATCAAGGGTCGCTCAGTAGTACACCAAAGAGATGTCCCGAGCAGAGTAGCGTCAGACCTAAAAGGGTCAGTAAGCACACATAAGTCTTCTCGTGCATGGTAGAGGCGCACTACCTTTCTCATAAGGCATATGGTATCCTATGAGCAGTAAAGTCTTGGTAGTTGACTCCCCTTTGAGACAGTTAGTAGATTCGAGACCGTGTCCGCGCGACACTAGGACAATTGAGTTCGTAAGATGGTCTCGGGTCGTCAGTTTTCAGATGCGCGTTAGGAGCTACTCTGCCTATAGCCTTTCAAGTAGAAGTGCAGATTAGAAGCCACCTAGAACTCAAGTATAGACCTGACGTGAGATAGTACACTAGGTAGTGAACGTCGGGGCTTGGATAAATAAAATGAAGGTTCATGAACGTAGAACGAGTATGTGTGTTGACCAGGAAACATTGTAAAGGCATGCATATCATCTAGCATAAAGATTTTTAATGAATGAAACTATTTTTAAAGAGCATGCATTCATCATTTAAGAAAATGTTTTAGTGTCACTAGGAGTTATTTTTACTTACTCTGACCCCTCGTGGGCAATGTTTTACAGGTGACCCGGGTGGGAAATTGCGCCTAGAATGAGCGTCCTTGTGCTGTCAGTTTGTAGTTGGTTTCCTATTCAGTTTTCTTTTCTTTCAGCATGCACTTGTAACCGGGAATACTGTAATGGCTAATGTTTGAAATGTCATGTATCAGACTTATTATTGTTACTATAGATTTTCAGTTCTCTCATCTTAATTCATGTTTACTGGCTCTATGAATCCAGCATAAAGGTATGTGGTTACCCTTAGTTTTCTTGCTTAGCTTCTGTTGCAAAGTTTTAAATTTACAGTATTTTCTTATTACCTGCTGCGTACTAGTTTTGATGTTGTTTCCTAGTTTTCTCTATATCGCTGACCCGGCCGGACGGCGGATTATTGTAAAACTGAGAAGGGGTGTTACACTGCGATCGTGTATGTAACAGATCAATTGACGGTTGCATCTGCTTGAACTGTGTCATCATGTCCGCGCGTAGAGTATCGATTTTGTCCGTCGCATCTGTCCTGGTTTTGACGATTTGTTGGACAAAGAACGATTCTTTTGATTGAAAATCTTCACGAAGTTCATCAATCAGGTGTGCACGAGCCTCCTGATCCGCTTGGAAAATCTTCTGGAACTCAAGAAGTTGATTGGGGTAATCTTTTGAGCGTGTATTTTCTGCCATTTGAGTAGGGTGAGGAGAGGTCAAAGAGAACGAGAGCACCAAATGTCAGGGGCTCGGTTGGGAGAAGGGGAGAATCGGTCGGAGGCCGCCGGAGTGGAGGAAGAAACAGGAGAGTAATCAGAAAGAAGAAGAATAGAGTAAGAGAGAGAATGAGAACGAGAGAGAGGGAGAGAGAGATGCTGGGGAGAGAGAGAAAAAGATACTTTATTATTTCAAGGATAAAACTAACTATTACAGACAAACTACTATTTATAGTAATTAATGGACTGTTAGTCCTAATACATTTGATAACGGTAAAATAATCGGCGGCTCTGCTTTGGCTTGTAAAGAACGCTTGATAATCTGATGATGTCATCTGTCGCCTGATGCTTATCCTCCTTTATTTGGCCGACTGAGATTCTTCCAAGTGCTGGCTTCATATGCATGATCAAACACGTGGCCTTAGATCCTAACAGTCTCCTCAAGAGATGTATAGATTTCATGGTTGACAACCCTGACATGAATCCAAATTGATTCTCCGAGATGTTAGTCTCTCGTCTTACTCTTTTTTTTATTACTCGTTCTCATAGTTTAATAGTATGACTCATCAATTTAATTCTTCGGTAATTAGCACAATTTTGTATATCTCTCATGTTCTTATACAAAGGTACCAAAATATTTTCTCTCCATTGGCCTGACATCCTTTTTGACTTCATTATCTTATTTAAAAAACATGTAAGCCACAAAATTCTTTTATTCCCTAAACATTTTCATACTTTGATTGGTCCATCGTCTAGCCCAACTGTCTTTCCATTTTTCATCTTTTTTAGAGCATCATTTATCTATGATATTTGAATTTTACGATAAAGATATAATAAGACATTAGAAAATTAAAAAAGAATCAAGATTGAAGCACAAAACAATAAGAGAGCAAACTAAATATGCAAGACAAAGATACTACCCTCAATTCTTCTTGTAAATTTGAAATTTCAGTAAATTCGTCTTCCAAGAGTTGCTCTTGACACTTTATCTCAATAGCATCATCAGCAACTTCCTGCGAAAGTAACTCAACTTCTGTCCTGATCCTAGTAAGTTCTTCTTTAGCAGCAACCATGACATTGCTTCCAACATAGTTACCAAAACTTTTCTCGACCAGCTTTCTAGCTTCTTCTAATGTCCTTCCAGTGCTGAAAGCCTTTAAACCAGCAGTTCTGCTTGCTGTACGAATAACCTTGGCACCCTGTGAACATCCAGCATGCAGTAGACTAAGACAACTTTATAATAATAAACTAAACTGGAAAATATCATTAACCATTAACGAACATGAAACATACAGCTAGAAGATTCAGAACCATTCCAAAAGAAGCAGTAAATTGTGAAACAACGGGTTCAAGCCCTGTGAAGAGAATCTCACAAGATTCTTCAGCTCCTTCATATGGAGTTTGAACAAGAACTACATGACCAATTTCATCAATACCTCTCCTTCCAGCACGACCTGCCATCTGGAGTAGCTCATTTGAACTCAAAAATGTCCGGCCAGATTCACTTCTTTTGGTAAGAGATGATATTATAGCTGTCCTTGCAGGCATATTAATCCCAGCAGCAAGTGTTTCGGTGGCAAATACAACCTTCACAAGGCCTCGTTGAAACAGTTCTTCGACAAATGACTTCCAAAGTGGTAAGCAGCCTGCGTGATGTGCAGCTATTCCTTGTAGAAAACCTTTTACAGCGCCTTCCCTGATAGCATCAGGATACTGCATTCGAAACCTCCGTAGTTCAAGTTCAACTTCACTAGCTTCACACTCATCTAAAAGCATGCAATCCTCAAGGTACTGAACAGCAGCATCACAACCTCTTCTACTAAAAATAAACCAAATAGCTGGTAGCATATCCTTAGCTTTAAGCTGCTTTAATGTATCCCTAATCTGAGGAACCTGAAAGGAAATTGAAAACAAGTTACACTCTACTAGCAATCAATTGATCTACTTAAGAGCATCAAAAGGCAGAAGGAACAATAGAAAAAAAAAGTATGATGAAAAATGACTGGAAGTCTATCATACTTGTAAGCGACGTATGTTGTTTATGTCATTCTTTGACAAAGGTGTCTTTCTTGAGATGTCGGCAACCCTACTAAAGTCTTGTTCTGTTTTGGATAATTTCTTCTTTCTCGTTCGATTCTCGTTGCAAGGATTTGCCTTTGAGGACACTGGATACAAGTGATCAATTGATACCTTCCTGCATCCCATTAAAATAAAACATAAGTAGAAACCTGACTTGTTCCGCGGCATAAGTAGAACATTAATACTTGATAAATTTTTATTCAAAGAATGAAGCCTGCCATGTTTTACAAAGCACGGAAGAGGAGATAAACTACCAATCTAAAACTATTTTAATACCAATATCCCATTGTACACTAAATTTCCCGAGTCCAAAAGAGAAACGTTACTAAAAAGACAAACTAAGCAGGTTTCAAGGTTAATAGTTCCTCTGTGTGTCTACCCTTTTTGTCTAGATAAAATGTCATTTGTAGTCTCATCCTCAAACTTCGATGTTTCAATAAAAAAACTCTGTCAAATTTCTTTACATGACCACAAAGAACAGATGTACCAAAAAAAGATTTGTTAACTTGGACAAAACAGTTATTCAATTACAGCTGGAGTAGGCTGTGACTCATCTTCTGAGCAGGATTGCACCTATCACCTCTCCTAAGATCTTTGTTCATGCAACTGGCCAAGGGGAATGCACCAGAGGACGCGGTGAACATTGTCCTATTTGTTCTCATTGTGGGAAAATCAGTCATTGTATTGACATAGGTTTTGTCAAACATCCTCATCTACGCCCTCAAGCTCATATTGGAGTTGTTGATTCTAGCAACATGTCTCAATCTCCTAGCATCTCTACTTCCAACACCGATAGGTGGCTTTCTCTGGCCAATGTTGAGGCCCTTATAACTGCTTCAAGAGATTCTACTGTTGTTCCTATTCCATCAGTCCATCCACCCTCGGGTACACATGTATTGCCATTCGGGGTAAATGGCACAATAACTTTGGTTCTATTAGTCAAATGACTAAGACACAACAACATTCACTCGTTTACGCATACACGATCAGAGTCCACCAATTGTTGTTGATAGATCTATTGCTCCTGTTTATGGGTCAGGGGATGTTATTACACCCTCTCCCTTCATACTGGAGAACATACTTTATGTTCACAATTTTCATGGCAGCCTTCTTTCAATTAGTGCCATAATCAAAAACTTATATTCTTGCCTTATTCACATAAGGAAGAGCATTGCTATTTGGACTAAGCTAGGACTTCACTAGTTCGATGACACCCTTCCCCTCTTGTACCGCTGCAAAGGTTTCATTTCCTGCGGTGGCATCAACATCTCAGTCACCCTCTTGCTCACCTCCTTCATCAACCATTGACATATTTTTCTTATGAGTTTGAATTAAAATGTGAAGTATGTCCGTTTGAAAAACAACATCGTACTTTTTTCCAGCTAAATTGAGAAAAAAGGCTACTGCTCTTTTTACTTATATATTTTGGCATCAAGGGTCAAGAAAGCTTATATCTTATCACATTCATTGATGTATTTTCTAATTCTACTTGAGTCATATTTCTCCGAGAAGGGAAAATTATTTATCTTGGATCTTGTTCATATACATCCATCTGATTCCCCGTCCTCTGGGTCGGTGACCTCCATGCCCACCATTCACTCCCAGCTTCCAGATCCTACATTTCATCATTTGACTCCAACACCGCCTCTTCCTCCTCCCATCCATCATGTTTTCACGGAACGCCCTCACCAACATGCTCTTATACCTCTAACTCATGTAGTTCATCCCCTAATTCCCATGTCAACATTTCCTCCTGCTAAAGGTTCAGCGCCATTAGTAGCTTCAGATTGTGACCTTCTTATTTATCTATGGAAGGATATCAAATCTTGCACTCAGCCCCCTGTTGTTAACGTTATTTCTTATGAGCGTATAAGTCCTCTTGCAACAAGTTTGTACTAGCATTATCTGCTACTATTATTCCTTCGTCACACATGAAAGCTATGACCAGCCCACCATGAAAGACAGTTATGTATGAACAGATGTCTGCTCTGCTTTCTCATGACACTTGGCTATTGTTCTTACACCTTCCGGGGGATAGAATATTGTTGCTTGCAAAAAGGGTTGCAATCAAATTCCTCCCAGATGGACAAACTGACAGATACAAAGCTACTATTGTTCCTAAAGGCATTACTAATAGGGTTGACTTTAGTAACATTTTATTTCCTATAGCCCGCATTGGCACTATAGAATTATGTTTTCTAGTGTAGTCAATAAGGATTGGCCTATTTTTCAACGTATTGTCAAGAATATCTTCTTACATGGTGATCTCAAGGAGATAGTGTTTAACGGCTTTCACACCACCAGAATTTAATTATATTAGTCTGAGCAATTTTCACAATGATATAACACAGTAATTTCATCGCATGGGAAACATAACACCATTTTCATTCCTTTCAGCACAAAATAAAACATGTCATGTCAGAGTATAGCTACCGATCTACAAACTGAAACTAGTAACAACACGCAATATTTTACAATGCACAAACTATAACAAAACTCTAACCCTTAATTTGTATGTGTCCTCCCTCAGCTTCATTCCTTCTTCAGCATTCAATCTCCTACCGGGGTTTGGCATTGTACAACCATATTTGTCGAGAGTGGACCCAACTCAGTCGCAACAACAAACAAGACAATCAACATAGGAAAAGCCCCATCAAAGGAGATAAGAAGGCAAGCGAAGTGGTGAGATCTTGCCTCTACTCGACCATAGGATAGATCTCTCTTCTACTCTTCCATAGGCGAGATATCTCCTCTACTTGCCCAAAGGCGAGTCCCTCACCATTTCTGCAAAAGAGTTTTAATAAGCACAGTTTCCCACTATCAAGATTCTTTTCTAACAACATCAGGCATCTCGTTGAAGTCCTCTCACCTGCTAAACGGGTCATGTATTTTTTTGGGACGAATATTCGCAGATCAATATCCCCCTGGATTGTCTATAAATAGGACCTCAAGGGTACAAGAAATGACACATTGACCCCCCCCCCCCTCCCCAAGCTCTCTACTTCACAATTTTGTGCCTTGTTCCTAGCTCATCTCTTGGCTTTGGTGGGGAAGTTCTTTTTTGAACTTCCGGGCACATGGCAGGACCTCCTCGCTGCAGAACTCGGGTCTTATTTGTAGACTATTCTAGTTCTTTCTCTCTCCTGTTATTGTCATCGGATTTGTGGTGTTAGACCACGAGATCAGTAATCTTGTGCTACCCTTTAATCCGAACTTTTGTGAACCAGTTTTCTAGTTCCAACACTTTTTGTGTGTTGAGCATGGACCGTAGTTGGAGGAGGTAATTCTTGTAGAAAGACGTCATGGTTCAGAATGGTGATTAGGTGAACGACGTCGAGAATACGTGAGTAGAATATGAGTTTGTGACGCGAGCTGATTTCGAGGATTCAGTGGGGGAACGGAGGAAAATTTGCGAGCTTTACTCGCTCATCGGGTCAAGGTCACGACGATCTCTCCTCGCCACGTAACTTCTTCTGAATACGGGGAGTCGTCCAGACGGTCCAGGTGACCTAACAAGAAAGTCGCCCATGAAAAGCCCGAGTGAGTTCAGCAGTCATGAGGACTCCCAGTGAGCCCACACGGGATTCAGTTCTGCAAGCTTGAACCTCCGAAGAGTTCTCAGGGAGCTCGCTTCTGCGAGCTGAAGCTAGACCGCAACCCGCCAGCTCGCTAGTTCAGGCCCACAAGTCCGTTCTGCGGCCAGATTTGTTTACCATAGATCTGGATGGGTTCAGGAAGCCCAGTGACCTCATTTCGCATTTGCAGTGGTTCGATGATGTTGTATTCATCTGATCCATGACCGAAGTCTTCAAGTGTAGATTCTTTACTGTCATTTTCAAAGAGAAGGCGAGGAACTGGTTTCATCAGTTGTCGGCGAGCTCCATTTATAGTTTTGAATACTTGCGTCGAGGGCTGATGTTGGGATTCGCAACTTCTAAGAAGAGAAAGTGTAACATCCCAGATTTTGACGTCGCGCTTAAATTAATTTCATGATCCGATCGCGGGCTTAGTTGATCGAGTCGGCGGAGTGTAAAGGTAACCTATATTTTATATAACGCTCCCTAGTCATAGTGTGTTGGCTAAAAATAATGAAAAATTAATAACAAAGAATTAAAGGGGGATTTCTCTTATACCGGTTCACGGTTAGTGAACCGCTGCGTATATATCAAGCCCCTCCATCACGATAACCCGCAGTTTTCCCCTTCCGTTGTTTTCTTCTTCCCGCACCCGTTCCCGTAACCGCTCGCAGGCGCGCTCTCGGGAAGCTTTGTCGACGGCCAGTTCGTGCCGAAATCCGTTGTCAGAGGCCCTTTTCCTCCTCAGCATCCCTAGCCGACCTCCTCTTTCCCTCCTAGCACCGTAAAGGGGTGAACCCTCAACCCTAGCCGATGGGAAGAAAATTTCAGGTGTGTCGTTTTGGATCCAGTGAGGGTGATTCTTCTCTTTCACTCTTCCTTCACTTTTTTTCTGTGGAATTCGTCTTGTTTGAAGCCCAACATTGTTTATCTTTCGTTTCTCTCGCCATTAATTAGAAATTGAGGATCTCGGACTTCTCCAAGCAGGAACAACCACTCATTCTTGGGTTTTAGATGTTGTTAAATCGAGATAACACTTTTGTTTGCGTTATTTTTCCCTCCCTAACTAGTTGTTTGTTACTAATTGGAGATAGTCTCACCAAAACCCTAAGGGGGAAAAAGCTTAAAATAGGATTACCGTTGGATTTCAGATTTCTGGTGGTCGTTGGAGCAAGGGATTGGAGAAGTTCTTAGTAGTCTGATCCTTCGATAAAAACTTTCATGTCGTCTCGACGCGTGTACGAACGTCGAACCACCGCGGTAAAAAAATTCAACTCCTTTTAATCCAGCAGTTCAGATTAATTTATTTCATGTACTAGAAATGTGGTATACACACTTAGATCTACAAGTTCCTAAAAGTTAGAACCAGGTCAACGGGGTAGGATACGCTTAGACATAATTTAACAGAATCAGTATTATGAAAATCGTAAGCCTGGTGTATTTAATTAGAGTCTTATTCTGTGTTAGACTCACTGAACATCAGTATAAGTGAAAATCAAGAAAACTGGCGAGGAAGGGTTTACCCTCGCGATCCTGGTGGAGGCACACCACCGTATTTCCAGGGCCAGTAGGTCATCACTCGTATTACAAGCTCAGGGTCGATGACCCTTGTTTCAAATTTGGAACTCCTCAGATAGGAGTCTGTGTTCCACTTGAGGAACACTCAGTTCAGGGCACCATCAGTTTTGCCACCCGAAATGCAGTTTCTAGTTGTGCACGGTCGTTCTTAGTGACACGAGTTAATAAGAAGTCAGTGAAATAGGTTGAAACATACAACAGATATAACTTCAAAACTTCTGAAATCAACTACTGATACTGATAAAAAAGAGTGTGTCAGATCACACGATAGATTGAATTCAAGTCAAACCATTATTTCAAGTGTCACGTTTAATATTAGAATATTTACATAAACTTTTAAATTCAAGTATTACTCACCTAAAATGTTTTTTTAAGTGTTGTTGGAGAGAGTAGTTTTTCTTACTCTTCAGTGGGTCTGACCCATTTGGAACTTGTTTTACAGGGGGCTCAGGTCAGGGGATCCTCTTAGGATAGGCGGCTCAGTCTTCAGTCTGCCTGGTTGTACCACAGTTATTGTACTTTACTTTTATTTTCAGACATTTGTATTGTAGTACTTCACCCGTGTTTTTAATATATCAGTTATTTTAGTTTGACAGTAATTTAATTCCTTAGTGTTATGTTTTCAGTTTTAGTTGGCTCTGTGAATTCAGCTTGTCATGTATACTTTTAACATTATAATTACTTCACTTTTCGGCTGTAAGTCTTTTCTTTAGCACTTTCATTACTTTTTTCTGTTTTATACCAGTTTACATACCGTTACTTAGTTTACTTGTTTTCGCGGACCCGGCCAGACTGCTGATTCCTGTTAAACTTAGTTGGGGTGTTTAAAATTGGTATCAGAGCGCACATGATCCCTGGACCTAGAAAATTCACAGTCATAGGATTATGTCAGAAGAAAACTCACGTTAGTAGAGTCATCGAGTTTGTCTAACTCTTAGTTTTCACGGATGCACGTTGAGACCTTCAGTGTTAGATTTGTTTTTAGATATATCATGGGTATTAATAATTTATTTTCTATGCCCTTTAGGCACCTCGAACCAGTGAAGCGGGGGAATCGTCACGTCAGAACGTTGTTCCTGATACCGTCATGGGTGATAATAATGCACCACCTCCACCACCCGCACAGGCAATCCCGGAACCGACTGATTTGGCAAGCCAGATTGCCAAGGCAGTAGTTGTCGCATTATTGGAATTTCAGAAAGGTCAGCCTGCAGGGATTCCAGTTACTTAAGGGATTTCAGAGACCTCCACCCTTCCAACTACAGTGGAGATGGAACACCGATGGATACAGATGACTGGATCGCAAACACCAGAGATTTGCTGAATATTATGGAGTTCCCTGAAAATAAAAGGGTTCCACTAGCGACTTTCCTCCTTCGGGGTGAGGCGAAAATTTGGTGGACTAAGTATTTAACTGATGATCCTACCGATAAGCTAATTATGAAATTTTCTCTCTGTTGGAAATAATTTTCTCTTTAGTGTTGAGTAATGTGACCTTTATTCTTGCCAGGTCGTACATCTAAGATGTTTACATGGGGTGACTTTTCAAGGGCTCTTGCGAACTGGTTTGTCCCCCTTCTGCTCGCCGAGGTCTCCAGGAGAAGTATCTCAGGCACTTCCAAGGGGATAAGTCAGTTACCGAGTACGAGCGGGAACTAACTCACTTATCTCGATATGTGGGCGCGTTGCAGGGTGATGAAGCGGAGAAGTGCAACCGTTTTGTGGATGGTCTGCGAGATTCTTTGAGACAGCCGTTGATAATCATGGTCAACGCAAATTACAGGAGTTTGGTGGATACAACAAGAAGGTTAGAGACTGAACAACAGCGAGTCCATAGGCGCGATAGTTTCCGCTCCAAGCGACCGCAAAGTAGACCCCCGTTTCAGCAGGATAAGAGTCAGCCAACGGACCGCTGGAATAAGAAGCGAAAGGTTGATTCTAAGCAGGGCAATCAGGACGGGGGCAAGCCCAGAGACAACCCCCTTTGCCCTAAATGAAATCGACATCATTATGGAGAATGTTTGGCTGCTTCTGGCGTCAGTTAAAAGTGCCAGAGGACTGGACACTTTGCGCGTAATTGCCCAGAGTATGCGGGTAATCAGGTAATATTACCTTTTGCTTGGTGATTTTTTCTTTATCTAAGACCTTTTCGTGTAAGCTAATACTTGTACTGTATCATAACTTTTAGTCAAAATACGAGCGTGACGGCTCGAGTTGGGTCAATAAAGGGAAGACAGTGGTGGTTGCTGACCCAAAGCCAGCTTCAGGACGCGGTCTGGTTCAGCCTCGAGCCTATGGTCTTGGCCAGCAGGAGGCCAAGGAGCAGGAGGGCGTGGTGACAGGTTTGAAATTTTAAAATTTGAAATGTTTATTCATCCTTCTCCCAGCAACACTTAAAGGTTAATGTTATAAATTTGCACATAGGTATCCTCCTAATTCATGGTATACCGTTTAAGGTCCTCTTTGACACGGGTGCATCACACTCTTTCTTAGCGGAATCTTTTGCGTCTAAGCTCGGCCTGGAAGTCGTCACCAACCAGACTTCGTTAGATGTCATGATGCCTAATGGTTCGGTGATGCAGACTAGTGGTATGTGTAGAGCGCCAGTTCTTTTTGGAGGAGCAGAAATCGTGGTGGAGGCATCCCTTCTGTCTATTGTTGAGTTTGATTTAATTTTGGGCATGGATTGGCTGACTGACGTGAACGTCAAGATAGATTGCAGGAGTAAGAAGATTCAGCTAGAAGGACCTGACCAGTCTCTCATTACCTTTCAAGGTTTAAAAGGGGTCACCAAGTTGATCATCTCTTCAGTAAAAGCTATGAGGCATGTTAGCAAAGGGTGTTCCGCCTTTTTGGTGTTGTTGCATGCGAAAGCTAAAGCCGTTTTGCAGGAGGTACCAGTGGCATGTGAGTTTCCTGATGTTTTCCCGATGAGCTACCTGGTGTTCCTTCCTCTAGAGAGATTGATTTTCAGATTGACCTTGTTCCTGGATCTGTACCAGTGGCCAAGGCTCCTTATCGCATGGCTCCCAGGGAGTTGGCTGAATTAAAAATCCAGTTGCAGGAATTGCTTAATTTAGGATTCATCTAACCCAATACGTCACCGTGGAGAGCTCCAGTCCTCTTTGTAAAGAAAAAGGACTGCAGTTTGAGCTTGTGTATCGACTACCGAGAGTTGAACAAACTTATTATTAAGAACAAATGCCCTCTTCCAATGATAGATGACTTGTTCGATCAACTCGAGGGGTCTTGCACGTATTCCAAGTTAGATCTGAGGTCGGGATACCATCAGTTGAAGATTCGAGATGAGTATATACAGAAGACAGCGTTTAGTACCAGATACGGGCACTACAAGTTCTCGGTCATGTCGTTTGGGTTGACCAATGCCCCATCTGCATTTATGGATCTGATGAACAGGGTGTTCAGAGAGTTCTTGGACCGATTCGTTATTATTTTTATTGATGATATCCTAGTGTATTCCAGGAGCAAGGAGGAGCATGTCACGCATCTCAAGACAGTTTTAAACACTCATAGGAAGAATCAGTTATATGCTAAGTTTTCTAAGTGCGAGTTCTGGCTTCTGGAAATGGCATTTTTGGGTCATGTGGTTAGTAGGGATGGACTTGTCGTTGATCCAAAGAAGATTGAGGCGATCAGAGATTGGCCAAGGCCGAAAACAGTTACAGAGGTTCGTAGTTTTCTCGGCTTGGCAGGCTACTACAGGAGATTCATTCAAGACTTTTCGAGGATAGCCCTTCCGTTGACTTCGCTTACCAGGAAGGGAAGAGCTTTTAGTTGGACATCAGAGTGCGAGTCTGTTTTTGAGCAGTTGAAGACCAGATTATCAGATGCATCAGTACTAAGTCTTCCTTCGGGTGTAGATGGCTTTCATATTTACAGTGATGCTTCAGGCCAGATTCTGGGTTGTGTTCTTATGCAGCATGGAAAAATTATAGCTTTTGCGTCCAGACAACTGAAAAATCACGAGAAAATTTACCCGGTGCACAATTTAGAATTAGCAGTTATCATCCATGCATTGAAGATTTGGAGAAACTACCTCTATGACGTGCGGTGTGAGATCTTCACAGATCATAAGAGCCTCAAGTACATCTTTGATCAGCAGGAGCTCAACATGAGGCAGTGTAGGTGGCTCGAGTTTTTAGCAGATTATGACGTGACTATTCAGTACTATCCGGGTAAAGTTAATGTTGTAGCAGACGCTCTCAGTAGGAGTTCTAGTTATGCTCTCATCACCCAACAGGAAGAATTGGTGCGAGGCTTGGAAAGGCTAGAGATTTGCGTGGTGTCGCACCCTAATTTTAGCCCTGTCTGTTTGGGATAGATTGAGATAAAGTGCGACATCAAGGAGAGGATTCGTGATGCCCTGCCCTCAGATCCAAGGATGGCAGAGATTTTTGATTTGACTCAGACAGGCCAGATAGACGATTTCATGGTTCGTGATGGGTTGTTGTTGTTTAAGGGAAAAGTGTGCATTCCAAATGTCGGGCATCTTCGCGAGAATATTTTAGTTGAGGCTCATAACTCAAGGTATTTCATGCATCTAGGCAGCACGAAGATGTATGCAGACCTCAAGAAGTCAGTTTGGTAGTCAGGACTTAAAGGAGATGTCTCAGACTATGTGGGGAAGTGCGAGACTTGCATGTTAGTTAAGGCGGAGTGTCAGAGGCCTGGAGGCAAGTTGCAATCTCTTCCGATTCCAGAGTGGAATTTTGAAGACATCTCTACGGATTTCATGCATGGCCTCCCTAGGTCCCAGAATGGGAATGACTCGATTTGGGAGATAGTTGATCGACTGTTCAAGGTTGCACATTTTATTCCCAACAAGAAAACCGACCAGGGTCCAAAGTTGGTTCAGTTGTACGTGGATGAGATAGTTCGGCTTCATGGCGTGCCAAAGTCTATCGTGTCAGATAGAGATGGTAGATTTACTGTCAGAGATTGGAGATACGTTCAGGAGCGTCTGGGTACTCAGTTGAAGTTCAGCACAGCTTTCCACCCCCAGACTGATGGGCAGACAGAGCGTACAAACAGAACCATGGAAGATATATTTTGCATGTGTATCTTGGACTTTGGGGGTAAATGGGAGAAGTATGTCACTTTGGTAGAATTCTCCTATAAGAATAGTTTCCAGGCAAGCATCGGCATGGCACCATTCGAGGCCTTGTACGGCATGCGCTGTCGGACACCTTTATGATGGGCAAAAAGCGAAGAGAGAGTTTCTAGCAAAGAATCCTGGATAGACAAGACCATGGACAGAGTTAGGCTCATTCAAGAGCGCATGAGAATTGCTCAGGACAGACAAGCCAAGTACTACGACCAGAGACATAGAGCAGTTGAATTCAAGGTTGGGGATCATGTTTACTTGAAGGTGAGACCGTTCAAGAGAGTCTCTAGGTTTAAGCGGATGAAAAAGTTGAGTCCCAGATTTGTGGGTCCATTTGAGGTGCTAGAGCGCATAGGTGAGGTTGCTTACAGGTTGGCCTTACCTGAGAATATGGGTGGATTATATGACGTATTCCATGTCTCCTATCTGAGAAGAGCAGTCAGAGATCCAAACCAGGTGATCAATACTAAGGATGCGCCGATTGAGACCAATCTCAGTATCAGTATTATGTCAGTCAGGATTGAGGATTCCAGGATTCATAAGCTCAGAAACAGAGAGATCTGTATGGTTAAGGTCTTTTGGATGAATTGCGGTCGACCAGAGTATACTTGGGAAAGAGAGGACGAGCTCCGTGGCATTGAAGATTATGCGTTTCTCTTTGATTCAGGTACGTTTGTAATTTTTGAGGACTAATTTTTTTAAAAAAGGAAGATTTGTAACATCCCAGATTTCGACGTCGCGCTTAAATTAATTTCAAGATTATGCGTTTCTCCTCTTTTTCTTTTTCACTTTGCTTGCAGGCTTAGTTGATCGAGTCAGCGGAGTGTGAAGGTAACCTATATTTTATATAACGCTCCCTAGTCATAGTGTGTTGGCTAATAATAATGAAAAATTAATAACAAAGAATTAAAGGGGGATTTCTCCTATACCGGTTCATGGTTAGTAAACCGTTGCGTATATACCGCGCCCCTCCATCCCGATAACCCGCAGTTTTTCCCTTCCGCTATTTTCTTCTTCCCGCACCCGTTCTCGTAACCGCTCGCAGGCGCGCTCTGGGGAAGCTTTGTCGACGGCTAGTTCGTGCCGGAATCCGGTGTCGGAGGCCAGCTTTCAGTCCCTTTTCCTCCTCAGCAGCCCTAGCCGACCTCCTCTTTCCCTCCTAGCACCGTAAAGGGGTGAACCCTCAACCCTAGCGGACGGGAAGTAAATTTCAGGTGTGTCGTTTTGGATTCAGTGAGGGTGATTCTTCTCTTTCACTCTTCCTTCCCTTTTTTCTGTGGAATTCATCTTGTTTGAAGCCCAACATTGTTTACCTTTCGTTTCTCTCGCCATTTATTACAAATCGAGGATCTCGGACTCCTCCAAGCAGGAACAACCACTCATTCTGGGGTTTTAGCCACTGTTAAATCGAGGTAACACTTTTGTTTGCGTTATTTTTCCCTCCCTAACTAGTCGTTTGTTACTAATTGGAGATAGTCCCACCAAAACCCTAAGGGGGAAAACGCTTAAAATAGGATTACCGTTGGATTTCAGATTTTTGGTGGTGGTTGGAGCAAGGGATTGGAGAAGTTCTTGGTAGTCTGATCCTTGGATAAAAACTTCCATGTCGCCTCGACACTTTTACGAACGTCGAACCACCGCGGTAAAAAATTCGACTCCTTTTAGTCCAGCAGTTCATATTAATTTATTTCATGTACTAGAAATGTGGTATACACACTTAGATCTACAAGTTCCTAAAAGTTAGAACCAGGTCAACGGGGTAGGATACGCTTAGGCATAATTTAACAGAATCAGTATTATGAAAATCGTAAGCTCAGTGTATTTAATTAGAGTCATATCCTGTGTTAGACTTACTGAACATCAGTATAAGTGAAAATCAAGAAAACTGGCGAGGAAGGGTTTACCCTCGCGATCCTGGTGGAGGCACACCACCGTATTTCCAGGTCCAGTAGGCCATCACTCGTATTTCAAGCTCAAGGTTGATGACCCTTATTTCAGATTTGGAACTCCTCAGATAGGAGTATGTGTTCCACTTGAGGAACACTCAGTTCAGGGCACCATCAATTTTGCCACGCGGAATGCAGTTTCTAGTTGTGCATAGTCGTCCTTAGTGACACGAGTTAATAAAAAGTCAGTGAAACAGGTTGAAACATACAACAGATATAACTTCAAAACTTCTGAAAACAACTACTGATACAGATAAGAATATTTACACAAACTTTTAAATTCAAGTATTACTCACCTAAAATGTTTTCTTTAAGTGTTGCTGGAGATAGTAGTTTTTCTTACTCTTCAGTGGGTCTGACCCATTTGGAACTTGTTTTACAGGGGGCTCAGGTCAGGGGATCCGCTTAGGATAGGCGGCTCAGTCTTCTGTCTGTCTGGTTGTACCATTGTTGTTGTACTTTACTTTTATTTTCAGACATTTGTATTGTAGTACTTCACCCGTGTTTTTAATATGTCAGTTATTTCAGTTTGACAGTAATTTAATTCCTTAGTGTTATGTTTTCAATTTTAGTTGGCATTGTGAATTCAGCTTGTCAGGTACACTTTTAACCTTAGAATTACTTTACTTTTCCGTTGTAAGTCTTTTCTTTAGCACTTTCATTACTTTTTCCTACTTTATACCAGTTTATATACGGTTACTTAGTTTACTTGTTTTTGCGGACCCGACCGGACTGTTGATTCCTGTTAAACTTAGTTGGGGTGTTTCAGAAAGAAGGGGTCAACGACCCTCTTTCATCTCAAGTAGCGGTCAATGAGACTTTGGGAAGTTATATTGGCCGCTTTCAGGATGAGGTTCTGAATATCCAAGAGGTGGATAGTTCTACCCTGCAACTCGCTCTCCCTTTCGGCTTGCAAGATCTCTTCAAGCTAGAAGTGAGAAAAGACCCTCTAGTATCTTTTGAGAATCTAGTCGACCGAGCGGGTCGGTTCATTGAAGGAGAAGCAACAAACAACAGTTTTTTATCCAGGTTTACAAGGCTAACTAGGGAATAGGAGGAGAAGACATCGGAAGCAGGAAGGAGGATGGAACAGAGAAGACAGGAAGAGCCAAGGAGGCAAGAGAAGAGGAGGTTGTTTGTGGCTCCAAAGGGGGGTTGATAGGAGGTTTCAGGCCCAGATGAATAGGCTATCATGCAGGCCAGCTAGAAGACCTCATTATATGGGACCCGGGAGACATTTATTCCCAGAAAGGCAAGCTCGTTTCAACTTTCCCGAGAGGCATCAGGGAAGCGGAAAGCAGAACAGATCACCTCCCAGGAAAGCGATGGAGATAGCCAGGCAAGGGCATCAGCCTCTGAGAAGAAATCAACGTTGGAGGTATAAGCATGTAATTTTTCCTCTCTATTGTGAGTTGCATCAAGTGGAAGGACGCACCACTGCAACATGTCCGAAATTCCTGGAGGCTAGGACCAGAGCAAGAGAAAGAAAGAACCCTAGAGTAGCGAAGAATTCAAGGGGGCATTCCGAAATGGAAGTCTCCATGTTATCTACAGTCAAAACGTCATTTCGACCTCCTAAGTACCTCCCCCGGTGGGAGAGAGCACCTTTTCAGGGGAAGATATGTTGGGGAATGAGAACTCTTTCCATGATGTCATAATCATCCAATCAGATTTCGAAAACTTCACAATTTCTGGGATCCTAAGAGTTTCTATGAACATCATATTCAAGGTGTTTAATGTGATGGATGTGGAAGAGAATAGGGTGACAGCTTCGGACGATCAGATCTTTAGTTTCTCGGAAGAGAGGAAAAAAGTAAAATTACACGACCCGTCTAATAACAACTATTAGAGTGCGCTACGGGCGGGTCATGATGTCACAAGCATGGGCGAAGAAAATTTCATGTTTGTTAGGCGGGAGCTGAAATTTGTAGTATTGATTTAAAATAACTAATTTGAAAAAAAAACTAGTTTGTTATCATTTGTGAAAGCTTTAGAGTTAGGAAGTGGAAACTAGATGCACATGCACTTTAATAAAATCTCATATCACGCACAGTGCTGGTAAAAATGTAAATGCAATAAACCAAAGAAGTGAACATGTCAATAATATAATATTCTGGTACATCAATAAAAGTCTAGCAGTTGTCCATGATACAAAAGAAAATGGTTGATAATAACTAGTATATGATAAATAAATCCGACAATAAAGGAAACAAAATACATAGAACCTAATGAAACAACAACAAAATAAATCTCCAGGAACCAGGATCTTGAAGCAGCTCAGCTTCAGGTAGCAGGTGGCGCAGTCACAGACACTAAGGCAAATTCCAAATAAGAAGGAAAAAACCTCAGAACAATGAAATAGTATGTAAATAAGGAAAAAATAAAGTACAAGCAGGGAAATAGAAATATTTGCGTATCAATCTATCATATGAGGCTAAATTGGTAGGACGGACAAGTAAGAGAGTCTATAGAAATAATTTTAATTATTAGCCAACTCCGGAGTATAGCCTAGGTTCGAACATGAAATGTCATAAGCTGTCATCGGTGAAAGGTGCATGTGTTTTAATTTGATGCACATGATTCTAATATTAGTTGAATTGCAAGGCTTATCAAAATATTTGTGTTTGTTATGGTCATTCCATTGGTTTTCATTATAAATTAAGCGGAAACTCGATTCAAAGCGTCACATCAATTCAACACTATCTTTCATTGATTGTTTATGACATTAATCAATTTAAGAACTCAAGATTTAGTAATTCTTAATATATAAGAACTTGATGCTAATTTAACAGTTCGGATATTTAAGTGTACATTTCATAACATGAAAAGAGTGCATGAAATAAAAATTCAAAGTTTGCAAGCGAGAGAGATTTCACTACTTGCCATAAGGTAAAGCTGAAACAGATGACGACGGCTAAAGAGAGCAAGCAAAACTAGTAACCATATTTTGAATATGTTAGAAGGCAAGCATGCATGATATTTGATAGAACGAGAATACTACGCTAACAAATGCATTTCTCATCGCATAACTATAACAAGATCGAGTTAAGAATTTACCTCCCTCACGAATGAGGGGAGAGGGGGCTACCACGAGGAAAACTGGTGATTGGCAGCGCTTAGGTGACGGAAACCCTAAATCGGAGAGGGTCTTGGAGAGATCCCACCAAATGAACCTATGGACGATGCCGGGAGCCAGAATTACAAGATGATTAGACGAATTATAAGAGAGCAAACGCTTGGATCAACGTAAATACGTTGATTGGAGCGCTGAAATTATCAAACAAATTCAAATAAATCTGAATAGAGGGGAAGAGAGAAGTTTCTTACCCAAGGAGAGCATTTTCGGACTCAAAAACCTAAGGAGAGGAGGCTTCGAGAAAAACCCTGGGAATTCCTTTGAAATCACCCGCCAAAATGAAGAGGAAGATGAGGCAATAAGGTTGCTGGAGGAAGAAGAAGTGGCTGTCGGAGGAAGAGGTTGCAGTTTCCGACCTGAGGAAGGGGGAGGAGAGAATTTTCAGCCTTGGGGAAGGAGGATGACGGCTACTAGGAGGACTAGTAGAGCAAGAGGAGGCAGCAGGAGCAAGAGGAGGAGGCGCCGGCCCTAGAGGAGGAGATTTCCGGCCACAGGAAGGATATTCGGCGGCGGCAGAGAACGCAGGAGGCGGAAACGGCACAGTTGCGGCTTGCGTGCGGGAAGAGGAAAACAAAATAGGGACGGGGGGTGATCGGGTTAAGTATAGGAGAGAAAACCAAACCTCCTAATTACAATTTTGTCATTATGTTATTATTATTATGATTTTAATCTTAACATAAGTGCTGTTATAATCTCTCCTACTTAGCAAGTTTCGTCCCAAAACTTTTTGAAAATTCAGTAACTGGAGGGTCACTTAAGGCGAAGATTCAAATACCAATCATTTCAACAAAATTTGTGATTCAAGACAAGGAAGCTAACTACGAATATAATGAAGTAGTGCAAAGAATAAGTGTGGAGACTTGCCAAGATCAAGAAAATAATTGTGGATACTTACTACGCATGTCAGATTCAAGTTTCCAAGTGTATTCCTCATACTTTTCATGCATCCAAAGTACCCTGACCATAGGAATGGCTCTCTTTTGAAGCTTGAGTTCCTGATACTTCACGATCTTAGTGGACTCGACCGGATAAGACAAATTGGCTTCAGGAATCACTGGAATTTCTTCAATGACGCGGGTAGGATCACCAATGTACTTTCGAAGCTGGCTAACATAGAAAACATCGTGAACACCGGCCAACGAAGCGGGTAGCTCAAGACGATAAGCAGATCCCCTGATGCGCGCTGAAATGGAAAACGGTCTCACAAACCTCGGGCTGAGCATATGATGGCGACTAAACCGTTTCACCCCAGGAGTAGGGAAAACCTTCAGGAACACTTGATCACTCACAGCAAATTCTAACGAACGGCGACGCTGATTGGCATACTTCCTCTGTCTCTCGATGGCATGCCTGAGCTGGAGTCGAGTCTTCTTTGTCGCTTCTTCCATTTCCTGAAGTAACTCAGGTCCCAAAACAACTTTTTCACCAACTTCTACCAATAGAGAGGGGTCCTACAACGATATCCATACAGTGCTTCAAAGGGGATCATCTTAAGTCTCTCTTGATAGCAATTGTTGTGGGCAAACTCGATCAAAGGTAGGTGCTCATCTCAAGCTCCCTTGTAGTCCAAAATATAACACTGAAACATGTCTTCCAGAATCTGATTGACTCTTTCGGTCTGGTCATCGGTCATTTAATGATAAGCGGTGCTCAAGTTGAGATCAGTGCCCAGAGCTTGCTGGAAGCCCATCCAGAAATGAGATACAAATCTCGAGTCAAGATCAGATAAAATCCGCAGAGGAATCCCATGAAATCTAACAATCTCTGAAGCATAGATTTGAGTCATCTTCTTGGTGCAATGGCCTTCCTTATATGGAATGAAATGACCCACTTTAGTCATACGATCTACTATGACCCAAATCGCATCATGCCCTCTCGGAGTATGGGGAAAACCCGTGATGAAGTCCATAGAGATGTCTTCCCACTTCCATTTTGGGATAGGCAAAGGCAGCAAAAGACCACCAGGACGTTGACATTGAGCTTTCACCTTCTGGCACGTCAGACATCGGGAGATGAAGCGAGCTATGTAATTCTTCATATCAGGTCACCACACAATCTGCTTAAAGTTATGATACATCTTATTTTTGCTCAGGTGACTAGATGTGCGGGATTCATGAGCTTCTCGACAAAACTATCAAGCAACTCAGGAACATCAGGAATGCAGCGGACCTCAGAAACGCAAAACATCATCAGAAATAGAGAAATCTGGAAGATTCCCAAGTTCAGCCTTTTGGGGATGCGCTGGAGTAATATTGGGGCGCTCGTACACGTGGTGCGCTGGCATGTTTCCTTTAGGAAATATTCTGAAATCATTAATTTGTTCTCCAATTGACATGAGGCTCCCTTCCTGCAAATAACCTCAAGAATCACTAAAAAAAGGGTAATCAAATATATACTCAATCTTCCTACAATAATAGGAACACTAATTCACTACTAGGGGAGGGAACATTTACCACTTCTCTAACAGTGATGTTATGCTATTTCTGAGAACTGAAACAATCTTGCTTAAGCCCAGATTTGTTGAATCAAAAATGATTTGGTGGATCCAAGCCCTAAATAAAATTTCATGTCGTTGAAAGTTCTATAAGAAAATTGTACGAATTACGACTAAAAATGAGAAGAGAAAACACGATACCTGAGCGAATCTAAAGAAGAGGGTTCATTGGCCACAAGCCTCTACTAGAGAGTCTCAACTAGGGTTTTTGAAACTCTCTGCAGAAGGGGAAAAATACCAAATTTCTGACTTTCTGACTTTCTCCTCTACAATTAAGGGATGGAAGGAAGGAAAATGTGTTTCACTTTGTAAACAACCAGCCAAAGGGTAAAGTTGGGCTTACCCGGCTAAAAAAGGTTGAGAGAAATGAAACCACACACCTATTATTACCAGCCCTATACTCATATATATTGAGTAAGGGAAAAACGTACAAAGACCGAAATGCCCTCGTGAGGATAAAATACATAAAACACATAAGACGGACTTGACATAAAATATAGATTACAACTCTCCCCCTCAAGTCGGACGGTAGATATCTGTCATTCCGAGTTTATGGATATCATCAATGAAAACATCGCACCCCAAACTCTTAGTGAATACATCGGCCAACTGACCTTTAGAGTGAACGAAGGAGTGACTAAGTTTCCTTTTTCCAGATGATCTTTGATAAAATGGCGATCAATCTCAACATGTTTGGTTTTGTCATGTTGAAGACAGTTGAACAGGATTGTGAGTTATGTTGATAGCAGCTTTGTTGTCACAAAACAGAGAGATGAAAGCATTCTCCTGAAGGCTCAGGTCTTGTAATAAGATGCGCAGCCATAAACCTTCACAAAGACAGACATAGACCGATACTCGGCTTCAGCACTAGATCTAGCAACAACATTTTGCTTCTTACTACGCCACGTGACCAAATTTCCAACAACGAAAGTGCAATACTCCGTTGCAGATTTCATGTCATCACGGCTTCCGGCCCAATCCGCCTCAGTAAAAACTTCAATCCTTAGGTGGTTATTTATTTAAAACATAAGCCCCCGACCGAGAGCCTTCTTTAAGTATCGTAGTACGCGGTAGGCCGCAACCTGATGTATGATCCTGGGGGCATGCATATACCTACTTAAAATTCCTACCGCATATGTGATGTCGAGATGAGTATGAGAGAGGTAAAAAAGAGTCTCAACCAATCTCTGATAACTCGAAGCATCAGTGCGATCGTCATCGCTGTCTTCATCGATCCTATGGTTCTCCTTCATATGAGAGTTAGCAGGAACACAACCAGGCATCTCAGTCTCCTTTAACAGATCTAAAACATACTTGTGTTGAGAGATGAAGATACCTAGATCAGAATGGGTCACTTCAATGCCAAGGAAGTAACGTAATCTCCCTAAGTCCTTTACTTCAAACTCAGCAGACAGAAGAGCTTTTAGATTTGAGATTCCGTCAGTCATCTCCGATGATCACAATGGCATCAACATAGACAATAAAAACCACAATCTTTCCCTCATTTTTCCTGGCAAACAAGGTATGATCTGATTGTCCCTGTTTGTAGCCAAACTTGATTATGGCCATGAGAAATCTGTCAAACCAAGCCCTGGGAGACTGCTTCAGTCCATATAAAGACTTCTTTAATTGACAGACAAGTCCTTCTTGTCCCTTCTTCACAAACCCCAGGGGGAATGTCATATACACCTCTACATCAAGATCACCATGCAGAAAAGCATTCTTCACATCCAGTTGGTGAACATCCCAGCCCAAGCACGCAGCACAAGATAGAAGAACACGAACAGAGCCCATCTTTGCAACCGGGGCAAAGGTCTCATGGTAGTCGACTCCCTAAGTCTGAGTATATCCACGAGCCACCGGACGAGCTTTATACCGCTCAACTTTACCATCCTGGTTTTGCTTAACAGAGAAACCCGACCTTGAACCGATGGCTTTCTTGTCAGGAGGAAGGGAAGAGACATCTCGTGTGTGATTCTTATCCAAGGCAGACATTCCCTCCTTCATTGCTTGAGCTCATGCCGGGAATCGGGATGCAAACCGCCTCCCTCCAAGTCTTAGAAATAATGATCACGGACAAGGAAGATATAAAACCCTGATGAAGCTGAGAAAGGTGATCATAAGCAACATGATTAGAGATAGGGTGTTCCGTACACACAGCCTTACCTCTTAGCACAACAAGGGGAACATGCTGATCAGCATCAGAATCTGAGTCCAAAGACGGCACCGGCAGCAATGGAACAACGGAGGACTGTTTACCTGTTTGACGGCGATGATATATATGAGGAAAAGGAGAGAAGAGAGACAGATGATACAACAGCGTAGGTGTCGAAAGGGACAAAGGAGGTGTAGGTGTGGAAGGGAACAAAGGACGAGCTGTGGGAGAGGACGAAGGAGTAGCTGTGGAAGGGGACGAAGGAGTAGGAAGAGTAGCTATGGTGGAAGACATGGTAGGTGTAGGAGTAATCAGAGGGAGTGGCACTGAGTCTATAACATCATTCTCCCCCTGACGAGTGGAGTGAGTCGAATCAAAGTAATAAGATTCCTTCTCGTGAAAGGTCATGTCCATGGTACAGAAAAAACGTCTGGAAGGGGGGGTGATAACATTAATACCCTTTTGTAGTGGCAGAATAGCCAAGAAAGACACAACAGAGAGCTCGAGGGTCAAGCTTGTCATGATGAGGCTGATGGACGCGAACAAAACATACACACCCAAAAACGTGTATGAGAGGTATGAACAACAGAAGTAGAGGAGAGACGGGCTAGAGGAGTAGTATAGTCTAGAACCCGTGAAGGAAGACGATTGATAAAATGAGTAGCAGTTAGGATAGCATCACCCCAATATGATTTCAGGAGGTGCATGGTGGTGAGAAGGCACCGGGCAACATCAAGGAGATGCTGGTATTTTCGTTCAGCAACGCCATTTTGGGTGGAGGTGTAAACCCAAGTGGTTTGGTGTATAATCTCATGACTAGTGAGGTATGAGTCAAACGCTCCACGATCATCGTATTCTCCCACATTATCACTACAAAGAACTCGAATATTAACATTGAACTGGGTTTGCACCATTTTATGGAAGGTTTGGAATATCGGAAACACTTCATTTTTTTTTCTTTAAAAGATACACCCAAGTGGTGCGAGAAAAACAATCGATAAAGGTGGAAAACCAACGATAACCAGTTAAAGATACAACAGGGGAAGGCCCTCAAACATCAGAATGTATAGTAGCAAAAGGAGTATTACTAGGAGAAGATAAATGCGACGATAAATGCCGAACATGTTTTGACCTTTCACAAACATCACATTTTAAAATTTTAATAAACGGTAAAAAGTGGGAAATAGTTTCTGAAAGTAGACTGGAGAAGGAATACCAAGACGCAAATGTTGGCGTCGAATATCAGAAGCAGTAACAGCGGAAGAAGAGAGGGCAGGGGATGATGAAGTAGAATTTAGATAGTACAGGCCACCGCGATTCCTACCACTGCCAATGATCCGCTTCGTACCCAGTTCCTGCAAAACACAAGAGTCGGGAAAAAAGGTTACAGAACAGTTAAGAGAGCGAGTGAGATTACTAATGGAAAGAAGACTACGAGAAAAAGAAGGAACATGCAAGACAGAAGAAAGAAAAAGAGAGGAGGAACATGAAATGTTGTCCTTGCCCGCAATAGGGGACAAGGTGTCGTTTGCAGAGATAACCTTGTCCTTACCAGACAAAGGTGTGTAGGAAGAAAAAACTGAGGAGGAGCCGGTCATGTGATCAGTAGCTCCTGAGTCAATGATCCACTCAGACGGAGGTGTGGCAGCAGCATTAACACTGGGCATAGCAGTAGTAGCAAAGGAAGTAGAAGTGCCCAAGGTAGTGTCTGACTGGGAGTGCAGGAGGCGACAGAGAATATCCAATTCAGACGCGGTGAAATGTCCTGGTGGTTGATCATGATGTTCGTCGTGAACCTCAGTGGAATAAGTAGCATCATAAGGACGAGAATCACTATGTCGAGCTCTTCCTCGTCCTAGTCCACGACCATGTCCTCGACCACGGCTGGATCCAGGTGGAGCAAAGTGAGGATGGAGCTTGAAGCACACCTCCCGAGTATGGCCCCTGCGACCACAGTAATCACAAATAGGAATAGCGTTGATATGGTTGGAGACACCTCGACCAACACTAGAAAAAGGAGAGCGATCAGAAGGAACAGTCGTGCTGATCCAATTCCAAGTTCAAACCCATCATAAACACATGTAGACGAAATCGTTCGTCCCCTTTCTGCAACAGGACTGCATCGGCAATACAAGCGGGAATAAACTGTTAAAAATAATCCAATTCTTGAGAGATACGCTCGAACTCAGAGAAGTAGGTACACTGTCATGGATCTCTGACGTAACTCCAGCATACGACGCGCTGCTCATAAATCTGAGTGGAATTGTTGATCTGAGAGTAAGTCTCACGTGCCCGAGTCCAGATCTCATAAGCAGATTCCATCAACATATAACTAAGGTACACCTTAGGAGGAATGGAATGAAAGAGTCAGGAGATAACCAGGGAATTTTTTGAGTCCCAACGCCGCCAAGTAGGATCACCCAGAGGAGGTGCCACAATGGTCCCATCAATATATCTGAACAGCTGATGACTGTGAATGACATGTTGTGCCGCATGAAACCATTCAAGATAATTTGTCCTATCTAAGGGCACAGTGGTGATCTTTAGAGAGCCAACGTGGCTAGAAGACCGTTGAGGGTCACCCATCTGGGGTGCCACAACACTCGGCGATGTAGAATCAACAGCAGCCGAAGAATCATCCATGAGAAGAAACCAGGGGAATTAAACAATGTAAACCATCATCATGTCGACACTGAAACAGAATCCGGCAACAAAAAAACTGATCGGGATCTGGAAAACTGGAAGTAGCCGGGCAGAGAAACAGTAGAAGCGGCGGAGGCACAATCGACGTCAGAGAAGCAGTAGAAGCGGCAGAGAAGCAGTAGAAACAGCGGATCTGGAAGCAGTGGAAGCAACCGGCGGAGGCACAGCCGGAGGAACAGTCGGCGTCAATGGGAAATGTTGTCGTCACCGTCAACAGGAACAGGCGCAGCAGCGGGAATAACGACAGAAGAATCCAGCGTCTGAGTCGATCGCAGAGAAGATGCAAGGATTCGACGACGGTAACAAGGCGTACATCATGAGGAGAGGCGGTAGTCTCCTTCAGCGTGCTCCACCGTCGGCGAGAAGGTCGCGGGTCACCATGGAGGGAACATCAAACCAGCGGAGAGACGGAAGGTGAACGGAGGAGGCGGAAGGTGAGGCGGAAGGTGAACGCAGAATGCGGGCGGCGGAAGGAGAACTTAGGGTTTTTCTCCCGACATTCTGATGCCAAGTTGAGAGAAATGAAACCACACGCCATTATTACCAACCATATACTCATATATATTGAGTAAGGGAAAAACATACAAAGACCGAAATGCCCTCGTGAGGGTAAAATACATAAAACACATAAGACGGACTTGACATAAAACATAAATTACAACTAAACAGCGGACGAGAACGCTGGGAGAGGGCCGATAGATCAAGGAAAAGGAGTCGGTGGGCTGCTGCTGAAGGAAGAAGCGGTCGACGCAACACAGGGAGGCACTGGGGACACCCGTCAACTACTCCAAGCGCAAGGAGAGGGAGAGAAAGTTGACGCAGGCTAGGGCACCGATCGGCAGTGACTCCAGCGCCAGGAGAAAGCGAGGGGATCGCTGAAAGCTTCGTGTCGCTCAACTGGAAGAGTCGACATCTGCGGGAGGAGCGGAGATCGTTGGCTGCGGTTTTATTTTCCCTTCTCCCGAGTAATGACCTGGTTTTAATGCTTGCAAGGAGCGGTTACGCCCTAAGGAGGAGCGGGAAAAGAGTCGTGGGAAGGATGGCTTGAGAATGAACTGGAAAAAAAGGGGGGTTTGATTGATTTTATTTTTGTTTCTTTTTTTTATAATTACCACCTTGAGACTAGAATGTATTAATCAAAATGAAATGATACCTCCAAACTTTGTCGGCTCGATTAATTTTGCTCGCGATCGAGCCCTGAAATTAAAATTTAAGCAACATAAAAATTTAGGGCGTTACAAATCTCCCCTCCATATAAATTTGTCCTCGAAAATTACAAACATACCTGGGTCAAAGAGGAAGGCATAATTTTCATTGCCCCGGAGTTCATCTTCTCTTTCCTAAGTATACACTGGACGACTACAATTCATCCAAAGGACTTTAACAAAACGGATATCTCTGTTCCTGACCCTCTGAATTCTCGAGTCCACAATCCTGACAGGCAAAATACTGATACTCAGATTTGACTCAATCGGTGCATCCTTAGAACTGATCATCTGATTAGAATCTCTAACTGTTCTTCTCATATAGGAGATGTGGAATACGTCATGTAATCCACTCATATCCCCGGGTAAGGTCAACTTATAGGCAACATCACATATGCGCTCTAGTACTTCAAATGAATCAACAAATCTAGGACTCAACTTCTTCATCCGCTTTATCCTAGAGACTCCCTTGACTGGTCTAACCTTCAGATAAACGTAGTCTCCAACTTTGAATTCTACAGCTTTGTATCGTTGATCGTAGTACTTGGCTTGTCTGTCATGTGTTATCTTCATTCGCTCCTGGATGAGTCTGATAGGGGTTGTGGTCTTATCTATCCATGATTTTTTGCTATAAGATTTCTCTTCACTTTCCGCCCAGCATAAAGGTGTCTGACAACGTCTTCCATACAAAGCCTCGAATGGTGTCATGTTGATACTCGCCTGAAAACTATTATTATAGGAGAATTTCACTAAGGTGACATACTTCTCTTATTTGTCGCCAAAGTTCAAGATACATAAACGAAGCCTCTCTTCCATGGTCCTATTTATATGCTTTGTATGTCCATCAGTCTGGGGGTGGAAGACTGTACTGAAGTGTAGCTTAGTCCTCAATCGATCTTTTATGTATTTTCATTCCTTGGAGGAAAACTTGTCATCTCTGTCTGAAATTATAGTCTTGGGGACACCATGCAGCTGGACGAACTCATCTACGAATAATTGAGCCAATCACGGACCCCGATCTGATCTCTTATTAGGAAAGAGGCGAGAAACCTTAGAAAGATGGTCCACAATAACCTATAGAAAATCTTTCCCACTTCGAGAGTTAGGAAAACCGTGAATGAAATTCATCGATATAACTTCAAAATTCTACTCTGGAATGGGAAGTGGCTACAACTTGCCCAGAAACTATTATTTTTGGCATATACTAAGTACTATCGTGAAGTAATCTCCTCACTTACCAAGATGTATATCTTCAACATATCTTCTATGATGTTTGTGGTATGCTCTATTTATATATGAGTCTATCTAAAGATGAAGGTTGAGCTAAGCATTCACCTTGATCCATGCACTTGAATTCATGACTCCTATGATTAGAGGTGAAACCTTTCATTTATCAACAATGATACCCTTCAAGAAGACAATGAGAACCTGACTTCTTTGTCAATTTATATAAATAGGCTAAATTGGAGTTATCAATTATTAGAGAACCAAATTCATTTTCTTGAGCTTCTCATGAATTGAGAAAGAGGTTTGCCCTTACTTTTTTTCCTATATATAGTTCAATTTATAGAAGACATAGGTCAAAAACAAATTTCAATCGAAGTAAGTCGATGTCTGACTCTGAGCATAACATGCTGATTGACAGCAATACTTCAACACTCCACCTTTCGTCATATATTCCATATATGATTATCCACCAAATTCATTCTCATGAATGAATTTCATTGATCCGTGAGCAGTTAAGGAATTTGAAGTGATTGCACATTTTCTCCTAACCTTTAACATTCTGGTTGAAACTGATAAGTATGCTCCACGCTTTTTCAACAAAACCAAACATATCTCTTTTAGTTATTAGCATGTAGTTCTCATATGCATTACTTCTCTAATGCACAATATTCTTTGAGAAATGAAACTGAATCAGTGTATCAAAGTAGAGGCGATCACAGCTAAAATGCAAATTCTTCCCTTACAATTAGCATTAGGGTGGGTCACCCTAATCCATGTATATCTTTGCATGCCTAATCTTAGACAAAAAAAATTTTAAAGCTCGATCAACTTGGAACTTAAAGGTGATGTCTGATTGATCCGATCCTTAAGGTCACATTTAATATTTAGTCATCAAAAGATCGTATAACCCGAGATGGCACAAGCCACGTTGATACTCCAATTTATTAAATGTTTGCACCAATTCCACCTAACTTGGGAGAAGGCAACTCACATTACTTTCCCACTAAAGAATATGCTACGACCATATTGTTACCAAGATGATATTGAATGTTCTCATCAACTTAAAATTTTCTGACCTGCGAAGATCCCACGAGTCCACTAGGGTAGTGTCTTTCAATCTCAATGCCTGAATGAACCTATAAAACTACAAGTCCCGTGCGGGGCAATTTTATTTAGGTCTCCCAACTTTTTGAATGCAGCGTAATGACGTTATACCAAAAGCATAACTATAAATCTAAAAAACCCTTTACGCGCGAAGATCGACACTGTATCTGCATCTTCATTCTTTGGGGTTCCAATTCCTTAAACATAATATTGTATTCCACTAACCAAATAAATGTTTTTAGGGCTTTCAAAAGTAGTCATATCTTCATAATACATCTTTTGTATTAACTTGCTAATCCAAGTAAATTGCGGGCTTCAAAAACAACTTTGGATATCGGTAAAGCGCTGATCACTTATGACATTTCTGATTCACATCGGGCAACATGTCTCAATGGACCGACTTCTATGAGTGGGACTTGCATTTAGACAACTTTATATATGAATTCAATAATATTCTAAAAGAATAAACATGTTTGTCCTTCTATCTTTGGATTTTTAGGTATATCCTCGGGGAAGAAAAGAAACAAACCCAACTATAAATCCTCAAGGTACATTATTTAGCAATCTAAGCGGAGGGCATTGTACAACCTTAAGAGAATACTCACCGACTCGTAGAGTCCATCCTTCACATTGATAACTAACTACTAAATGTCTTCTTTACCATTTTGTCGATATAAGAAATCTTATCTAAGATTTAAGTCAGAGTAAGTACCAAACTCTTCGAACTGACCATTAAACTCATAAGTCTTAGGGTGTTATTACCTTCTCTTGTGACTTATACAACCCATGATAGCTGACAACCACATAAATTGACAACCTTCAAAAAAAGATGAATCATTCTTAAAGGCAGTGTTGGTACGCCAAATAATCTTAACTCGAGTAAACTCATGTCGTTGAACTACCGATTCCGCTAATACTCTGCGTGTCATGCAGTAAAATATTTGATTATGGGTAAAATTTTAGGTATAAGTTTTGTTTTCAGGCATATATCTATGCGGCAAGATTGAGAAGCATCAGTAGCTCCTCATGGACGAACGTCTGAAGGTTCTCAACTAACGATACCTCCCGAAAAATACCTTTGTTTTTTATATGCATCAACTAGAGACACATCATAACTGATACAAAAAATTATAATTATCTTAATCGACGAGGTAAGAACACTACAAAAACTTGTCATGCCACAAAACATAGGAGTGAACTGGTCGAGTCATTCTACACTTGATTCTATAAGCAATCTAACATCGGCCTCTGCTAATCTGGTCGTATCCATAATTAGATTCAACTCTGATAAGATAGGGATGTATACTTCTACTATAGGTTCAGACTCTAAAAGCTGGCAATTACAATTATAGCCCACATCATAAAAGAGTCGTTCAACACCAAAACTCCCAGTACGGATACAACTAGAAAGATTTTAAAGATACTATTGTGAATAGGAGCAATAAACTCATGCTAAAGAGAATGAAACATGATTTGGAGTAGAGAAAATGATAAGATAAGAGAATAAATAATCATTATCTCACTGAATTGGATTGTATATTACCATTTAAGGAATGAATGTTTCCCTTAACTGTTTTGGTCTCTTTAAATGAATCTCTGCAACACACGTTAAACGTGGGTGCTCATCCTTACACAAGTTACTGTCTTAACATCATGTACCAACTTGAGATTCTTCTATAGAAATCAATCTTGGACGAGAACAAATACTGATATGAGAAAGTAGCTTTATACGGCAAGCTGACATAATCCATAATTTTTCATATGAAATACAAAGAATTCAAGATTTGCATTAAGTAGAATCATAGATAAGGAGTGACAGTCATGATCTTATCAATAATCACTTTTGACTCTGAACAATTAGGTGATAACAAGGAATTAACCACCCACGAACTTTTCGTGTTGAACCTTGCAAGGGAAGATATCTCATATCGTCATCACATAGACTTATGAATAAGGTTTTAACGACTCTAATGTCCAGGAAATGATTTGGGTGAAATCCTAAGACTGCGAATTTTTTGGGTCATGAGATCCCAAACCTGGCTCTGATACCAATTCAAATACCTCAACCTAGTTTAACGACAAATCAGCAGTCCAATCGGGCCCCGCGATAAGAAGTAAACTAAGCAACGATATTAAAACTGGTACATAGCAGGCATAAATAAAAGTGCTAAAAGAAAACTTACAGCGGAAGTAGAGTAAGAAAAACAAAGGGTAAAAGTGTATCTCAAATGTTGAATTCACAGAGTCATCTAGAACTGAAAATATACTATGAAACTGAAATATTAAAAATATGAAATTATCCGTTACATCAAAGTATGAATGAAATACAAATATATATTGTCTGAAAATAAAAGGTAGTACAATAAAAGGGAGGTACAACAGATGTTAACCAATAACGATGAAGGCTGCACCGTCTATCCTATGTGAAACCCCTGACCTGAGATCCATGTAAAAACAAGTTTCAACTGGGTCAGGTCCACTGGAGAGTAAGAAATACTACTCCTCCCAACAACACTAAAAAAATATAAACTTTTTTATATACAAAATATGTAATATTGAATACTATTAATTTTATCATTTTGTGCACTTGCTCTGTTCATGTAATCAATTTAATATGAATTCTGCCTCATTTTCTGAGTTCTGTTGGTTAACGATTTTTTGAAATTTTTGAATTGTGTCTGTTGTAAATTCCAATAGATTTTATGAATGACTTATTTAATCTCATTATTAATGGTGACTGCGCAAAAACTGAAAACTAAAGTCTGGGTGGCAAACCTGATGGTGCCCTGAACAGAGGTAGATTTCATGATTTGTCTTATTAAACCTTATTTTTAATGGCGATCGCACAAACTAAAAACTGTACTCTGAGTGGCAAATCTGGTGGTGCCTTGAGCTGAATGTCCTTTGAGATGAAAATTGTCTCTTATCTGAGGAGTTCTATATCTGGAATCAAGGGGCATCGACCCTAGTCTGAAACTCATAAGGTGGGTTGTTGTCCTATGAATATGGTAGTGTGCCTCCACCAAAAAAATATGAGGGAGAACCCCTCACGTCATTTTCTAGATTGAGCTAGTATAGTGGTTAGTGAGACGCCAATAGGGTAACGCCCAACTTGAGTACACTAGATTAAAGTTTTACATATGTTTTAACCATGCACTTTAGCCAAAAATGTCTCTAACAGTTTATATTGTTTCTGTTCATGTGTTAAACCGAGCACTTTCATGATCTGACTGTAAACCTTGATATCTATACTAGATTGACATCTGATTCGTCATTTTTGGTTAAACGTGATCCAACACAGAATCAACATATAAATGTTACTAATTCCTCGTTGGGCCGATTTGTAACGGAAAGAACTTTTATTTTCATGTACGTATACTAATAAGTAAATTCAAGAATTATACAAAATGATATGTCTAACTAAAAGGAGTCGAATTTTCTTACACAATATTGGGGCGCTCGTACATGTGGTGCGGTGGCATGTTTCCTTTAGGAAATGTTCTGAAAGCACTAATTTGTTCTCCAATTAACATGAGGCTTCCTTCCTTCAAATCACCTCAAGAATCCCTAAAAAGGGTAATCAAATATATACTCAATCTTCCTACAATAATAGGAAGTTAGGAACACTAATTCACTACTAGGGGGAGGGAACATTTACCACTTCTCTAGCAGTGGTGCTATGCTATTTCTGAGAACTAAAACAATCTAGCTTAAGTTCGGATTTGCTGAATCAAATATGATTTGGTGGATCCAAGCCCTAAATAAAATTTCATGTCTTAGCTGAAAGTTCTATAAGAAAGGTTGTACGAATGATGACTAAAAATGAGAAGAGGAAGCACGATACCTGAGTGAACCTAAAGAAGAGGAAAAATACCAAATTTCTGACTTTCTCCTCTGCAGTTAAGAGATGGAAGGAAGGAAAACGTGTTTCACTCTGTAAACAACCAGCGGACGGGCAAAGTTGGGCTTACCCGGCTAAAATAGTGGCTGAGAACGACAGATCCAAGAAAAGGAGTCGGCGGGCTGCTGCTGAAGTAAGAAGCGATCGACGCAACACTGGGAGGCATTGGGGACACCTGTCTACTACTCCAAGCGCAAGGAGAGAGGGAGAGAAAGTTGACGCAGGCTAGGGCACCGATCGGCGACGACTTCAGCGCCAGGAGAAAGCGAGGGGATCGTTGAAAGCTTTGTCCCGCTCGACTTGAAGAGTCGACGTCTGCGGGAGGAGCGGAGATCGTTGGCTGCGGTTTTATTTTTCCTTCTCCCGAGAGTTGGGCTAGCTTTAATGCTCACAAGGAGCAGTTACGACCTAAGGGGGTGCAGGAAAAGAGTTGTGGGAAGGATGGATTGAGAATGAACCGGAAAAAAGGGGGGTTTGATTGATTTTATTTTTGTTTCTTTTTTTTATAATTACCATCTTGACACTAGAAAGTATTAATTAAAATGAAATGATATCTCCAGACTTTGCTGGCTCGATTAATTTTGCTCGCGATCGGCCCTGAAATTAAAATTTATGCGACGTAAAAATTTAGGGTGTTACAAACCAACATTACCTCTCTTTTTTAATGTGTCCAAGCTGAAGGTATCCCCTCCAGGCTCCAGCTTGAGGGTGAGTATTAAAGATATTAGTATTTTATTATTTAATTCTATTAGTATGTGAGTGGATTTAGTCCCACGTCATGAGTCAAGTATTGTGTCGTGTAACTCTTATATATTTATTACCCCCTATGTGGATGAATAAATTGCACCAAGAATTAACTATTTCTTTCTTTCTACCATATAAAAGGAATATAAATTACATATGGATGAAATAACCAAAAAAGCATAAAAAATTATAAATTATAAAACCAGCAATCAGGTTATAAGTTTGAATTAAGAGCATTAAGTTAGAGATGTGGGAGTACACTTAATTGATATTGCGGATGGATAAGTACCTATTAATTTTTGTACCTTTCTCATCAAGAAGTGGTAAGAGAGAAGCTTTTAAAGAAAAGTGCCACTGTAATGGAACTGGCCTTTTTCTGGAAGTCACCAGTTCTGTTTTGGCATGAATCTACATTGAGTGAGGAAAACATTAGAATGAAATGTTATTCTGCATAATGCAAGAACAGATCAATAAAAAAATTAAGGAGGAGAATTCCGACTATATAATTTTTTCCAATAAAAATCAATAAGGCTGCAGTTATTCAAGAGGACATTGTTCGCAAGAAATATCCGTATAGAAACTTTAAAATAAGTTTATGGAAATCGCTGCAGGTCATGTCATCAATGTGTATATTATCCAAAGAGAGGTCTATCAGAATGACAATTTAAGTCATGAAAGTTCAATAAGAAATATTGTGCTTGAATGATAATTAGTGAACCAAATGATTCAATAAACGGAAAGATATCAAACAGAGCTGTGGAGGCTGGACTGTAACGGCCCAACACAAAAAAATAAAAGAAAATATACAATAATATACATATCAAAAGAAATTCCCAATGATGAAAGAATTGAAAATCAGTGTCGATTCGACGTCGCACAATGTTTTTTTAGTTCGATATTTTTGATGTTTTTGCGACGTTCGTCTCGTGTTTTGATTTCTCTTTTTTGTTCTCCTTTGTGCTTTGGCTGGTTCAAGTAATACATGTAGGCTGGTGGTGTTTTTGGCCTTGTGATGTACTTGATATGGGTTGGATTTATTTAGTTGCTGGGCTTGTTTGGGCTGGCCGGTTTAAGTGCCTAAGTGGGCTGCCAATGTTAATTTTTGGATATCAAAACAAAAACATATGAAAGTATTTAAGCGGTGGCTTCAAAGCGGTGAGGCGGTGGATTTTCCTTCTTAAATGGAATACGATGTGCCGGTTTTTTTCTTCAAGATTGCCTCTGTATTTCTTTTCCATCACTGGAGGGGTTGCCGCTGCTGCTCCACGCTAGGGTTTGCTCGACAACTCTTCGTTCTCGCATCGTCGAGGCCAGTAGAGCTCGACAAAGGCTGGAGCTTGGTTTTCTACTGCTATTTCTGTCTTGGTGGGCTTTCTCGACTGCAAACCCTCCACTGTGAGCCTTCTCCCTCTTCTTTTTTTTGTTTCTTTTATCATTGCTGGAATATGAAGTAGTTTCCTGCTTGGGTCATTGAATGAGGTAATTTTGGATTTGGCCGACTAATAACTTTGATATTGGTGTTTTCTCCTTTCATACTTTGGTCATATGGGGGTTTTGTTTATGCTAGGTTGGATGCCTTGGATTTGGACGGAAATGTATTTATTTATGGGATTTGTTGGCCGGTTGCTATGTTCCATCCTGTTTACTCTTAACTCTTATGTATAAGGCTACTGTTTATAGTTGGCAATTATAGTTGAGCCTTGGACATTTGTGGCTGCCATAAGAGGCTTCTTTTTGCTATATTGCGACCTCATGACTGAAATTGGATACTTGCAGAGTTGAAATGTTATATGTCGTACGATTTGTCGTTTTACGATTTCTACAGCCGCTCTCGTCTTAGACAACTCAATTTGAGTCGTAGTTGTAAGCAACATCGGAATTAAATCGTAGCTATTTAACGGCGCAACCCTAAGTAAATGATTTCATTGATGCTACAGTGGATGGCGTCCGGTGATAGGAGCGATGAACATCTCGATGCTGCTAAAGTTCAGGGAAAAGCTGTAAGTTCTTACTTCTTTAATACTTCGGCATTTTGTATAATGAAGGCAATATAGAAAGTGATTACGTTTTTATTTATATATAGTTCGAAGTTTTGGAATCACTGATATCTCAAACTCGCTAAAGAATGCGGAATTGGAAATAGCTCATCATAAGCAATAATTCTGAAGGAAACTCTAAATCAAATACACGTTGAATAATGGAATGCAAATGAAATGATAAGGGTTAACCCAGTGTTGTGGGGGGGGGGGTATGAATACCCATGGCAGAATAGTTGAAATTGTATGCGGCCGTGGAAGGCCAGAAGTCGTTGAAGGCTCAGAGGTCGTTGAAGACCCAGATGCATGTAAACATACCCTTATGATTTTAAGCATAGCAACAAAACAAGAAGATGAAAACGAAGCATAAGAATGAGATAAACACTAATGTGAATGATAAGATATTGATTTCAAGATTTCAGGTATACATGATATGAGATATGAAGATATATAACTGTTTATAGCTACTAATTTTTATTGTTTTCTTGGACAGTACTTGAAGAGGTATGTTTTCTCACTTAGTCATATTTATTTTTTATGACTAAGCCTGTCGTCTATTTTGTGTAGGTAATTGAGGCGACTGTAAGTGCGCAAGAAAAGGCTAGGTTAGTAGAGGATGACCGACACAGACTCGTGGCAGAACGTCTGAAGGTATGAGTTTTATGTTATGTGTTTAATTTGTACTCATGCATATATAAATATGTATATATATGTTGCAACGAATGCTTGGCAAACAGATACAAATGTAGAATTTTTGTGGGCCTGAATTGGGGCTTCACAGGACCTGTAGTGTTTAAGACTAGTGGCGTAGATCAGCAGACGTAGGATCATAAACAGTGAATATGCTACATGATATATGAATTGTATAAATAAACAAATGTTCAACTCTTTGTTCTGCCTTAATACTGAAGCATGGCTATTAATGATAACTCCTCAGCAAATATACTTTGGGACTGTTTTTACACTTGCTAATCAACTATCATGACTCAGTTATTTTTCCGCATCCATGGTGATTACTTGCATGGAAAAACTAATGCAAAGCAACATTGGGAAGAATATAAAGAAAAGAGAACCATGTGCAAATAACTCAATAAGCAATAAAGGTAGAAACATTCAATCCTGTGGAAAAACACCGTAGTAATTGGAAATGACTTGGAGAAACTTTATTAATCCTTTTCCACACTCAAAATACATGGCTTTTTACACTTAAATAGAAGAGGAAAGGGAATAGGAAATCCTATTTTATAATGTGGGACTGAAGAGATGAGATGGGCCTAAACATGGGCTTTTATAAATAGGCTCTTTTACACATTTCCTCAACACTCTCCCACAAGCTGGAGCATACAAATCATAGACACTAAGCTTGGACATAAACTGATAGTATAATGATCATGGTAGGGTTTTTGTGAGAATATCAACAACTTACCCAGTACCAGGAACATGTTGTAGCTCCAATTTCTTCGATTGAACCTTCTCCCGAATAAAGTGACAGTTAACCTCGAATTGTTTGGTTCGCTCATGGAACACAGGATTCTTGGCAATATGTATAGCTGCTTGATTATCACATAATAGAGTTGCAGGCTTAGTTATTAAAGGCGCAAGGCGCACAAAGGCGCAAATGGGTCTTGGAGCCTAGGCGCAAGGCTCAAGGCACAGGCGCGCACCTGACGAAGGCAAGGCGCAGACGCACGCCTGACGAAGGCAAGGCGCAACCACATCCATTTTAAATAATCAGCACCAAACATCATTTCAGCTACTCGATCAAATTCTTCATCCGGTCTACTAATTAATCATTCATTACTATCGTTTATATCTCTTAAAAAATAGAATCAATGTGCTCACTTATATCATATCTAAGACTCAACACACAATTATCTTTCACAAACACTAAATCAATAAAAAATTATTAAGTTCTTACATTATTTTTTTCTTAATTTTTGAAAAAATAAATTTACAATAAAAATTTCACTCAGACGCGCATTTTATATTCTAAAGGCGCACAGAAGCGCAAACCTTTGAGCCTGGAGCCTTAGGCGCGCCTGAGGCGCGACTTTAATAACATAGATTGCAGGTGAGGGAAGTTTCACCCTTAAATCACAAAAGAGACTCTCAAGCCAGGTGAGTTCTAATACAACAGCGGTCATTGCCCGATATTCTGCCTCAGCAGACGAACGCGCAACAACAGATTGTTTCTTGCCACGCCACGTAATCAGATGTCCTCCAAAGTAGGTACAGAAATCGGTTGTGGAGTGTCGATCAACAAGCAAACCAGCATAATCAGAAACAGAGTAAGCAATCAGAGATAGTGAGGAAGAGGAAGTTGGTTTGTATATGAGCCTTTGTCCCAGTATTGTCTTCAAGTATCTGAGGATGTGTTCAACGGCCTGAAGATGATAAGTCAGTGGAGCATGCATAAAATGACTGACAACTCCAACTGCGAAGGAGATATAAGGACTTGTCACAGTAAGATAAATCAGTTTCCCAACAAGTCGACGATAATTCTAAGGATTTGGAAGTGGAAGATTTGAATCAGAGCCCTAAGTACAGAGTTTGTGGTTAACGTCCATTGGAGTGTCAGCAGGCTTGCATCCAGAGTAGCCAATATCTTGAAGAAGATCAAAACAGTATTTTCGTTGAGAGAGGACAAGACCATCAGAACGACGTGATACCTCAAGACCAAGAAAATACCGAAGATTTCCCAGATCTTTAGTTTGAAAGGCAGAGTTTAATTGTCGCTTAATCATTTCTATTCCCGTGAAATCATTTCCTGTGATTAGGATATCGTCAACGTAAACCAAAAGAATAACAGTGTTCGTTGGTCGGTGACGGTTGAACAGAGAGAAGTCAACTGAGCTTCGAGTGAATCCAACAACCTAAACAAACCTTGTTGAATTTTTCAAACCATGCACGAGGAGATTGTTTGAAACCATGGATAAATTTATTAAGGTGACAAACATGTGACTCCCCCGCGGTCTCAAACCCGGGAGGCTGATGCATGTAGACAATTTCTTGAAGATCGTCATTGAGAAATGCATTCTTGACATCCAACTGATAGAGGGGTCATTGGCGATGAACAATCAAAGAGATCAAGACTCGAACAGTATTCATCTTGGCAACAGGAGAGAAGGTTTCATCGTAGTCGAGGCCTTATTGCTGAGTGAAGCTGCAGGCAACGAACCGAGCTTTGAGGCGGTCGACAGTACCATCCGGAGAATGTTTGATGGTATAAACCCACTTACAGCCGACACAGGTCTGGCCGGGAGAAAGGGAGACAAGATCCCAAGTTTGGTTAGCCCAGAGGGCGGTCATTTCCTCCTCCATAGCAGTACGCCACCCAGGATGTTGAAGAGTGTAACAACTCAATAATTATAATTATAATAGTAATAATAATAATAACAAACCCTATTTCCCTCATATAACCCGTGAACCATCCCCCCCCCCCGATAACTCATTTCCCTCTCCCGGTCCAAACTCCTCCAGACCCCAACGCCGACTCCCCGTCCCGATTCCGCCTCTGACGGCATCTGCTGCTCCCTTCGCCGCCTCCCGCCGGCGATTTCATCCCCGGTGCTTCCTCCTTCCCCTCTGGCCGACAATAACTGCAGCAAGCCGCCCTCCTTCTCCTTCTCCGACCGGTGAGGGTAAGGCAAAACCCTAGTTCTCCCTTTTCTCATTTCTCCACCTCCTCTCTTGGAATTAACGTGAGTTTTCCTCCGTGACCTCGTCCAGGGCAACAACTCTTCTCCGGCAACCCTAACTCTCTGTTTCGGCCGGTGGATCTCTAGAGGAATGCCTAGGGTTTCGCCCGAAACCCCACTTCGTGGATTTCTGAGCCCAGATCTGGTCTCCTTGGGTAAGGAACCCCGTCTAACTCTCATTTTCAGTTTTGCCCTAATTTATTTGTGAGGATTTCTGCCCTCCGATCGACGTAATTTCGTCGTTCCCTCTTGTGTTTGTCGTAAATTCGACTAATTTCATTTATGTTTGTGTTTTCGGTGCCGCTCATCAGATCGAGCGGTGGAATTCGCTCTGAACCCTCTCCGATTTAGGGTTTCCGACGCCTAGAGCCGCCAAATTCTCGATCCTTGTGGTAACTCCTCTCCCCTCACTTTTGAGGGAGGTAATTTCCTTCAAACCACATTTTATGTGAGTTTTTTTTTTTGCAAATAATAAATGTCTGTGTAAGTGTAGGAATCCCGGTTATGGTATTGTGTTCGCGTGGTCCTAAAGCAGGTCAAAAGAATTTAAGATTCCTAAGCGCTTGCTAACACCACTTAGCCGTCGCCATCCGTTCAGCTTTACCTTAAGGCGAGTAGAGAAACCTCTCTTGCTTGCAAACATGGAAAAATCTACTGCACTTTTTGTTATGAAGTAAACCCTTATAGACTGGAATCGCCTAATTAATAACTTGTCCAAATTATTTATGAATCCCTGAGATTGTTTAATATCATAGGCAAACATTGAGAGGGGAGTGTTGGTTTGGTGTGACGCGTTGAATCGAGCCCCCGCCTAGCTGGTAACGAAAACCATTAGGCGACTTTTGCAAGCACAGTTGTTGATAAGCCTTGCATCAATTTATACACTAGAATCATGTACAGCAAATGACAAGACCTTCACCCTTCATTATTTTCTGCTTATGGTATAGCAGTTAGGCTAAACTCCGGAGTAGGCTATTAAAGTAAAAGCATCTTGTTAAACCTGGTTACTTGTCCGGTAGTAGGTTGTTATGTGTAAACAAGTTCATTGAGCTCTTGTTTCCTCTGCTTACTTTTTGTGCAAGTTATTAACTTGAATCTTTATGTATTTTTCATGTTCTGAGGCATTTTCCTTCTGTTTGGATTTTCCTTAGGGTTCGTGACTGCGTCATCCGATTCCCGAGTATTATTCATCCAACTTCAACTTTGCTTGGAGGTTTCATTTTGGTTTGATGTATCAGCAGGTTCTATGTATTTTGTTTCAGTTACTGTTGGATTTTACTACTCATGTATTAGTTATCGTCAGACATTTTCTCTTGTATCGTGGATAACTTTTTAGGGTGAAACATTGTACTAGTTCATTTCACTTATGATATTTCTACCTTGTGGCTAGTTGCATTCATTTAGCTTCAGTACTGCTTGTGACTTCGTTTTTATAAAAGGAATGCATGCATAACAACTTTTTATTTATTTATTTGCGGTTTCCGCACCAATTTAAAATCAATTATAAACCTTTCAAAAATAACAATTTAAAACTAGATGTAGAATCTCTGTTTCCGCCTTAGCAGGAATGGCTCCTCTTTGCATGCCTGTGGCATCACGACTCATCCAAAGCGCACTTTGATCTTGTTAAGACGGGTCGTGACAAAGAGCCTCCTACAAAGAGTTAGGTATCGAAATAGAAGAAAAAGACAAGGCTAATTGGAGAAGAGACAGAGAGAGGCGGTGCAAGGAGACATAGTTCGTCAAAGGATAAGTCGTGGAGGAGGCCGGATTAGCTGGCAGCACGAGAACATCGGTAGAGGGCACCAGCTGATGGGCGTCAGCTTTGGGAGGACAGCGGGTGTATACACGAAGAGGTGGTTGAGGTGGCGGTGGGGGTAGCGGGGACGGTAGTGGAAGAAGCGGCGGGAGAGAAGTAGTAGAGACTTGGTAAGGAGGGGGTAGGGAAGGAGATGGAGGGGAGGAGTGAAAGGGATAATCCTCAAGAAAGGTGACATCCGACGAAACTACTAGTTTGCTGGTGTCAGGAGAGTAGCACACATAGTGTTTTTGAGTGCGCGAATATCCAACAAACATATATTTGGTAGCCCGAGGAGTCAACTTGTCAACGGAGGGACCCAGGTTATGGACATAGCTGGTACAACCAAAGACACGAGGCACGAGAGCAAATGGTTGTTTAGAAGGGAAAAAACAAGACTAAAGGTGTTGCAAAGTTGAGGAGAGTGGAGGGAATTCGATTGATAAGATGACAAGCAGTAGAGACCGCAAAGTTCCAGTAGAGAGAAAGAACCTGCATTTAAAATATGAGAGATCGAGCGACGTCAAGAAGATGATGATTTTTTCGCTCGGCCACATTGTTTTGTTGAGGAGTATGCGGGCATGAAGTTTGATGAATGATTTCAAACTCAGTGCACAAGAGCAGAGAAAGTACGGCTGGTATATTCGCGTGCATTGTCTGTACGAAGGACTACAATATTCGCGGAAAACTGAATATGAGTCTCAGTAATGAAAGCATGAAAAGTAGAAATAATTTTAGCACGATCACGAAATAGATATAACAAGTTCATGGGCAAGTAGTCATCAATAAATGTAATAAAATAACGATAGTCATAAACACTCGAGATTTTATATGGTCCTCAAACATCTGAATGAATTAAATCAAAAAGAGTATCACTGCGAGTACAATGAGATAAAAAAGATACACGGCGTTGTTCGTCAAAGATACATGATTCACAAGTGAACTATTGAAGAGAGACATCAGGAAGAGGCTTCTTGAGAATCGGAATGGAGGCATGCCCAAGATGACAATGTCAATCAGCAGACGTAACGGAGGACAGAGCATAAGGAGGAACATCCAAAAGATATAGCTCATTAAATAACCGCCCTTTACTAATGATACTCTGCGTCCGCAGAATCTGCATAACAAGGTTGTAGGTGAGAAAGTGATGTTGAAATCCAGATCGCGAGTAAGACGGCTAATAGAAAGCAAGTCAAAAGGCGAGCCAGGAACATGCAGAACCGAGGAGAGAGTAAGAGCCGAAGTGAGGGGCAAATCAGCAGCACCAGAGAGCGGGGTGGTGTCACTATTGGCCACGGTGATGAACTTAGTATGAGCAGAGGTCAAGTAGCGAGGTGACTGCTGCGAAGTAATGTGGTGGGTAGCACTGGAGTCCACAATCCAGTGGGAACTGTGGGAGAGACAGGAGATACTTTCATTGGAGATCGACGCAACAAAACCAGAGGAGCGAGCAACCACGCCTTAGAGATGCTGGAGCTAGCTACGTAGAGCAGTGATGCCATCACGGGTTGAGGAGGTAGGCTCGAGAGCAGTGGAGATATGTAGATAAGGAGGCAGACCATGCTTGCAATAACAAGTGGCCTCAAGATGACCATCCTGGCCACATTAAGAGCATTTAGAGCGAGGTCTCCCAGTACGTCCTCGTCCCCGGGTGTTGGTGCGACCCCCATTGTAACATCCCAGATTTTGACGTCGTATTTAAATCAATTTTAGGGCTTGATCACAAACAAAATTAATCGTGTCGACGACCTATAAGGTAACAATCTATTATGTTTAATTAAATTATTATACAAGATAAGCAGAAAATTAAGAGTCAGTGTTCAATGGCGAATAACCCGTAGCGGCCGCGACGATTTTCATTTTAATTATTTGCACAATTCCACTTTGTAAGGGGAACCCTCACGTCAGAGTACTGCTCCTGATTCAGCCATGGGTGATGCTAATGCGCCCCCTGCGCCACCCGCACTAGCAGCAGTAAAACCTACTGATTTGGCAGCTCAGATTGTCAAGGCAGTAGCAGTTGCATTATTGGAGTTTCAGAGAGGGCTGGCTGCAGGGATTCCGGTTCCCGCTCCAGCACCAGTCCCTGCACATGTAACTGTGGAGGTCGGTCTGGACTGTTACTTGAGGGATTTTAGATACCTCCACCCTTCCAACTATAGTGGAGATGGAACCCCGATGGACACCGACAACTGGATCGCGAACACCATAGATTTGCTGAATGTCATGGCATGTCCAGAAAATAAAAAGGTTCAGCTGGCAGCTTAGGTTAAGCTGGCAGCTTTCCTTCTTCGGGGTGAGGCAAAGGTTTGGTGGGATAAGTATCTGGCAGATGACCCTGCAGGTAAAACTTCAAGTTAAATTCCCTCGTTTATAAGAAAGTTTTAACTTATAGTATGGCATAGTGTGACCTTTTCCTTGCCAGGTCGTACAGCAGATATGTTTACTTGGGGAGATTTTTCTAGGGCTCTTGCGAGCTGGTTCGTGCCCCCTTCTGCTCGATGAGGTCTCTAAGAGAAGTATCTCAGGCACTTCCAAGGGGATAAGTCTGTGGCTGAGTATGAGCGAGAACTTACTCACTTATCTCGCTATGCGGACGCGATACAGGGAGATGAGGCTGAGAGGTGCAGCCGTTTTGTGGATGGCCTACGAGACTCATTAAGGCAGTCGTTGATGACCATGGTCAACGCCGATTATAGGAGTTTGGTGGATACGGCACGAAGGCTAGAAGCGGATCAGCAGCGTGTGCAGAGGCGCAATAGTTTCCGCGCCAAGCGGCCTCAAGGTGGACCGCCGGCTCAGCGGGATAAGAATCAGTCAAAGGACCGTTGGAACAAAAAGCAGAAGTCGGATTACAAGCAGGGCAATCAGTCTGGGGGCAAGCCCAGAGACTATCCCCTTTGTTCCAAATAAAATCGCCACCACTATGGAGAATGTTTGGCTTCTTCAGGTGTCTGCTTCAAGTGTCAGAGCTGGACACATTGCTCGGAATTGCCCAGAGTATGCGGGTAATTAGGTAATATGATCATACGCAGGGTAATTTTCTCTCATTCAGGATTTCTCTTTGAAAAATTTAAATTGTGTACTGTAACTTGAATTTCAGTCGAATTACGAGCGTGGTGGTACAAGTGGGATCGATAAAGGGAAGGCTGTGGTGGTGGCTGATCCGAAGTCAACTACAGGACGTGGTTTAGTTCAGCCCCGAGCTTATGGTCTTGGCCAGCAGGAGGCCAAGGAGCAGGAGGATGTTGTGACTGGTTTGGAACTTTAGTAAATAGTTTGTCCTAATAACTATTCTTCCTCTCCAGCAACTCTTAAAATGAGATAATAATATACACTTGCATTTAGGTATCCTCATAGTTAATGGTGTGTCGTCTAAGGTCATCTTTGATACGGGTGCATCACACTCGTTCATGGCGGAATCTTTTGCTCGCAAGCTTGGCCTAGAAGCCCTCAGCGACCAGATTCTGTTAGACGTTATGATGCCTAACGGTTCAGTGTTGCAAACCAGTCGCAAGTGTAAGGCGCCAGTTCTTTTCGGAGAAGTAGAAATTGTGGTGGAGGCGTCCCTTTTACCTATTGTCGAGTTTGATCTATTTTTGGGCATGGATTGGCTGACCGACGTGAATGTCAAGATAGATTGCAGAAAGAGATTCAGCTAGAAGGACCTGATCAGTCTCACATTACCTTTCGAGGTTTGAAAGGAGTCTCCAAGCCGATCATCTCTTCGGTAAAAGCTAGGAGGCATGTCAATAAAGGGTGTCCCGCCTTTTTAGTATTATTGCATGCGGAAGCCAAATCCATTTTGCAAGAAGTACCAGTGGTGTGTGAGTTTCCAGATGTGTACCCAGAGGAGCTACCTGGTGATCCTCCCTCCAGAGAGATTGATTTTCAGATTGACCTTATTCCTAGATCTGCACTAGTGGCCAAGGCTCATTATCGCATGGCTCCCAGAGAATTGGCTGAGTTAAAGATTCAGTTGCAGGAGTTACTTGATCTGGGATTCATCAGACCTAGTACGTCGTCATGGAGGGCTTCAGTCCTTTTTGTGAAGAAAAAGGACGGCAGTTTGAGATTGTGCATTGACTACAGAGAGTTGAATAAACTTACTATTAAGAACAAGTACCCTCTTCCAAGGATAGATGACTTGTTCGATCAACTCGAGGGGTCTTGCACGTATTCCAAGTTAGATCTGAGGTCGGGATACCATCAGTTGAGGATTCGAGAGCAGGACATCCAGAAGACAGCATTTAGCACCAGATACGGGCACTTTGAGTTTGCGGTCATGTCATTTGGGTTGACCAATGCTCCGTCTGCATTTATGGATTTGATGAACAGGGTATTCAGGGAGTTCTTGGATCGATTTATTATTGTCTTTATTGATGATATCCTAGTGTATCCGAGAAGCAAAGAAGAGCATGTCGAGCACCTTAGGGTAGTTTTGGGCACTTTTAGGCAGAATCAGTTATATGCCAAGTTTTCTAAGTGCGAGTTCTGGCTTCCAGAAGAGGCATTCTTGGGTCACATGATTAGTAAGGTGGGACTTGCGGTTGATCTAAAGAAGATTGAGGCGATCAAAGATTGGCCAAGGCCAAAGTCGGTAACAGAGATCCGAAGTTTTCTCGGCTTAGCAGGCTACTACCAGAGGTTTATTCATGATTTTTCGAAGATAGCCCTTCCTTTGACTACGCTTACCAGGAAGGGAAGAGCTTTTAGTTGGACCTCAGAGTGCGAGTCCTCTTTCGGGGAGCTGAACATCAGGTTATCGGATGCACCAATATTGTGTCTTCGTTCAAGCGTAGATGCCTTTCAGATTTTCAGTGATGCTTCAGGCCAGGGTCTGGGATGTGTTCTCATGCAGCACGGAAAGGTTATAACTTTAGCCTCACGACAATTGAAGAATCACGAGAGAATTTATCCAGTGCACGACTTAGAGTTAGCAGATATCATCCACGCTTTGAAGATTTGGAGGCACTACCTCTACGGTGTACGGTGTGAGACCTTCACAGATTATAATAGCCTCAAGTACATTTTTGAGCAGCAAGCGCTCAATATGAGGCAGTGTAGGTGGCTCGAATTTTTGGCTGACTATGATGTGACAATTCAGTACCACCCAGGAAAGACAAATGTGGTGGCTGATGCACTTAGTCATAGAGGAACGAGTTACTCTCTCCTTACTCAGCAGAAGGAGCTGGTGCAAGAGTAAGAGAGATTAGATATTCGTATAGTGCCACTCTCTAGCTTTGGGCCTGCAAGTTTGGGTTGGATAGAAATTACATGTGATATCAAGGATAAGATCAGGACAGCTCTACCTCTGGATCCAAAGATGTCAGAAATTTGGGCTCTGACTCAGGCAGGTCAGAAGGAGAAATTCAGTATTCGGGAGGATTTACTATTATTTGATGGTAGGGTGTGCATCCCGGATGTTAGCCATCTTCGGGAGGACGGACTATATGAAGCTCACAACTCCAGGTACTTCATTTATCCAGCCAGCACAAAGATGTATGCAGATCTCAAGAAGTCGGTTTAGTGGCCAGGACTTAAGGGAGATGTCGCAGACTTTATGGAGAGGTGCGAGACTTGCTTGTTGGTAAAGGCGGAGTGTCAGAGACCTGGAGGCAAACTGCAGCCTCTTCTTATCCCAGAGTGGAATTTCGAAGACATCTCTATGGATTTCGTGCATGGCCTCCCTAGGTCCCAGAATGGGAATGACTCGATTTGGGTGATCGTTGATCGACTGTCCAAGGTTGCCCATTTTATTCCCAACAAGAGGACCGACCAGGGTCCAAAGTTAGCTCAGATGTATGTGGATGAGATAGTCCGACTTCATGGTGTGCCGAAATCCATAGTGTTAGATAGAGATGGTAGATTCATCGCCAAGGACTGGAGGTATGTTCAAGAGCGTCTAGGTACACAGTTGAAGTTTAGCACAGCTTTCCACCCCCATACCGATGGTCAGACAGAGCATATTAATAGGACCTTGGAAGACATGCTTCGCATGTGTATTTTGGATTTTGGCAGCAAATGGGAAAAGTATGTTACCTTAGTAGAATTCTCCTATAACAATAGCTTCCAGGCAAGTATCGGCATGGCACCCTTCAAGGAGTTGTATGACAGGCGTTGTCGTACACCTTTATGTTGGGCAGAAAGTGAAGAGAGAGCTTCTAGCAAAGAATCTTGGATAGACAAGACCACGGACAAAGTCAGACTCATTCAGGACCGCATGAGGATTGCTCAGGACAGACAAGTCAAGTACTATGATCAGAGACATAGAGCAGTTGAATTCAAGGTTGGAGATCACGTTTATCTGAAGGTGAGACAAGTCAAGGGAGTCTCTGGGTTTAAGAGAATGAAGAAGTTGAGTCACAGATTTGTGGGTCCATTTGAGGTGCTAGAGCGCATGGGTGAGGTTGCATACATGTTGGTCTTACCTGAAGATATGAGTGGGTGGCATGATGTATTTCATGTCTCATATCTGAGGAGAGCAGTCAGAGACCCAAATCAAGTGATCAATACTAAGGATGCATCGATTGAATCAAATCTCAGTATCAGTATTATGCCAGTCAGGATTGAGGATTCGAGGATTCAGAAGCTTAGAAACAGAGAAATCTATATGGTTAAAGTCATTTGGATGAATGCGGTCGACCAGAGTATACTTAGGAAAGAGAGGACGAACTCCGTGGCAATGAAGATTATGCGTTTCTCTTTGATTCAGGTATGTGTGCAATTTTCCAGGACGAAAATTTATTAGGAGGGAAGATTTGTAACATCCCAGATTTTGACGTCGCATTTAAATCAATTTCAGGGTTTGATCACAAACAAAATTAATCGTGTCAACGACCTATAAGGTAACAATCTATTATGTTTAATTAAATTATTATACAAGAGAAGCAGATAATTAAGAGTCAGTGTTCAATGGCGAATAACCCATAGCGGCCGCGACAATTTTCATTTTATTTAATTGTACGAGTCCACTTTGTAAGGGGAAAACCACTTTGGTCTTAATAAATAAAAATGGGTTCCCTCCTTTTAAACCCGGTTCACGGTTAAGAAACCGCAACCCAAACCGTTCCAAATAAAGAGCCGCACCCCCCCCCCATCCCGATAACTTCCTCCCGATCAGAAAAAAAGGCGCAACGGAAGCGTATCGCGTTCCGGAGAGGTCGGCACCTTCCGTCGCTCGCAGTCGCGCCGCAGCAGGGAACCGAAGCCCTAGCCGACCACTCTGTCGCTGGATACTAGTGCTGACTTCTCCTTCTCCCTCTGCAACCCTAGTCGGTCATCTTCTTCTCCCCAAGTGTCGTTGGAGTTCGGATTCAACCCTAGCCGGCAGGAATCAATTTCTGAAAGCACTATTTTTGTTTTGGTGAGTGTCATTCCTCGTAATTTCCTTATTGTAGCGGAAATCGTTTAAGTGGGATTTATTCCTCCACTTTCTCTTGCCCTAATTTAGAAAACGAAGTATTCGGTCTTTCATATTCAGAAATTGGTCGCTTATTTTGGGATCTAATCATCGTTAGAGCAAGGTAAACGCAACATTTTGTTGTTCATAAATTGTTCAAACTGTATCCTTATCATTTTGAGTTTTCCACCGGCGGTGGCCCTGCCCGTGAGACCCAGATCTGAGTCTCACGGACAGGGCCACCGCCGGGCCCGCTCGCCGTCGTACAACCCCCGGCGGATTCGCCGGAGGCCGGCGAACCCCCAGTGGGCGTCGGGCAGGCCGCCGGCGGCAGAAGCGGGCAGCGAGGCGGAAGTGGAACCGGGGGTTGTACGGGATTTTTTATTTTATTTTTTTATTTTCTATTTTAATAATTAATTTACATAATTTGTTTTTAATAATTAATAAAATTATTAAAAAATTTAATCAATTAAAATTTAAAAACTTTAAAATTTTAAATAACTGTCGGGAGCGGGGGGCCGGGCGAAGCCCGCCTCAATGCGGCTGAAGGCTGCAGCGCCGCATCAAGAACGGGGGCGGGCGAAGCCCGCCTGAATGCGGCCGAAGGCCGCAGCGCCACATCGAGAACGGGCGAAGCCCGCGTGAATGCCAAGTTGCAGGCGAAGCCCGCAGCGACGCATCGAGAACGGGCGAAGCCTGTTCGAAGATGTTAGTGTATGTGTATGTGTGTGTATAATCTAATAATATTATAAAATAAAAATAATTAACATTATATTTAAAATGTGCATATATATATATATATATGGTAATTTATTGTCATTGTATTTTGATACAAATAAAAAAGATATATCCATTATCATTTCATTCATATGCTTTTAAGGATTAATTTGGCGTTGCATTTTTTCTCCGATGAGTTCGAACAAAAACACCACCGTCATAAAATGGTTGATTGGCATGACAACGGTTACGACTTACAACCGCAATCAAGAAAATAAAACTAGTTTTGAACATAAAAGTGGATGAAGTTCCTTAGGTAAGGTCGGGAGTTCAAGAACGACGTTCATAACCACTGTGTTCATGACCGCCACGCCGGGTCAAACGGAGCCTAAATCTTATTTGAGGGATACATGCATGTATATGTTGCAAAAATATCATAAAATTTAATTTTAAAAAGATTTAATATGTTAATATATGGAAAAATAATAATTTTATATTTACATGGACACGTATATTTATTATATATGTTTATTTTATTTTTGTATAAATATCTATATGTATATAATATATTATAGTTTTATACAACAAGATCTGAATGGCGTGGTAGTCGACTGTTCTGTTTATTTGGAACAGACTTGGGTTCGAATCCCGCCACTCTCGTATTTTCTGGGATTTAATTTTGTGCTCCTTGGCCCGCCCGGTTAGGCAAACCCGTGACCGGTTCCCGGCTCATCGGCCCACCCGCCCGGTTTTCCGGTTCTTGGTCGGTTTGTTGTGCTACAGATTCTTAAGCCTTGACCGGACCGGCCGGTGGTCCGGTCCGACTGGTTGAACCGGCCGGTCCGGTCCGGTTTTTAAAAGCTTGGCGATTAGGGGTATCAGGAGAAAATTTGATGGCATAGATTTAATCAGCCCAAGAAGTGTGGATAATGGTGATAGAACTTCACAAATCCAACTATTACGAGGATGAAATCATGTACTTTTACTTGGGAATGAATGTTATTGGGAAACAATGAGGCGACAATTCTCAAACCAAAAATGAATATAATGTGAATGAAGGTTCTGTGCTATAAAATTTTCACAAGTGCTTTTAATCAAAGCACAATAGATTAGATTGACCCAACAAAAGCACATTAAGTTGCAATCACAACAATCACACACGTAGGTAGTCCTAATATTTGCAGAAAAAACATCAAAACCATTCATTAACCAAAAACTTTACCTGCCCTATCCAACCAGCTAGCTCATCAGGATTTGCAACAGTTGCTGAAAGACATATCAGCTGAACTTCCTTTGGGCAGTATATGACCTGCATCCCTTGAACGATGAAAATCAATCATGTCAAAAGAAACTGACAACTTCCTACAAAGTAAACAGATGATCATAACACTTACTATCTCTTCCCAAACAGTACCCCGTGACATGTCGCTAAGATAGTGCACTTCATCGAGAACAACCACGTCTACATCAAACAACTTACTCCCCGTAGATATCATTCCAATGCTGCAGAATAAATATAAGAAATTACAATTATCAAAATAACACTAGAAATGGACAAGAAATTTGAACGGTAAACAATGACAGTTCAAATTAAAGATTAATTTTAATCTTCTAGGAAATAACTGCTATGCATCCAACAGAGAAAAAAACATTCCTACCCAAATAGCTATATAGATCCACAGTATCTAGGCTAGAACCAGGGAACCTAGCATGGCCCGTGATGAAAAAAAACTCAAAAGAGAATATACTTTAAAATCAGGGTATATCACAGTGCTAGCCGCAGCTTATGTAGCATTAGAATATACTTGTGGACCATGAGATTAATATTGCATTACCGTCCTCGTTGTTTTATAGTGGGACAAAGTGATGTAGGGTAGCCTATGCAGTAGACTCCTAGAATGCAAGCTAGTGTCGTGTAGGGCTGACTCACTCAGACCTAATGACTATATGTCAGAACAATTTTAAATCAGGCGTGTTAATTAACAGAAGCAACGCAACATCATAACAAATCAGCCCATTCTTTCATAAGAAAATAAACAATTTCTTTAGGCGTTTTGGCGGTGGCTTTCCTCCGCACGGAGGGCCAGAATATGCACGCGGCGAATTAAGTCGTCCTGCAGGTTAAGACATTCACAGGCAAACAACAACAAAATATAATTCCTTTAAAACAAAGAGTTCCACGAAGCGATCAATGTTTTACAACCAAACAACAACTAGCACCGCAAATAACGAAGCAATATGAAATCTGGAATAAAACTAGGGCTGTAATGATCGTAATAAATCTGAAATTGTGGAGGTGATATGGGGTTTCCGGATGGTGAGAGACTAGATCGGGTAAGGGGAAGTGGTTCCACGGAAGGGGAAGGGATGGTGGCTGCAGGTATTGGTGAGGGAGGGCTAGATCTGAGGGGGCCGGGCTGGATCTGGACCAATATGTCCAGATCTGGACAGATCTGGTACCTACGGTGGGGCAGGGGGAAGGGGGGGCTGTGCGGGGGTTGTTGGCATGCGGTTGTGGGGAAAGCTGGGGCGTCGGCGTGCGGCTGTATGGGGGGGAAGCAGGGCGAAGGCGGGCGGCTGTAGGGAGGCAGGAATAGGCGGCGGTGGGCGGCTGTAGGGGAGCAGCGCCTGGACGGGGTAAAGGGGCGGCGGCAGGAATCTGAATGGGGTGGAGGGCTGGCTGATGGTAGGGGGGAGGGGAAAACAAGGAGGGGAACGGATGCTTACCCAAGGAGTCGTCACCAAGGGGCTCCACGGCGTCGGCACCGCGGAATGATCACCGGAAATGAGGAAGAACTCTTCTCCAAATTTCAGCAATGAGATTCCAGCAGCCCTAGAGGATCTATTTATAAGAAAATAAAATTAGGGCAACCAAGATGGACGGCTATGATTGGTCGTCGATCTCGGCGCCAAAACAACACTAAATAATATTCGAAATACAACATGCTATATATGAAAATTCATCAGAACGACGAGCCGGACGCAACCACGGTGACGGATCGGCGATCCGGTCACGCCCGCCTGCGAGAATACACGAACGTGGGGTCCGCCCTGCGCCGTGTCGCGCCATATGGCCCCCCATCAACTCCCCCGGACTGAAAAGCCTTCATCTCTGATGAATGGAGACGCTCGTACTGAAGTCGAAGTCCTGGGGCGAGTTGATCCAACTCTGCAGCAACAATCCAGGTGTCGTCAGTGAAGGGTCGTCCAAGCCAACGAACCAAGTAGCGGCACACGAGCCCATCCGTAGAGGGGACGAACTCATGCGCAATGATCTATGTAATCTGCTCGGCCCTCGGCACTCGGGGACGGCGATCCGGTGATGGTGGTGGTGCTCCAGGTGAAGCCAATGGAGATGAACGCCCGGGGAATCAAGTGGAGGTTGGGTGGCGGGAGGAAGGGGCGGTGGTATAGGCTCGGGAGGGCCGCCAAGGTGGGGATCGGGGTACTCGTGAGGTGCAAAGTAGGGTGTCAGGTCCTCGACATTGAACACGGGGTGGATACTCATGCTCGCGGGAATGTCCAGCTCGTAGGCATTCGACCCGATCCGTCTCAAAATTGAGTAGGGCCCAATTCGCCAGGCGCTTAGCTTCTTAGCAGGCCCCTGAGGGAGCCCCTCAGCACGGACTCTAACCATCACCTGTTCGCCAACCAGAAAATGTTTTTCCCGTCTATGCTTGTCTGCCTGTTCTTTATAATGTTCATTGCTTAAATTAATTTTACGCATGATTGATTCATGCAACTCATGCAAGTGATGCGTGAAGAACTCAGCAGACTCACTAGGGCGTGACTCAGTCGGGACGAGCATAAGATCAATAGACTTCCTAGGGTCATAACCTGATACTACATGAAATGGACTCAGACCAGTCGACCTATTGATGGAACTGTTGTGTGCAAACTCAGCTATAGGGAGCACCGAGTCCCAACTAGACGCATGTTCACCAACTAGACACCTCAGCAGATTACCTAAACTTCTATTCACCACCTCAGTCTGACTGTCCGTCTGAGGGTGGTATGCAGATGAGAATTTAAGAGTAGTCCCGGTTTTGCGCCATAACATCTTCCAAAAGTAGCTAACGAACCGCACATCTCGATCGGACACGATGGACTTCGGAAGACCGTGTAATCTAAAGACGTCACTCATAAATAAGGCCGCGACGCGGGGGCATCGGCGGTCTTACTACACGCGATAAAATGGGTCATCTTAGAGAATCGGTCGACCACAACAAAGATAGAATCATGTTTCCGCTGGGTGCGCGGAAGTCCAAGCACAAAGTCCATATTAATGGTCCTCCCAAGGACGATGGGGAACAGGTAAAGGGGTGTATAAGCCCGTGTTCTGCTTCGTTCCCTTGGCCGTTTGGCATACACGACAATGTCGGACGATACGAGCCACATATTTCTTCAGACTCGGCCAATAAAAACGGTCCTCTACCTAGAGCTGTCACGGTTCCGATTCGGTTCCGATTCGGTTCCGGTTCTATTAAAACCATGAACCGAACCACGAAGGTAACGGTTCTTCAAATTAGAACCAAAATCTTATTTAGTTTGACCGGTTCCGGTTCTGATTCCGGTTCCAGCTTAATTTTTCGAACCGTCGTGTCAACGGTTCCGGTTACAGTTCAACTAGAACCAAAACCAAACTGGTCACTATCGGTTCGGTCCGGTTCCATGCGGTTTGGTTCGGTTCCAACTAAAATCAAAATCAAGTTTGATGGAATGAAATAAAAGCGGTCTGCAAATAGTAAAACTCAAAACAATATCGAAATAAAAATAATTATGTTGCGCACTTCTCGACGGTCTTTTCCGCGATCGGTGGGATAGTATCAATTTCCTTCCTACGCGTGTAGACTTGCCACGAATTCTAGTTGGCTTGTGAACGTCTCATCGGCATGCTCAACCGTAACAACCGCCTACAATTAGTTGTTTTTCATGATTACTAATAAATAGTAGTTGCATATCTTCTATATTTTTTAAATAAAATATTTCAAAAGAAATATGTAAGTAAAATTGAAAATATATTATATAACTGTATAAAAATAAAAAATGCACTGCAAAAATTGACTCCATACTGCACCAATGTCAAACTATATCATACGGTTTTTATGCTGTGAAGTTTTGTTCGGTCCAAAATCGACCCCCTTTAGTGCAATTGCGGTTTGGGTTCAAACTGCACCAGCTTCAATCGTGATAGTAAGTATAAATATTATAGATAAATTATAAAATAATAACAATATAATAATAATAACCGGGTTGCGGTTCGGTTCTACTTCGGTCCGGTTCGGATCGGGTTTAAAAATCTTGAAACCGCTTGAGACTTGTATATTGCGGTTCCGGTTCCGGTCCGGATAATAAAATGTAAGAACCACACCTGGACCAATGTTGTTCACGGTTCCATAATTCAAACCGGAACTCGAATAATTTGCGAACGGTTCGGTCCGGTTCTTTGCGGTTCCGGTTCGGTTTGCGATTTTCGGTTTTAAGTGACAGCTCTACCACTACCATAGCAATCGACTTATCCCGCCCAAAATGACCGGCGGCACCCCCGGCGTGTAATTCTCATACTAAGTAATCACGATACGAGGTGTTTGGCACGCACAAACGGGAGCCCCGGAATAAGTACCTATCAATGATCTGAAACCCCTCAATAGGATCAGGAGGGTCCCTCGATAGCGCAGTGTATAACTCAGCAAAATCAGAACAAGTGAGGTAGTCCATAATCATCCTCTCGAAACCATCCACCTGGTCCTGCAATGTGTGCAGTAGAGAGACTCGACGACTGAGTGCGTCGGTGAGTTTGTTCTCAACACCAGCGCGATGTTTGAGAACGTAGTGGAAATCCTGCAGATACTCTACCCACTTCGCGTGGCGGTGACTCAGCTTTCTCTGAGAGTCGAGATAGCGTAGGGCCTGGTGGTCAGAATACAGTACAAACTCCCTGGGGAGGAGGTAGTGTCTCCAATAACGTAATGACTGGACGATGGCATAAAATTCTCAATCGTAGTTCGAGTATTTTTGCTTGGCTTCGTTAAGTTTCTCACTAAAGTAAGAAACTGGGTGTCCCTCTTGACTCAACACTCCCCCAATACCCTCACCCGACGCATCACAAGCGACCTCGAAAGCTCAGCTAAAATCGGGGAGTCGGAGAACGGGAGCGGACGTCAGTTTGTCCTTAATTTCTTCAAATGCACGAGTGGCTGCGGTGGTCCACTGAAAGTCTCCCTTACGCAAACAACTAGTAAACGGATCCATGATCGAGCTAAACCCCCTAACGAATCTCCTATAAAAGGTCGTGCGTCCATGAAAGCTACGGGCCTCATGAATGGTTGATGGTGTGGGCCACTCGCGGATGGACTGGACATTCTCAGGGTCAACAGACACGCCTGAGGAGAAGATAATGAATCCCAAAAAGTGGACTGACTCGGATAAGAAGGAGCACTTCTTCATGTTGATAAACAGTTTCTCCTTTCAGAGAATGTCAAATAGGAGTCTCAACTGCTTGAGGTGATCCAGCTCGGTATGGCTATAAATCAGAATGTCGTCAAAGTAAACGACTAGGAATTTGCCCATATATGGCCGCAGGATCTGGGTCATGACTCGCATGAACGTACTCGGGGCGTTCGAGAGCCCAAATGGCATGACCAGCCACTCGTACAGGCCGTCTTTCGTCTTAAATGCGGTTTTCCACTCGTCTACCTCTCGAACTCTGATCTGGTGGTACCCGCTTCAGAGATCGATCTTCGAGAAGATCTGGGCTCCGGACATCGTGTCTAATAGGTCATCCAGATGAGGGATCAGGAAACGATACTTCACCGTAATCTTGTTGATAACTCTACTATCAATACACATACACCAACTGCCATCCTTCTTAGGGGTAAGAAGGGCGGGGACGGCACATGAACTCAGGCTCTCGCGGATAAACTGCTTCTGGAGAAGCTCATCAACCTGCCTCTTGAGCTCAGCGTGCTCAACAGGATTCATGCGATAGTGTGGTAGGTTTGGGAGCGAGGCCCCCGGGACTAAATTTATAGCGTGTTGGATGTCCCGCAGAGGGGGTAACTCGTCAGGGAGCTCCTCTGGCATAATATCCGCAAACTCACCTAATAAGGGTCGAACGGCAGGGTGGATCTCAGATGTAGGGCAATCAGATACCATAGTGGCGGCCACTACATTCATGATACCAGCATCAGTGTTGTCTCTCATAAACTCACCACACCTCAGGATATGCACGGGTCTCGAGGCAATCGTGTTGGTGGAAGGCTCAATCCGACCCTTAGGTCTCTCTCTGGGCTGGGTAGGAGATAAAGTGATCTTTCGCCCTTTGTCATAAAAGACACACGTGTTCGAACGACCGAAGCACGTGACGTCGCGATCGAAGAGCCAAGGGCGGCCCAATAGAACGTGGGCGACATCCATGGAGATGACGTCGCACCAGACCCGGTCCTCAAAGGAAGCGATGTTGATCGGTACGAGACAGCGCTGGGTAACCTGTATCGCTGTCTTGTCTACCCAGATGACACGATAGGGGTGTGGGTGAGGCTCTGCCTTCACCTGCATACGGTCTAGACCCTTCTGGGCCACGATATTCACGCAACTCCCACTATCGATGGCCAATTTGCAAGGTCCGCCTGCACTCGGGAAGTACGTGTAGAAAATGGTGGTGCGGCGCCAATCCTCATCGGCACGTGGGGTATGTAAGAGGCGTCGGACCACTCCCACCTCTAATGAACGCTCAGCGTCGCTCTCCCAACCCTCATCAACGGTGGCAGTAATCACCTCAGTAGCCTCTTCATCTCCCTCTAGTCCTTGCTCCTCATCTTCAATCAACAGATTCCGCGTGGGGCAGTGTGCCGCCACGTATCCTTTGCCAGAGCATCTAAAACACTGGATACCCCCAGGCCTCTGGCCCTCAGTAGCGACAGCCTTCCCCTTCATGTCAGGAGTGACTCGTGAGGGTGGGGAGGCTGTAGCAGTCTGGGCTGGAGCGGGCTTCCTAAACGTCGACGACTCCATCCGGGAGGGGAACTGTTTCGTACAAGATGTACGAAGGTACTGCTCGTACTCTAGGGCGAGCTGGAATATCTGGTCTACAGTCTCCATGCGATGTGGGATCAGCTCTCTCCGGAGCTCCGAACGGAGGCCAGCCTTGAATCGAGAGGCAGTGGCAATGGGCTCCTCCGAAATATCGCTCCTAACAACCAGCTCGTCGAATCGAGCCATATACTCGGCTACCGTAAGCATCCCCTGACGTAAGCTCTGCAGCTGATCTAGTAGCTGGTCACGGTAAGAGGCAGGGAGATCTTATCCTTGAGTCTCTCCTTCATGTCCTCCCAACGGGCGATGAGGTAGTAGCCGTCTCTCTCAACAACTCTCTCTACACTAATCCAGAACACCTTGACCTGCCCGACTAGCTTCATTTTGGCGAACCGGACACAACGCTCATCACTCATATCATACCAATCAAAGTAATGATCCATGTCAAGGAGCCAATCACTAAAGGCCTTTGGATCCAGGAGGCCATCGAATGTCGGGGCGTCAAGGCGAATCCGACGAGTGATGTCAAAGGCGCGGTCATCTCTCCGCGGATCAGGATAATCATCAGGATAGTCGTCACGGTCGTAATCGTGCCGAGCGGGCGGGGGCCCGCGCTCACGTCGACCCGGCGGGTAATACTCATCTCGACGTTGGTCGTGGCGACCGTGTGGAGGTACACGGTTCCTAGGGTCAGGCTGACGTGGCAAGCGATATTCTTCTCGCTGAGGCGTGGGTCGGCCACGTGCTGGCTCTGGGTTTCGCCTTGTTGGCGGAGTGGGAACTCTCACAGGGGTCTCACGACGGTAGCGGTCTGCCGGTGGCGGATCATCTCTGACCCGTTGACCGCGATGGGGAGAGTCATCCGGGTCATCCGCGATCTCATCGTCGTGTAGTGAGGGAGTATCCCTAGCGTTCTCTAACTGATCTACACGACGATTCACCGCGGCGATATCGTGACGCACATTATCGAACTGAGTACCCATTGCGTCAAAACGTTCTAGAATAAGGCGTTGAAAGTCTGTGGTAGCGGCGCTCGAATTCGAGCCCGCTGCCCGGTCATTGGTGGCTAGTGGATCTATCATGCTTCTAAATGCCCTACCACTACGGAGCATGCAAAACGGCCCGACCTGGGCTCTGATACCAACTGATGTAGGGAAGGCTGTGAAGTGGACTCCTAGAATGCAAGCTAGTGTCGTGTAGGGCTGACTCACTCAGACCTAATGACTATATGTCAGAACAATTTTAAATCAGGCGTGTTAATTAACAGAAGCAATGCAACATCATAAGAAATCAGCGCATTCTTTCATAAGAAAATAAACAATTTCTTTAGGCGTTTTGGCGGTGGCTTTCCTCCGCACGGAGGGTCAGAATAAGCATGCGGCGAATTAAATCGTCCTGCAGGTTAAGACATTCACAGGCAAACAACAACAAGATATAATTCCTTTAAAACAAAGAGTTCCACGAAGCGATCAATGTTTTACAACCAAACAACAACTAGCACCGCAAATAACGAAGCAATATGAAATCTGGAATAAAACTAGGGCTGCAATAATCGTAATAAATCTGAAATTGTGGAGGTGATATGGGGTTTCCGGATGGTGAGAGACTAGATCGGGTAAGGGGAAGTGGTTCCACGGAAGGGGAAGGGATGGTGGCTGTAGGTATTGGTGAGGGAGGGCTAGATCTTAGGGGGCCGGGCTGGATCTGGACCAATATGTCCAGATCTGGACAGATCTGGTACCTACGGTGGGGCAGGGGGGAGGGGGGGTTGTGCGGGGGTTGTTGGCGTGCGGCTGTGGGGAAAGCTGGGGCGTCGGCGTGCGGCTGTATGGGGGGGAAGCAGGGCGGAGGCGGGCGACTGTAGGGAGGCAGGAATAGGCGGCGGTGGGCGGCTGTAGGGGAGCAGCGCCTGGACGGGGTAAAGGGGCGGCGGCAGGAATCTGAATGGGGTGGAGGGTTGGCTGATGGTAGGGGGAGGGGAAAACAAGGAGGGGAACGGATGCTTACCCAAGGAGTCGTCACCAAGGGGCTCCACGGCATCGGCACCGCGGAATGATCACTGGAAATGAGGAAGAACTCTTCTCCAAATTTCAGCAATGAGATTCCTGCAGGCCTAGAGGATCTATTTATAAGAAAATAAAATTAGGGCAACCAAGATGGACGGCTATGATTGGCCGTCGATCTCGGCGCCAAAACAACACTAAATAATATTCGAAATACAACATGCTATATAAGAAAATTCATCAGAACGACGAGCCGGACGCAACCACGGTGACGGATCGGCGATCCGGTCACGCCCGCCTGCGAGAATACACGAACGTGGGGTCCGCCATGCGCCGTGTCGCGCCAGATGGCCCCCCATCACAAAGGCTCGTATGTTGTATGATGTTGTTGTACCGTCCTTGTTGTTAAGATGCATATATGAGCGCCCAGAGGTCAATTGCTTCAACTTGCTATGCATGGGCAAACAACCATTCAGTGAGTTATGCTACATGTCGTAGACAAGAGGTCAGGTACGTGAAAGTAAATATGTGAAGGTGAAGAAATCTATTGCATTATTTCTATACATTTTAGCACACAACAAGAAGTCTCCCCATGTTGGATGTATGTATCCCTAATTCATGGATACAATTAGTAGACACTTCAGTATCATGCTTACAGTTATGCTCTGATGTTAGCTATGGACTATATCAAGTTACCATAATCAAGATCAAACCGTAGATGGAGATGGTTTGAAGACTGTGTTGGTGCATTACATGGAACACAAATTGAAGTAATTGTCCATACATCAGATCATGGCAGATATAGAAACCCTAAGCAAAAAATAACGACAAATGGTCTAGGTGTTCGTTACAACCAAATGAAGTCTTTGTATGTTTTACCTGGATGGAAAGGTTCTTCTACAAATTCAAAAATATTTTGTGATACTCTAGAAAGGATAGGTTTTAGAAAAGAAGGCTTTTCGGTTGAGCAGGACAAAAAGTATATGGAGATTAAATTTAGCAGTGCAAAAAGGACGGATGACTTCGTTATTAAGCTGGGTGTATAACCCGTAATTCGTCGAGATCAGAGATGACCAAGGATGGCCTACAGGATCTCGCCTACCAAGGACAAATGCAGAAGAAATCACCTCCAGGGGCGAGATCCAGACTCTCAGGGGCGAGATACAGGCTACATGGGCGAGATCAACCTGACCTCGGCAGCATTCGACTCGTCAGCCTGACCTCGGCAGCATTCGACTCGTCAGCCTGACTTCGGCAGCATTCGACTCGTCAGCATGTCTCGTCGGAAGCACTGCCTACTAATAGTCCCTCCAAACAGCAGAGTTTCGTTGTTGGCAGACCATTTTGGGTTGCATATAGTAGAACCAAAAGACGGGATTCCGCTATTGGCAGTCCAGGCTTGGAAAACTATAAATAGACCCCCAAGGGCACCTTTGTAGAGGACCTCTTCTTGGTTTTCCTCTTCCCTGGCTAGTTTTGGTTAGCGAGAGATCCAGCTCCCTGTTCACCGTGGTTTCCGGGTGGGCAAGTGGAGAGCTTCAGCTCCCTGTTCACCATGATTTTCGGGTGGATTGGTTGATAGCATCAGCTCTTTGTTCACCGTGGTTTCCGGGTGGACAGATTGAGTGCTCTCAAGTGCCCTCCAAGGTGCCCGGCTCAGCATTTGGTTTGGGAGGGGAAGCTCTCTGAGATTTTTCGGGTGTGTGGCGGGACCTCCTCGCTACAGCTTAGGGTCTGTTCCATAGTTCTTAGCCACCAGTTAAGCGTCCAAGCTCAGGAGAAGTTGGTGCAAGTTACCTCCTTTGGGTACGAACTATTCTTGAGACCGAGATCTGGTTTCAACATTTTTGGTGCGGTCAGCGTGGACCATAGCCTGCACAAGAAAATCCTAAGCAAGTTCCATGGCTGGTGGTGAAGGACAAGATGCTGACCTGGGCGACTCGCCACCTCCAGCGGCAGTAGTTACGGTGGGGATGTTTGAAGAGTTCAAGAGGGAAATCTTGGAGACCCTGCACCACACAATCGCCACGCGTGGTGAGTGTTCGATCCCTTCTGTCCTGGTGGTCGTGCCACCATCCCTGGGTGAGAACGCCCCCATCAAGTAATATAAGAAGGAGGCGACGGTCGAGGGTAGCGATAGGGATCTCGTCGGGCGAGAGCTCTTCCCTTCGGCGAGTGTTGGTAGGGTTGGCGAGCCGATGTTCCGTGACCACCCGACTCGCCCCGCGGGGGGAGGAAGCCCCTTCAACAAGTTGATCGTCTTGGCCCCAGTTCAAGAGGGGTTCCGGGAGCCAGAGATGTCCTACTACACAGGCAGAGATGATTCCGTTCAGCACGTCCAGTAGTTCGAAGATGCAGTTTCTATCAAGCAGATCTCGGACGCCTTCAAGTGCCGACTTTTTGCCATCACGTTCAAGGAGAAAGCAAGGGATTGGTCTCACCAGCTTCCTCCCAGTTCAATCTACTGTTTTGGGGACCTGCGTCGGGGCTTCCTGTTGAAGTTCTCAACGTCAAAGAAAAGAAAGAAAGGAGCAGAGTTCTTGCTCGACATCAAACAAGGGTCAGAGGAGACCTTGGGAAGTTATGTGAGCAGGTTCCAGGAAGGTTCTCCAAGTCCAAGAGGTACCAGGGTACACCCTGATGCTAGCCTTCACTTTGGGGCTTCGTCAAGGGTTCTCAGGATGGAGCTAAAGAGGGAGCTACCCCTGTCCTTCGAGGAGATGATGGAGAGGGAGGCAAAGGAAATAGAGGGGCGGCGAACCCGACGTTCGCAAAGTTGGCCAAGTTGGGAGAGATTGGAGCAAAGGAGCAAGGAGGTTTCAGGCAGCGGGAAGGGAGAAGAAAGGAAGAACCGGGAGGTCTAGGGTTTCAAGCACCTCACAGAGGGCACGGACGGTTCAACCCTCAAAAGTGGAGACCGGGCCTAAGGCCACTTCCTCCCCCACCCCAGCAGGCTATGGAAATCGGCCAAGGAGGGAGGAGAGAGAGAAGGAATCGCCCGGGAGGTAGAGGAAGGGGCAGGGTGGAGTTGCCCTACTATGACTTCCATCAGGAGGAAGGTCATGCAACGGTCACCTGCCTAGAGTTCTTGGAGGTGAGGAGGGCGAGAGGCCCAGTGCAGCAGCAGCAGATGCGGATTGAGGAGGTTGTAGCAGGAGTAGGAGAGGAGGATAGATGCGAGGACCGGGCCAATGTGGGAACCCGAGGAGGGATCGGGGCGATCCACGGGGGGATAGGAATTGAGGCTACCCGCAAGGGGAGCCTCCAAACAATATTCAGAAGGAGCGTTGCATCAATCTCCCAGACCCCGCCACCGGAGGAGAAGATCACCTTTTCGTCGGACATGCCCGACTATGAGGATCTGTTCAGTGACGCCTTGGTGATCCAGAAGGCCATAGAAAACTTCACGGTCTCCCGGATCCTGGTCGACAATGGGAGTTCGGTGAATGTTATTTTCAAAAAGGCTTTCGACGAGATGAAGGTAGAAGCGCGAAGGGTGCTGCCCTTGGACGGACCACTATGCGGGTTCTCCGGGGAGAGGGAGGAGGTAGAGGGTGGAGTCGGACTCCACGTGACATTAGGGGGAACTTCAAGAAAATGTCGGTTCGTCATTGTGGATGCTCTGAGCATTTACAACGCCATCTTTGGGCGCCCCCTCATCGGCGCCTTTCGGTGTGTGCCCTCCTCTTTCCACCAATGCTTGAATTTCAACAGCGGAGGTGTCCAAGTTCGGATCCGGGGAGACCCAAAGGTAGCGAGGCAGTGTTACGTCAGCGCCATCAATACCATCTCTTGGAAGGAAGAGGCAGAGGAAGTGGAAAAAGTGATGGAGAGCATGAGCAGGTTGGAGGTGGTAGGGGAGAAAGAAGAGAATGATCATCAGGATCGAGCATTCTGAAGGAGCCTCGTCTCGATGAGTCCTTTTTTTGTAATGAACTTTTCCCTGACCGATTAGGCAAGGGTGCATTATATTAAAAGTTTCCCACTAGGTAGATGATAGTTATTTTTTTATGTTGGTTCAAAGCCCCGAGAAGGTTCCATTAACCGGGCTCCCACTAGCCGGCAGGACAGGTTGATCTCTCGGAGAGGCAGGTTGAAATGTTGGTTCGGAGCCCCGAGAAGGTTCTGCTGACCGGGCTCCCACTAGTCGGTAGGGTTGGTTGACCTCTCATAGAGGCAGGTTGAAATATTGGTTCAAAGTCTCGAGAAGGTTTCACCGATAGGGCTCTCACTAGCCGGCAGGGCAGGTTGACCTCTCGAAGAGGCGGGCTAAAATGTTGGCTCAAAGTCCCGAGAAGGTTCCGCTGACTGGGCTCCCACTAGCCAGCAGGGCAGGTTAACCTCTCGGAAAAGCACGTTGAAATGTTGGTTCAGAGCCCCGAGAAGATTCCGCTGACCAGGCCTCCACTACCCGGCAAGGCAGGTTGACCTCTCGGAGAGGAAGGTTGAAATGTTGGTTCAAAGCCCCGAGAAGGTTCCACTGACCGGGCTTTCACTAACCGGCAAGGCAGGTTGACCTCTCGGAGAGGCATATTGAAATGTTGGTTCGTAGCCCCGAGAAGGTTCCGCTGACCGGGTTCTCACTAGCAGGCAGGACAGGTTGACCTCTCGGAGAGGCAGGTTGACCTCACGGAGAGGCGGGTTGAAATGTTGGTTCAAAGCTCCGAGAAGGTTTCACTGATCGGGCTCCCACTAACCTGCGGGGCAGGTTGACCTCTCGGAGAGGCATGTTAAAATGTTGGTTCAGAGCCCCGAGAAGGTTCCGCTGACCGGGCTCCCACTAGCCGGCAGGGCAAGTTGACCTTGGCAGGTTGAAAAAAGTTAATTTGGGAAGAAGTCCCCGAGCAGATCCCGCTGACTGAGCTCCCACTAGCCGGTAGGGCAGGTTTAGCTCTCGGGTGACAGGTTGAGGGACAAATGGTCTTGGTAAGCAAAGGCCCTTGTAAAGTTTCCTCCACCTCCAGTTGAGTTGGCCTCTTGGGAGGTGTTGATTTTCCTCCACCCCCAGTTGAACCGGGCTCCTGGGAGGTGTTGAGCTTCCTCCACCTCCAGTTAAGGTTTGGATTTTGGAGGATGTCGAGCTCTTGAGTGGAATGTTGTCTAGCGCCCATCTCTCCGAACCACGAGTTATACATTATTTTTTCTGACCTCGTGCCGAGCTCAAAAAAAATGGGGATTGTGTATAACCCGTAATTCGTCGAGATTAGAGATGACCAAGGATGGCTTACAATTTCTCGCCCACCAAGGAAGAATGCAAAAGAAGTCACCTACAGGAGCGAGATCCAGGATCCCAAGGGCGAGATACAGGCTACATGGGGGAGATCAACCTGACCTCAGCAAGATTCGACTCGTCAGCTTGACCACGGGGGCATTCGACTAGTCAGCCTGACCTCGACAGCATTCGACTCGTCAGCCTGACCTCGGCAGCATTCAGCTCGTCAGCCTGTCTCGTCGGGAGCACTCGTCGGGTCATAAGGGTCTGCTAATAGCCCCTCCAAACAGCAGAGTTTCACTGTTGGCAGACCATTTTGGGTTGCATATAGTATAACCAAAAGACGGGATTCCGTTATTGGCAGGTCAGGCTTGGAAAACTATAAATAGACCCCAATGACACCTTTGGAGAGGACCTCTTCTTGGTTTTCCTCTTCCCTGGCTAGTTTTGGTTAGTGAGAGATCCAGTTCCCTGTTCACCGTGAGTTCCGGGTGGACGGGTGGAGAGCTTCAGCTCCCTGTTCACCGTGGTTTTCGGGTGGACTGATTGATAGCTCTGGCTCCCTGTTCACTGTGGTTTCTGGGTGGATAGGTTGAGTGCTCACAAGTGCCCTCCAAGGTGCCCGGCTCAGCATTTGGTTTGGGAGGGGAAGCTCTCTGAGATCTTCTGGGTGTGTGACGGGACCTCCTCGCTGCAGCTCAGGGTCAGTTTCATAGTTCTTAACCACCAATTAAGAGTCCAGGCTCAGGAGAAATAGGTGCAGGTTACCTCCCTTGAGTATGAACTCTTCTTGAGACCGAGATCCAGTTTCAACATTGGGTGATCAAGATATTTCACGTACTAAATTTTTAAAAATCTTGAATCGATAGTTCAAAAAGAAGAAGGTAATGATAAAGATGTGACACATAGAATCCAAACGGGTTAGTTGAAGTGGAGAGCCGTGTCAGGGATCTTGTGTAATCGTAAAGTACCATTAAAACTTAAGGGCAAGTTCTATCGTACTGCAATTAGACCAACAATGCTCTATGGCTCTGAGTGTTGGCCGGTGAATGGTACATGTGCAAAAAATGAGAGTTGCAAAGATGAGAATGCTTAGGTGGATGTGTGGACACTCAAGACTGGATAGAATTAGTAATGAATGTATCAGGGATAAGACAGAAGTAGCACCAATTGCAGAGAAGATGCGAGAAGCTCCACTAAGATGGTTTGGACACGTGCAAAGGAGACCATTAGATGCACTTGTCAGGCGTTGTGAGTCTAGTCACTAGGCATGTTAAACGAGAGAGGGGTAGACCAATAAAGACTTGGAATGAAATTATAAGGAAAGACATGATGTACTTGGACATTAGTGAGATTATGACACAAGATAGAGCACAATGGCGACAAAAGATCCATATAGTCGACCCCACTATAGTGGGATAAAGTCTTGAGTGTTGTTGTACTCTAGAAAGGATAGATCGATTTGAAGTTTCAATTAGTAAGCCATAGTTTTTAGCATTCAGATCACTAATACCAAGTTCGATCATTAAAATTTAAAATCTGAATTGAATAGATAAGTATTACCTGGTCGATGTTGGTTACCCTAGCGGTCCTGGTTTCCTTGCATCGTGTTGATCCACACATTATCATCTACAAGAATGGTCAACACAAGGAAACAACCTCTCCAATTACAAGGAGTTCTTCAATTTGTGTCATGCTAGAGAGTGAAATGTCGAATAAAGAACATTTGGTTTGTTGAAGAAACATTGAGTAATACTACGTCAACCATCTACTTTTTCGTATCAAGGTTCAGGTACGAAAGAAGTACATCTAGAATTCATATTGCTTAGGGTGTTTCATTCAGATATAAATTTTAAATATCTGTGCAAATAATAAATGCATGTTGAGTCTTGCATAATTTTCTTACCACTAAAAGATTGGAAAGTCATTCGCAATTGCACGTTGAGATTGATGTTGAATTGTTAGGTGGGGATGTGTCTGAAGGCAGAGATATCTTTGAATATGATGATAATGTTAATCCAATACAATCCTCAAATGAATAGGCAAACTTAGGAGATTAGCTAATGAAATGTTTGCTGAATGTCAGGCCCAAAGTGCAATTTTATAGATTGGATGGAAAGGTTTACCTAGGGGTGTAAGTTGAGTCGAGCCTGCTCGAGAGCTCGACGAGACGGCCCGAAAAAAACTCGACTTGAACTCAAGCATGATGCCTCTTGTTCATGAGCTTTAATTCGAGTCGAGCTCGAGCCTAATGCCTCTTGTTCATGAGCTCACGAGCAGGCTGGAGAGGTTTTTTATTTAATTTTTTTAATTTATTATATGAATTATAAAATATAGATAATAATAATTGTTAGAGAAAGTCATGTAAAGGCCCATTACTTTTGCCCATATTTAGGCCCCTTGCTCTCTCGTATTTGTCCCACATCTAAGGATTGGGATTCTTCCCCTCTTTCTCTTTCTATAAGGCTCTATTTGGTTCGGCGGTGGCGGGTGGATCCGGCGGGTGGAAACGGAGTGTTCGAACCGGAGGGGGGAGGTGGCTGCTCCAAACGGAGTTTTTTGAGGCGTTTCTCAAGGCGGGCGGGTGGAAACGGAGCAAACGCCGCCGGAGGTTCATTTGTTTACCCTCCTTCCGGCGGCGTTTGCCCAAAACGGAGTAGCGAAACGCCCAAACAAATAGAGCCTAAATATGTACAAACTCATGTTGTAATTAGACAATTTTTGGGAGTAATAAAATTCTCTTCATTTTTCACAATTCTCTACATGGTATCAGAGTCTTCGGTCTTCTGATTTTTCGCATCAAGCAGCTCTTGCGGTTTGCCTTACTCTAACCGAATCTCCTGTACAGATTGGTCCTAGGCGGCCTGCGTTTTCTACCAGCAGCCCCTTGTGCGATGTGACTCTTGGTTTTGTGCTCTCTTTTTGCCTTCCCTCCGTGGCTTTTTATAGCTTTTCCCTGTTGGTCCCTCCTGACGGCCTTTCTGCGGACTGCGGCCTGGCTAGTCTCTGCCTTCTGGTTCTTCTTTATCTTCCTAATCGCGCGGCCTAGTGCTCTGTCTGTCAGGTGTTCATTGCAGATTGACTTTCCCTAGCCGTCGCGGTCTGTTCGCTTTCGTGCGGTTCACTATTCGCGCGGTCTGTCCGTTTTCTACCGAGATCGCCTCACTATTCGCACGGTTTGTTCGCTTTCTTGTGTGCCCCTGCTCCAACTTCCTGCTTGTCCGTTGCGGTCTGTCTTGCTTCCTGCCTGAGTTTGTCAAGTATTTTGTTTCATACTTGCTTGTTACCAAGTTCGTGCAAGCTTGTGCCAGTTCGCTCTCCCACGGAATGTCTAGTCGCAGTCTTGACCGCTTGCTTGCTCTTTGACCTCGCCGCTCTCTCCTTGTCGTGCGGGCTGATGTGCTTGGCTTCCCTCTCTGCGTTGTTCGCCTGTCACTTTGTCGTGTGGGCTGTTTTCTCACTTGGTTCTATTTGTCTGTCTTGCTGCCCTTTCTGCTTGGTCTCCTAGCCGCTGGGCTAGTCGGTAGTCTTTGCCTAGATAGCTGCACTCACATATCGCCAATTCGCCTGCTTCAAATTTGCTGATCGCCAGTGTTGAAGCCAAAAATGACCCCAACGAATGTTCACAAACCAAGGTGCAGCCGACGCCTACTTCTCTCTTATCTCGACCCTTGACTGGCTGCTGAGGTCAAAAGACTGACCCAAAGCCTCAGCTGGGAGGTCCCACCACTCACCCGGAAGATCTCTGAGAGCTTCCCCTCCAAAGCCAAATGCTGGGCTGGGAGCTCCTCAGAAGGCACTAGAGTTAGATGAAAATGAAAATCTTGCCTTCCAAAGAGCCCCTATGGGTCTTTTTATAGTCCTGTGTTGACCTGAAAATACTGAAATACCCCTGAGGGGTCTGCCAATAGCCAAATCCCGCTGTCGTTCCAAGGGCATTTGGGTAATTTTACCTCGGGATAATATACGTTATAAACTAATCCCCTTTACGAGCGCCGGGCCCTACCACGTGGGCCCACTTGGCGAGAACCCTGGCCGAGAAGGCTCTCGCTGGACCCCCGCCCGGGCCAACCTTGGCGAGACCCCTCGCCGGGGAGGTTCGCGCTCTTCACGGTCTTTAAACTATCGCGACCGAAGGCCTACCTGGGGCCTTCTCGCCTCCCCTGGGCGGGAGCCAGCCCTAAGGCGAAAACTTCCATGGTCAGGCCCTCTGCTTCGGTCGTTCGACGATCTCTCCTGCCGAGAGGTCGACTATCTGCCCTTGCCGGTCGACGATCTCTTCTGCCGAGAGCTCCTATAGGGCGAGAACTCCACAAGCATGCCTCAGGGTTAACCCGTGGTTAGCCTGAGACTAACCCAATCCTGACTGTTGAAGCCTTCGGGTCCCTCCCAGCGAATATGGGGTTGTACACAATCCCCGCTCTTTTCGAGCTAGCCCTGCGCTCGACAAGATAAGTCCAACCCCCAAAATATTCGCTGGACACGTGCCCGCCTATCGAGGGAATCTTTTGGTGGGTCCCACTGCGGCTATAAATATGCACTGATAGGCGTCCATACGCCCTGCCCTTAAAATACGGTTTTCCAACTGAGCTCTCGCCTCAGGGATTTTCGCGCGAGCTTATCATGCATCCCAAACGTGCTGCCAAACCGCTTCCGCAAGACCTCCAAGACCGGTTAGCCGCTGCCCAGGCGCGGGCCTTGGCTAACTGTGCGGCGGTGGCCCCGTGGTTAGCGAAAAAGACTTCAACCGCCGGGCCTTCGGAGCCGAAGAAGAAGGAAAAGAAAAGGGCGAAGGCGGTCCGGCGGGACCTTTCTCGCGAGAACAGGGATCCTCCTTCCCCCACTCCCAATCCTGCCGGAGATCCTTCCCTACAGAAGGTAAGCCTTTCGCCCGTGCCTACCGAGCTGACTGTGCATTAGATTTGATGATTAAAGTATGCTTTCGCAGGAGTCCGCTCCCAATAATGACGCCGAAATTCCGCCCAGCTCTTCGAACCTACCCGCTCATCCCCCCGAGGGCCAAACACGGGTCTCGGAGAGGATTCCTCTAGCCGAGACCGGAACGATAGGTACATTTTCCCTTGTCAACATTTCAACCCGACCCTTTCTTTTCTGAACCGCCTTCTCGCAGTGCCAGCTCCCGCCGACCCGGGTCTAACCACCCAGGAAGACGAAGCGAGAACCGTCGAAGTGCCTCCTGCGGTGGCCAATCCTCTCCTGCAGGCGGGAGGGGCGGCTCCTGAACCTTCCGCTACTCTTAAGGATGCTGATCGCCCCTTGAGAGAAGACAACTCCCCTCATGCTTCCGGCCAGGCCGGGATCATCGTGCGCGAGCCCTTCCGCCCGGGGCTGGGCAAGCCTCTTCACCTCCTTTATGGAACCAACGGAGGGGCCGGGCCTTCTCGTCCAACTTTGGCTGACGGTTCTCGCTCAGCCGCAGGTATGCGAAAACTTTTCTGGACTGTCGATTGTCATGCCTTGACCAAAATTCTCGCGTGTTTCTCCCGCAGGTGACCCTGGCTTGCGGTCGGGAGTCAACGAGGAAGGAGAGGAAGAGGAAGAAGAAGACGAGGAAGAAGAGGATGAAGAGTCCCCCCTCCCTTCGTCTGGCGAGATAGAGGAAGCCCTGAACAGTGCTGGGAGCGCGAAGGGGAGACGGAGGAAGATCTCAGTCATCCTGGCCAAGCTTGTCCGGCGAGACCGTGCCCATACTGCCGCGGCGAAAGCATTCCGCGAATCCGTGGAGCAAAGGCTGGAGGCTCTGGAGCGGGACTTCTTCTTGGGCGAGACTGATTGCCCGCGCGGGCCTTCCGCCGAGTCTTCGCCAGGGAGGTGCATCTCGCAGATCCGGGACTACGCCAGGCGGATCAACCTTGGGTGTACCACGCTATCGTCTTACTTCAACCCGTTGGCGCCCCCAAGAACTAGGCGGCGAGAACGGGGACGATGGAGCTGGAAACCCTACTAGCCTTCACGCTCTGAATCCTAATGTATCTCTTTTTTCTTCTCCCCCCTTTTTTTTTTCTTTTTCAATGTCTGTAATAAACATTATTATTAATTAAGTTTTATCCAGCTTGCGCTAGCGAGAGTCCCGCTTCTACCCATGTCTCTCTTTTCCTTTTCCTTTTTATCGCTCTGCGGGGTTTTCTAATCAAGACGCTTACCCCAAACTAGGATGCTCGCGCTGATCTAGGAGGTTTGCGTTAACCCAGGAGGCTTGCGCCGGTCTAGGAGGCTTGCGCCGATCCAGGCAGTCGCGTCGAAACCCGAAGCGACCGTTGACCGCCGTCATCCTGAGGGGGAGAACCGAGGCGTCGTTAGCCCGGATTCTGACAGCTGTACTCCGCTGTCACTTTCTCTCTCTGCCGGATGAACGCATGATGACTACGATTCCCTATAAATAGAGAAGTCTACCAACCGCATTTACTTCTCCGATCCGGAAACTCAGCCTTCCCTCCGTGCTCTCGCGTTCCTGCTTCCGCTTCGACCCCCCTACAGCTCTCGCTCCTACTCACGAACTAGCCATGCCTGGCGAGAACAAGGGTCGCGCCCATTGTGCGGAAGCCTTCCAGAAACACCTCTTCCCTTCCTGCAAGCTCACCCTCGACGAATACAACATGATCGTCGACCGCTACGTTCCCGCCGGCTTCTCGGCGCGGAACCCGGGGAATCATGATAAGGTGAATACTCCCGGGGCGGGAGAGCTTGCCATCCCCCTCGAGCATTTCGAGGTGGGCTTCTGCCTCCCCCTTTGGCCGGAGGTTCGGCTAGCTCTCCGCTATTATGGGGTGGTACCCGCCCAGCTAAACCCGAACTCCGTCGCGATCCTTATAGCATTCATATGCTATATGCGATCCGAGAGGATCGAGTTTAGTCTGCCCATCTTCCGGAAGCTATTCAACTTCCGTGCCAAGGGGGGGTAGTTTTCTTCTCCGGGCAACAGCTCGAGGTTACCGGTCTCGCCAACAAGCACCACCATTGGGGCGAGAAGTTCGTTTACGTCAGCGGGGACTTCGGCAACGTCCCGCTTCAGCCCGTTCAGTATGAAGACGCTGCCTACAAGCCGCCCGCTCTGGGATCGCGCGAGAGCGCAATCCTGGAATTCTTCGGGACCAAGGAGTTCGACGTCCCCTATCTTCTGCGGGACGTCGACTCCCTCCCACTTGTTCACTCGGGCGAAGGTACGGTCTCGCCTCAGATTCCCTTTTTTTATCAAAGATTTTCTTGCGCTGAAGTGCTAAAGCGTTTTTACTTTGCAGGAGAGCGGGAGGTCCCTCTGCGCCAACCCTTCGCCGCAGGCCGGGGTGTCGAGGGTCTGGCAGCGAGAGGCCCCCTTGCGCTCGCGGAAGCTAGCGCCAGCGCCTGCCGAGAAGATCCAGTCCCTTCCCTGCCGCCACCGGCCAAGAAGCGGAAGGCCACCCTTCCTCCTCTCCGCGCGTTGAAGAGGCCCAAGCCTTCTGCCGTCGACAAGGGGAAATCGTTGGCGGTCTCGCCCGTCCAACCTCCTCCTGAGGGCAGGTCCTTTGAAGCGATCCTTCAGAGGGCCAGTGAGATGGATGCCGCCGCCAAGAGCCGCGCCGAGGCTTCCGCCAGGAACACATCGGCCGCAGGCGAGGCTGGGGGAGAAGTGGTCGCCGCCGAAACCTCCGCCAGCGTCCCGCCCCAGGAGGTGCCGAGAGGGCACCGGAACTTTGGTTTAGGCGTCAGGTACGCCGACTCGGAGGGGAAGCCTCAGATGGAATGGGACCCCAAGACAAACTCAATCAGGGTTTCGACCCTCCTTCCCCGATGGGCGGAGGGGGAAAATGTGACCGGCGAGGCCTTCTCGCTTGGATATGGTCTCTACAGCCGGGAAGATGCCAGCGTGTTCGACCAGACGCCTACCCGCCTTCTAGCCTTCGACGCCACCCGGGCCGTAATGCGCGGGTTCGAGCTTACACATATGTGTGCGCGTCGAAGCATCACCATTGACAAGAACTTCACTGATATGCGCAAGGCGAGGGAGGAAGCGATAGCTCGCGCGCACGCCGCGGAAGAAGAACTCGCGAGAGCTCAACAGGAGCTCGCGGATGCTAGATTGGCGCTGTCTCTGCGCCCCGCGACCGAGGTAGGCGAGATCCTCCTGAACCCTTGCCCCCGTTTCCTCGAAGTTTCTACTGTGTAATGCGTCTAGGCTAAAATCTTTTATCCCTTTTGCAGGATTCCGCCCAAGTCAGGGAGCTTCGCGCAGAGCTGGCCAACGCGCGTTGCGAGAGTGTCCTCCTGAGGGAACAGCTCCGCGCAGAGCTGGCGAAGGTCCCGCCCCCGGAGCTAGATGCGAGGTTGCGGAGTCGCTACCTCTCGGAATATGACGTCGACAAGCTGCTTCAAGCCAATGCTCAGGCGACCGTCAAGCTGACGCTCGAGACGCTGCGAGACGTCAAGCTGCTCCGGGAGGACGGCGCGACCATCGACGCTCGCCAACTTCTTCCTTGGCTCTACGATCCAGTTCCCAAACCCCCGGGCGCGCCGGACTCGCCACTCTCAGACGTCCCGAGGTCCTCTACCGCTATTGGCGAGACGTCCGAAGAAGGCTCTGTCGATGATTCAAGCGAGAGCACCAGTGGGGATTACAGCGCGTCCCCCTGAGGTGTCTTTTATTTTGAATATCTTTTTGTACTGAGCGAGAACCTCATTACTTCTGTAAATAACTTTTTTATAAAGTAATGTCTCGTTTTCATTTTTCATTTCCCCTCTTTTTTTTCTTTATTATTATTGTCCATGCGTGCTTTGAAAGTATATTGCTCTGCCGAATGACCTCCGCGCGAGCTTCCGCCGAGACCCTTAGTCTCTTTAGGGTGACCTTCCTTAGAAATCAGCTAGGCGGGAACCTCGCGTCGTCGATTGAATCGTCCTGCCTAGGTCCGCCGGGAGCTTTCTTTTGCGAGAACCTCCTTTAGCCGAGACCTTTGCTGGCCGAGACCTCTGGGCCGGGATCCTTACTGGCCGAGACCTCCAAGCCGAGACTCTTACTGGCCGAGACCCCTGAGCCGAGACCTTTAGGGATTTGCCCCCGGTCTAGGTCAGGGTCCTGCCCACATATTTTTCCAACCAATTAAACACCTACCCCACCGGCGAGCCGTCGGACCTGCTAGCTTATATGGGCGCCTGCGCAGCGGGTCTACCGGGGTTTGAGCCGAGCACGTTGTAACGTAGTAACTACCAATCAAGAACCAAGGATCAACAAGTCAAGGACTCCACCTGTCCCCCGCAGGCGAGCCTTCGGACCTGCCAGCTTGGTGAGAGCCTGCGCAGCGGGTCTGCCTGGGGCCGAGCCGAGCTCGGGGTGTCGTTGAAGTGGCTAAGAACAGAGTATCACAAGAGCCAACCTATCCCCCACAGGCGAGCCTTCGGACCTGCCAGCTAGGTGAGAGCCTGCGCAGCGGGTCTACCTGGGGCCGAGCCGAGCTCGGGGTGTCGTTGAAGTGGCTAAGAACAAAGTATCGCAAGAGCCAACCTATCCCCCACAGGCGAGCCTTCGGACCTGCCAGCTAGATGAGAGCCTGCGCAGCGGGTCTACCTGGGGCCGAGCCGAGCTCGGGGTGTCGTTGAAGTGGCTAAGAACAGAGTATCACAAGAGCCAACCTATCTCCCACAGGCGAGCCTTCGGACCTGCCAGCTAGATGAGAGCCTGCGCAGCGGGTCTACCTGGGGCCGAGCCGAGCTCGGGGTGTCGTTGAAGTGGCTAAGAACAGAGTATCACAAGAGCCAACCTATCCCCCACAGGCGAGCCTTCGGACCTGCCAGCTAGATGAGAGCCTGCGCAGCGGGTCTACCTGGGGCCGAGCCGAGCTCGGGGTGTCGTTGAAGTGGCTAAGAACAAAGTATCGCAAGAGCCAACCTATCCCCCACAGGCGAGCCTTCGGACCTGCCAGCTAGATGAGAGCCTGCGCAGCGGGTCTACCTGGGGCCGAGCCGAGCTCGGGGTGTCGTTGAAGTGGCTAAGAACAAAGTATCGCAAGAGCCAACCTATCCCCCACAGGCGAGCCTTCGGACCTGCCAGCTAGATGAGAGCCTGCGCAGCGGGTCTACCTGGGGCCGAGCCGAGCTCGGGGTGTCGTTGAAGTGGCTAAGAACAGAGTATCACAAGAGCCAACCTATCCCCCACAGGCGAGCCTTCGGACCTGCCAGCTAGATGAGAGCCTGCGCAGCGGGTCTACCTGGGGCCGAGCCGAGCTCGGGGTGTTGATGAAGATAACCAAACCTCTCCCCCACAGGCGAGCCTTCGGACCTGCCAGCTAGATGAGAGCCTGCGCAGCGGGTCTACCTGGGGCCGAGCCGAGCTCGGGGTGTTGATGGAGATAACTAAACCTCTCCCCCACAGGCGAGCCTTCGGACCTGCCAGCTAGATGAGAGCCTGCGCAGCGGGTCTACCTGGGGCCGAGCCGAGCTCGGGGTGTTGATGAAGATAACCAAACCTCTCCCCCACAGTCGAGCCTTCGGACCTGCCAGCTAGATGAGAGCCTGCGCAGCGGGTCTACCTGGGGCCGAGCCGAGCTCGGGGTGTTGATGGAGATAACTAAACCTCTCCCCCACAGGCGAGCCTTCGGACCTGCCAGCTAGATGAGAGCCTGCGCAGCGGGTCTACCTGGGGCCGAGCCGAGCTCGGGGTGTTGATGGAGATAACTAAACCTCTCCCCCACAGGCGAGCCTTCGGACCTGCCAGCTAGATGAGAGCCTGCGCAGCGGGTCTACCTGGGGCCGAGCCGAGCTCGGGGTGTTGATGAAGATAACCAAACCTCTCCCCCACAGGCGAGCCTTCGGACCTACCAGCTAGATGAGAGCCTGCGCAGCGGGTCTACCTGGGGCCGAGCCGAGCTCGGGGTGTTGATGGAGATAACTAAACCTCTCCCCCACAGGCGAGCCTTCGGACCTGCCAGCTAGATGAGAGCCTGCGCAGCGGGTCTACCTGGGGCCGAGCCGAGCTCGGGGTGTTGATGAAGATAACCAAACCTCTCCCCCACAGGCGAGCCTTCGGACCTGCCAGCTAGATGAGAGCCTGCGCAGCGGGTCTACCTGGGGCCGAGCCGAGCTCGGGGTGTTGATGAAGATAACCAAACCAGGCCTATTCCATCATCGAGGAGAGGAGTCATAGTCGGTAAAAACAAAAGAGACTTAAAGATTGCGTACTCGGAAGCAGTCAATATTCTGAAATAAACTTATCGAAAATGCAATAGTTGTTTACAATCATTACAATCCTTCTTTCCTCCTATGGGTAGAAGCGCTTCAGGTCATCACCATTCCAGGTGTGACTCAAGGTCCTTCCTTCCGCATCCTGGAGATAGTAGCCTCCGTTAACCAGAGCCTTCTCTACTATATAAGGCCCTTCCCAGCTAGGGTTGAGCTTACCAACCGCGGCCGACCTTCCCGCAGCGTCGACCTTTTTCAGTACTAGATCCCCCTCGGCGAATTGCTTGACTCGGATATGCTTATCGAAGTACCGAGCCATTCGCCGTTTTATTTCCTCCTGCCTGATGGCGGCAACATCCCGCAGCTCTTCCACCATATCTAATGAGAGGCGCAACCCTTCCTCATTCTCCAACCTCCAAGCTTCGCTTCCCTCAGCTGCGGCCGCGACCCTTGGGGACCGAACCTCGAACTCCACCGGGAGGACAGCCTCACACCCGTGAGAGAGCTTGAAGGGGGTCTCTCCAGTGGCCGTGTTCGGAGTTGTTCGCAAGGCCCACAGGACGGAAGGGAGCTGTTCCACCCAGCTACCCTTCAGGTTCTCGACCTTCTTTTTGAGCAAGTTGACGATGACTTTGTTTGCCGCCTCCACCTGACCATTGCTCCGAGGATGATGGACAGAGGCGAACCTGAGGTCAATCCCCAATTGGGTGCAGAAACTGATGAATTCTTCACTGGCAAACTGAGGTCCATTGTCTGTCACTATCGCTTGGGGCAATCCGTGCCTGCAAATGATTTCCCCCCAAACGAAATTTCTGATGACCTGGGAGGTTACCTTGGCTAACGGCTTGATCTCCAGCCATTTGGAGAAGTAGTCAATCATCACTAGGAGGAACCTCCTTTGCCCACTAGCTGGAGGGAAGGGTCCAACCAGGTCCATCCCCCAAATGGCGAAGGGCCATGGCGCCGTGATGCTTCGAAGTCTTTGGGCGGGCAAGAGCTGGAGAGGAGCATGTACTTGGCACTTCCGACACCTCCTTGCGAATTCAGCTGTATCCTTCCTTATGGTCCGCCAGAAATATCCCTGCCTTATCACCCTTGCTTCCAATGTCCTTCCCCCTGAATGACTGCCGCACTCTCCAGAATGCACCTCTTCCATGATCCTCGGGACTTCCTCTTCGGTTACGCATCTCGCGAGGAGCCCTGACAACATCTTCCGATGCAAGCTCCCTTCCAGCATCAGGTAATGAGCCGCCTTGTGCCTGAAGCTCTTTGCATCCTTGACTTCTTCCGACAGTTCTCCTGTGGTTAAGAAAGTCACCAATGGATCCATCCATGAGGACCGCCGATTCACCTCCATCAACTCCCCCTCTTCAATGGCTGGTCGGAATAGTTCGGTTAGGGTACCTCCTCCCCGAGGCCCGAATTTCGCCAGTCGATCAGCTGCCGCGCTTTCCTCCCTGGGGACATGTTGAATAGAGAATGAACGAAAACCTCCAATGAGGGCTCTTACCTTAGATAGATACCTCGCGAGAGTCGGCTCCCGGGCCTCAAACTCGCATCGGATCTGTGATGCTACCACCATCGAGTCGGTGAAGGCTTCCACATCCTGGATTTCCAGCTCCTTTGCCAAGCGAAGGCCGGCGATCACAGCCTCATACTCTGCTTGGTTGTTGGTTACAGGGAAATGGAAAGTCACGGCTTGCTCTATGGTAACTCCCTGAGGGCTTACTAGCACCACACCTCCTCCCAGGGAGTGCCTTCCTGAGGCCCCGTCGACCACCATCTTCCACGCTTCTTGCGGCTTTGGTTCTTCAGCCTCGGCCTCGGTAACATAGTCCGCCAGGAAATCCGCTACGGCCTGGGCTTTGATGGAGAGCCTTGGGACGAAAGAGATGTCAAACTCGCTTAGCTCGATGGACCACTTTGCCAACCTCCCTGAATGCTCCACCTCCTCCAAGACCTTGCGAAGGGGATGGTCTGTTATCACCCTAATCGAGTGTGCTTGAAAGTAAGGGCGAAGCTTCCTAGCTGAGATAACCAAAGCATATGCTAGCTTCTCCAGGATGGGGTATCGGAGCTCCGCCTTTTTTAAGATTCGGCTGACATAATAGACGGGTAACTGCTTCTTCCCCTCTTCCCTAACCAAGACGGAGCTCACCGCCTCTCCTCCCACTCCTAGATACAAGGCTAGGTCCTCCCCCTCCTTCGGGCTTTGAAGTAACGGAGCTTGGGAGAGTTGCCTCTTCAGTCCCTGAAAAGCCTCTTCGCACTCGGCCGTCCATTCGAATGCTTGGTTGCCACGAAGTACTTTGAAGAAAGAGGAACATCTATCCCCTGACCGAGAGAGGAACCTGCTCAGCCCGGCCAACTTCCCGGTCAAGCGCTGGACCTCCTTGGCACTGCGAGGCGATTCCAGGTCTAGGATAGCCTTAACCTTATCGGGGTTAGGCTCTACCCCCGCAGGAGTCAAGAGGTGTCCGAGGAATTTTCCGCGATTAGCCCCGAAGACACACTTCAAGGGGTTCAACCTCATCTTGAACCTTCGCAGGGTGGCAAATGTCTCCTCCAAGTCTCGCAGGTGGGAATCAACACACTTGCTCTTGACCATGAGGTCATCCACATAGACCTCCAGGTTCCTTCCCCTTTGATCTCGAAAGATTCGATCCATCATGCGTTGGTACGTCGCCCCTGCGTTCTTCAATCCGAAGGGCATCATCTTATAGCTGAAGCATCCCTCTCTCGTGATGAAGGAAACATCCTTGACATCAGGAGGGTGCATCCGGATCTGGTGGTAACCTGAAAATGCATCTAAAAAACTCATAAGAGAAAAACCAACAGCTGAGTCAACCAGCGCGTCGATCCGAGGCAAGGGGTAGCAATCCTTGGGACATGATTTATTTAATAACGAAAAATCAACACACATGCGCCATTTTCCTCCTCCCTTCTTCACCATTACCACATTGGAGATCCAGCCTGGATACTGGATCTCTGAGATGAAGCCTGCGTCCAGGAGCTTTTGGACCTCCTCTCGGATGGGGGCTTCTAGCTTGGTGGCGATGGCCCTCATCTTTTGGCGTATGGGGCGGGCTCTGGAATCCAGGTTCAAGCGATGACAGGCCACGTCCGCGTCGATGCCCGGCATGTCTGCCGCGCTCCAAGCGAAGATGTCGACGTTGCCTTGGATGCAGGCTCGCATCCGCTCCTGATCCTCGAGGCTCAAGCCTCCGCTGATCCGAATCCTTTGCGCCTCCCCCGCTCTTGTAAGCACCTCCATCTCCACCACCTCTTCGGCCGGCTCCAGCCCCGACCGCTCCCAACTTACCCTTGCCTCTTCCCGCTCAAACTCGAGCTCTTCTCCCCCAACCTCATCAACTTCCATCGCCTCCTCCAGGCTCTCCTCCTACCTCTGCTCTTCTTCATCCACCACTCCTCTCGCCTCTTCTGGGCTGATCTCCCCCAACTCCTCTGCCTCCGCCATCTCCTCGGCAACCTCCATCGCCTCTCCCAGGCTCATCCCCCCTTCCTCAACTCCTTCCTGCTCAGCCATCTCCCTCTCCAACTCCTCTGCCTCCGCCATCCACGACACGGTGTTAACCGCCGTCACATAGCACTGCCTTGCCATCTTCGGATCCCCCCTGATCCTAACCTGCACCCCTCCATTGTTGAACTTGAGGCATTGGTGGTACGAGGAGGGTACACAGCGAAAGGCGCTGATGAGGGGGCGCCCAAAGATGGCATTGTAACTACTCGGGGCGTCCACGATTACGAACCGACAGTTCCGTGAGACGCCCCCAAGCCTCACATGCAAGCCTACTCCTCCTTCCACCTCTTTCCTTTCTCCGGAGAAGCCAAAAAGCGGTCCATCAGAAGCCAGGACCCTTTTTCCTTCCACCCTCATCTCATCGAAAGCCTTCTTGAAGATCACATTCACCGAGCTCCCATTATCCACCAGTATTCGGGAGACGGTGTAGTTTTCCACCGCTGTCTGGATCACAAGCGCGTCGCAGAACGGATCCTCGTAATCTGGCATATCCGCGGATGAGAAAGTGATCTTCTCCTCTGGGGGGAGGGCCTGGGAGGTCGAGGCGACCCCTCGGCGGAACATGGTTTGAAGGCTCCCCTTGCGGGTTGCCTCGATCCCTACTCCCCCGTGGATCACTCCGATCCCTCCTCGGGTCCCCACGTCAATCCTGTCTTCACATCTGTCTTCCACGTCTTCCCGCTGTACTTCAACGATCCTTACAGGCGGATCCTGCCCTCCGGCCCCTCTGGCCCCTCTAATCTCCAGAAACTCTGGGCATGTGGCCGTTGCGTGACCTTCCTCCTGATGGAAGTCACAATAAGGCAACCCCACTCTGCCCCCTCTTCCTTCTCCTCCTCCCCTTCTTCCGGCTCCCCGAAATCTTCTTCCTCTTCCCCTTCCCACCTCCATAGCCTCCTGCGGCGGTGGGAAATGACCCCTTGGTCCTTGTCGCCATCCTCCCTGCTCCAGCCTTCTGGGCTCCCGGAAGTTATCTCTTCCCTGAAGCCCTCCCTGGCCCTGGGGGCGACCCTCCTGAGGCCTCCAACCCAGTCGGTTGTTTGGCTCCCTGGCCCCCCCATGCTGCTGTCCCTGCCCTCGGGGCTCTTCTCTTCTCCTATCTTCCCTCGGCTCCCTCTGCTCTCTCTGCTCTCTCTGCTCTCTCTGCCTTCCCACCACCGGCTCCTTCACATCATCCTCGGCCAACCTGGCCAGCTTCCTTGCAAACGCAGGGTTTGCCCTCTCAAAGTCTATCTCCTTCGCAGCCCTCTCCATGAGCTCCTCAAAAGAGAGGGGGGGCACTCTCTTCAACTCCATGCTGAAAAACCCTGGTCTCAGCCCCAGGGTGAAGGCAAGCATCAGCGCGTACCCCGGGACCTCCTGGACCAGGAGAACCTCCTCTTGGAACCGGTCGACATAGTGACCCAGCGTCTCTTCCGGCCCTTGCCTTACTGCAAACAAGCATTCAGCCTCCTTCTTCCGCTTCTTTGAAGTCGAGAACCTCAGCAAGAATCCTCTGCGCAGATCTTCGAAACTGTAGATGGAACTCGCCGGCAACTGGTGGAACCAGTCCCTGGCCTTCTCTTTCAGAGTGATGGCAAAAAGCCTACACTTGAAGGCATCCGACATTTGCCTGATGGACACCACGTCCTCGAACCATTGCACGTGCTGGACCGGGTCATCCTTCCCGGTGTAGTAGGTCATGTCCGGCTCCCGGAACCCCTCCGGCACTGGAGCCGAGACAATGAGCTCACTAAAGGGGGTCTCGCCCCCTGCCTGGCGAGAAGGCACGTCTCGCGACCTCGGTTGGCTGGACCGATCCGCGAGACCCTGCCCAGGGAAGAGTTCCCGCACCGTCGCCTCCTTCTCGCCCAGATCCGCCGGAAGCTCCTTCCCGAGACGCTGACCTGGGAAGAGCTCCCGCGCGGCTACGTCTCTCTCGCCTGCCTCCACCGGGACCTCCTTCCCGGGGCGCTGCCCTGGAGCGTTCTCGCCTAGCAGCGGAACCACCTCCACCGGAACCTGCGGCGTCTCCCACTCGTTCCTTGCCGAGAAGGCCAAGTTGATCGTCTGCATGACTTCTCGCCTGAAGTCCTCAAACATCTTCCTCGTCGCCTCGTCCACCCGGGTGGGGGATCCTCCTGCGCCTGATCCTTCACCTTCGCCTCCTGCCATGGGACTCAACTCGAGATTTTCTTACACCGGCTGCTTCCACGCTCACCGCACCAGAACTGTTGAAGCCAAAAATGACCCCAACGAATGTTCACAAACCAAGGTGCAGCCGACGCCTACTTCTCTCTTATCTCGACCCTTGACTGGCTGCTGAGGTCAAAAGACTGACCCAAAGCCTCAGCTGGGAGGTCCCACCACTCACCCGGAAGATCTCTGAGAGCTTCCCCTCCAAAGCCAAATGCTGGGCTGGGAGCTCCTCAGAAGGCACTAGAGTTAGATGAAAATGAAAATCTTGCCTTCCAAAGAGCCCCTATGGGTCTTTTTATAGTCCTGTGTTGACCTGAAAATACTGAAATACCCCTGAGGGGTCTGCCAATAGCCAAATCCCGCTGTCGTTCCAAGGGCATTTGGGTAATTTTACCTCGGGATAATATACGTTATAAACTAATCCCCTTTACGAGCGCCGGGCCCTACCACGTGGGCCCACTTGGCGAGAACCCTGGCCGAGAAGGCTCTCGCTGGACCCCCGCCCGGGCCAACCTTGGCGAGACCCCTCGCCGGGGAGGTTCGCGCTCTTCACGGTCTTTAAACTATCGCGACCGAAGGCCTACCTGGGGCCTTCTCGCCTCCCCTGGGCGGGAGCCAGCCCTAAGGCGAAAACTTCCATGGTCAGGCCCTCTGCTTCGGTCGTTCGACGATCTCTCCTGCCGAGAGGTCGACTATCTGCCCTTGCCGGTCGACGATCTCTTCTGCCGAGAGCTCCTATAGGGCGAGAACTCCACAAGCATGCCTCAGGGTTAACCCGTGGTTAGCCTGAGACTAACCCAATCCTGACTGTTGAAGCCTTCGGGTCCCTCCCAGCGAATATGGGGTTGTACAGCCAGTCCGTCAATTTCCAGCTCGACTGTTCTCCGGTTAGCTTGTTCGCCAATTCATCTGTCTACCCGCTTCCTGGAGGATTTCATGGATTCGACTGCTGCTTCCTCCCTACATGCTTGTGGTGCTGCTGCTCCTCTTGAACTCTGTGATGATCTTCGGATCACCGTCATCTCTCTTCGTGGGAAATAGAACTTTGTTGAGTGGGTGCACTCAGTTTGTCGTGTTCTGCAAAATAAAGGTCTTCTTCATCACCTAACGAGGGCTCGTCCCACTGCTCCCACCGAAGAATGGATCTGTGATGATGGTCATGTCCAATCATGGATTCTCAATTCCCTGGACACTGAGCCATATATGATGGTCATGTATCATGAGACGGCCCATAATATGTGGGAAGATCTCCACTCTCTCTATTTGGCAAGGACAGCCTCCAGCACTTGTACGACATCATTACTGACCTTCAAACACTTGACCCTGGGGCACCTGGTGACTTGACTTCCTTTGTTGCTTGGGCAAAGACTCTTGTTAAGGCATGGATACAGCATTAGCCTCCCACTTCGGATCTGGTTGCGCAACAGGCCCAAAAAGAAGTCATTGTTGGTCTTGCCATGATGATGGTCCGTATCCCCCCCCCCCAAATCTTCATAGTGTTCGGACTCAGATTTTGTCATTCGCTACTACTCCCTCTCTTTCAAATGTTTGATCAATGCTCCTGAAGGTTACTCCACCCCCGGATGCTCCTGCGACTCTACCTTCGGCTCTCCTCCAGCAGCCCCTCTCTACTCTTATTCCTTCAGCTTGTGGTCCACCGGCTCGTGGAGAACGTGCTTCTCGGAGACGGGGACATGCTGGCCCAACCTTCTTTGAGTGTTCTCACTGCAGTCGGGATGGCCACCTTGAGTCCACCTGATATCGCAAGCATGGTTTCCCTCCTCATCTCATTGCTTCAGCTAATGCAAATCCTCACTCCACCACCAGTCAGGACATTGTTGCGTTGCGCACCCAGCTCCAACAGTTACAAGGGGTGGTTAGTCTCTCCTCTGGCTCTGTGACATCAATCTTCAATGAAGGTATATCTTGTCTCTCCCAAAGCTCTCACTGGATTGTGGACTCCAGTGTCACGCGTCACATCTCTCCACAGCAACCACCTCAATACTTGAACTATGTCTATCCCAAGTTCATTACAGTGGTAAATAGTGACACCACCCCGGTTTTTGGCGCTGCCCACATGCCTCTTACTCTAACTTTCTCTTTATCCTCGGTTCTTCATATTCTGGGATCCTCCTTTAACCTGTTTTTGATAGTCGTCTTACTAAAGATCTGGATTGTTGTGTAACTTTCACATACTCCTTCATTGTTGTGCAGGATCGACAAACACAAAATATACATGGTAAGGGGCGGATGTCTAATGGGTTCTATCTTCTGAATGATCCACCTAATGTTCTCTCCACCGTCTCCTTTGTTGCTTGCATCGTCGTCTTGGGCATGCTCCTCTCCCGATTCTCAAGAAAGCTTTGTCAGATGTTTCTTTTCATGAGTTTACTTGTGAATCTTGTGTAACATCCGTATCTTTGACGCAAAAATTTAATTATATTGCAGGGACAAATCGCGAATGATTTTGATCGAGGCAGCGCGTCGTCGAGGTACAATGCTAGTATGTTTATAATCGCGTTGATTTATATCAGCCTTAAAGTTTGTGTGACACATCTTATTTTAATAGGGAAGCGCAGGACTTTTTTTATTTTCATAAGGTGTTAATGTGGATTGGCACTTTAGGAGTGGGGTGCGTTTAGAAATTTTCACCTCTTTGGGTGGAACAAGGGGGCGGATTCCCCCAGCGGTTATCATAATCGTGCCTTGCCGAGTGTTAAAAGCCGCAAACCCTCGTAAGTCCTAAATCCCGTAACCCAAATTCACGGAAACTGTCGTTTTCCCCCTCCCGACTTCGGTATTTCCGCTACAGCGAGCGCTCTGCCTCCCGCAAGCCCTAGCCAACGCCTTCCCCCGCTCCGACTCTCAGCGCCGACCCTCCCTCCTTCCTCTACAGGCGCCGGCGAGTTCTCTCCTCCCTTCCTGTGTCGTAGGAGAGCCGGTTTCATCCCTAACCGGTGGAAGTCAAGAGTGTTGAAGCAACGTTTTGGTCCTGGTGAGTTTAGTTCCTCACTTGTCTACACTTATTGGTGGAAATCCTTCTAATTGGAAGTCGATTCTAACTATTTTCTCATTCCTTCTTTCCCTAATTAGGGATCGGAGTACTAGATCCACCGCAAATTTGGAGTTGATTGCATTGTTGAGTCCTAATCGCTCTCACGTAGAGGTACTGCAACATTTTGGTTCTTCATATTTTTACCCTAGCTAGTTTGAGTTCCTTTACTGATAACCCTAAAGGGAAAAATGCGTAATTTAGAGTTGTCATGGATTACAGATTTTTGGTGGCCTCGGGGAAAAGTTCTGGAAGTCCTCCGTAGTAAGATTTTCTTCGAAAAAGCAATGTCGTCGCGCCGAATGTACGAGCGTCGCATCCCCACTGTAAGGAAGTCTAATTCTTGTTAGTTAGACGTATCAAGAAATTATTTTATGTACGCATGTATAGGTTTCGTACAAGCATCATATCCATGCATAGAAAGGTGTGGCGGTAGGAAAACGGTCACGGAATTAGTAAAGGATAACACCCTTTAGGTACAAAACTCTTACACGTGTACGTAAGCTTGGAAATTTGTCTAATTAAGGGCGTGAACGTCCCTTCTAGCCGACCACAAGAAAATCAAGGGTCGCTCAGTAGTACACTAAAGAGATGTCCCAAGCAGAGTAGCGGCAGACCTAAAAGGGTCAGTAAGCACACATAAGTCTTCTCGTGCATGGTAGAGGCGCACTACCTTTCTCATAAGGCATATGGTATCCTATGAGCAGTAGAGTCTTGGGATTTGACTCCCCTTTGAGACAGTTAGTAGATTCGAGACCGTGTCCGCGCGACACTAGGACAATTGAGTTCGTAAGATGGTCTCGGGTCATCAGTTTTCAGATGCGCGTTAGGAACTACTCTGTCTATAGCCTTTCAAGTAGAAGTGCAGATTAGAAGCCACCTATAACTCAAGTAGAGACCTGACGTGAGATAGTATACTAGGTAGTGAACGTCGGGGCTTGGGTAAATAAAATGAAGGTTCATGATCGTAGAACGAGTATGTGTGTTGACCAGGAAACATTGTAAAGGCATGCATATCATCTAGAATAAAGATTTTTAATGAATGAAACTATTTTTAAAGAGCATGCATTCATCATTTAAGAAAATGTTTTATTGTCACTAGGAGTTATTTTTACTTACTCTGACCTCTCGTAAGCAATGTTTTACAGGTGACCCGGGTGGGAAACTGCGCCTAGGATGAGCGTCCTTGTGCTGTCAGTTTGTAGTTGGTTTCGTATTCAGTTTTCTTTTCTTTCAGTATACACTTGTAGCCTTGGATACTGTATCTTGTTAATGTTTTGAATATCATGTATCAGACCTATTATTGTTACTTCATATTTTAAGTTCTTTCATCTCAATTCATATTTAGTGGCTCTGTGAATCCAGCTTATAAAGGTATGTGGTTACCCTTAGTTTCTTTCATAGCTTCCGTTGTAAGTTTAAATTCTCAGTATTTTTCTTTATACCTGCTGTGTACTAGTTTTAATATTGTTTCTTAGTTCTCTTTATATCGCTGACCCGACCGGATGGCTGATTATTGTAAAACTGGGAAGGGGTGTTACAAATTGGTATCAGAGAGAGGTTTAGGATCCCTGGACCCAGGAAAGATTCACAGAGCCATAGGAGTGTGTCAGAGTAAACACTTGTTAGAAGAGTAATTAAGTTGCGTATAAACCCTAGTTTTCGCAAGAGTAGGAAATTACTTGATAAGCCAGATTTCCCAGATGCATTGATAAATAATCATATTTCTTTTATATGTTCTATCAGGCATCACGAATCAGTGAACCGGGTGAATCTTAACGTCAGGACTATGTTCCTAACGCTGTCATGGGAGATGCTGATGTGTCACAGGTGCCACCAGTTCCAACAGCTCCAGAAGCCACTGACATAGGCATATAGCATCCCAGATTGTCAAGGCGATCACTGTAGCCTTGATGGAATTACAGCGAGGACTGGCTGCAGGGTTTCCAGCTCCAATGCAAGTACCAGCCCCTGCACCAGCACCCGTGGAGATGACCCTGGAACGCTATTTGAGGAACTTTAGAGAGCTCCAACCGTCAAACTACAGTGGGGATGAAACCTCGATGGACACAGACGACTGGATAGCAAACACTAGAGATTTGTTGAACGTTATGGAGTGTCCGGAGAACAAGAAGGTTCCTCTGACAATTTTCCTCCTCCGGGGTGAGGCAAAGGTCTGACGGGACAAGTACCGGGCAGATGACCCTGCAGGTAAATCGTCATGAAAATTTTCTCTTATTTTAGGAAGTGATACGTTCATTATAAATGGTATGACCATGCTTTTTGGTCAGGTCATACAACGGATATATTTACGTGGGGCGAGTTTTCTAGAGCTCTTGCAAATTGGTGCGTGCCTCCTTCCGCACGACGAGGTCTCCAGAAGAAATATCTTAGACACTACCAGGGAACAAGACTGTTACTGAGTACGAGCGAGAGCTTACCCATCTGGCTCGTTATGCGGGCGTGATGCAGGGAGACCAGGTTGAGAAGTGTAGCCGCTTTGTGGATGGCTTGCGTGACTCATTGAGGCGGTCATTGATGACCATGGTCAACGCTGACTACAGGAGCTTAGTGGATACGGCTCACAGGTTGGAGGCTGATCAGCAGAAGGTGCAGAAGCGAAACAATTTTCGCACGAAGCGGTCTCAGGATTCCCATCAGCCGCAGCAGAGCAGGAATGACAAGGGTAAGAACTGGAATAAGAAACAGAAGTCTGATGCAAAGAAGAGTGGTCAGTCTGGAGACAGAAGCAAGGGCTACCCCCTGCCCTAGGTGTCAGCGTCGCCATCCAGGAGAGTGCTTGTCCAATGCGGACGTGTGTTGCAAGTGCCGGCAACCTGGACACATAGCTCGTTACTGTCAGGAAGTTGGTGCGACACAGGTAAACCGAAGCCTAGTTGTATGCATTGCTTTTATTTTATTACTATAGATAACAAATGTAACTCATTCCTGCAGTCAAAGTTTGAGATTGGTGGCTCAAGTAGAGTAGACAAAGGCAAAGCGTTGATGATCACTGATGGGAGGCCGCCACAGGGTCGAGATTTAGTGCAGCCCAGAGCATATGGACTTGGTCAGCATGAGGCAAAGGATCAGGAGGATGTAGTGACGGGTAAGTGTTTAGCTTACTAATAATTTTATTTAATCCTTCGTAGTGACACTCTCATCATCTTTTGTAAATCATTCATGTAAGAATCCTTATGATTCATAATTTACCCTCCAAGATTCTGTTCGATACGGGCGTCTCGCACTCGTTCATCGCAGAATCTCTAGTGCGTAAGATGAATTTAGAAGTCTTTCCAGAGACAGTACCGCTGGAAGTCATGATGCCGAATGGATCCCTTCTGCCGACCAAAGATAAGTGCAGGGTACCGGTGCAGTTTGGTGATACTGAGATTATTATTGAAGCCTTGCATCTTCCTATTGCAGGTTTTGACCTGATCTTTGGAATGGACTGGTTTTCGGCAGTCAACGCCAGGATTGACTGTAGGGAGAAGCAGATACAGTTTGAGGACCCCAACCAAACTGCGTTTACCTTTCAGGGCTTAAAGGGAGTAGTGAAGATGATCATCTCCTCAGTCCAAGCTAAAAGGTGCATCAGGAAAGGTTGTGAAACCTTCTTAGTATTGATGAATGCGGAGGATAAGGCTGACTTGTCTAAGGTGCTAGTGATGCAGGAATTCCCCGATGTCTTCCCGGAAGAGCTCCCTGGTGCCCCTCCAGATAGAGAGATTAAGTTTTTGATAGACCTACAGCCTGGGGCTACACCGGTAGCCAAATCACCCTATCGGATGGCTCCAAGACAACTAGCGGAGTTGAAAAGTCAATTACAGGAGTTGCTTGACTTGGGCTTTATACGCCCTAGTACTTTACATTGGAGTGCTACAGTATTATTTATGAATAAGAAGGATGGTAGTCTGAGACTGTGCATAGACTGCCGTGAATTGAACAAACTGACAGTAAGAAATAAGTATCTGATTCTCAGGATTGATGATTTGTTCGACCAGTTGTTTGGATCGTGCACCTTCTCCAAGTTAGATCTGAGGTTGGGCTACCATCAGTGAAGGATTCGGGACGTGGATATTCAGAAGACGGCCTTCAGTACCAGATATGGGCACTTCGAGTTCGTGGTCATGCTGTTTGGGCTGGTCAATGCCCCTTCAGAATTTATGAATCTTATGAATGGGGTATTTCGGGTGTACTTGGAGCGTTTCGTTATCGTCTTTATAAGTGATATTTTGATGTTCTCAAAGAGTGCAGAAGATCATGTCGCTCATCTCAGGATTATATTGAGTACCCTCAGGAAGAACTAGTTGTATGTCAAGTTTTCAAAGTGTGAGTTCTGACTTTCAGAGATTGTATTCTAAGGCCATGTCATCAGTCAGAAGGGGGTTAGTGTTGATCCATAGAAGATAGATGTCATTAAGGATTGGCTGAGGCCGACAACAGTCTCAGAGGTTCGCAACTTTTTGGGTCTGGCTGGTTACTACAGGAGATTCATCAAGGACTTCTCAAAGATAGCCTTACCACTGACTTCCCTCATCAGGAAGGGTAAGGGCTTTGATAAGACAGTTGAGTGCGAGTTGGCATTTGAGGACTTGAAGGGCAGGTTGATGACCGCACCGATCTTGAGTTTACCATCAGGGCCCGAAGGATTTCAGATTTATAGCGACGCGTCAGGTCAGGGTTTGGGTTGTGTCCTCACGCAGCATGGAAAGGTCATAGCCTACGCCTCGAGACAGCTAAAGGTGCATGAAAGAAAATATCCCGTGCAAGACTTGGAGCTTGCAACGGTCATCCATGCTCTGAAGATTTGGAGGCACTATCTCTATGGAGTGCGTTGCGAGATCTTCACTGATTATAAGAGCCTCAAGTATATCATTGATCAGCGGGAGTTAAATTCGAGGCAGCGCAGATAGTTAGAGTTCCTATCTGACTACGACGTAGACATTCAGTACCACCTAGGAAAGGCGAACGTTGTAGCTGATGCCCTTAACCGTAGAGGTTCGCGTTTTTCCCTTCTCACTTAGCAGAAGAAGTTGAGCGGGAACTAGAGAGACTGGACATCATCATTGTGCCACGTTTTAGTTTTGATTCTGCAAGGTTGAGTTGGATGGAGATTACATGTGACATAAAGGATAAAATCAAAACAGCTCTACCCTTGGATCCAAGGATGGCAAAGATTTGGATCTCGACGCAGACAGGTCAGAAGGAGAGATTCACTATTCAGGACGATTTATTATTGCTTGATGGTAGGGTGTGTATTCCCGATGTTAGCCACCTTCGCGAGGACATTCTGTTTGAGGCACATAACTTCAGATATTCTATACATCCGGGCAGCACGAAGATGTATGCGGATCTCAAGAAGGTCGTCTGGTGGTCAGGCTTGAAAGGTGATGTTGCTGAATATGTAAGGAATTGTGAGACATATAAGTTAGTTAAGGCCGAGTGTCAAAGACCTGGAGGCAAGTTGCAGCCACTTCCCATTCCTGAGTGGACTTTTGAGGATATATACATAGATTTCATTCATGGTCTTCCGAGATCGCAGAGTGGGAATGATTCCTTATGGGTTATAGTGGATCGGCTCTTTAAGGTTGTAACATTCGTTATCTGACGCGAAATTAATTTAAATTGTAGGGTCAAGTCGCGACGGATTTTGATCGAGGCAGCGCGTCGTCAAGGTACAATGTTACTATTCCTAAAGATCGCGTCCGTTAATTTGAGAAGTGTGTCAATCGTAGTGGTAGTGAGACGCCTTTTAATTTAGTAACGAAGCGCGACCAATTGTTATGTTTATAAGGAATTAATGTAAACTGACACGTGTTGGTGTGGGTTGCATATAGAAAAAATTAATAGTTTAGGGGTGCCAATAGCAAGTCTCGCCTCATACCTCATGCGGTTATTTTCCAAACCCCTCACCCGATAGTTTTAATACCCACAACTTCTTAGAACCTGCAAGCCTCATTCTCACAGGAGAAAAGTCGCAAGCCGTAACCCGACGTTCGCCTGTTCCGCAAGTGACGATGTCGTGCCCGACGCCCCCCCCCCCCCCCCCCACTACCCTAGACGGCGGCCTTCCTCCCTCCAGAAATCAACGCCGACTTCTCCTCCTCCCTCTACGGGCGCTGGTGGGTGTTCCTTTTCCTTCCTTGGCCGTGGAAGAACCGGATTCAACCTTAACCGGTGGAAGTTGAAAACGTTTGGTTCCGCTGAGTTTTATTTCTCTCTTGTCTCTATTCCTTCGTGGAAATCCTTCGATTTGGAAGTTAATCTAAACTAGGTTTTCATCCTATTGCCTTAATTAGATTTTGGAGTACGGAATCCACCGCGAAATTGGAGTTGGGCGCATTGAGAGCCTCAATCACTCACACGTAAAGGTAATACACTATGTTAGCCTTTTGATTTTGGTTACCCTAGCTTATTGGAATTTTTCCAACGAAAACCCTAAGGGGAAAATGTGAAATGTAGGGTTGTCTTGAATTTGGAGGGTTTGGTGGCCTCGGGGAAAGGTTCTGAAAGTCCCTAACAGTCGGATTTCCTTTGGAAAAACAAATGTCGTCGCGCCGAGTGTACGAGCGTCGCACCACCACGGTAAGGAAACCTAATTCATGTTAGTTAGACGTAGCAAGAAATATATCTTGTATACGCATGTGTAGTTTTGTACAAACATCATGACAAGGCATAGAAAGGTGTGGTGGTAGGAAAACGGTCGCGGAAAACGTGTAGGATGACACTCTTCTCCGAGACCAAAGTAGTAAGATCATGAACAGTAACGTTAGGTACGAAACATTTGCCCGTGTACGTAAGCTTGGAATTTGTCCAACCAAGGGCGTGAGTGTCTCTTCTAGTCGACCACGAGAAAGTCAAGGGTCGCACAGTAGTACACCAAAAGAGATGTCTCAAGCAGAGTAGCATCAGACCAAAAAGGTCGGTAAGCACACATAAGTCTTTTCGTGCTAGGTAGAGGCGCACTACCTTTCTCATAAGGCATATGGTACCCTATGAGCAGTATAGTCTTGGAAGTTGACTCCCCTTTGAGACAGTTAGTAGATTTGAGACCGTATCTGCGCGACACTAGAACAATTGAGTTCGTAAGATGGTCTCGGGTCATCAGTTTCAGATACGCGTTAGGAGCTACTCTGTCTAGAGCCTTCAAGGTAGATGTGCAGGCTAAAAGCCACCTAGAACTCAAGTATAGACCTGATGTGAGACAGTACACTAGTTAGTGAATGTCGGGACTTGGGTTATTGAACTGAAAGTCACGAACATAGAACAAGTAGATGTGTTGACCAGGAAGTATTGTAAGGCATGCATAACATATAGCATAAATGTTTTTAATGCACGAAACTATTTTCTAAAGACATGCATTCATCATATGAGAAAATATTTTTTAGTGTCACTAGAATGAGTTATTTTTCCTTACTCTGACCGCTCGTGGGCAATGTTTTTTACAGGTGACCCGGGTGGGAAACTACGTCTAGGATGAGTGTTATGGTGGCGTCAGTTTGTAGTGTTTTACCATTCATTTTTTCTTTACTTTCAGCATACACTTGTGGCTATGGTTCATGGACCTTGTTAATGGTTGTATGTCTTGTATCAGACTTTTAATGTTATTTCAGATTTTCAGTCATTTCACTTCTATTCAAGTTTAGTGGCTCTGTGAATCCAGATATGAGGTATGTGGTTACCCTTAATTTTTTTTAACTTCCGTTGTGAGTTTTAAACTCTTAGTAGTTTGTTTCTTTTTACCTGATGCATACTAGTTTTAATATTGTTTCATAGTTCTCTTTATATCGCTGACCCGACCGAATGGCTGATTATTGTAAAACTGAGAATGGGTGTTACAAATTGGTATCAGAGGGAGGTTTAGGATCCCTGGACCCAAGAAAGATTTCACAGAGCCATAGGAATGTATAAGAGTAAACTCTTGTTAACAGAGTATTTAGGTTGCGTTTAAGCCCTAGTGTTCGCAAGAGTACAAAATAAAAGTGCTAAGCCAGATTTCACAGATGCTTGATAAATAATCATATTTCTTTTATATGTCTATCAGGCACCGCGAGTCAGTGAACCGGGTGAATCTTCACGTCAGGACCTTGTTCCTAACGCGACCATGGGAGACGCTGTCGTACCACAGGTACCACCAGTTCCAGCAGCTCCAGAGGGAACTGACATAGCGTCTCAGATTGTCAAGGCAGTCACTGTTGCCTTGATGGAGTTTCAGAGAGGACTGGTTGCAGGGTTTCCAGCTCCAGTACAAGTACCAGCCCCTGTACCAGCTCCTGCGCCAGCATCTGTAGAGATGACCCTAGAATGCTATTTGAGGAACTTTAGAGAGCTTCAACCCTCGAACTACAGTGGGGATGAGACCCTGATGGACACAGACGATTGGATAGCAAATACCAGAGACTTGTTGAACGTTTTGGAGTGCTCGGAGAACAAGAAGGTTCCTCTGGCAGTTTTCCTCCTCTGAGGTGAGTCAAAGGTCTGGTGGGACAAGTACCGGGCAGATGATCTTGCAGGTAAAGTGTTTTGAACAGACTGAGAGACAACTAGTACGTTTTGTCCAGGTCGTATGTCAGACATGTTTGCGTGGGGCGAATTTTCTAGAGCCCTTGCAAATTAATTAAGGCCGAGTGTCAAAGGCCTAGAGGCAAGTTGCAGCCACTTCCCATTCCCGAGTGGATTTTTGAGGATATATCCATGGTCTGCCGAGATCGCAGAGTGGGAATGATTCCTTATGGGTTATAGTTGATCGGCTTTCTAAGGTCGTCCATTTCATTCCTCTTAGGAAGACGGATCAAGGTCCGAAGCTGGCACAATTATAAATAGACGAGATAGTTCGACTTCACGCTGTTCCCAAGACTATAATTTCAGACCGAGATGGAAGGTTTACCTCCAGGGAGTGGAGATACGTTCAGGAGCGATTGGGTACCAGATTACATTTCAGCACTGCATTCTATCCCCAGACAGATGGACAAACTGAGCGCACAAATAGGACTTTGGAAGATCTGCTACGGATGTGCATATTAGACTTTGGAGGAAAGTGGGAGAAGTATGTTACTCTTGTGGAGTTCTCCTACAATAACAGCTTTCAGACAAGTATTGGGATGGCACCGTTCGAGGCTCTGTATGGTAGGCGTTGTCGAATACCGTTGTGTTGGGCTGAAAGTGAAGAAAGATCTACGATCAGGGAATCATGGATTGACAAGACCACTGATAGGATCAAGCTCATTCAAGAGCGTATAAAGACAGCTCAGGATCGACAGGCCAAGTATCATGATCAGAAGCACAGGTCAGTAGAATTCAGTGTTGGAGACAACGTTTATCTGAAGGTCAGACCAGTCAGAGGAGTCTCTAGAATAAAACAGATTAAGAAACTGAGCCCCAGATTCGTTGGTCCTTTTGAGGTACTGAAAAGAGTTGGTGGGGTTGCATATAGGTTGGCCTTACCTGAGGAAATGAGTGGTGTACATGATGTATTCCACGTCTCCTATCTGAGGAGAGCAGTCAGAGATTTCAGTCAAATCATCAGTATCGAGAAAGCACCAATCGAGACAGATCTTAGTATTGGGGTTAGACCTGTCAGAATCGTGGACTCAAGGTTACAGAAGCTCAGGAATAGATAGATTCGCATGGTCAAAGTCCTTTTGATGAACTGTGGTCGTCCAGAGTATATTTGGGAGAGAGAGGATGAGCTTAAGAGCAATGCAGACTATTCTTTCCTCTTCGATTCAGGTATGGTTACAATTTTCGAGGACGAAAATTTTTGTTATGAGGGGAATTTGTAACATCCGTTATCTGACGCGAAATTAATTTAAATTGTAGGGTCAAGTCGCGACGGATTTTGATCGAGACAGCGCGTCGTCAAGGTACAATATTATTATTCCTAAAGATCGCGTCCGTTAATTTGAGAAGTGTGTCAATCGTAGTGGTAGAAAGATAAATTTTAATTGAGTAACGAAGCGCGACAAATTGTTATGTTTATAAGGAATTAATGTAAATTGGCACGTGTTGGTGTGAGTTGTGTATAGTAAAAATTAATAGTTTAGGGGTGCCAATAGCAAGTCTCACCTCATACCTCATGCGGTTATTTTCCAAACCCCCCACCCGATAGTTTTAATACCCGCAACTTCTTAGAACCCGCAAGCCTCATTCTCACGGGAGAAAAGCCGCAGCCCAACGTTTGCCCGTTCCGCAAGTGATGATGTCGTGCCCGACGCCCCCCATTGCCCTAGCCGGCGGCCTTCCTCCCTCCAGAAATCAAAGCCGACTTCTCCTCCTTCCTCTATGGGCGGCGGTGGGTGTTCCTTTTCCTTCCTTGGCCGTGGAAGAACCGGATTCAACCTTAACCGGTGGAAGTTGAAAACGTTTGGTTCCGGTGAGTTTTATTTCTCCCTTGTCTCTATTCCTTCGTGGAAATCCTTCGATTTGGAAGTTAATCTAAACTAGGTTTTCACCTTATTGCCCTAATTAGAGTTTGGAGTACGGAATCCACCGCGAAATTGGAATTGGGCGCATTCAGAGCTTCAATCACTCCCACGTAAAGGTAATACACTATGTTAGCCTTTTGATTTTGGTTACCCTAGCTTATTGGAATTTTTCCAACAAAAACCCTAAGGGGAAAATGTGAAATGTAGGATTGTCTTGGATTTGCAGGGTTTTGGTGGCCTCGGGGCAAGTTTCTGAAAGTCCCCAACAGTCGGATTTCCTTCGGAAAAACAAATGTCGTCGCGCCGAGTGTACGAGCGCCTCACCACCACGGTAAGGAAACCTAATTCATGTTAGTTAGACGTAGCAAGAAATATATTTTGTATACGCATGTGTAGGTTTTGTACAAACATCATGATCATGCATAGAAAGGTGTGGTGGTAGAAAAATGGTTGCGGAAAACGTGTAGGATGACGCACTTCTCCGAGACCAAAGTAGTCAGATCATGAACAGTAACGTTAGGTACGAAACATTTACCCGTGTACATAAGCTTGGAATTTGTACAACCAAGGGCGTGAGTGTCCCTTCTAGTCGACCACGAGAAAGTCAAGGGTCGCTCAGTAGTACACCAAAAGTGATGTCTCGAGCAGAGTAGCATCAGACCAAAAAGGTCGGTAAGCACACATAAGTCTTTTCGTGCTAGGTAGAGCCGCACTACCTTTCTCATAAGGCATATGGTACCCTATGAGCAGTATAGTCTTGGGAGTTGACTCCCCTTTGAGACAGTTAGTAGATTCGAGACCGTGTCCGCGCGACACTAGAACAATTAAGTTCGTCAGATGATCTCGGGTCGTCAGTTTCAGATACGCGTTAGGAGCTACTCTGCCTAGAGCCTTCCAAGTAGATGTGCAGGCTAGAAGCCACCTAGAACTCAAGTATAGACCTGACGTGAGAAAGTACACAAGTTAGTGAACGTTGGGACTTGGGTTATTGAACTGAAAGTCACGAACATAGAACAAGTAGATGTGTTGACCAGAAAGTATTGTGAAGGCATGCATAACATATAGCATAAATGTTTTTAATGCACGAAACTATTTTCTAAAGACATGCATTCATTATATGAGAAAATGTTTTTAGTGTCACTAGGATGAGTTATTTTTCCTTACTCTGACCCCTCGTGGGCAATGTTTTTTACAGGTGATCCAGGTGGGAAACTACGCCTAGGATGAGCGTTATGGTGGCGTCAGTTTGTAGTGTTTTACCATTCAGTTTTTCTTTACTTTCAACATACACTTGTGGCTATGGTTCATAGACCTTGTTAATGGTTGTATGTCATGTATCAGACTTTTAATGTTATTTCAGATTTTCAGTCATTTCACTTCTATTCATGTTTAGTGGCTCTGTGAATCCAGATATGAGGTATGTGGTTACCCTTAATTTTCTTTCTTTGCTTCCGTTATGAGTTTTAAACTTTTAGTAGTTTACATTTTTTTATCTGCTGCATACTAGTTTTAATACTGTTTCATAGTTCTCTTTATATCGCTGACCCGGCCGGATGGCTGATTATTGTAAAACTGGGAAGGGGTGTTACAAAGGTCGCCCACTTCATTCCTCTTAAGAAGACGGATCAAGGTCCGAAACTGGCACAGTTATACATAGACGAGATAGTTCGACTTCACGGTGTCCCCAAGACTATTGTTTCAGACCGAGATGACAGGTTTACCTCCAAGAATTAGAGATACGTTCAGGAGCGGTTGGGCACCAAGTTACATTTCAGCACCGTTTTCCATCCCCAGACAGATGGACAGACTGAACGCACAAATAGGACTTTGGTACCATTGGTAAGGGTCGACTGCAAAACGGGTTCTACCTTCTCGACACCTCTCCTACCGTCCTCTCCTCCGTCTCCTCCGTAGATTGGCAACGCCGTCTTGGGCATTCCCCTCTGCCCGTCCTCCAGAAGGCGCTTCCTGATGTATCTCTCCTTGTATTTCAGTGTGATTCATGTGTGTACGGCAAGCAGCCACGTTCTTCCTTTCCCGCTCATTGTACTCGGAGTTCTGCTCCTTTTGATTTACTGCACTCAAATGTTTGGGGTCCTTTCAAAATTACTAGTATATCTGGCTATCGCTATTTTATCACTTTTATTGATGATTATTCTCGCACAACGTGCCTTTACTTACTTCGTGATCGCTCCGAGCTTCCTCGCGTGTTTCGCAACTTTATACTAGAGACTCAAACGCAATTCTCCACAACCATTAAAACATTGTGCACCGATAATGCTCGCGAGTACTCAAGCAACGACTTTGCCCATCTTTGTGCAGAGTTCGGTATTATTCATCAAACATCCTGTGCCTACACACCCTAACAAAATGGCATTGCCGAACGAAAGAACCGCCGCCTCCTTGACGTCGTCCTCTCTCTCATGCTTCAAATGCATGTTCCGAAAATCTACTGGAACTTTGCGGTCTCCATCGCTTGTTTCCTCATCAACCGTCTCCCTTCCTCGGTCATTAACTATGTCACTCCGTTCAACCTCCTATTTCCCTCAGCACCAGCCTTCCCTCTGACACCCAGGATCTTTGGTTGCACCTGCTTCGTCCACTTTCTCGGTCCGTCCTCGGATAAGCTGGATCCCCGGGCGGCCAAACATATTTTCGCCGGCTACTCTCGTACTCAGAAGGGCTACGTTTGTTACTCTCCTGCTACCCAGAAGGTCACCGTATCCGCTGATGTTACCTTTCGGGAGGATCAACCTTTCTTCTCTTCCGTTCTAGACACTCCTTCCCCACTGACATCTCCACCACCTCTCCTACCTCGCCCTGTCATTCTCGCTACTACGCCTCTTTTCCCGGTTCTTTCCAACCATGCTCCTGCTCCCTCCAAGCCCCCAGTTATTCGTGTCTACACTCTCCGCCAACCTCCTCCTTCTGTTGCCCCTCTGCAGTCGGCCTCGACCTCAGCTACTCCGCGCCCTGCTGATTAGGTATCTGCCTCTACTGCTCATCCTCTGGCGAATTGTGTCTCCTTACATCGCCTCTCTCCCCAACTACATACTTTTGCTACTTCTCTTTCCTCCATTTCGATTCCTAACTCTGTGTAGGAGGCGCTACGACATCCTGGCTGGCCAGCCGCCATGGAGGAGGAAATGGCTGCTTTTTGGGCCAATCAGACCTGGACTCTCGTACCACTTCCTCCGGGTCAGACACTGGTTGGGTGTAAGTGGGTCTTTGTCGTCAAACATGCCGCTGATGGAACGATTGATGGGTTGAAAGCTCGACTGATCGCCCGGGGCTTCACACAACAGCAGGGGTTGGACTACGAAGAAACTTTCTCACCAGTGGCTAAACTCAACACCGTTCGGGTTCTCATCTCCGTCGTTGTACATCATCGGTGGCCCTTGCTCCAACTAGATATTAAGAATGCTTTTTTGAATGGCGACCTACAGGAAACAGTCTATATGCAACAACCTCCCGGGTTTGAGACCACGGGGGAGTCTCAGGTGTGTCGCCTCATGAAGGCTCTGTATGGCCTCAAACAATCCCCACGGGCATGGTTTGACTGGTTCAGTAAGGCCCTTCGGGAAGTTGGTTTCACTCACAGCTCGGCAGACTTCTCGCTGTTCACTCGTCACCGGACAACAGAAACGGTTCTTCTATTAGTCTATGTTGACGATATCATCATTACAGGAGATGACTCGAAAGGAATACAGGAGGTCAAACAACATCTAGGCACTGTTTTTCAAACAAAGGATCTGGGGCCCCTTCGGTACTTTCTGGGTCTTGAGATTGCTAGACGGCCAGATGGTCTCGTCCTCTCCCAACGGAAGTATTGTCTCGACCTCCTTCATGATGCGGGGTATTCAGATTGTAAGCCGATTAATACCCCGATGGATGTTAATCTCAAGTTATGCGCTAAGGCTTCGGACTCAGATCTCTTACTCGAGAACCCAGAATACTATCGACGATTAGTGGGAAAATTAATCTACCTCACGGTTACCAGACCAGATATTTCTTTCACTGTTGGTATTGTCAGCCGGTATATGCATTCCCCTCGAAGAACTCATCTTCAGGCCGTTGAACGCATTCTCAGATACCTTAAAATGGCTCCTGGTCAAGGATTGGTATATAAAATCTTATCTTCTGCACCAACATTAATGGCTTATTCTGATGCTGATTATGCTGGATCTCTTGATCATCGGCGATCAACCAGTGGTTTTTGCACATACTTTGGAGGTCATTTGATTACCTGGCGAAGTAAGAAACAAGCGGTTGTTGCTCGATCATCAGCTGAGGCAGAATACCGGGCAATGGCTTCGGTAGTTTCAGAACTAACTTGGCTTGAAAGCCTTCTTACCGATCTGGGTGTAAGGCTCCCCTCCCCATCTCTTCTCCTCTGTGACAGCCAAGTTGCTATACACATAGCCAAGAACTCGGTCTTCCACGAGAGAACAAAACATATCGAAGTTGATTGTCACTTCATCAGAGAAAAGGTTCAAATGAAGAAGATCGACCTGAAGCATGTTCCAGGGACAGAACAAGTTGCGGATGTCCTCACAAAGGCTCTTTACAGTACCCTCTTCTATCAGTGCTTGTCCAAGCTTGGTGCATACGATTTGTACGCTCCAGCTTGCGGGGGAGTGTTAGAAAAGCCCATGTAAATGGCTCATTATTGAGCCCATGGTTTATTGTTCTTCCTTCTTCTTTTCTTTAGTCCCACATCTTGTATAAGATTTCTTCTCTCCTTCTTTCTCCTATATATTTGTATTCTCTCATTGTATTTACATACACAAACAGTATATACAAGTTTTGAGCTCTTTCAACAAATACTTTGTCTGTAAGTGTTATATGGTGTGGCTATTATATGTTGGGTGTGACATGACCTCCTCACCAAAGCTCTCTATAGGAGGAGAACGCAAGACTTATGTAAGAAGTTGGGCATAGACTGATACATATGTTACATCTTTAGGGAGATTGTCAAAATAGAAAAGTTCATCTTTGGGTCCATGTCCATTTTTCTTCTCCTCTTGTTTAGTCTCACATCTGCTATGTAGAATTATTATAACCATTTATTTGCATATATAAAAGGGTAGTGTGATACTGAGGATAGAAAAATAAAACATTCTTTGTTTTTACATATACCATTTGTATTTGCAGATAAAAATTACAGCAATAGAGTGATTGGAGCACAAAATAAAGTACCTTTGGTACATCATGTTGCGAAGAATCTCAGTCGTCATAATTAATATTGATGCATCTTTGTTAATAGCAGAATCTCCAGTCAAAAGACCAACTCTGTTCTCACCAAATGATTTTCTATAAACAATTGGAACCAGAGCAATGTATCAATACATTTGTGAGAAATAAATATTAAGAAAAAAACATTAAGCAGCAGGCCTAGTATCTGTTATCAAAGCAGAATCACAAATGAAAAGATCAACTTATAATCCAGAATGGTTTCATGCAGCATTTGGAACCAATTATTTAAACAATATTATGTCACTACATAATGGAGACGCAGCTTCTCTTTTATTACTTGCTAGGATTTGTTTATTTACCGTCAGCGCTATACCAGCCTCCTTTTATGTCAGATGGACTTCATTGTCAGTTACAATTGTCCAAATAATTTTCGTCGCATGTTATTTTAGTTTGTTGTTAAGAACCCTAGACACGCTAAGGAATTCTTGGGTTGAAAAAGTTGAATATCATGTGAGTCTTATTCATGTAGTTATTTCATATGCTATCATTGTACCCGCCTATATAAAGTCTTATCTCCAGTAATGTCACCCTAGAGTAATCATTGTGTATTTTTCACTTTGAATCAGAGAGATCACCTCCCACCTACTCGAGAATCGACACCTCCAATAGCTTGCAAGCTCTCAAGAAGCTTCGACGTCCCTCAACAGTTCCTCCGTGAGGCTAATCAACCCCTCGCCACGTCTCAGCGAAACTTCCAAAATGCATGTCGAGCTTCGTTGCCCCATCTCAGAAGCTCACCAAGACACGACGAGCCTTCCAAAGATCCCATCATCCTCGATGAGCCCTCTAGCAAACTCCTCCCGAGAGGGCTCACCAGGTCTTCCCTTCTCTCACAGGCCACGAAATATACACGGGTCTCCAACACTACTTTCTTGTTTGATGGCTAAAGAAGTAGCTTCATGAGATCATTGTATGCTACCAGATGGGGAATACAGATGGAGGATGGGGTGGCACTTACCAGAGCCCACACAAGTCTACATACGGTGGAGGCTGAGATAGGATCGTCGAAAAGATGATACGAGCCGATAGTCGTGTTAAGAGCGACGACCACATATTTTATGTATGTTTATTTATTTATTGTATTTTTTTCATGTAATATTAGTGATCTTATGTTTCGAACAATCTTGGTAGTTTGTAGTGGGCTTTGGGTCTATAAACAAAAGTCTATGCGTTGATTTTCAGACATTGCAGATTTTTGATAGAAATTATAGGTTGTCGCAAAAATCCTACGGTGGTGATTTCATGTATCATTGGTGCGGAAGTCAAGGTAACTACTTTTCCAAGCCACCCCATTACCCATAATGTTGAAGCCAAAATTGACCCCAACGAATGTTCACGAACCAAAGTGTAGCCAACGCCTACTTCTCCAAAATCTCGACCCCTGACTGGCTGCTAAGGTTCTAAGACTGACCCAAAGCCTCAGCTGGGAGGTCCCACCTCACACCCGGAAGATCTCTGAGAGCTTCCCCTCCAAAAGCCAAATTTGCCGGGTGGGAGCTTTCAGAAA